>OY728134.1:792578789-793855265 GCA_963277665.1 Viscum album
TAGATATTCATGGTTTAATGTTCCTTTTGATGTAATAACATCATAGTTTGTTTTCAAAAATGATATTTAATTATAAATGAAAAAATTATATTACATAGGCCCTAGCCCTACTCTTATGAACACACATGAATGTGGTCCAACCCACATATTTCTTCTTCTTTTTATCATTTAATTTTTTTTATTTAATTTTATAGGGATGAAATTATTTATAATAAAAAATAAATATAAAAAAGTTGTCCATGAAATATTTTTTAATTTATAAATACATTATACAATATATAAATTATAATAAAATTCAACACACATAATATAAATATATATAAATTTAAAAATATTCAATATGTTAGTGTATTAATAATCCATAATATTACTTTAATTATGAATATATATATATTTGGAAGCTCTTAATAATTTACCATATCCACAACGAGTAGGGTTTCAGGTCTACCAGATTAATTATTTTCCAAATCCCGCTTCACTTTAATAAAAATCTTGGCCATTCCACCCTCAAGTCATCCCAATACTTGTGAAATCACCATCTATTAACCATGAAAGCTCCATATCTTCATTATTATGGATAAAGGTGTTTCATCATACTGTCACGATATATGATTGTCGAGGACTGACCAAGGAAATCCAACATTCACTGAATAAATTTCTAATACAAAAGTTGGATTAAGAGATATCTATTAATAATATCTATATAATCGAAATATGTTTCATCATAGATAAGAATATTTGGAAATATTATTATTCAAATACTATATTTTTTCAAATATTGAAATTAATTGATATTAAGAAATTGAAGTCAATATGGGAACCACATTTCTATTATAATTCTTAATCAAAAAAACTAACAACATATTCAATGAAATTGAATGAGAAATTTGGTGTAATCATAACTCAAGGATGCTTTCTTTTCTCACTCTATAATCTTATGGAATGTCTATGTCAAATAATGTTTCAAAAATGGGATATATTTAGGCTTGATTTTAATTTATCTACAAACACATTGCATGATCTTGGGATTGGATATGAGTGTCAAATAATCTAGCATCGATGTTAAATGAAACTATACATTCTAAGACACTTGAAACAAGTTTAATTCAATCTAGATTTATGTTTTGTAAGAAACATGATGAAAATTGATTCTTATTATATTATTAATTGAATAAATATAAAAATTAATTTAATAAAATGTATAAAAATTCAATATCCCCAAAAACTGAAGAAATTTAAACACTATGGAAAATTATCTAATTCCGAACCATGAATTTGGTATGAATAATTTTTCAAGATCAACTTTCCTGATAATTACACATTTTATTTAAAATCAAAGAATCACATGGTTGATTATATTTAAATAAATAATTAATTAAATTATAATTTTCCCCAACTCAAAACAACCCTAATACATTCCAAATGTAAAACCTAGGGTAACAACCCCATCCCAAGATCAATCAATTCATTTGTTTTTTTTCACATCAATTATTTTAAATTACATCGCCACCAACAAAAATGATTTTATTAAAGAGTAAGAAAGCAAGCCCCACTACCCTGGGTTATGAAGATTGAAAAAATTGCAATGGCCTATATTAGTGAATCCTAATTGAAAAATTGGTAAATAAAAATAATGACGACTAATAGAAAGAATCATATAAAAGAGATAAGAGATAATGTTTCAGAAGTTATAGCCCATGATGTTATATAATCATTTTTTTATTTCCCTCTATCCTATTGTGGGTTATTCTCAATACATGATTAATTATGATCTTGAACCTATGGAACTGGTAAAATACATACCAGGGTGTGGGGATATGACTATGTAATGATTATACTAAATGTAATGATTCATTATCTAATGCAGCATATTGAATATTATTCTGCATGAATAGTTCTAGGGAAACAACCTCCTCATTGGCTTACTCCTATATAAAATTTCCCTGAGTGAAGAAGGCCATTATAAAATAATCATATATCCTTTTCCATCATGCACAAGAACTCCACCATTTATTAGACCTTAAATACATGAGCCTCCAGTATTGATCTTCATCCCTGCTAATTGAGGAAACAAACACATCAAGCATCCAGGCAAGAGATTTTGGGAAGGGACTCCAATTGTTATTGGAACCATATGTTATTTAATAGATGAAGAGTTATCCCAGTTATTAATATGTGATAGAGTGTTCCTAGGTATTTCAAGTTTTTTGTGATTTCAGGGGTTTTCTTAGGTTTGTTCATACCATGTGGGTGTTTTTTGAATTGTTATTTTCGATCGTGTTTCATTCTCGATGGTGATGACTTCTTTTCTTGAATATGAGTGGAATGATAGAAAATGGTCTGGAGAATGAATTGTGGAATATATTAATTTTGGATAAGTAAATATTGAATATTGTTATGATAAATGATAAATATTTCATCCTGGGGAATAAAATGTATCACTACACCATGAGAAAATTCAATTGAGTGAAAACTCAGTCCAAAATTAGTTCCAGTATGGAGTAGGGAGTAACATATAAGCATGTAAGTGATAGTACTCCCATAACATGTTTTTTAATGATGGAACCCTATAAAGGATTCCTAAAAGGAATGGTTTGGTCATGAATCTCCCCCAACGAGTATTATCAAGGTTATGATGTTACCTACGCGTGATGTCGGTGGCCCCAAACTAATTTATGAATGATAATGATGGCTCGTTTTGGATCATGTGGATTCATGGTGGGTCCTTATGTCAAAATAAAACGTGTTAACAATGGGTAGTTTTTTTTGTTTTTTTTGTAGAGATAAAAATCATTGCAAGTGAAAGATAATTTTGATAAGAGGGATTGTCTTTGAATGGATTGCCTTGTTTTGTAGCGTTTAATTTTATGGGAGGATTGTGGCATGAAATCACAATCCAAAACTGATATCCACAATGAGTGATGGATGACATATAAGAGTGGAAGAGGGACTTATCTAGTCAAAAATTGGTTTTTGGATGGAACCCCAAAAGGGATTTTGTGCTATAATTGAATGGACTGGTATTTTAATGAATCATGTAACAATGTATGTTTTTATAATAGGAAACTATGTTTAGTAGTTCCTGTGACAGACAACACTAAACCCAAAATTGATTATTTAAATAATAATGTTATAACATAGCTATTAAATGGGATTTTGTTAATATAATTAACCACATTATGAAAATTATACTATGTTACTACCCAAAATTTATATATTTGTAAACACTTAAGAATAATTTCTTGTTTTTTTTAAAAATTAATAAAAAAAATTGTGGTTATTTATGAGAAAATTTTATTACTATTTTTTGAAACATTAGAAATTTTATTTGTAAAATTAAAAAGAAAACATTTCAATTCATCCTCATTAAATTAACTTATGGTAAAGTATTTGGATTTTTATTAAAATATTAATTTTTCAACTAATAGTTAAGTATTTTTTATAAAATTATCTCATATTTTTTGATTAATTAAGTCTTAATATTATTCTAATATGATTTATAATTAACATAATAATTATTATTTATAAAAAACCAATTAATTACACTTAAATAAACATTATACATGATTTTATTAAAAGTATATTTTTAATCTTTAAGCACTTTTTATTCCATAAGCTGTTTTAATATGCATGATTTTTTTAAATCTAAAATAACTAAAATAACACATAATGAAGAATTATTTAAATTAAATTTACTAATTATATGTCTATAAATTTGAAGTAAAATTATTTTAATTATGATTAGTATAAATATTGTTAATATGATAACATCTGTTCTTTATAGATTTATTTCATGAAAACCTTCGTACTGACATGACATTGAGTGTTTTTAAAATATTAAATTATGCAACATGTGTGAGTCGAATTTTTAAATATTAATTCCATATTTTAAATAAAAAAAATTTATATCAGGATAAATTAATTTTTGAAAAATCATGAATAGTGAAAATAAAAAAAATGTGATTATGGTTAAAATGGGTTTACTGGGGGTTTAAAATATAATGATATGGGTTAAAAATTTCCCAAAACATTTCTGGTCCCTATTTTATAGTCATATTTCGAAATTATATCTTCTAATGGTAGAATATAACAATTTTATTTAACCAAGTGACATGATATAATCATTAGTACAATACTTTCTGCTCCGAAATTCAAATTGTGTCGTCTCCCTCGCTTATAAAAATCCAAACCCTTTTACCTCCTTTCCAAAAATGAAAAACTGATTATATTTGAAATTTACATCTTAATCACTTCCTTAAATAACTCACCTCTAACATTTATGAAACCCAACATTGTAAGGTTTTTGGTGAAATCTGAATTATGATTTTCGAATAAGAGGTAAAGTCTTAACCATGATTTTTGTTTCATTTTTTTATCCACATCATTGTGATATTATAAAATGAAAATGATATAATAAAGTAAATATATTAAATATATATTTATGTTTTTATTTAATGGTAATGACTTACCCTTATATCCTCATACACCAAAATGGAAACGAAACTGTTGATTGTATGTACGGCAATCTAACGCCTCCTGAAGAGAGGAAATTCATTTACCATTACTGCTTTTAAAAATTGGATATAACGATGCATTTAATTGTTTTCACAATATATGTATGATATTATTACACACACATACTAATAATAATTCATGCACTATCTTAATTTTTATTTTGTAGGGAATTTGATAACATTGCCCGTGGGTGCGGTAGATTACTACCTCACAAAGAGATGTGATTCTTTTTTCACTTAAGATTTACGTGTATATTAATGAGGTTAATTTTTTAATTTATATATAATATTAATGACATAATAATCAATTTAAAATATATATATATCATCAACATTCATAACATACAATCCATTGAATATGTGACAATGTCATTCATGTGTGCGGATGACTCCTACCTCATGATGCAATTCGATTCATTTTCATTACCACATATCATGGGTGATATTTTTAAGGGTATATTAAAATATATTATTTAATTTATGATATAAATATCATCCTTTACAGATAATCAAACCCTTACCTTCATTCAATAATGATAATTTAAAAATGAAAATGTTATTCATGTGTACGTATGGAATACCACCACCATGATTATAACATAGTTAATTTTTCATAACCCCATTTCAATGTTATCCAACAATGTATAATCTATGTATAAAAATCATAAATATTTTTTAATTAAAATTCTCTATGTGATTAAATATTAATCCCTAAGACCATATTCAATCCATCAATGTGATTTAAAAAATATGAGCCATTTGTAATTAAAAAGACCAATGTGAAATTAATTGGTTATGTAATTGAATATGACATGGAAAAAATACCATATAAGTAATAATTATAATTAAAAATTATATTTAGATTGTAAATAATTTATATACATTTATTATATATGAAGATAAATAACACACATGTCAAAATTAGTTTCGAGGATTGGGATCTCACTAAACCACCATTTCATTCGAGTTGTGGACTTTCCAATTGTAACTCACTTTTTATACACCCTTAATGTTATGTAATAATATTAAATTATGTATATGTGTGTATCACATATATACCTAGCATAATATCCCATAATTTATTTGGGTAATAAATTCCTTATGATCTTTTCAAAAATTACATTTCAATGTAATTTCATTTGACAATGATATGAACAAATACTATGATAACAATTCTCATTCTATGAAATTTTTTTATTATCTTCCTTATGATTTATTACATTATGTGGAACACATAGATCATGAATGTGTTAGGATGGGTGCTTTAGGATAGATATCCAATGAATTATATAAAACATTATTTTCATGTGGTATCATGTATGGGATTTGGGAGTAGCCTAATCCATTAGGGATCATTGTAAACTACGTGATATTCTCTTGGTAATTATCCATGAATAATGTTAATGTAATATCATATACTGTGATAAAATTTCTTATAATTAAATGATCTTATGATACTATATTCCTTATTTTATTATTCTATGTGATTACTCATGAGCCTTCTCTTTTATGATATCATGTTATACCTATGATTCACATGTTTTGTTTAATTATCATGTTTATTCCATTGTATTTCAATATCACATGTTTTTTATATATTCCCCATATTTTCTAATACAATTTTACAGATCAAATGGATTATAGGACCCCATTAAGAATAAATAATAAGGATTCCATATTTAATGTTTGTTTTGTTATAATATAGACCTCATATTCCATAGACAGTAGGCCAGACGATCTTAGAGATTGTACATTTGAGATATGTTTTTCAATAATGATGTAATATTATGTATAAATTGCATAGGATTCTACAATTTTTATCAGAGAAAAGTTTCGGTTATCCTTTATAATTTGGATGAAAATTTTTTATTTTGAACCGTAACTATAAGTCGAATGATAAAACTAACTGTAAAAATATATCCTGGAATATTGGTGAAGTATAGAGAAAGTGGTTTCCATGAAAATACATTCATTTCATGATACTAAAAGTATATGTGGTTATGAAAAAAATGTACCTATGTATAATAACTCTAAAAAAATTGTTGTTGATCATAACTAGATCATTACTGAGTACATGAAAATGGTTGTTACTTTATACCTAGTTTGAACCGCATGTGGGATAGTTTTTATAAATTCACAAACTCTTTATGAACTATTACGATGAACATAAAAAAACTATTTGTTATAAAAAACTAATAGGGAAATTACTATGAATTCAATTTTGTGATACCAGTAGTTTCATAATTTCATATTTACATATCATTTTTAATTTATTCCTTGCATTTTTATATGTTTACTTTGATTATATTTATTAGTTAAATTATTATCATAATTCTTTCTTGTTAATGGAGAGAAATATAAGAAACTTTTCTATAAACCACAATGATTGGAAACATGTTAATTTCAATAATGATATACCTAATCTTAGTTGTCTCATAGTTTTGGAAATCGTAGATATAGTAGCTCAAATATATCATGTTATTAATAATTACATGAATCATGTTGAGAACCCTACATCTCGGAAGAAGGATAAAATTATTGTTGAGTTTTATTGGTACAATGGCCCTCTACCTTCACTAGAAATTTTGATCCCCTCATCATAGATTAATTTATTATATATAGTGAGATGATATTATATGTCATATATGGAATATATAATATGAATTTTGTGATGACCATTTATCACATTGGTGGTAAAGATTATTAGTTGTGGAATCTGATCAAGAACACAAATTCCAATTTGGATATTTAACCCATGGATTTGGAATACATTATGAAAATATATTTCAAAAATATCTTCCCCAAACTCTACATCATAAAATAGATACGGATATCTTCAGTATGATAAAAATAAATATGATTCTATAGGGGAGTATTAAGAAAAATGTTACAAGGATTTCACAATACACCTCTTTCATTTTCATAAACATTGAGTATATGGCAGACCTCTTCATTGGTGGGTAAATGATGAGTTTATTAATAAAATAATCCATTTAGGAATTTCACCACTATGAAGAGACAATATATTGTACCATTAATGTAGATATATATATTTTAGTCTCATAGTGGTCTTATTGGACTAGAGGCACACAATATAAAATTAATTTTTCTTTGGATATATCAAATGATAAATCTCATGGAGGAAAGAAACATAACATCCAATGTGTATGAATTTTTGGAAGAAGAATACCAAACACATCCTATGTGGAACCAAAATATGTTTTCAGTATTGAAAATAAATACATCAGGCTAATTAGTGTTTAATGGAGGAGAAGAATCACACCAATTAGGAAGAATAAAAATGGTTTGGATCAACACTATGCATGTAATACAATGTTTTAACTACAATGAATATGAGAACTATACAAGAAAATTACATTTGATAATGAGGTTTAGAGACTTAAATTTGGAAAAACCTAAAATCATGTATGTGTAGACTATATTACTATGCTTGGGTATTAATAAAAATTGGCTCTACGACCCATGGGATTCGAGAAGATGGGGTAGACATGGGGGTAGAGATAGCCTAATTTTGTTTTTACCATTTTGGGCATGGGCCAATTATTGTTTATTGAGCATGGGTGTGGGATAAGGTAGGTTTATCCCATGTTTCTGCGGGCTATCCCACTAGAAAAATATAATAACGATATAACATTTCCATATATTCTTATTTAAAATTTTAGTTTTTTAATAAAAAAAATCACGATTAATCCATGAAATGATTTCTCACTATAGTTGTCATACAAATGTACCTTTAAATCCCATGTAAATTTCAAATAGGTTTTTATTTATCATTTTAATATGATATTATAAAAATTAAATATTAATCCTAAATCATATCAACATGGTGTGTCATCTCACCTCTCGAAAAATGGAGCTCATATCCCTCGCATTTGGTTTTGATTCCAAAAGTGTTATTCTAATCACAATATTTTTAGTGTTGATATAGAATTATAATTACATAATGTTATTTTTCTACTATGAAAATATGAAAGGACCTCATGTGAACCTAAATATATTCTTCTGAAACTGATCATTACATGGAGCGTCATTGATTTTTTAGTGGTATAACTATTTGCATCCTTACACAACTAACCTCATTATTCATCATTGCTCGCCAATCAAACACCTAATTTGCATATCATCACTTCTACACTACATGAACATCACCACATGCTTCTAATAACCCATCTATAAATTTTCCATCACATTCCATAAAACAATATGTACTGTCAATCAATACATATCACAAAAAATATCATTATATATGAGAAAAAATACGATATATAAATTTTTGTAAATAATATATTTTTCATTAATGCATAGAATCATATGGGGTACCCATGGTAATATGTGGGGTTGGGGTGGAATATATTTTTTTTTCAATATAAGAATACTTTTGTAGATAAACTTGCATGGGATAAAACTATGAGGCCCCATCCTTAAAGGTTACATAATCTGGGGATATGTTAGGAATTCACATTGAATATCCTTTCAGGATAACAGTTTTATATAATTATTACATTACTATTACGTAACAAAAACATATAAATACAAATTTCAAACTTCCAACAGTATCTTCTTCTTCCATAACACTAAAACATTGAAAAATAAACGTGGTTTATTTTCATGTTTAATCATCATAACCTTTCCTTGACACCATCCTTGCCTCCATTCTCCCTTAAATCCTATGAAAACATTTAAAACCTAGTATAAGCACAAAAAGATCACTAGGGGATATAAAAATAATTTAAAATGACTAGATTAGTTAAAACCATATAACCCATTCAATGTTTTGTGAGTGGATGAAACAAAACAATTTCATATGAATAACAATGATACTTATTTATCAATGAAAAACACTAAAACAAATATAAATCTAATGAAACTCATTTAGGTGAATTTGAGAATCATATATAAATAACCCTTTATATCATCTTCCAATTGGAATAAAAATATGGACATCTTCCAAATTGGATATCAATAATGGGGATCACCCTTTGTATAAGCTATATCAGTCTCACCTGTGAGCTATAACGAGGATCAACCCTTTGTAGAAGCTGCTTCAGGCTCATCCAAAAAGAAATAATGGGGATAAACCCTTAATATAGGCTATATTGGCCTCAACCATCTAAAATATTGCTCATGTACCATTTTTGGAATAAAACATGTTCATCACAAAACCCCATTTTGAAAATGACTTTTAATACCGTATGATAAACATTTTCGTATAACAACACCATTTTTATTAAAGAATCCCATTTTCATCAAACAGATACCCAAATAAAGAAAGAAGAGATTTATTTAAAATAAATTAAGGCTAATGGAGGAATCCAGATATCAAATAACAGTTTCAGTGGTAGAGAAGTCACAATTTCAATATACGTTAAAACAAATAATATTCTTTTAGTCATTTTCTATAGAAATTAAAATGATTTGTATAAAAATATTATCATTGAAAACATTAAATGAAATTAGATATAGACAAAAAATATCCTTTATAATAATTTTATATCCACAGAAATAAATATGTAAATTAATATAATGAAGACAATGAATTGATAATTAAATATTTAAATGTTCAAGTTTCCCCATACCACTTTGAACATTTAAATCGTAATCATAATTAATTAATAAATAACATTAGTACTGATAAATCATTGATTTAGAATTCCATAGTTGTTTTATATACACCTCATAAAATAATTGAGGAGGAAATTATCATGAAATGCCTCAATGAAATGACATTGAGATGAAGTCCCATACCTTGAGTTTGGCTTGTCTCGTTCGTTCTGTAATTTCCTTTAAATCATGTAAGTTATATTGATTTGATCCAAAAGGATTCCTTTAATTGCCTTATTCTCAATATAAGGATTTTAAGAGTAAGGGATGGATGATTTTATTTTATTTTTGGAGATTTTGGATGATCCAATAGGCTTGAGATGTGTGAGTAAGCTGTAAAATGTGGTAACCTTTTATATATGAAGGATGGGCACTTTAGGAAGGTCTTGATATTTTTTTATTACAAATTTATTTGAGGTAAAATGATCCCAAACAAATTTATTTCCAATATAATATTATTTTTAGTGGAAAAAATCTCATCCAATTGGTTTTAGGAAAGTATACATCACAAAATTATCCTTATCTTTTAGCTTTAACCGTTAGTTAAAAACGTTAACTCTTACCATGTCTTCTTGCATTTTCATAATATAAGGTACCTATTTTTACTATAAAATGCCACGTGAACCATAAGTGGATTATTAATGACATTTTAACATTATATATTACATTTATATGAATATTAGAGTTTTAGGACTATTATATCATTTAATAAAATAGTATTTGTTTTCAAACTCATTTATGTCATTTTTTACACTATAATGTAATTGATTTTAATTTAAGTCATTAAAAAATGATTCCATTGAACCAAAGGCATGAAATCAAAGATAATATGTCAATATAATCCATAAAATTCGATTATGGAAGTAAAATTATCAAAATTCATTTATTTTAATATTTTAACTATCATTTCTTTGAATCCTTAATTAATAAAGCAATAATTGCATCATCATCATGTCATAATGAAACTATTTATATCATGTATATAAATTATAAATAAAATATAATGATTTAGTAAATCATTTCATATTTCAAATTACTAATTATATTTTAAGATATTTGTTATGTTACCCCATATAAAAATTGTTTTCGTAAACGATAAATGTTTATGTTATATTTCACTTTAAATTATGTCTTATAACATGTCATTATCACACCCATGTTGCTCCATGAGTTCTCGAAACTGACCCAAGTATGAACATAGTCTAAAATATATCATCCAATTGGATTAATACATGAGTTAGGATAGTTTGTTATTATGATTATATCATTTTTACCCTTATTTAACAGAATTACCCTTTTACCATGGTAAATAAAATAACTACTAAAATTACTATTCATAATGTCCAAAAATAAATGTAACTATTTATTAAATTTTGTCCATATGTTAAAAAATATGGAATCTTTTTTTTCATATTCGAAATATAGAATTTACAGAAATTAATTTAAAAATTATTCCTCTTGTCAAAACTAAAAAATATGTCTTTATGAAGTAAAAACTACAAAAAGATTGACATGTGTTCATGTCAAACATAAAAGTGAAATTACTTACAATGAAAAACACTGTATTAAATGATAAAAACATAATCCAATTAAAATTTAAAATAAATTAACGTAACAATCTATCTATATAAATTAATTAGATGAAAAGGTACTTTTGAATTAAAATGCATTATTTTTCACTATTCAATAAAAAATTATCTTTATCTGATAATTAAAAAAAATTAACCAAAATAAATTTTAAGTTAATTCTTCTATATAAGAATATTATATGGTCAAATTTAACATATAAAAGTGAAAAACAATATTTAGAAAGTGTTCTCCACTAAAAGGAGGTAAAAATGCATATTTAAAAAAAATACTTCTTTTATCTGGAAAATTGAATTTGTTCTTTTATTATATCTAAAAAACATATAAGATGAATTTAAAAAATTAAATTGAATATATAAAATAAACCTTTCTTAAAATATATATCCATAATGTGGGATATGATTTTATAAACATAGTTATTCTCTTTGAAATAGGTTTTCATAAAAACATATCATTTATATTAATTTGGTTTTTATTTCAATTTATAATAAATTTGGTAACTAATGAATCATTATTTAAACATGTGTAAACCATATTTCAAAAATTAGATTATATTATCCATTCCCTCCATTCCAATGTCTAGGTGTTAACTACAATTTAAAATAATAATAATAATTTTATATTTTTTGGTATAACTCAATGTTGGGTGCAACATAAGATTTTTGATAAAAACTTTGTTGTGTAATGAGTAAATTATTTGAAAAATCACCCCTTAATGTAAATGTTATATAATATTCATAAATATTAATTTAAAATAAAAATAATTATTCATTAAATACCCAGGTCGTTATAAAAACCCTCATGGGCTTGGCCCTCCCCACCCTAGTCCACCAGTTTTTCATTACTATAGATAAGGTGGATGCTAGTGAAAATGAGGTTATATGTGCACAAAAAATTATTTGAGGATATTGGAAAATACCATCTGATTGTGGTTCTATGATTTATTTCAGATCATATTAGTTAAGTTGAAATGATCAAATACCACCTCAAAAGATCGGGGATGAGTGATATATTACAATAGAAAATGCAGTGATCTTTTCATCTGGTGTATATAACTCATCCCTGGTCAATGTTTATGGAGATAATATACCACAAATACATTAATTACAACCTTTAATAAATTTTTATTCTATTTTTTCATTTATTTTTTATCCTTATATAAATCTACAATCAACTATTGAGCGTCGTGGGTCAATTTCTTGGTCCCAAGTCACCCATAAATTTTATTTAACTATAAAGAGGATGATGCATCTCTAATGGAATCTTTTATTTAAGAACATGTATTATTTACCAGTGTGAAATAATATCTAGACCAAGTAATTTTAGAAAAGGATATCATGGTTTTCTAAGTCATTCATGATGCAATTTATTATAAGAAGGTATTCCCGAATGAGTTACTTGACCATCATCCCAATAAAGAGGTTGTTTTTTAAAAACATCTTATACATATATTATCACTTATATTGAAGACTCCTTAAATGATAAAAACTATCTAGTTGGAAGAGATTAAGAAGTAGTAACAATAGAATATGAAAAAGGGATTTTTATACCTGATTTCCTTACCTTGTGGTGGGTCAATCCCCGTCTTCAAGAAGAAGGATGGGTAAACATTCCTCTTGGTTGACTATAGTGAACTCAAAAAATTAAAAATATTAAAAATGTGTCCCCTATGATGGATAGAGGATATGTTTGATCAAATAGGTAGAGGTCAGTCATTCTCTAAGGTGGATCATCAGATGGGATACCATTAGTTATTTTTAAGGATTGATGATATCACTAAATATTCCTTTTGAAAAATTAATAGAAAATATGAGTTCATAATGACACATTTTGGAGTCACTAATACTCCAACAAAAATTATACACTAAATGATTAGAGACCTTTGGGATTACACTGCTTATTGTTAGGGGTTCATTAGAGGTAAAATACTAATTTTATAAAAAAACTAACGAGGATCAAGAGGACTATTTTTATATTATAATAATTTATTTGAGAAAGGATAATCTACAAGAAATGTATAGTTAGTGTGAGTTATGGATGATGAAATTATCCTTCTTGAGGAATGTTATCACTGAAAAAGATATATATATATATATATATATATATATATAACATTATAAGTCAAAGGAAATTGAGGACTTGCATAGACCATCATCTTTAATGGTGATCTACGGTTTCCATAAATTATCTAGGTAATAATGAAAAAAATAATGATCTTATATTGATTGTAAAACAAAAAAAATTATGTTAAAAAGAGTAATGTTTTTCTATTTTGGTGAATGTGAATAGATATTTATGGATTTGAAAAGGTGTCCAATCACCACACCAGTAATTTTATATCCCACAAGTGGGGATATTTTTATAGTTTATAGTAATTTCTAAAATATTGTGTTATGTTTGATACTAGTGTTTAATGATTATTTAATAGACAATTCCTCAAGGAAATTGCAATTTCATTAGAAGAACTATCCCATTCATGGCAACAAGATGGTTGCAGTGAACATTGCATTGATGATCTGGAAAAAATTACTCTATTTTGGAGAAGTGTGGAATATATATAGATCATAAGAGCCCCAAATATATATTCACATTGAAGGACATTCAAATGATCTAGTGAATATGGATTGAACTAATCAATGAGTATGTCTTATAAATCCATAACCACCAATTGAGAAAATATGGTTGTTGATGGTCTCTATAAAATGAATCCTTGGATTTTATCAATGATCATAATTATGAAGGATCCAATCTATCTTGATTTAAAAATTATGTATATCAAAATACTAAAAGGATTATCATTGTACCATGATTAAATAACTAATCAAACAATCATTACTGAAAGGATCATGGAGGACCAAAAAGATGATGAAGTGATATGGGAAAGGGCAATGAACACTCCCAAATTCAACCATACTGAATATAGATTTATATGTTTTAGAAACCATTTTTGTATACCAAAAACTATGGTTCTAGAGAGGTAGATTCTAGATGACACTTATAGCTCATAATTCTCTACTCACATGGGATGAACTAAAATGTTTAGTGATCTTAAGTGTGTCTTCTAGTGGAAAGAATGAGAGGGAAATTCCAGAATTTTTATTCCAGTGCTAGAAAAGATAGGAAGTCTATGATGAATGAAAAAAGTCCAATGGTGTAATTAAACAATTTCCCATACTATTATGGAAATAAGAAAATATATTAATATATTTCATCATAAGACTCCCAGATCACCTATAGGTAATAATCCCATCTAGGTGGCAGTTGATCGCCATAGGATGTCAACACATTTCATTTCAATCAAGGAATATTTACATATTGAACAAAATACTATGATATATATAATGTATGTGGAAATATTACAAGGACTTCCAATAATTATATTTTCATATTGTTATTTTCGGTTTATCTAGTAATTCTCGAGAAGAATTCTGAAATTATTAGGTATATAACTTTTCATTAGAACTGCATATCACCCTCAGAAAAAGGGAATTAAATAGAACTATCTGAACTATAGAAGAAATTATAAGTTAATTCTATATGGATTTACATATATGTTGGGATTACCAAATTTCACTTTTAGTGTTATATTATAATAAACAATTTCATTGAATAAATATTATTGCTCGATATGACGCTATATATGGGAAGAAGTGTCAGAATCTAACATTTCAAGATGAAGTTGGAGAGTCAACAATGATTAGACCTGATTTTGTTCCAGATATGATAGAGAAGAATCAAAGCAATTAGTTTAATATTACATAAATTAAATATTTATAGTTGATCCCTAAAGATAACTATTTGTGATTATTTTATTTTGAGGTTAGAGAGAAGCTATTCTATCATATAGCCCCATGGAAGAATGTTATGATGTTTTGAAAAATGCGAAATCTTAGTCCTACATACATCAACCCCATTAATATCCTTAATCAAATTGAAGCATTTAATGACTCAAATTTAACTGATTCTATTTTTTATAAAATTCATAAAATAAATATGAGACCAGGAGCCAAGACGACAGGTGAATCTGAGTCCTTCTGTTCCTGGGAAAATATTTAGAAAAATGAAAATTTTCTAATTGAAAGCTATGTGAATATTATAAGAATGTGAAATAACATTTAAAAGATTCCCCATATCAGATATTAAAGGAAATCATTGAATTCATACCAGTTTGTTTACCCTAGGTGTGACTTATTTTTAGTTGATGCGGGGCTACTGTGGGAAAACCCGAAAAAGACATAACCACAAATAAAATATTAAATAAATTTTTTTATTTTTCTAATACTTATAAATCACGAAAAATAACTCATATAAAGAGTTTTATACAACTGTTGAGCTCATGAAGATTTACATTCCCTAATAAGTTCCTAAAATTGAACGTCACGGGTCAAGGGTGAAAGTTATTTTTTGAATGTGAGAATCAATAAAATGTTAATGAAAAATAATTTAAATTGGATGTTACATGTTGACAGAGAGACCATTTCATTTTTTAATAATCATTAGCAGAGATCCATGGTCATTGTCATAACCCTGACGTTTCTCTAAGGTAAGGGGATCTGACACTCACCAGCGATGATAGTTTGGAGACCGGAGCTTGAATGGAGTGACGACATATTGACGTTGGGAATTCAGATCAGGCATCAATGAACAACCATGTGGAGACCATTCTTCATTAGTGATCAAACCGTATTGAGGTAGGGTGTGTTATTTAAATTCATTCATTCCCCTGTTCTTGGAATAAATGGAAAATGAAGAACAAACCACGATGAGGATGTCTAGTGGATCGCTCGGTCTTAGGGTATGGGAATTTTTACCTTTACTGGGTTATGGGAGAATAACCTTGGAATTTTTGTCAGAATTTAATTTCCCTACTACCAGAAATGAACCAAAATTTAAATGAACATCGATCAAGGTCCATTCCTATTTCGTGATTCATTATTTTCTTCCCACATTTCTTCTTTCTTTGTGTTCATTCTTAGTTAGGCTCATGACATGACACCTTGTGATCGATTGATTGTTGCACACTCGATCTTTGGCGCAACATTCCGAAATCACAAATATGGAATCAACACAACCCGATGGAGGTGAAATGATGATGATGTCCGATGTATTGATGTGATGTCGAAGAAATCACAGCTTGAATGGATTTTTACTGAGGTCGATCGGGGAATGGATCCAAGCCCACAATATTGAAGTTGGTAACCTGGGGATTATAGAACATGCTTCAGATCCAAAATCAGATCAATGAGGAGATGATGGCGGCCCAATGAATGAGAGCCACTGGTGGTGGCATGCGGCAGAACATGTACCTAGCAGACGGCCGCTGGCAGTGGAGACACACCACGATAGAAGGTCACATCGTGATAGGAGGTCTCAATGCCAGTAAGGCATAGCTCCCCGAGCCTTGTGGGATGAAGACCTACAGCCCCATCGTTGGTGAGAGGTAGAGACACAGATTAGCTTCATGGCATGCTGTTTGGCCACGTGGACTGGGGTGACGTGGTAACTTGGCTGTGTTTCCTAGGAGTGAGGGGCGCGACAGAAACTATGCCCTGCTATCAAACCGACCCTCACTGGCAGACCATAATGGGAAAAACTGGTCCGTCAGGTGGCCCAGGGATCTAGACCATGCAGTAAAACAGTCTAATGGGCCTAGAATTTGGGCCAGGTAAGGTGGGTTTTTCCCAAACCTCACTGGGGAAGGTCTGGTTAGCCAAACTGGGTTTGTTCTGGTCAGGTCAGTTCGCCCAGGTACGACAGGACATAGACCCCACTAACCCATTATCTCTGAAATTCTCATGACATTCAAACTGTAATTCCACTTGGAAAACCATATCCAATTTTGGGATCCTTGAAAGAATGTTATCCTTTAGATATGGCTTGGTGGATTTATAGTTGGACCAGTAGGGTTTTGTAGTGTTCTACTTGTAGTTTATATGAGGGATTGATGGAAGATCCTGATCCCATCATAGAGGGTGATAGTTGAGATTGAGATTGTATAATTGGTCTTATCTATAAAGGATTGATGTAGGGTCCCATTCTTATCATAGAGAATAAACCATATTAAGAAGTGAATTGTCTAATCCCAGCTTCGACAATGACATAGTGGGATGGAGCATGTGTCACACTGAGAGGCTAGGTCAGTTCTCACTTATCTTCATGGTACAATAGATTGGGTTTGGGGAATATGTTTGACCAATATTTTCAGGAACACTAATCCACTATCTAGGATGATGTTTCCAGTAGGGCCAGTATGTCGCCCAATGTGCCCTAGGTGCAGGACCCCTATCAGTGTATTGAGATCAGATTCATTCCTTCGTGACTTCACCATACGAGTGTGGCTTAAGTAGAATCCTGTGAATATGGTTTGGTTGTGATATCTAGACACTATTTCATATCAGGAGAATACATCTCAAGGAAACCTCATGATGTATCAAGGAAATATTTTCTCTTGGATAATTTTGGTAGAATTTTTATATAATCATATTATCATATTGCAAGAGGAGTGCGATCATCCAAAATCTAGTGTGCTATGAGAAAAACGTTATGGTTGAAGTTGTATGAGATGTCATGTATTGGAATCATTTTGAAGTATACCAGGGTGCTATTGTTATATATCTTATTGGAATATACCTGGGTTGAGATGTCTATATCTACATAGTGGTGTTTCCATTTTGGACATTTACGTTGTGTTTTAGGGTACCCTACATAGTATTGTTTTACTCACCCCTACGTGGGCTTTCCCCACATATATAATGTCTTGTGTAGATGGTTGTAAATTTGATGGTATTCTAGGAAAACTATGTCTAGGTGGGGCATAGTGTGATCCGACAGAATGAGGTGTGTTACAGTTTCTTATAGACACCATTTTATTATCATATAATATAGTTGGATCATGTGGGGTTTTCTTTTATACAATATTCATTACTTTTATTACAGACTCATCTGTTTTAGTGGGATTATATTCTTAACCCATTATACCTTACCCATTTTCATTCTATCATAATTTATGTTGGGTCATAGTGGTATGCATGCATTTTAATTACACAGTGTTTTAACATTCCAGCAACTTTATCTTGGAGTTGTGTGCATGTGTACATGTTCTTAGGATAATGTCTCTCATTTTTGGGATATTCCTTCTCGGTGATATTGTCCAACCCCTGGACTATTGGAGGTGGTCTTGGGGTAGTCACAGAATGGGCCCCGATGGACGGGTCATGACATAGTGGTATCAAAGGAGGGTGGTTCATCCTTACAATCCTAGAGTCTTTGAATTTAGATTGGGGAAATGGTGTTGAGTGTTTTGAGTTTGTATTTTCACCAAGTGAGTTTATTGTTGGTGCGGTGGCCAAAGTATCCTTACTCTAGGACCCCGAATTCTATTGTTCACTTGGTACATGAAAACACTAGTTCCAGAATGAATTATTGAATATAAATCACATAAAAATTGGTTGTTTTTTCAATGTCTTTCTTTTGTCAGCTCACCAGAAATAATCTATTGATCATGGTACATCTTGTTTTGCCTCAAGATTCCTCCACCTAAACAATCAGCCTATATTCCTCCACATGATCACGAGGATGGTATATGGGGTGAAAAGATATTGGAACATGGTTTTCTACCAAATATAGCACCTTTAGGTTGTGAACTAGTTGTACCACCTACTGTATAGTAGCACATGGTAGTTGAAGTACCTGTGGATGAGATGCATGGGATGATATCACTTCACAAGTTACAGTGGAAGAGACCGCTTTGGATTAAGGTGATCCTGACTCATAGGTAGCTAAGGACTGGCTTGTGGTGATGACTGAGTTCTCGATCCACTTAGGACACCATTAGATCATATGGAGGTCCTAGTGGTGGACCTTCTATGTGGCTCAAAATGGTTATGGTGGGGATTATATTTCCCATCTTACGATGAGTATATTATCCAATAGAGAATTTTCATGATTTTTTCTATGAGAAGGGGCTATCACCATAAAAGATAAGTGATATACATGCCCATAAACATCTATATATTTGGATGGATGACAATACAATAGCTGAGTATTCATCGAGGCATACTGACCTTTCTAGGAACCTGCTGAATACGATATGACCAGTGGTTTAGGGCTCAGTCCTATGAGAAAGGTGTTCATAGGGACAAATGAGCCAAAATTATTCCTCTGTGCATTCATAATTATTCTAGGTTTCTTGAGAGAACCATTTTGGTTGAAAGCCTTTTGGATGAGCAGATAAAACTAGTGGATGTAGTCAGCAGGAATGTAGGAGTAGAGACCTCATGAGTAGGAAGCCGACGTCAGTCTCAGAGACAGGGATATGTGAGAAATTCCGAGAAGAGGTCCCAGTATACAGGATCTATACCTCAAGGCCCATAGGGTTGTTCCAATTGTCATAGAGGGAGGTAATGATTTTAATTTTATTGCATGGGACATATCAAAAGATATTATCTAGTCAGTTGTGTTGTTTAAAGGGAAATTGTAGAAGGGCCACTGAGGTACAGACAGTCATATGAACAGATGGATCTACCAGGTGGTCGACATGGCAGAGTAGCTGGAAGAGCAATGAGAGGTTGTATACATTTCATCAAGTTATCACCGCCACCCCTATTTCTTCCCCACTAGGATAAGAGAACTAGAGGATAGAGGAAGGGAAAACAGCATATAGTCAAGGAATATGACCCAAGGGCTTCATGAATGATTTGAGGTATGGTCTGTGTCTACACTTAGTTGTTGTATTAATAGATATTGGTACTAATCATTCTTCCCTGTCACAAATCTAGTTTGAGACCAGCAGTTTTTGATTAAATTGTTGAATTGACCCTTATGTCTGGAGATACATACAGAAGGAGAATAAATAATCAAAATATTGATGGTAGTGTGATTTGACCCTTGTGGTAATATTTTTGGTTGAAACAACTTATTGGTAGCGTCGAGGACTTACGACATCATTCATGGAATAGATTGGTTATCAACAATCTATACTTGAAATGTTAATGTTATGAGCTTTAAATTCCTTGAAGTAGTGGAAGAGTATTAGGGCATCTTCCCTGAAGATATTGTAGGTCTACCTACCCATAGATAGATAGACTTATGCATTGTTCTACACCATATGATGGCACTGATATCATAATCACTATATCATATGGCTATGTAGAGATTCTCAATATGCGGGTGAAGGTGGAGGACTGATAGAGAAATGGATTAGTAAATCCCATTCAACAAGGTTATGTGTGGATTATAGACACTTTAATGATGTGAACAAGGAGGAAAAGTTTAAAATACTAAAGGATAGATTAAAACATCGATTAATTAAATTGGAAAAAATACACATGGACAGAAAGGTTCCTGAACGACACTCAGTAGTTAAAAAATTGTGTGAAAAGGACCTCGATGATGAGTTTTCAAGAGGAGGGATTCGACTACATAGTGTTTTACGATGCATCAGGGACAAGAGATGGTTGTGACCTGATGTAGAGGAATGAGGAGATTTCCTACGGTTAACGTCATTTGAGACCACATGAACTAAACTACGCGAACCATAATCTTGAGTTGGCAATGGTAGTCTTCACATTGAAGATGTGGTGGCATTTCCAAATGGGCGAGCGGTTTATTATCTACTCTGACCACAAGAGTCTCAATTATATCTACTCTCTGAAGGTTCTGAACCAACTATTGAGTCATTGGATTGAGTTTCTCAAGGACTTTGGGTTCAAGATATTCTATACTCGTAGTAAGGGTAACATGGTGGCATGATGCACTAGGATATAGATGTGGGTGTTAATGTTGACATTATGGATGGTGTAATAGTTTGAAACTAGTCTTACATATTGAGATAATAGTTGAAAACATTTTTAATCGGTTTATTTCTTTATCTCACTGTGTCATGCCCCCTATGCTTGGTATGGTTTCTCCTTATCTTTCATGAGGTATCGGTAAAAAAGTGGAATGAGATATCATTGGAATTCGTGATGGGTTTTCCATGAACATCAAGGAGACATGATACAGTCTGGGTGGTCATTGATGAACTTGTAGATTCGGCCTTCTTCTTAACTACCCATGAGAAGAGTTTAGTAAAGGGTTTGGTATACCTCTACTTGCATAAGAATTTTGACTCCATAGAGTTTCATCGAAAATTGTTTCAGATAGTTATACTCTCTTTAAATACTAGTTGTGGGGGAATTTAAGGTGGCGATTGCAGATAATGTGGGGATCATCTTGGAGAGGATAAAGAATGCATAGAACCATCCGAAGTTTATGCTAATAGATGGAAAAGACCATCAGAGTTCGAGGACAGAGACTAAATCTTCCTTTAGGTCTCACCTCTATGAGAGTTACAAATATTTTTTCATGGGGGAAAGATATCTACGAGGTTAATATTCTCTCATTCAGGTGATTTATAGAGTTAGTGAGGTAGCATACCACTTCATTGTACCCCAAAGTAGGAATGGGTCCCAAACATCTTCCACATGTCACAACTGATGTGATTCATTCATAATCCATTTTCAAATCATAATGTAGGGAGACCGGGACATCAATGTTTGAGTGACAGTGGTTGAGTACCCAATAAATATTGAGGATCCGTTGTGGGTGATCTTTTACCTTGGTTAATGTTTATAGGTACCACATAGATCTTATAAAGAGAACATGGGAGTGGGAAGATCAAATTCGTGATATGTAATCTCACTTTTTGTTGGAGGATAAAATGTCTGGGTTTTCGTGGATGTAAATCCCTAAGGAGAAGTGAATGTAACAAATAATACTTTCTTGATACCATTTTTATAAAATTCATGGGAAAATCACCACACCAACCCCTGAGACGACAAGAAATTCCGAGGCTCTATGTTCCAGAGAATTATGTCAAAAAAATGTTATGTTTTTAATTGCATGCATGAGTGAACTTTATGGAAAGTGAAATAACCTATAAATGGTTTCACGAATCAGAAATATGAAGGAACTATAGAGTTTAGAGTAGTGGGATTATTCTAGGTGAGAAATAAGTTTAGATGGTGCAGGGCTGATATGGAAGAACCCCAAAATGAAATAATCGTATATGAAATAATTAAAAAAATATTTTATTTTTCTAATTCATATAACTAAAGAATAGTAACTAGGATTAAAAATACTAGACCACCATTTAGAACATTAGGAGAGGCCTAAACTCAGCCGAAACATGTTGAGGGTGAATGTTAGGTTTTGGTTTTCAACATCAATAAAATATTAAATAAAAATATTTTAAATAGGTTGTCACATGATAACGCAGGGAGAGTTTATTTATTTAATAAGAATAGTCATAGATAGATGTTCATCATCATAACCGTGGAGTTTCTATGAGGAAATGGTAGAAGACTCTCATTGGTGATGATAGTTTGGATACCAAAGCTCGAATCAAGCGACGACAGGTCGATGAACAGAATTCAGATTGAGCCTTAATGAATGACGATGCACATAATGTTATTCATAAATGATAGAATTGAAATGAGGTAGTTGGTGTTATTTCAATAATTTCATTCCCTTATTTTTTTTGGAATTAACAATGAACACAGACCTACCCATTGATAGGTTGACCTGCGGATCACTCAGTCTACGGGATGAATTTTTTTACCTTCGTGGGATTTTGGGTGAATGACCTTGGAATTGTTGTTGGAATTTGATTTCTATACTAATGAAATCAAAACATGATTAGCATGAACATCGATCGAGGTCCATTCCTATTTTTTGATTCATGATTTATCTTCCATGTGTACTTCGTTCATTGTGGGTGTTCTTCATTTGTCCTATAACCCAACACCTTCCAATCGATCAATCGTTGTTCACTCGATATTTGACACAACCATCCAATGTTGAAAATAATGAATCCACATGGCATGGTGGAGGTTCAATTATGATGGTGTTTTATGGATCAAAGAGGGGAAAAAGATATCGCCTATCGAACAGATTTTAGCTAGGATAGATCATGGTATAGATCCAAGCCTACTCTAGTGATGATGCTGACCCGATGATTTCGGATGAGGCTTCAAATCAACAATAGAAGAAAAGGGATAATGGCGTCGGCCTAGAGAAGGAGAGGCACTGTTGGTGGCACATAGCAGTGCGACCACCATGTAAGTGGAAGTAGTTGGCTCAACGGCTGGCAGTGGAGGTGCCTATGATAGTAGTAACCACAGGTGGTGGAGAAACACCACAACCTCGGCGAAATGAGGTTCCACGAGCCGCTTCAGTTGAAGACTCATGGGTCTTCCATGGGTGAGAGGTTCCCCTGAAGACCGGTGGCATGACACACAGTCCGACTGCGTGGACCATGGAAATGCAGTCGGTCGACCACATCCACCAGGAGGGAGGGGCATGATAGCCACCACACCCGGTTGACGAACCAGCCTGGTGAGCTTGGACACATGGCCCAACAACCCAATGGCCCTAGCCATTGGTCCTTGATGGGTTTGGCCAGACCTAGAGCCAACTGAACCATTTTAACTAAAATTCCCATAACATTAAAACTGGAGCTTCATCTAATGAACCATCTATGGTGTAGGGACCCTTGAAATAAGGATGTACTTTTGAGATGGAATGGTTGGTTTTGAGTTAGGCTAGAAGGGTATGGTAGCATTATACTTGTCTTCCCAATGACAGATTGATGTATAATATCGACCCCATTATAGAGGGTGATAATAGATATTGAGATCATACCATTGGTATTCTCTATGAAGTATTGATGTAGGTTCTAGTTTCCAACATAGGGAATTACACATATTCTAAAGGGAGTCATATCAGCTTGGATTAAATAGTGACTTAGCGGGATGGAGCATGTATCACACCGAGAGGCTAGGTCGGTCCTTAAATCTCTTCATGATACCATATATAGGGTATTTGGAATAGGTGTGACCAATATTAACACAGAACCTATCCCCTATCAAGGATGATGTTTCTAGTAAGGACAAGATATCCCCAAGTGATCCCTAGTTCATGGACCCCCTATATGTGTATCGATATCAGATTCATTTCTTCATGAAAAGACATGACATGCATGCCTTGAGATGAATCATATTATTAATGTTTCTTTGAGATATCAAGAATCCATGTCTAAGTGAGACCAGTAGTCTTAGGGAATCTTCCTGACGTATCAGGACCATATGTTCTCGAAGATACTTTTGGTATACTTTTTTTATGTTCTTACTATTAGATAGCTCAAGGATTAAGATCTCCTTGAATCAAGCATGCTATGAGCGGAACCATATGGCTAGTAGTGTATGAGACTTCGTGTATTGTAATCCTTTAAATTATACATGGATGTTCTTGTTATATGTGTTTTTGACATATACCAATGTCAAGATGACTAAATATTATTAGTGGTATTTCTATTATGGTCTAATACATTGTGTTTCAGGGTTCTATATTGAGTATTGTTCTACTCACCCCAGCATGGGATTTTCCCGCTTGTTTATTATCTGGGGAAGACTGATGACTCTTTGATGGTGATCTTGGAAGATCAGGACCAAGTGTGTACTAGTGTGATCATACATATAGAGGTGTGTTCTCGTGTCTTATAGATTGTATTCTAGTCTCTTACCTTGTAGTAGGATCAGGTGGGGTTTTCTACGGAAGAGCATCAGTACCTGTGTTACAGTCTCTTTCTTTTTGGTGGGCTTTTATCATGGCACACTTTAACATTAACTATTTTCTTTATGCCAAACTATATTGTTGGGACGTTGTGCTATAAATTCATATTCATTAAATAGTGTTCTAATTTTCAAGTAGATTTTGATTAGAGTTGTGTGCGTGCATACATGATCTTATGAAAATGACTTCCATTTGTGTGATATACCTACGCTGTGCTTTTCAGAAGCACTGGGCCTATCAGAGGTTGGAATGGGGTAGTCACGAACTGGGCCCCGATGGAGGGGCTACGACAATTCATTTTCATACGATCTGGAATTCACACAAAACCTATATCATGTACATGGGTTTTTTCTTATATATCTCTTACGTAAGTTCATAGTTGTACCCTAATATGTAAAAATAAATAAATGTTACACCATTATAGAAATAAATTTCATCCAAGGATCCTCTAGTAAATATCTTATATCATATAGACAATTTTCTATGAATTAAAATAACAAAACTATTAAAATTATTTTTAAGAAACCACATTTTTAATATAGAATCATAGAAAACAGAAGTCGAGAATATGTGGAAATACCATCACCTAATATCAAATTATCATTTCATAAAAATTTTTATGAATAAAATTACTTATGGTTAAATTAATGAAGGACCCTAAATTTTTTAAAATAGAAAAATATGTTTGATAGTTTATGCAATAGAAAAAATTTAATACAAATGAACCATGATTATTTAAATAAGTCAATTATGACATAGTTATTAAATTGGTGGGTATTAAAATGACTAACTATTATAGAAAATGTATATAAAGGTACTAGAAGAGGTAAATATATTTATAAACACTGAGGATTAAGCTTTCAATTTTTTAATAAAAACAATTATTTCAAAAAACAGTTGTAATAATTTTTATGAGAGAATAATATTATCAATCTTTTTAACATTTTAATACCATATATATAAAATTAAAATAATTTTTAAAATCATCATATATATATTTTTCAACTATAAAAATTTAGTTTTTTTAGATAGCATTAATTTTTCTAAGAAGAGTAAATATAAATTTTTCATGAAATTGTCATTAAATTATTAAAAATTAGTATAGAATTATTTTTAAAAAAATATTGAAACTAAACATAATTATTATTTAGTAGTAATTAATCCAATTACCTACCTTTAAAACATATATACTCTATATTTTAGTAATAGTTTTTTTATTCATTAAAACAAATTTATTCAGAAAACCATTTTAATGTGCCAAATTTTCCTACATTTTAAATATTTAAAATAAAACATACTGAGAAAAAATTTAATATAAATTTAGAGTTTATTTATATATAAATAATAATTTTATTAATTTAATTAGTATTACCTGTGATTTGGTTAATATGAGACAATCTTTTTATTAAAAAAAATGCATTTCTTGAAAACATGTTTTTTGACACGTCTGTCGATTTAATTTTAAATTAAATTCATAAAAAGATGTATGTAGAATATTGGGAAATGATTTAAATATTCATAATCACCATAATTTATACTATATAATATCTTCAGATTAATTATTATCCATATTGAATATTGAAAACATTAAAAATTATTTTTCACGGTTATGGTAAAAATAGGTTTACGGGTGGGGGGGGGGGGGGGGTTAAATAAACATATAAGAGTTAAAAATTGTCCTAAACAAATCTAATTTAAAATTTATGGGAATATATGGAAAATATATTTTCCAAGGTGTGATTATTGTCTATTTTGGTTCCATGTGGCATTATAAATGTTTTGGTTTATTTCTTTCTTTTAAAAAAAATTCATGCATGTCCTCTCCCCCTCTTATAAAAGGCCACCTACTCTCTTGGCAGTTACACACATCCAAAACCTATTGTATACTCCATGAAATATCCAAAATAATTCGAAATTACCTCCCCAAAACGTATATTCCTCAGAAAGTATCATAAATTTTACTAATTATGTCTATTAGTGCAATTATAAAGAAGTTGATCAAAGAAGATGTAAGACCATTAAGATAACATTTTGTTTTATTTCATATTTCTCTTCCATAATATACTATTAAATATTTAGGATATAATAAATTTATTATTTTTAATATTATTATATTTTGATTATTATAATGGAATTAAATACATCTATCTCCTTCTTCCTTGAATTAGATACTTAATTGCTGATCGTGTGTACGCATGACTGCCTCCTCACAAACTGATGTAGCTCCTTTTACATTACCTCTTCTTAAATATGTATATAGTGATATATTTATTTTTTATATATTATATTTATGTTATTATTATACTTATTTAGTTATCTTATAAAATATTCATTTTCACATTACATTCCATAGGGTACATGATAACGCCCCTCGAGTGTATGGAATACTACTGCCTCATGAAGGGATGTGATTTATTTTTCAGTTATGCGTTACAAGGAAGGTAATAAAAACTAATATTATATTTATACATTATATTAATTAATTAATAATCATTATGGTAATAAAAAATATCATATAATATAATAACATACATTCCACTAAATAAATGATAATGATATTCCTGTTTTCCATGGACTACAAACTTTCGAAGTTATGTGATTAGTTTCTATTACCACATTACATAATGGAAATATAAAAGTGTGTATAATGAAATATTATGTTATTAATGATATAATAGGAATCATATAATTATAAAATTATACATAACTTCATTCCATCATGGTCTTTGAAATATTTAAATGTTACCGACGCATACATAAAACCTAATGTCTCGATGATTGAAACATTGTTCATTTTTCATAATAATAGTTCATAGTTAGTTCAATATAAAAAATATATGTATAAAATATAAAATTGTATTATTATAACCATTATTGATATGGTAAAATAATACTCTCATTGACATTACTAAACTTACCATTGTGATTTTTTACATATAAGATGTTTATTGTTTAAAAGTCAAATGTAGAATTAATTATTGGTGTAATTGAATAAGGCATTGTAAAAAATAATGTAAAAGGAATAATAAAAATCAAAATGAATATTATGTTATTAAATTATCAAAATATTTTTATTTTTTATTAATATAATGATCATACATGATAAATTAGGCACAAGGCGAGCTATCTCTCCAAAATTATCCATTCCTTCAGGTTGGAAACTACCCCTCTCCAACACTGTTTATCTATCTTCTTAATGTTATGAAATTATTTTAAATTCCATATAAACATGTTTTTCAAATATATACATAGATTATTATCCTCATTTTGATGGGTAAATATGTACTTTATGATCATTTTCAAATGCCTTTTCTATGACATTTACATTGATTTTGATATATAGGATGACTATGCAACCCATTTTCATTCCATTGGTAATTATTATGTTATTCCTTATGATTTAATCCCTTATGTGGAAAAAATATGTAATGTACTTGTTATAATGGATGAAACCATATATTCCGAAAATTTATTGTGTGAATCATTAGTCTCATGAGGTGATTTGTATGGGATTAGTGAGTAATCCAAATCTATTATGGGACATTGTCTAAAATTTGACATTGTCTTTGAAATTATCCTTGAGATATGTTTATATCATGTTACATGGTTCCACCACATGTATTATGATTCCATGATCATATTATTCCAGGTTTTTTTTATTAATTGATGTGATTCCTCATGATACCTCTCTTTTATGGTATCATGTTACAACTTTGACTCACATGTTATGTTTCATAGTCTTGTTTATCCCCTTACTATATTTTTTAGACAAAACATTTATTTATATATCCCTTAGTCCATACCCTGTATTTTTGGAGAAACATTTCATTTTATGAGATCATTATGGATAATAATATAAAGATTCCATGTTTTATGGTCTCTTTGTCTCAATATAAACATAATAAACCAAGGAATATTTGCCTTATGTTACTTGTGATTATACTAACTGGATATTTTTTATTAAAAATTATGTAATAATTTGTTTAAAATGAATGTGTAACTATAAATATACCATAAAAATTTAATCACCAATTTGGCATTCAATCATATTTACTTAGAAAATAATATACGATCTATATTTCATGTTGAGGACAAGATTTCAATAAGATAAATTGGATACATGTATATGATCATTACATTCATCAATAAAAAAGAAAAATGTATGGTTTTTATATGGAATCCATTATCATTTAATAATTTTATAACTCTAATGGGGGATGTAAGAGATGATCTGTATGATTCTAATATCAATTTCTATAAATAAACACCTTAAGATTTACTATTTTGAATCCCTTTTTGGATGATTAGAACAAATTAAGATAGATATTTGAGGCCATATTAGGTAATTAATGGAGTTTGATCACTCATCTCCCACTCTTTTAGGATTTCTATGAATATATAAAGGATTATTTTGATGTCTTTAATCCAATTATAAGGGAAAATTTCTATTCAATGGAAGAATGAGATAATTTTATATGATTTTTATGAGAAATATCCAATATTTTGTTTATTCTATGGATGAGTTTGAGATACAGAGAATGATTTGTTTCTCTAAAGTTACTGATATAGGGGGTAATATTTTCATTTATCTTGTTGCAAGTCATTTGGAAAACCCATCAGAGGTATTTGGAGGTTGAGGTGGAGAGACAATGGAATACAGTAAAACTCACTAAGGCCCTAGGTGCACAATCTCTTTTCAATGAAAATAAAATAATTACAATGGGAACACTATGATATTTTATTGGAAAAAGTATCCAAATGATATTATAGGATTAATAGATTCTAACCACCCAAACCATTTTTAGTGATTTTGGGATGACCATTGATGAACAAGTTAAATTTCCCATAGTGGTCGCCAACCCATCAACATGATTTCCTATAACCATTGAGGATGACCCAAAACCCCTCACAATTTATAAAGGATGTGTTTTGGACCTAATAAGTTTTTTTTCACTCTGATTTTGTTCCTAATATTCTCTCATCTCAGTCATGTAATGATCAGAATGAGACTGTGATGGCTGGCTTGAAAAAACATCTGATATGGAGGATAATGGGTTTAGGTGATCTCATTACTCATATATCTGAACTAGAACCCTAATAATACCAAATAATTATATAAGATCCACATGATATTTAGTGATACTCTAAAATTAGTAAAATGGGGTGGAAAGGATCATTTCATAAAAAATTAGAGGCATAGGATGTAGTGAGTAGACCCACCCATCTAAATAAAAATACTATGTTGGAAATGTCATGGGAATAACATCCCATGTATTTTTCATAATATCCAATGATAGAAAATGAAAATAGATATGGTATGGTTTTATATTTGATAAAAAATTGATTTAAATCACCTGTGATGTTTTCAAAAAAAAAATGGTTTCCATGGGTGTTGGCTAGTTTCCTGACAAGGTCACAGTAGTTTTATTTTCATTCATTTTAAGGAGGATTTGGATTTTAGTGTGAATAGATTCACTTTGAGTCAGATTATTCCTACATTAAACATCATGATTACTTTACATGTACTTTATAGGTTTATGTGGAAGTCATTCATAGAAGGACAACTGAATGTCATAGAAGATTCTAAGATCTTTGCGGGAGACCCCATCTAGGAGTTACTAATAGCTGGGGAAATTAATGAAATCGTTATAGAAAATGAATAAGAGGGGGATACAATTGATCATATACTTCGATTTTAAATTTCCTAAAAGAATCTGAGACTATAGTTTTTTCTTCTCTATGATACATGGTTAAACCTTTTACATTTATTAAAGGTAATAATTTTCTCTCATAGGATTTAATTTAGACATATTCATAGGATATATTGAATAGATCAAATTATTTATGTTTGTGTAGGTGTCTTATATTTGTCCCACTTTGTTGGATCATATTTACATAATCATTATCCTTTTTGTAGAGTCTAGGAAAACAAGCCATGAATTTATATTTAAGATAGATTGCTTTTGTTCTATTGACATGGATTTAGAAGGGGTAGTCCCATTGGTTTGGATAGTACGGAAGTCAATTGTTAATGAAAATTTGTCAATGTGTCTTCTATGATAAATACACAAAGTGTTCACAATTTAAAAAATCCTAACATCCAATAAAAAACGATCAGAATGGGGCTAACTGAGAACTACTCACAACAAATAAAATATAATGTAGTCTAGAATTTCATCCTGTGAATCACAGTGGTTCGTAACCCTAAAAATTATGAATATCCTTAAATCCATGTCTTCACATGAGTCCTATGTTAAATAAAGAGATTCCAACATTTTATAGTTACAGAAAAAGTATTTCATGAGATACCATAAAACTTATCTCTCATATATCTACTCCGGAGTTTGAATTTCCTTCGAATGATAAGGAAAACTGAATATTTTATTATTCATTTTTTCTAGGATCGTTATGTAGATATGTAATCTAAAATCTCTTTAGATGTTTCATCTTGTATTATATACCATGACTTCAATTGAAAAAGGATTTGTCATAGTATTTACAAAATATGATTCCACCAATCTAGATTACGTTATCCTCAAACTACCTTTCTCTATTCTATACCCCCCATTCCAAAAATTCCATAATTTTTATTGATTCAACTTCCTTTTGAATTTCCTTCCAAAATTCCGATTCACCTACCAAGAATCCCTTAAAATCCTCTAATATCTCCATCTCACACATCATTTAATCCATCACACACTCAAATATACACATCCCATTCATGAATTTCATCCCAAAATTATGATTCTTCATCCTATTAAAACTTCATGTTAAATACCAATTCATAATCCACAAATAATAGCTTCCCCTAAATATTTCTTACATATATAACATGTTAATTCCATTACCTCATTCTATTTCTACCATAATTATATATTCTCTTTCATTGTTATGACATTGAATAAGAACCATCTTCCAATAAATCCTCAATATATCATTTAGAGTCCATTATCTACTAAATATCTCATCCATATACATTCTTGAAAACATAAAAATCACTAATGTATTATCTGAAGACCGTAAGATCAGATATTGTCTTTCAATCAATGGGGAAGTACATCATCGATTTATGGTCTAATAGTCAAGAAGAACTGTCATCTAATACTAAATCAAATATGTCTCCCTCCTCTATGGAGACCCTTCTACTTCTACAATAGTAGAGTCATCGCTTCCAAAATTTGAAGCATAATTTACAACTAATAAACAAACCAATAACAATTTGTTCAATTTTACTTCATGCATATTTTTATATCAATTTATGAAATTTCTCTTGAACCTATTTAGATTCTAATTTCTCAGGCTTACAAACCATTTATTAAAATATATTACACATTCAAATCCCATATTCTACAACAATATTGTTATGTTTCCTTCATATTTTTTTATGTTCACCCCTATAGTTCTGGTATTGTTTTATGCCTATTTTTCCAGAGGATTTCTATGTTTCTCGACCTTATACATCATCATCGAAGATTTTATATCTTAATCCATTGATAAATGTGGTATTTTTTAAGAACCATATCTCTTATAATATTTTTAATAACATTGAAAACCATTTATTGGACTAAATGTGAGGAAAACAATCTTTAGGAATACTTCTTACAATGACCTATATTTCAAATATGCTTGTTTCAAAAAAAATATTTATTCTTCAATTTTCAATTTCCATTTATGTTTCTATAGTTTTTCTTCTATTGTTTGTTTTTTTCTATATAAATGTATTATTTCATTCATGTAATTTTAACCTTTCATTCTTTTTTATGATTATATTTTTTGATAGCATGGATGATTTAAACATTAATGTTTTATATGTTTATAGTAGTTGATGATTAATTTTTTATATGATATATATATTATTATTATTTGGATCATTTTACTAAATTGTATGACATATCCCATAAAATAAACCCAATGTTTCTTCATTAAATTGTTCAATTTATAGAAAAATAATATATATTTTTTAATATCAATTTCAACAAAATAAAAATAATATGGTCTCCAACATCATATTTTATATTAACTAATTGTTCAATTTTATTGAAATTTTTAATACAAAATCATATTAAACTTATGTTATTGAGACTTCATATGTAATCTTAACATTTAATCATATGTTGATTTTGTAATATATTCTCAAATCCACAACAAATATATGTCTGAGTAACAATTTTTTCGGCTCATATGTAACATATATTTCATCTTTGGTGAAAAAAGGAATACGTACTAGTAGAATTCAATTTCTAGAATACAATTATATAACTTCATATTTGATGTTATGTTCCTCATGATTAAAATTACATTTATTTGTGGTGTTTAACAAAAATTACAACTGATGTTTTTCAGAGTAATGTCTCTTTTTCATTATTTTTAAGGAATCAAATATTTTTCATGGGGTTCCAGAATTTTGAAATTTGTTGTAGATAATTTTCATCATCTATAAATTTCATGAATAATTGAGTTAAATATTTTATATTATTTACTCTATGTAAACTCATGTGGTTTCAAAATCTAGGTTGTAGAGTTTAAATGGGATAATTTAATTCCTTTAGTGGATATGTAGATTATGGATCACTTAATTAACTTTTGTGGAATATTTAGCTTATTTTGTGGTGAATTTAATTTATATTGTTCTCTAATTTATTTCATTGTGTGGAGACAAAGGATATGGATATTCACTTAGCTAGTTTCTTGTACAATAGGATGTATTAATTTATTTTATATTCATTTAGGATAATTTTTTTGAAGTAATTTCATATGTTGTAGTGTAGAAATTACTAGATGAATAATATTGTTTCTATCATGAAACCTTATTTATCGTGTAATGAATGAAGAATACCATTGACGATTTTTAAATTTGGACTTTATTACAGATTGGTATGGTAGATGTCTCTTTTTTTATATTTCTTCCATGTAGTGTGTAATGAATACAAATGAGTTCGCCATATCACTCTCCAATTACAATACTTAATTTAAAATATATTAAAACATTAAGTATTACACAGATTATATACTCAATGATTCTTAATTTCCTCTAAAAATATATTCACAGAATTATAATATATCACCATATCTTACTTTTCCCCCTTTATTTCAATCCACATATATTCTTTTGATCCAACATCATAGATAGTTGACTTAATGCATTGATCATCACTAGTATATTCTATAAAATATAAATACATTTAAATAATTTACTTATAATAAACATTTGTGATAATAAGTCGTACAATTATATTTACACTACCAATACCTATTGCCCTTTCTAATTTTTTTTTAAAATTTATTAGTGATTGTTTTTGCAACATGAGAAGTCTAATAAGCTAATTTAATAATCATGAAAACTATACCGATGAATATTATTTACAAAATTGATCTAGTTTATTACATGATTCTTCATCATCATTAATCATTTTCATTTATTTCGTGATTTTTTATTGGAATTTTGTATCAAATTCTTACAGAAGCAAGATAAAAAAATATTCATGTAATCTCTTACAAACAAATAATATTCTGTTCTTCATAGAATTTAGCAATACTAAAGCTTCAAAGTGAAATACTTAGATGACATAATTTGTAAAATGTGTTCCTTTACATAATAATTGGTTGTACATGCCCCATTACTCAACACCCTATATGGGTTTTCTAGGAGAATAAAAATGTTGTAACATCATGAAATTTCATATTTTTTGTTAATATATTAATTTTTTAATTAGACCTCATATCATTATATGGATAAGATATACATTTTTAAAATCCCCGTTCCATTCAATTACTCTCGAATTCAGTTAATTTTGTTTTTCATAAAATGCTTAATTTTATATCTAATAGTTATGAAAAAACATGACAATTGTATTCATAATATGCTCTTTAAATACCATATTGATACTTGAAACATATCTAAAAAACATTAAAATAATTTAAAAAATGTGTACTTTTCATTAAAACTTTTTTTATTGTAAATTCATGGAATGATCATTTTCAAATAACACTTGTATGCATAACCCTATATGAAAATTGAATGAAAGTTATTGGAGATTATAAAACCACCATAAACGAGATAAATATGTGCTTCATTGTGAAAATGATTCAGAGGTATTATGAATATATATATTTTAGTTATATAAGTATTATTCAATATAGTTTCCATCTATTTTTTTTAATTGAAATAATCATGGTAACATTTGTTAAAATATAACAATATACAACTGCATACTTACTCACCATACATGAATGTCCCATAATAATTTCATCTAAAATAAATGTGGTCTACTATGCCCACTAAGTGATGAGGAATATCTTATAAATTCACATAACACATACATTATAAGTAAATTTTTTTCAAGATATATACAACTATATATATAATGTGAATATGCTAATTCAAATCAATGGAAACAGTAAAAACACTATTATATGACAATTGGACATTAAAAATGAATTAAATAAAATAATTTAAACATAAATATTATACCATTTTATACTAAATGAATATATATATATACATGGAATTCATTCTATAAAATCTTTGAGTTTCGTTATGTGTACTGCTTCCATGAGTTCATCGACAACTGTAAGGATATATGTATATACATTTAAATGAGTACAATTTAGGTAATAAATCGTCATCATTATGGATAAGTGTATAGTTATATGAATACACTTTATTGAATCAGAATAAACTTATATACATTTGGCATTGAATTTGTCTCTTTATCAACAAGTCTATTGGGTTTTCATGGAAAATTGAATTTTATAAAAATCCAAATCAATGTCTTTCCTAGTATTAATATACCAAGTGACTAACTAGAGGAGAATTCTATTTCAAACATGATAAATGATGACATTGGATTTTGGGATAAACTTTTCATGATATTAATATATCAATAGATTCATTAGTTTAATTTGTGCTGATAAATGATACATATAACAGTAATGAAAAAAACGAAGAGTTATTTTGAAGTAGTTAAATTAGGAAAACTAGAACTATTTAAAGGTTTTACAAAGTATATATTGTTAACATTTATACCAAAGTTGTATTATATCATTTTTCTCTGCGGAATTATTGAGAATGAATATTTCCATGATTTTAGATTTTCTTCAGGATGCATTTAGTAAAGATAATATCTAATATCATGACCCGTCCCCCGGGGCTAGTGCCGTGACTAAACCAAGACCGCCTTTCTTATGCCAGGGGATGAGGACTAGAAACAAAGGTGTAATTCCCTAGAACTGTGAAGGAATATCCTTTATAACCTATAAACACACTATCAAGCACACAGAAAGATACGAACTCAAGTAAAAATAATAGTAAAGAGAGTGAGTACAGTAAGAAAAAGGGACCAGAATACATGCCTAACTTGAAAGTACAAGGAAAAATTGAAAGTACAAGATAGATTATGGGTGAAAAGAAGCTCTTGAATCGTCCACCTTGATTCTTACCTATAGGGTAGGTACAGATCACCTCCGAAGAACTCCGAGTCCACACATCTCCTCTGTGAACCAACACGCCATATAATCCACCTTTGAGCACCGTCCAGTCCTGGTACCCACATCCTTAGTCAGCGCTATTAGTCGTCTGAATCCAACACAATAAGGTTTGGGAATATCCCGTTCAGGGGTGAGTATAACAATACTCAGTTGGGACCCTAAGAACCTCAAGGTCTCACAAAATACACCAAGGATAAACTAAAATGTATGAAATCAACAGATAAGCCTACTTACCAATATGCCCATACATATACCTGAGTTTTCAAGTAATCCATCTCAATCATGAGGAAAACACAGAGGTACTGACTCAACTCACATGAGGTATATTTTTAGGTATGATAGTAGTGATTATTAGTTACAAATAATGAATCAAATTATTCCGTTAAAAGGCTCTACTGCTGACCTGCACAGAATCGCTAGGAGCTGACCCACACAGGATCACTAGGAGCTAACCTATAGAGGATTGATGGAGCTGACCAATAGAGGATTGCTAGGAGCTGACCCACACAAGATCTCTAGGAGCTGAGCCACTCAGGATCACTAGAGCTGACCCACACAGGATCCCAAGGAGCTGACCCACACAGGATCCCAAGGAGCTGACCCACACATGATCACAATGGGATGACCCATAGAAGATCACTGCAGTTGACCAACATAAGATCGGTAAGAGGTGACCCACACAGGAATGCTGGAGCTGACCCACACATGATCGCTGGGTTCTGACCCACACAGAAGGGCTGGATCTGACCCACACAGGATCTGTAAGAGCTATCCCACACATGATCTATAGGAGATGACCCACACATGATCGCTAGGAGCTGACCTGCATAGGATAGCTAGGAGAATTATTCTCATTAGATACAACTACTGGGTTTCCGAACCAGGCTTGCACGTCTCTGGGAGAGTCCACTCCCCAAGCCACTGGTCGATTCTCCCACTTCAACGATGTCCCACAATGAAGTATCTCAAAGGACCGCCATGTCATAGGGGTATCAGTGCAATTGACGGTGCATCAATCAGATGCCCGATCTATATGCTATTAGCCTTTTAGTTTTGAGGACCCGGTTGGATTCATGTTTGATCCAAAATAAATGTTTCCCAACAATATCCAAATCTCTAGTGGGTTATAATCAAATGGAACAACTTGTTCCAAGATTTATAGTTCCACTGATGGTTCATCTAGCAGATGTCTGATGCCAAAGATATGGCCCAAGTAATGTATAGGTTCGTATCAGGTATGGGTCTGGTCCGACTTGGTCATACCGACCAGACTAGACCTAGCCAGGGTCGACCATGTTTGGGTCGATGCGTTATGTGGTGCGGCCCATCCCGCTGGGCAGTTCGGCAGGCCGCAAGGGCCGCGAGGGGCCATAGAGGCCGCATGGGTGCCATGAGGGCGCAGGGCGGCTCGGTCCGACCCGGGGCGACTCGGTCAAGAGGGAAGAGGCTACGGGGCTGCTCGGCCATTGGACCATAAGGGCGCAGGGCAGCTCAGCCCAGCCCAGGATTGCTCGGCCGGGGTGGTTCGACTAGAAGGGCGACGGTGTCTTGGGCGGCGTCTCCGGCAGCAGCTCAACTTGGACTGCGACGGTGGCTCAGCCCCGACGGCGGCGGTGGATCAGCCCAGATGGTTGCTGCTGCTAGGACCGGACGGTGCCAGCGGTTTGGCCCGAACAACGATGGCGGCTTGGACAGCGGCACAACCATAGAAGGTGAGGCCACGACGATGTTGTCCATTGCGTCGTCGCCTTCATCACGGCCCGTGGTGGTATCAGCCGCCGTTCTCGTGCCCCACATGTTGGTAGTCATTCCTCTACCACAATCAACAATTAATCACAAGGTTTTCAAAGAGGATGGTCCATGTTTGATTGGCCGACACTCCCCATGTTAGTTCGGTAGCAAGCGACTATAATTCCACCTTGAATTATAAAGAATTATCAAGAACATAAAAAGTGATGATTTACAAAAAACCACCCAACAACTTCACACAAAAAAAATCATACACAAATAAACCCCTACATTGGATTGTTTATTGACGTTGGTGCGAGAAGAAGTTGAATTTTATGATGTTTGGTTCGTCCATCACACACCTCTAATCCCGGGCTCGTGGATCGGTTTGTCGTAGTGGAAGACGTTCCTCGTTGGATGGTGTCCTGAGGAAGAATTTGAAGTCGGTGTTCTTCGTTGGAGGAGAATTATTCGTAGAAGAAGTGTAATACTCCAAGGGTTCTCCTCCCACTATTCCACCCAAAAATGAATGAGGTGCTAATATAATTATCTTAAGAAGAAATTTTGTTTGCACACTCACACAAGTTGGAAAAAAATTAATGTGGTTCATTGGAATAATTAATGTGGATGAAGCTAAAGAGGCTCCTCCACATTAAATAGGGAGTTGAGAGGATTCTCTCTCATTAAGAGGGGTGTTGAAGAGGTTTATAACTCGGGTGGTCCCCACAACCATACCATCTCATGGGAGGTAAGTTTTGGTGGTCCCCACCATCCTAACCTCTCATGGGAGGTTTAGGTCTGGTGGTCCCCACTTCTCAACATCCACATGTAATTAAAATAAAAATTAAAGCTACACAATTTTAATTTAATTTTATTCTTTCACTAATATGTGAAAAGATAACTTCCACGCTAGACCTAGTGTGGTCGAGTTGACCGTCTCCTTATTCAAATACTGATGTTGTGAGTTCAACGGTGCCGTCATATTTCAATTCAGAGCACTGGATTATAAGTTAGAAAAACTAGCTTCCACGTTAACTGAATGTACCAGGAATATTGTCTAGAAACTCATTTCGGGCACTTTGGGCCTCAGAATAATGTGCCATAAAATTTCACGGACTCGTAAAATTTCAATTTATTTTAAAAAACTTTACATGGAAATTTAGGGACTTTAAATTCCCCCCACCTTAGGACATTACGTCCCTATAAGCCACAACTCATAAATAGGTAAACAAGTTGGGTTAATGAGCATGGATATGAGACTCGAGCTCCCATGTTCTCTCCTGGAGGTTCCCGTGCTGCCAGCAAACACGCACTCGGGGTATCGACTCTCCATAAAGGACGCGCTCCTGTCAATCCTCAATCATCGCTGGATCCAATGCAACTCCAGCCTCTGATATGACATGTCCCAGATAGTGAACCTCTCGGTTCCAGAAATGACACTTCGAGATCTTACCATAAATATGGTGCTCTCAGAGTGTGTCCAGTACTACCCACCATTAATAGGAATTACCCTCTTCAGTAGCCGAGTCGATCAGATTGTCGTTGATGAAGAATACTACAAAGCAATGATGGTATGGCTAAAAGATCATGATCATGTGTCCCTTGAACACTGCCAGAGCATTGGTCACGCCTAATGGCATAACCATGAACTCATTGTTGTCATACCGACATACTAATGTCGTCTTCTACACATCTTCATCTTGCACTCTGAGCTGGTGATAACCTGATCTGAGGTCTATCATCGAGACCCAACGTCCTCTCTTCAACTGATCAAAGAGGTTGTAAATCCTCGAAAGTGGACACTTGTTCTTCATGGTCACCTGGTTTAGGCACCGATAGTCAACACAAAGCCTGATGCTCCCATCTGCCTACTTGGTGAATAAAATTAGGGCTACCGAAGGTGATACTCATGGCCGAATGAACCCCTTCCCCTGTAAGTCCTCTAGCCATACCGACAGCTCACAAAGCTCTGTGGGAGCCATCCGATATGATGATGTAGATATAAGTGTCGTCTTGGGGTACAATTCAATGTAAAACTCCACCTCTCTGTGAGGAGGTAGACCCAAAAAAACCTCATGGAAGACATCCATTTACTCGTCCACCACTATAGGATAACTCTGATTCCCCACATTAACTACTCTGAGGGTAAAGCTTGCCAAATGATTAGTGATCGGCTGCACTCTCTACTGGGTAAGTCCATAATATGCTGTAAAGGCTCCCTTCTCGCCGATGAAGGTAAACCTGGTCCTATCCGTGTAGACACACCGCACCTTGTGCCTAATATAGTCAATCTGAGCATGAACTGCAGATAACCAGTCAATTCCCAGGAATACATCATATGGCCGCGACACTGATACTAGGAGATCCAAACCGAAGGTCTTTCCTCCTAGAGTAAGCTCACACCATTGGAACCCATGCATAATCGTTGAATCCGCTCCCATAAAAGTCTCTATCCATAAGGATCGAGCCAATAGATCTGTTGGAATCTCTGAGCTCCGAACGAGGGAAGTGGAAATAAATGAATGTTTGGCACCTGTGTTTATATGTACAGTAGCTAAGGTGGAGTAGACACAGATTGTACCTCGTATCATCTATAGAGCACCATGGTCGTAGGACTCATCTACCTGGAGCTGAGATCGCCTCTATCAACCTGCTCCCTGTGGTCAGGGTGGACCTCCTGGTGGTGGTGGCTGTAAAATCTCGAATTGTTTGCCACCGCCAGTGGCATGACCAGCTCCTCTTCCTTGTCTACCTGCTCCATGTGAACCTCCTCGGTCAAACCACTATCACTACCTGGGAGGTCCCTCGACCGTCTTATGATCATCCGAATGGAGGGTCGGACAGTCCCGAGCCATGTGACCCTACCCAATGCATGCGTATCACTACCCACTCCTGGTATAGATTAATCTGTCTCGGGTACCCTACACAACAGACCCTGAATCATGCGGGCATCCACCTATAGGTCAAGTCCTCTTGGACCTCTGTGACATATTTCTACTAAAAGCTTGAGAAGAATCCGCTATGTGACGACTAGTGGTATATCTCGCTTTTAGAGACTACTTAGAATGAAACTCTCCACTAAGAGGGCTCTCTATAACATCCCGACCTTCGTCGGAATGCTGAGTGAGATCATAGAAGCCCTGATCTCCCACCTGAGCCCCTGCTCAAAGGTCTGTGCCCTGAAGAATGGGTCCCGCACAATATTTGCAGAGTAGCATGATATTTCAGTGAACCTCACTGAGTACTAAGCTATAGTCATGATTCCTAGCTGAAAATGATGAATCTCTTCTATGGGAACTTCACGAAGAGTCGCTGGGACAAACTCTGCTCGAAAGAGACTCTAAAAGTCTGCCGAGAGAAGTGTCACCTTATCGTGGACTTGGATCATCTAGCTCTACCATCTGCTTGCTACAGCCTGTAGAAGGCTAGAGGAAAGGATCCGCATGAGATCGGATGATGTTAATACCAGTCAAAAGACTCTCACTACAACCTCCAACCAATCCTCAGGTACCTATGGGTCCATCACTCCCTTGAACCTGGGTGGCCTCCGGCACTGGAACTCGTGAAACACTCTCAAGTGGCGTGCACCATCTGCTGCGTGGGCTGGTGGCATCGGTGGCCCAATGTGGAATGTTACCACAAGTTCCTCCTCTTGTGACTCTACTAGAAAAGGGCCCTACACCGAGGCCTCGTCGCTCGGTGGGCTATCAATGCGTACAACTCTCAGAACCATAGCTCACTGTCTTCATGGATGAATCCTGAAAAGATACATGTGTTCCATGGTCAATAAGTTATACCCGGTGAGATGACTCAACAGGTCATAAAGAAAACTCTTCAAAACACACACACAATTAGTGTTTTAATTCACTGAGTCAGAAATCAGATGTTAGGGTTCTGGTGTATGGATACGTCGGCCGCTGCACCAACACTGGATTCCCTAAACTGATAACCACACTCACTACTCATAACACTATTTTCATTAAAATAAATATTAGAGTCCTTTTTTCCACATTAGAACCGAATCCATTAATACAAAATTTTCACGACCTATTCCCTGGGGCGCATGCTGATACTACCGCAAGACCACCATCCTTAGGATAGGGGCTAGCGACTTGCACCAAATGCGTAATTCCCTAGAACTTGGAAAGAAAAGACTTGATAACTTGAAAATACACAACCAAGGACACCAAAAGATATGAACTCAAGTAAACTGAATAGTAATCAGAGTGAGTACAATAAGATAAAGGGGCCAGAATAGAAGCCCTACTGGAAATTACAAGGAAAACTAGAAAGTACAAGATGAATGATAGGTGAACAACATCTCTTGAATCGTCCACCTCGATTCCTGCCTAGAGTGTAGGTAAAAATCACCTCCTAACCACTCTATTTCCACCCATCTCCTCTATGAATCGACATGTCATATGATCCACCTCAAAGAATTGTCCAGTCCTGGTACCCTCTTTCTTAGTTAGCACTGTCCGTCGTCTACATCCAAAACAAAAAGTTGTGGGAATATCCCATGATGTGGTGCGTATAACGATACTCAGTAAGGACCCTGAGACCCTCAAGGTCTCATAAATTCCACAAAGGATAAACAAAAAACAATGACATCAACAGATAACCCTACGTAGGTATATTCCCATACATATACCTGAGTTTTCAAGTAATCTATCTCAATTTTGAGGAAACACAGAGGTACTGACTCAGCTCACACTAGGTATATCTGTAGGTATGGTAGTAGAGGTGATTAGTTATCAAAAATGAATCATATTATTCCGTTAAGAGGATCTGCTGCTGACCTACATAGAATCACTAGAAGCTGACCCACATAGGATCATTAGGAGCTGACCCACACAGGATCATTGGAACTGACCCACATAGGATCGCTAGAAGATGACCCACATAGGATCGCTAGGAGATGACCCACACAGGATCGCTGGAGCTGACCCACATAGGATCGCTAGGATCTGTCCTAGAGAGGATCACTAGGAGCTGACCCACACATGATCACTGGGAGCATACCCACACAAGATCGCCGGAGATGACCCACAAAGGATCGCTCTGAGCTGACCCATAGAGGATCACTGAGTTGACCCACATAGGATCCCTAGAAGATGACCCACACATGATCACTAGAGTTGACCAATAGAGGATCACTAGGAGATGACCCACACATGATTTATAGAAGCTGACCCGCACAGGACCGCTAGGAGCTTACCCTCACAAGATATCTAGGAGCACTCTTCTCGTCACAGCCAGCTACCGGTTTTCTGCACTAGGCTTGCTCGCATCTGGGAGAGTCCACTCCCCAAACCACTGGTTGATTATCCAACTTCCATTATGTCCCAATAATATGTGTATCATAGAAACTCCATGTCATATGGTTTTCAACACAACAGACAGTGCGTCAATCAGATGCCCTGTATTTATGTTATCATCCTTTTTGTCCTGAGGTCCCTGCTAGATTCATGTTCGATCCAAACCAACTATTTTCCAACATTATCCAAATATCTAGTGGGGTATACTAAAAAGGAACGAATCTATACAATATTTCTAGCACCGCTAACGGTTCATCAAAGGGACTTCTGGTGCCAATTTTATGGCCCAAAGAACGTATAGGTTTGTATCAGGTCCGGGTCTGGTCCGACCCAACTCGACATAGCTTGGGAGTGACCCAGTTTGGGTTCACCCACCCTGTGAAGTGGACCAGCCCACTGGGTAGACCAACAGGAAACAAGGGCTGCGAGGGGCCACTAGGGCTGCTGGGGTGCTGCGAGGGTGCGGGGCCACTCAACCCGACTCAGGGCGGCTCGGCCGTGAGGGCGGAGGCCACGGGGTAGCTCAGCCGGGGGTACCGCAAGGGCGTGGTGCGGCGTGGCCCAGGATGGGACAACTCGGCAGGGGCGGTTCAATTGGAAGGGAAGAGGCGGCTCGAGCGGTGGATCGGAGGGCGGTTCGGCCTAGACGGCGGCGGCGGGTCAGCCACGACGGAGGCGGTGGTTGGGCTCGGATGGTGTCGGCCGCGCGACTGCGGATGGTGGCGGAAGCTCGGGCAGTGGCCCGACCGTGGACGACGAGGTTGGGGGGCAGCAACACCATGACGGGGGGGTTCCACTGCGCCATCACCTTCATCACGTTTTTCATTGGTATCAGTCGTCATTCTTGTGCCCCACATGTTATTAGTCATTCCTCCATCACGTTCAATAATTAATCACAATGTTTGCAGAGAGGACGAGCCATGTTTGTTTGGTCTGCACTCTTTGAGCTAGTGCGGTAGCAAGCAACTAAAATTCCATCATAAATTACAAAGAATTATCACAAACAGAAAAGGAGAAGATTTCCAAATTACCAACCTACAAAATACTTCGAAAAAGGAATACACAAATAAACCCCTACTTTGGACTATTCATTGACATTGGCGCAAGAAGAAGTTGAAGTTGTCGACGTTTGTCTCATCCATCACAAACCTCCAATCCCAGCCTCCTGCACCAGTTCGTCGTAGTCAAAGACGTTCCTTGTTGGAGGGTATCCTGAGGAAGAAGTTGAAGTCGAAGTTCTTCATTGGAGGGAAATTCTTCATGGAACGAGTGTAATCCTCCAAGGGTTCTCCTCCCAAAATTCCACCAAAAAATGAAAGAGGTTCCAAAATAATTAACTTAAGAATAAATTATGTTGGAACACTCACACTAGTTGGAAAAATATTAATGTGGTGTGTTGGCATAATTAATGTGGAGGAATGTCAAGAGGATCCTCCACATTAAGGAGGTAGTTGGGAGGTTTCTCCCTCAATAAGAGTGGAGTTCAAGAGGTTTATACCTTGGGCGGTCTCCACCACCACAACCTCTCATGGGATGTTAGTTTGGGTGGTCCCCAGAATCATAACCTCTCATGGGAGGTTTAGGTCTGGTGGTTCCCACTTCTCAACATCCACATGGAATAAAAATAAAAATAAATGTGACCCGTTTTTATTTTTAGTTTATTCTTTCACGAACATGTGAAAAGCTAACTTCCACCCGCGACCTATAGCAGGCGAGGTGAAAGTCACTTAAAGAGAATACTGACACTATGAGTTTAATAGTGCCCTCAGATTTCAATTTCGAGCACCAGTTTAAAATTTAGAAAAACCCATTCACATTTTTACTGAACGAACCTGAAATAATGTTTAGAAATTCATTCTGGGCACTCCGTGCCTCGGAATCACGCGCCGTAAAATTTGACGGGCTCGTAAAATTTCCATTTATTTAAAAAAACATTAATGGATATTCCACGTCTTTAAATCTCATCACCATAATTAGATATGATTAAGATCATCAATAGACTTGGACATGATTATATAAAGGTACATTCATACCAGAATTATTACATGATTCACTTGAGAAAATATGATAATAATGTAGAATTAATAATATTTCATATAATAAGATTGAAGAAAATGAGTAATAAATTTTATAATAATTAGTTCTAATACTAGGAAGAAGAAGAAGAAAAATCTCATGAAAATATTATAAAATTTTACATGGAAACCACACATTCAAATATTATAAATTTTCTCTAAGACAACATATGACATGAAGTGGAATACTCAAGATAGAGAAAAGGACGTATTGATGAGACATATAATAAACTAGAAATTCTAGAAGGTGTTTGATTTAATATTTCAAGAGTTTTCTTTTGATACTAATAATGTATTATCTGGATTGTTATATGATAGTTTAATAAATTATTTAATAATTATAATACATTTGTAGTTATTCTGATAACTTATAATTGGAAAATATAGGTGTGTATTAAGGGTTATTTTATTAACCATTTTTTTTATCATTCTGAGAAATAAAACCCCCTTAAATTGAATGCTAGTTTACATTAAACCTCTTATCAAACAGTTTCATAAGTAATGTAATGATTTTATTGAAAAACATGATGCTTTGTTGAAGAAACTATTCAATGGGCATTTCAATTCAATGTATCCAATTATTAATTATCATAAATAGGAAATTCAACAGATGGGAACACTCATACTAGTTTGGCTTGTTCAGTTGGTTATTATTAATTTGAACATCAATGATTACCTCATAGAGTAATTTCTTTTATATTTCTTTAGTGATTTCATGATTATTCTCATTAATTTAGTTTTAAAAAGACACAATTCAATGGATATATTGAATTGGAAAAGTCACTGATGGTGTTATATATTTTATAAATCATAGAACAATTAATGGATGTCATTATAGAATTTGGAAAAAGAAATAAATTTAATGAAGGGGGAAATGATAAGAAGTAGAATAGCTGATGAAACTAGAACAAAACTGTGGAAGAAAAACATATTATTGTTTAAGAATTGATATAGGTAGTTTAGTTTCTTACATCATAATCCTGACATAATACATATTATGATGAATTGTTGAGACTATAATTTTAGCATTACATAATGAAAATAGTAAACCTAATAATAACAATAAGGATCAAAATGATTTTTAATCAATGATTATAAAACATGTTATGTTGGAAAATGAAAATAGAAAGTATCTGATTTATATTTTTCTGAAAAATATAATGATAATGAATTATTACATAGATCATTGAAGATTTGAATATTTCCATTTGGATATTCAAGTAACATTTTAGTTTTTTTTGTCTAAAAAATTGAATGATACATGGATTGAATAGTCAATACTCAATTTTCCAAAAAAAGGCGTTGTGGTTGTTGCGATTGCGTAATAGATTACATGAAAAAGTATCTATAGTTCCAGTTTATTTCTATAACTTCATTAGGGAGGTTTTTGGAAAAACATTACATCCAACTGATCTTCATAAATTTCAATTAATAATGGTTTAGTCACTTTCATTACGATATGTTATTTCCTCTTCATTTCTTATAGTCAAGGTTCATTTTACTATTAATTTTATTGAATAATCTAAACATGCTGGACCAATACAATGTTTATTGGAAATTAATGTTATTTTTATTTCATTTATTATTTTAATCATATCAAATCATTTATTTAATGATAAAATGCTTCTTATTTTTTCATTTGGAACATATGTCTTTTGAAGTCATATGTGAATAATAAATCACATCTAGATGGATCTATTGATTAAGTAGACCTATACCAGGATTGATTGAACTTTTTATTATGTTATTAAGAAGTTATTAATACTATATTCAATCATGTTGGACGTGTTTTTAAACATCTACACTAATTATAATTCTCAAAAAAATCATCCGTGTTTGAAACTATTGGTCAACTAGTTGAAAAGGGCCCAAACATCACACAAAATTAATAGGAGTTAATAAAATTTACATGATATGTGTTACTAAATAAAATTATTATAAATCCCTTTAATTATGAATTGATAATTCAAACAATGAGACAACTATGTGTTTGAACTCAAAAAGAGGTGGAATTAAAAAATTCGTTTTAATAAGAATATTTATAAATTTGTGGTCCACCATGTATGTATATATTCATATTCATATTATTGTTGTGTATTTATCTGATATTTATTATATGTAACACCATATATCTTATTTTTAATATAATAATTGTTTATAATCATGATGAGATATTAAATGATATTATGTTTTTGGATTGAGGTCGAAAAAGGTAGGCTAAGAGATTATATGTCTAAAATATTCATGGATGCATGTTCCTTGTTATTTATCATGAAGAAGATTTGAAAACTCAATATCATGGTGTATTTGGACACACAACTGTGATATACTATAGAAATATTATATTAAAAATTGAATGGATTGATTAGGGCATATTTTTATTTTCCAATTCTAATACTTGGGGTCTAACATTAATTGGAGAGTAATAAAGGATTCATAACATTTAACTTTTTTCAACTTCTCTCACTTGATCCATACTGGTGTGCGAGGGGAGTATGATACATTTATCATTCAATCACAACATTATATTGGTCGTTATATGAATTATGGAATAAATGAAAGATGGGGTTTTTTTGAACACATAATACATAGATACATGTATGATATGAGTAATGATGGTAAATTGTAAAATTGTAATAGTGACCATAATCATCATAAAAACATTGATTATTTTCATAACAATATTGAATCTATAGAACATAACATATTGGGTGAAAATAAATTAATGTTCATAATAGTTTTTTATAATAATTAATAAGATGAATGTGGAAATAATTTAATGTTTAAATCGATAATGAAAGTATATTATAATTTCTCATTTAGATGTTTTTTGTATGTACATATTTTTATATTTCATTTATTTTTCTAAAAAAATATATTCTCTTTATCTTTTATGTATTTAATATATTCTAAACCATTTGAATTATAGGAATTCCTAGAAGAAGAAAATATTAGATCCAAGCTGATCAACATCTCAGTACACAAAACCAGTACCGTTATTTTTGTGGGATCTAAGTGATTCCACTATTCTATAGAGTTCTAACAAGAAAACAAATTCCTTGTATGACATTTTTATCCGAACGTCTCATGCACCTCTGATGAAGGAGCAGTTGGTATCCCTATCCAAATATGGGATCTTTGTGAGTTTCCATTAATTTAATTTATATCATTTAACAAAAAACTATATATAATTTTAATTTTATTCTTTTTTCAATCAAATAATGGTATAAATAGAAGAGAAATTAATGTTAACACATCATATGTATGGGTACTGAAAGACATCAACATTACAATTCATCTTAATGAGATTATAGTGCTTACCGGTAATTTTTTCACACCATGTGAATAGATTATGGTGATGATTTCTTGTGTGACCGCAAGCTTTCCCATTTATTAAAATGATTAGAGAAATATTCCATTACATTTAATAATTTACCTTTTTGAAAACCATGTTATGGTGATGTTAATTTAAAAACAAATGATAAGTAATTTAAAAGGAATTAGTAAAATGTTTAACTTTCTTATAAAGTGTTTTATTGTTTTACTAGATGATTTTTCATTTGGATGTCCCTGAATTGATTTCACTTATTTGGAATCTGAAAATTTTCGCAATGCAGTGAATATATTTTAAATGGATATCATGGAATGAGTTTGATTACACATCTATAATAACTCGACTAATTTTCGAAAATGTACATGATGGTTTCTCTAATGGGTAGTGGAAGCTGTTTATCGATATTAATAGAGATGCCCCTTGTGAGGAAATCATTTTTTATAATATCTTAAATACATAGAAATAATAAAATTATAATTTCTATCAATTCATTTGTTTTTTTGAAGAATTAAAAATATACATATATTGAATTATGATAAACTAGTCTTCCTTAATATTGTTGTGTCCAAATATTTTTTCATAAAAAAATACTAGTAATATTTAATTCATTATTATTAATACGATTTTATTATAACTAATTTGTTTTTCAAAAATGTATTTTTTTATTGTTATTTTATTAGGTCACTCAATCGACATGAAAAAGATTTGGATTAAAGTCCTATTGAAACTAGATGATAGTTATTTGAATGAGGGTACCAGTGGAATTGGAGTAAATACTTTTCATTACTATTTAATGTTATTTCCTTACTATAAAAAATTTCAAAATTTAAGTCAGAAAAAATCCAAACCATTTTAAAAATTATTCTGGGATGGATAAAATAATTAAATGGTTCCAACATGCTATATTATAATTTCTAGATCCATGTAGTTGGCCCCCAATAAATTGGTTTAATGATTTCCTATTTTTATTATTTACTTTTCATTACCATTATTTAACAAAATGAAAAAAATCTAATAGTAATGAAAAAATTATTAAATAGACCATATTATATAGTTCAAATAATTTTATAAATCCAATTAAATATTATAGTATTAACTTGTAAAAATTAATGTATCTTGGCATTTGATCACTTCAAAATCACCATCAATGTCTATACCCACCCTAATCATATTAAACATTACAATATGTTTTATTACAAAAGACAACAGTCAATAAAAACCAAAAATATTGATAAGTGTAATGTAATTTTATATTAGGTACATTACATGTCAACTTAAAACCTGAAATAGAACATCCTTATTGAAAACATCCTTAACATGTTCATAATATTCCATCATACATAAACCTCATGGTATATACCGAGGAAAATGATATGAGATTGGTGAGGTATTAATCCTAGTAAGGGAGTAAACAAGTTGTAACATGAAGAAGAAGATAAATGTCAGACATTAGTCACATCAATGCAGTATAAAAGGAACATGAATATAAAATCATGATATAAAACGATAATCATAACATGTAGATGTGGAAAACATATAAAACACTACATCATAAACATAATTCAAGGATAAACCACAAATAAATAATGGTGGACCGATTTACCATAATCGAATTAGGTAAAACCCTATCCCAAAATAGAATATCATAATATTAGACATTAACCAATGCATTGGAACACTATCCAGGTGAACCTCTCATAAAAATTTCAATCTCATGAATAAGGGTACCATATAGATAAAATAACACCAATTCATTCAAAATAATAATTTATTCCATGATTATGAATTTGGAATTAATATATGTAATTCCACAATAAATATGTGTATGTCCATAATGATTAATACCCTTGATAGATCAATTGGTATGTTATTCATTATATAATGATTTTGGAATAGAAAATCTTAGGGCCATTTTGCTAGCATATTGACATCCTATAGAAATTAAAAATTGGTTTGATGAGAGAGAAATGGGTATATCATAATTTATACATGATATGGAATGTATGAGGCCCATGGAACATAATATCTGAATATATTAAATATAATTTTTGATGCATAATATAAAAGAATTACTTGAATGTAATTTTGAAGAGAGAAAACCCTTACAGAATTTCGGTATTGTAATGGCTTAGGTAGGGATCCCAATGAGGGAGGATAAATAATATTTTAGTGAAATAACATCAAATATAAAATATTAAGTTTATTAATAACATATTAAATTATAACCAATTGATATTAAAAAACACTAATTTCAAACAAGGTTCTTGAATTGAAAGGAAGAGATGAAGGTGAGAATCCCATACGAAATTTCGGCTTAGTAATGAGTGTATATAAGTGTTCATCAGAGAGAAATATGAGAGTGAAATAGAATCTCATAATTTAAAAATTAAATGGATAGTAAGGGATATGTTTAATAGCACATCCCAAAATAGGAAAAAAGGGAATAAAAAAACATTACATGAAAGAAATGCTTGATAAAAAAGGAGGGTGGAGGGTCCCTTATTTGGATATGTGGCTCCAAAGGCTTGAGCGAGGCTTCTTTTGAGCATTTGGGTGCCTTTTTAAGACTATAGGGAGTATGGGGAAGAGGTTGGTTGAGATTAAGAGTGTTTTAGTGAAGATAGATGAGAGAATGGGTGACTTAAAATAGTGAAGGAGGGAGATTTCATTATTCTTTTAGTTTTGGACACTACACAATATAAAATTAAAAACCACAAACCATACCATGGGGTTTTATAATATTTTATTGAATAGGGGAGTGGTATAAATTATTTTATAAGGTAAAGGGATAAATATATTAAATTATTTCTCCTTATTATGTGGTGGTGAGTAACTCTTTCAAGGAAATGATTTTAAAATATTATAATTTATTATAAGTCATTGGGGATTCACTACGTCCTTGAATAATAAACCAAATAAATATAAAGATGCATTATTTTAAATGGAAATTTTTTTTAGAGAATATATATTTTATTGTATTTATTACATCGCTATTGGGATATTATGATTTCAGAAAACAGACAATATATTATTACGATATTTAATTTTTATAAGAAAATTAGATTGTCACCGAAAATTATGAAAAATTCAGCAATCAGATAATTTTGATTCATGATTCAAAAAATAATAATCATTTTTTCTAAATTTGTTTATAATTGTGTGAATTTTTACTTTTAATATCAAAAACCCACATTTATTGAAAATTTACCAATTTTGACAATTTTTTTTCAAACAGTATTATAATCTTACTTTTGACTTCATAAAAATTATATGCTCATTTATATTTGATAAAATTAATTTAATAATAATATATTATTAAAATATTAATATTTTTTCTAATTCATCAAAATATATTTCTTCAATAACCAAAAATATTGGCTGGGTTTTAAAAATTAATTACAAATCAATAATAATAGTATATAAATATATTAATTATTTTATATATTAATAATGTACATATTAATGACACTAGGGTATTGATACATATCTTTTTACTGTAAATCCATGGCCCTAGTAACTAAGATTCAGTACATTATTAAATAACATTAGCATGATCACAAGAGATAACGTCTCGAAAGACCGATTAGTTTAGTAGCTTTGAATGTAACAGTTACATACATGAGTTTTAAGTCACCTCATGAAATACAAAAACAAAATTGTGTCACCCTTGAACACACTAATATCCTTTAGCATATTCCGATCGGTTAATCATAATATACATATACACATCTTGGGAAAAATAAAACATAGAAATGGGTGAGCTCAGATGCTCTGTAAGGATAATTTTATAGAGAAACTTTCATAAATAAGCATAAACATTTAAGGCTATGTGTATGACTAAAATAAAGACTTCTTAAACATAAACTTCAGCATAATATGGCATAGATAAATCAAATAACTCAATTTACATTTTCCCATGGATATTATTCTAGTTGAATAATCATATGTAATATCAATTTCTAATCTCATAAGGATGGAATGCATAATGTTATACATCATAACCACATAGTCAAGGCCTAGTCCCAAGACTACAAATAAGATTTTGTTAAGGCCATGGGCTAACACACTATTTTTTCTTAATAGACCTACCGATGCATCGAGGTGCTATAGAGGGATCCACCCATCACGTACTATGTCCAATTAATTCCTCATATGAAATGGGTGAATCATAATCTAAAAATTAGTATTAAAACTAGCATAAGAATTGTCAATAAAGTAACCACAAACCATGAATGACATAAAAATAGCACATCCACAGTCAAACATTACTCATTCAATACAATATGGAAGATTATATTATAATAAATCAACCAAAATAAATAATAAAATATAATTACGTATATTTACATAGATTAAAGTAGTTAGTAAAACTATTTGAGATGATTATTCATTTTTTCAAGAAAACATTTATAAGTCATACTCTTTATCAATGAAGTCATTTAAAAGATATTTTTGAATCAAAGTGTCCCATACCACATTGATAATTTTGAAATGATTATTAATTTCAAAAAATTAATTTCCATATAAATAAATACTTAAAAACATTTATAAAACATGGAAATTAATGAGAATGATTAAGAAGAATAAATCGTTAAAATATTTAAAATATTTAAAATGAAATTTTAGTTAAATAGATCCTAACCAAATTAGAGATGCTTGAATATGAGTAATTGAGGAATAAAAATAATAAAAACTTTATAATATCATGATAATAAGGGGATTAATATATAATATTTCAAAGGATATTATATACTCCATATAAAAGTGAATTTTTTCATAACGACAAAGAGGTCTCAATGGAATGTAAATTGAGAAGAAATCCCGTATAAAACTGTATCCTTAAATTAATGATAAATAAATGAAATAAATTTGTGTGAAAAATATATATACACTCAATATAGTTGGATATATTGTGTGAATCAATAAGTGGACAATAAAAAATATTCTTTTAAATATAATACGATGTTTAACTCAATAAATAGAAATTCAGTTAAGATTAACCTTAAAAAGTTCACACAAATGGAATGAAAATTTATCAATGGAATGATTATGTGTATCAAAAGCATTCCTAAACAATTGGTAGTGGAAATTACTACATAAATGATAAATAGTTATTCGACAAATAATATTGGAGTAAAATAATCAATGAATTATGTGTAAAGCCCAATGAGTATTAATTGAAATTTGAAATTCCCTTACCGTTTTGGTAACTTACGAAACATAAAGCCCATGAAAGAAGGATCATAAAAATAACATGTAAATACCAATATATTCAAATATATTACACTAGGAATAAAATCATGGGTAGAACATACACCACATAAAGGGAAATAGTGGTCAATATAGCATGAATCTCACCGGAATAAAAAGTGAGATAAAAGCCCCTTGCCTCATTGCAATCAATTGAATCGTATAAAAAAAGTTAATAACCACCAAATGAATCACCAAATACCATTAATATTAATAGAATCAGGATAATATTTATCAAATGGAAGTACACAATATAATACATGTAATAAATAAGTGGCATACATTAGAAATATCACAGAATTAAAGATGAGATAATAAACCCCTTACCTTGTGTCCGACTTGACCCGTTCGTTATTTAATCTCCTCAATACCATATAAAAGTTTATTTTTACTTTCATCAATTGATTTTTAAAATTTATTATTCCTTTTATATCACTTATTAGCATGTTATAAAAATTACGTAATCATATATGTTAAAAACAGTCATTTTGTTGATATTTGGTACTTGAGTAAAAAAGTAGACTTCTTATAATTACATGTTGTCCATGTGGTCAAAATTACATTATCTCCAGAATGATATTAATGATTTAGATATCATATATATCTTATATATCCAATATATATATGTATTTATAATAGTACATAACATTTTGAGATATGAAATGAAATGCACCGTTCATGGTGACGGGAAGTCATACGTACACATGAACAATAATATCATTTCTATTTCATATTTTAATGGAATGAATAATTAAAGATAAATAGGTATATTATAATTAAATTATAATATCATTTATAATTTCAGAAACTCCATCCTTAATACATTCCATTTATTGCATGAACGATTTATATCACTTTGAGGGGGCGGTAGTCCACACTCTCTCAAATGAAATTATTGCATTTACCCATTATGGAATCCATAAAGGTATACTATAAATGAAAAATACAGAAGAATATAAACACTATAAATATAATTTATATTACAAATATATATACTTCCATATAAATGGACACCATAGGAGGTGGTAGGAGATAACTGAACAATCATCGTTTCGTGAGGTAGTAGTTCACCTTCAACAGAAACAATATGTTTTTCTCATTAGATGGAGGTGTGTGTAAGTTTAGCTATAATCCTTATCATAAAAACAACCTAATATATTGATTATAATGGTTTTGTTATAAAATAATGTAATAAAAATATTTTGGGGGTGGATAATTAAAATAAAAGAAGATAAATTTTGGGAAGACGTCACCTTCAACTCGGGTAACTCCGTATGGTTTTAACCAAAAGGATTTCTTGAAGTGCCTTTTGCCTAAGGTAATTCTTTTTGGTGGAAGAATGGGATCTTAATCACTTTTTTGGTTGATTTTGGATGTGCCATGGTGTTTGAGAGATGTGAGTAATGGGTTAGAGGTGAGGGCTCTTTATAAGAGGAGGATGGACTCTTTAAGAATCCTTGAAACTATTATTTTACTATATAATGATTTTTTATTTCTAAAGATATAAAATTCATTAATGTCTAAGATAAGATGTATTCTGTTCAAAATAAAATCATCCAAAAAGAATTGGTCATGTTTTGGATACTTTTTTATTTTTTAGAATCATATTTATTTAAATAATTTATTAATCATGGAAAAACTACATCATTATTGTGTCGTAAATAAGTTTATTTATATGATGTAAAAAATTTAAAAAAAAATTCCATCATTTAGGATATCGTAGTATCTTTCTAATGAGTTTTTATAGTCTATGGGATAACTTATATAACCCCATATAAAAATTTATTTACTAAAATATATATCTTTGTGTCATGTTTGTCTTTAAATTAAATTAATTAATATAATATTTTATTATCACTCCCATGTTTCTCCATGGGGTCCCAAAATAGGCCCAAGGATTCCCAATGTCGGACATGCTACATGCAATAAGGTTAGTACAAGTGTTAATGTAATTTTATATTATTATAATTTTATTTTTACCTTGAATTACATTATTTATCTTTAACCATGGTAAATAAAAATCAAAATATACTATCCACAAAAAATTATTTTCATCTTATTGGAACCCATTTTACATAATGATAACAAAAATGTATACCAGATTTTTGAAATTCAATTAATATAAGATATGAAATTTAATTTTAAATAAAAAGATGATTTTTATCTACTACTCAGTGGTTTCACTATTAATCAAAAATTGATGGTTTTTAGAAAAAATACCAAAAATTCAGCCTATGCTGTATTTGGTTTTCCAAATTCAAAAATGATGTTTATTTTAACAAATTTAAAAAAAAGATGTTTAATTAATTAAATTAAAATTATTTCCTGTTGTCAAAATAAAAAGCGTGTTTTTAATAAATTATAACAATCAAAATATTGACACTTGTTTATGTCCAATTTCAACGTGAAATTACTTCCACTGACCAAAATTGAATTAAATGGTAAAAATATAATCTAATTACACTTTAAAACTACTTAAATAGATAACATAAACATATACATAAATTAGATTAAAAGGCAGTTTTAAATTAAAATACAATATTTTTCTCTATTCATAAAAAATGAATTTTATCCGAAAAATACCAAAAAATTACCCAAAGTAAATTTTAATGTCCCGATTCTAAAGAATAATTATATTTTTTCATATAAAAAATATAAAAGTCACCAAAACTATATTTTAAGAGGTTTCTCTATCAAAAGGAGGTAAATGGACCTTTTATAGAATATTAGAGTATTTATGCTTAAAATTAGATTCATTTATATTTATAGCCTATAGAATTTATTGGGAAAATATAAAAACATTTAAAAAACATATATAATCATATTTTAGTTATTTCTATTCATTATAGCCATTACAAAAGTTCGTTATTCACTACTATTTAAAATAATATTATATTATTATTTTTCAATATGACTCAACGTTGTGTGCATCATACGATTTCAATGAAACCCATTGTTGTGTATTGAGTATGACATTGAATGTAGAAAACCCATTAAAAAATTATTTTTAAATTCAAAAATATTAATATGAAAAATGACATATTCTTAATTTACCTGGGTTGTTACATCCTTCCCTCCTTTTTGGAAATTGCATCCTCGCAATTTTAAAATTGTGCTTCAGAACTTAATTGAAATTCCCACGTCAGAAAAAGAGTCCAAAAAATGATCACTATAAATGAAATAAGGATAAGTACATAGGCCACCCAAGATAACCTATACTAAGATTCAATGTAGGAAAACATGGATACGGAAGAGAAACAAACCCATAAAATAATGATGAAGAGTGATAGAAAACATAATTAGGATATAGTTAACCTATAGAAAATCACAAACTTATGATGTGTTAAATGATCATTAATTAACCAGTAGGAAACATAAATTGAAAAAGTTTTTGTTTTATGATCATTTTCATTATTTTGAGGAATTCATTTACAACATAGTATAAGAACATAAAGAAATATTCTTATTTTCAAGTAGAGTTTCCTCTTTTAATAAGTTTCTACCAAAAACTAATATTTTATCCAAACAATGAGTATACATGACAACATGGTAACACCAACAGTGATAAAATCAATCTTCTAGAGAATCACATATTCCACAAAATAAAAATTATATATTTCTTTTGACTTTAGACATTAGCCAAAACAAAAATGGTTAGTATAAGATTAGATAATCCCCCAAAAGGGTATTCCTTTATAAAAAAATACTAATCTTAATCTCCAAAATTAAACAAAAAGTACCCAACGATTAAGAAAGACCATTCAATACACAAATGTCCTTTAAATTCATCAAAATAATCGATACAAAGATTGAAACTCAAAACTCAGAAGGATTTAATCACATTGTCTTCCATAATAAATATTAACATTTATCTCCAAAAACATCGTCTACTCTTAAAGTCACACAGTCAAGTGTGATTAACCTAATCACATATTCCCTATGATAGGTTATTCCCAAACAGAAATAAACCAAATCACTGTATTTCCATAATAAAAACATAGTTTCTTCCAAATAAAAATTTTAACCATTACTCCACAAATGAGATACCACAGTATTCTATTTTCCTTAAGCATACCGTGTTGTCGAAAGAGAGAACATCTTCAAAAATAACTTTTATGAATTACTCACCAAATATTTTCCAATATTATGGATATCCATTTGGTAAAACCAAAGATCCCATATCAAATTATTCATGATCAATAATATAAATAAACTAAAAATAATAAGACATACTAACCAGGACTTCACGTAGTCCAGTGGTAGTTGATAAATATTAATCGAACTTTGGTTGTGGATTTGATTCATGCAGCTTTGTCCAATGCAACAGGCTGTCAAATAGTCTTTCTATTTCCCTTTTTCAAAAACTATATAATTTTATATCATTCCCAAAAATTAGATAAATTTCTCAAAAATAACAATAACATATTTTATCCAAAAATTTTATCTGTTAACTTGTATTTTCATCTCAAAGGGTGATAACCTGTAATTGACTCAAATTCCCAGATCATATAAACCTAAATGGTTATTTATAACTATATCGATAAAATAAAAGATAATTCTTCATAACGTATATTTTTCACATAGAAAACTGCAGAGTTACACATACAAGAGAATAGTCTTCTGAAGTAATCCCATCAACATAGAGAATTAGTACTTTTAATAATTTCTCCATTTATATATTTCCAAATAGGTTCTTCCTTGGCTGAGAGGATATCCTATTGGATAAGACATTGACTCGGGTAATGCTCAGGTCCCCTACATTTATGGAAAATGACCTTATGTGTATTTTTAGGATCATTTTGGTTTTAATCTATAGTACTCTTCATTTTCCATCAATAATTCTTTACATTATGTCCTTCTATCCCTAACATAAATCATTTTTTGATCCCTGAGACACCTTCTTGGGTGTCTTCTTCCACATTTCCTGCATGATAGAAATTGATATTTCTTTTCTCCATAGTCTCTACTTCTAGATCTCTTATCATTATCTGATTTTCTCTTCTTTTTTGAGTTCTGTAGTTTGTTAATATATATTTTGTTGATCCAATATTTGGAAAACTGATTCCGTATGAACACTATATCTTTTTCTCATATCAAAATTCCTATTCTTTTCTCATTCTCACCACCATTCCCACCTGGTACATCATGTTCAATGTAACTATGACATCCATGGAATACAACCATTAAATGAAACTAGAAAGAATTTTTTGAGTAATAATAGGAATAAAATCATTTAAAGAAAATAATTCCACCTTATTTTCAATATGAAACACCTTAGGATTAACCAATGTTATTTATTCTCATCTTATATCAAAATCCTTCAAATTTATTTGTAACAAAAATTTGAATTATCCAATGAAAATCCCCCAGGAGTGTCGTAGCCAAGGGTGCAACAAAGCCAATTATCATGTACGAGGTTACCTGAGGTGATGGCTGAAACACCTTTTCGGTGTTTTCAGTCATAGGTACTTCTGTTCCAAATCTGCTTCTACCTGCTCGTATCCAGAGAGGGATGTATTTTCTGGGAAAACCAATAAAATCTTTACACTACAAAAATTTGTGGATGTTATTATATACTAATCCTTAATTTTATATATTGGGTAATGTTTTCTAAATATAGTTTTTCTAAATCTATTTTCTAAAGTTTGTACTAAACTTCCTCTAATACAAACTATAACGCTTCGAACCTAGTCACCTAGAGTTGGTGCATTATTAAATAACTTTGGAATGATCCCAAGAGATCAAGCCTTGAAATACCGATTAGTATAGTATATTTGGAAGTACTAGATACACAAATGAGTTATACATTACATCACGAAATAAAAAAACAACATTGTTTCTCCCATGAACACACTGATATTCTTTATCTAATTCATGTTGGTTAATTTTAATATACTTCTTCACATCCTGGGAATAATAAATCAAAGAATGGTGTGTGCTCAGATACTCAATAAGGATAACCATATTGCAGTAACATTCATAAATAAGCATAAACATTTTTGGAAATGTATAAAAACACGCCTTTTAAACATAAACATCAGCATAATATGAAAATGTTAAATCAAATAATTCTATTTACCTTTTCACATGGATATTCTACTAGTTGAATAATCACATGTAACATTAACAGCTAATATCACAATGATGGAATGCATATTTCCAAACATCATAACCACATAGTCACGACCTGTAACCATGAAACAGAATAATATTTTGTCAAGGCCTTGGCCCAAGACACCAGTTTGTATCATGAGAACTACCGATGCATTGAGGAGAAATAGTGGTCTCCACCAGTCACTTACTAAGTCCAATGCATTCATCATATTATATGGGTGAATAATAGTTTAAAGATTCATATTAAACTACCATACCAAATGTCAATACTTTAACCACAAACCATGAATGGCCTAAAATTAGCACATCCACAGTCAAACATTACCCATTCAAAACAATATTGATGATTTTATTATAATAAATCAACAACAATAAAGAATAAAATATAACTAACAAAATTGTCCTAGATGGAAATAGTCAGTAAAACAATTTGATAGAAATATTCCCTTTTTCATGAAAACATTTAAAAGTCACTCTATTTTTCAAAGAAGTCATTTAAAAAATATTTTTTAATCAAAGTGTCCCATACCACATTAAATTTTGTTAAAGGAATTTTAAATTGAAAACATTTGTGTCTATATAAATAAATACTTAAAACCATTTTTAAATCATGGACTTTAATGAGAAGGTTTTAGAAGAATAAATATTTAAAACATTTAAAACGATATTTTAATTAAAGAATTCATAACCAATTGAGAGACGCTTGAATATGAGTAATTGAGGAATAATATTAATAAAAAATTTATTATATCATGAGAAAAAAACGATTAATGATATAATATGTCAAAGGACAATATATACACCATATAAAAGTCAATTGGCACATAACGACAAAGAGGACCTAATGGAATGTAAATGGAGAAGAAATCCCTTATAAAGACACTATCCTAAAATTAAGGTCAAACAAATGAAATAATTCTGTGTGAGAAATATAAATACACTCAATATAATTTGATATTCAGTGTAAATAAAAAATAGGAACTTCAAAAATATTCTTGTAAAAATAATACCAATGACTTGGAAGTTCAACTCTATGAATGAATTCTGATTTAAGATTTCCATTAACAAGTTCATATAAATGGAATGAGAATTTATCAATGGAGTGATTATGTGTATCAAAAGTATATCCACAAAACGGTGAGTGTATACTACTAAATAAATAATAAATAGTGATTCTACACATAATCTTGGAGTAAAATAATCAAAGAAGTATGCGTAAAGCCCAAATGAGTGGAAATTTAAATTAGAAATTCCCTTACCATTTTGGTAACGGTTAAAACAAACACCCCATGAAGGAAATATCATGAAATGAAGATTAAAATATCAATTAATTATAGTATTTTACACCATTAATGGAATCATGGGCAGTACATATGCCACAAAAAAGGAAACATTGGCCTATATAGCACGAATCTCATGGTAATAAAAAGTGTGATGAAAACCCCTTACCTCATTGCAATCAACTGAGTCGTATGACCACAATTTAATATCCACCAAATGAATCAAAAACTACCTTGAATATAAATAGAATCATAATAATATATATCAATTATCTCTAAAAAATACACCACATGTAATACATAAGTGGCAAACAATGGAAATCTCATGGAATTAAATGTGAGAAAAGAAAACCCTTACCTTGTGTCTGAATTGACCCATTTGATCATTAATCTCGTGAATAACAAACTATAGTTAATTTATACCTGACTCAAATTCTTTTTTAAATTTATTATTCCTTTTATATCACTTATTAAAACTTTATAATTATTACATAATCATTTAAGTTAATAACGATCGTTTTGTTGATATTTTCTACTAGACACAAAAGTGAACATCATATAATTACTTATTGTCCATGTGGTCAAAATTAATTTATCTCTAGAATGATATTCCTGATTTAGATTTCATATATATCTTATATATCTTGTATATATATGTATTTATAACATTACATAACATTTGGAGATAAGAAATGAAATGCACAATTAATGGGGACGGTAAGACGTACATACGGATTAACCCTACGTTCATTTCTATTTCATATTTAAATTTAAGGAATAATTAATGATACATAGGTATATAATAATTCCATTATTATATCATATATAATTTTATTATCTTCATCCTTTATAAGTTCCATGTATGGCATGAAAGAGTCGTATCACTTTGAGGGGGTGGTAGTCTGCAGTTTCTCAAATGAAATTATCGCATTTACCAATTATAGAAACCATGAAGGTATGTTATAAATGAAAAATAAAGAAGAAATAAAACAATATAAATTTAATATACATCACATATAAATACAGTTCCAAATTAATGAACACCATAAGAGGCAGTGGGATATAATTGAACAATCATCGTTTGGTGGGGCAGTAGTTCGCCATCCACAGAAACAGTATGTTTTTTCCCATTAGATAGAGGTGTGTTTTAGTGTACCTGAAATACATAATATAACAACAACCTGGATGATTATTTTTTATAAAAGAAAGTAATAAGAATATTTTAGGGGGTTGGAGAAGTAAAATATAAGAAGGAAGCTTTTGGGAAGACGTTAATTTAAAATCGGGTAACTCCCTTTAGATTGAACCAAAAGAATTTCTTGAAGTGACTTCTACCAAAGGAAAGGCTTCTAAGTGGAAGAAAGGGATCCTGAGACTGTATTTGGGCCGAGTTTGGATGATCCATGAGGCTTGAGAGTTGTGAGTAATGGGTTAGAGGTGAGGGATTTTTATAAGGAGGATGAGGGGCTCTATATGAAACTTTGAAAATATTATTTTATTATATAATGATTTTTGGTTTCTAAAGTCCCAAACACATTTAAGTCGAATATTAGAATAAACTTATTCGAAATAAAATCATCCAATAAAAATTGGATAGGTTTTGGATATTGTTTTACTTTTTATAATCGTATTTATTTAAATCATTTATTAATGAGGAAAAAACTGCATCATTATTGTGTCCTAAATAATTTTAATTATTTTATACCTAAATAATATTAATTATTTGATATATAAAAATTATTAAAAAAATTACATGATTTATGAAATCTATTTAGCGTTAAAATGAATATTTATAGTCGAATAGATAACATATATAACCCCATGTAAAAAATTTATTTATTAAAAGATATATGTTTGTGTTTTTTACTTTATTTTAAATTAATTAATATAAAGTGATATTATCATTACCATTTGCTCAGTGGGTTCCCAAAACCAACCAATGAATGACCATGGTCGGACATGCCTCATCCAATAGGATTAGGATAAGTGTTAAGGGACTTTTATATTATAATAATATTCTTTTTACAATGAATTTCACTATTTACCTTTAACCACGGTAAATAAAAGTCAAATGCTACTATTCGTGAAAAAACATTTCATCTTATTGAACCTTATTTTACATTCTTATAACAACCATGTATGTTATATTTTTTAATTTAAATTCATATAAGAGGAAAATTTTAATTTTAAAAAATTTTGGTTTTTAACTACTACTCAGTGATTTCACTATTCATAAAAAATTGAAGGTTTGAAAAAAATACAAAAAATTCAGCCAAAGATATATTGGATATTCCAAATGAAAAAATGAAGTCTATTTTTCCAAATTCCAAACATTTAAGGTGAATTAAATATTTTAAAATTAATTTCTCTTGTCAAATCAAAAAACGTGCTTTTATGAAATAATAACTATCAAAAGATTGACACGTGTTTATGAAAAATTTCAATGTGAAATTACTTCCACTAACCAACTATGGATTAAATAGAAAAAATAAAATCTACTTACACTTCAAAACTAATTAAAAATATAATTTATCAATATAAAAAATTAGATTAAAAGATAGTTTTGAATTAAAAAACAATATTTTCCACTATTCATAAAAAATGAATTTTATAAGAAAAATGCCAAAAATGTACCAAAAGTAAATTTTGATGTCCCAATTATAAGGAAGAATATTATTTTTTGAAATAGAATATATAAAAGTGACTAAAATTGGATTTAATGAGGGTTCTCCATCAAAAGGTTGTAAGTCATACTTTTATAGAATATTTGAGAATTTATGATTAAAATTAGATTCATTTATATATTTAATCTTCTGAAACTATTAGATAAATGTAAAAAAATTTAACCAACATTTATCATAATATTTTAGTTAGTTCTATTCATTCCATCCATTAATTTTCTAGCTGTTATCTACGAATTAAAATAATATTATATTATTATTTTTCAATAAGACTCACAGTTGTGTGCAATGTAAAATTTCAATGAAACCTGTTGTTGTGTATTGAATACGCCATTAAACATATCATCCCCTTTAAAAAATTAATATTTAATTCACAAATTTTAATAAGAAATTTGAAATATTATTTATTTACCTGGATTGTTATATTTATTACACAAGAATATTTACCAGGGTTTTTAAATTTATTACACCAGAATACACTCTAAGAGTAAGGTGCATGATGGTGGGGTTTTCATGGCACCGTTTAGTGAACATGGTTTGTGACATTATCTAAATGAGTTTAAACATATACCATAAACAAGTTCTCTCATGCTTATGTTGTTGGATCAAGGATTCAGCGTGGTCAAGGGTAAAGCCTAGAAATTATATCGCCCTTAGAATCTTCGATAATTTGGCTTCATAGGGTATGATCGTACTGGTTGAGGCCACCACATACTTTTTTTGTGCCACAAGGATTTTTCAAAACCCTATATTTATACTATTCATATATTTATTGATTACATGTTGGAGCTAACCCAACATCAATCAGAGTTTCTATTTTTCTAATATGATCATAAATGTGATTTTAATGTTTTAATGATCTAAAATTTAAGTGTAGTAGTAAAACCAATAGAAGAAGACCTTATATTGATGTGAAATCGTCGATCAGTGAAAAATGTAATATTTTTGATATTTATGTGTATAAAACAAGTTCATCTAATTTACCTTGTTCTTATAATGACTAAATAGGAGATTTTAAAAAAATTAATTTCTTCAAAAACATTCTCCATGGGGTAAAAATAATAAAAATGATATATAATGGACATAAAATCATGGGATAATGACCGCATATTTACATGGAAAATAAAAGAACCAACTCCAGGTCAATATGAGTTATGGGATTTCTAGGATTATTTTAAACATATTTTTAGTGTTTTGAAACAATATTAAATGTATGTAATGGAAAAAACATACAAAATGTCATTGCTGGGACATAAAATCATTGTAAAACGACCCTTTTATTATTTGGGATTTGTTCATGAAGAAATAATATCCATAGATGTTTGGGGTTCTTGGAAGGATTCAACATGAAATTTTAATAGATATTAAATTATATAAAAACATGTTCCATGAGATAAAAAATAAGAAAACAACATCAAGTAGAAATTAAATAATAGGAAAATGATCATAGGTTCATTATTGATATATAGGAATCGACTCCATTGAAATCCATGCAATGGTATTATAACAATACCCATAAACATTGTTTTTGTTATTTGAAAAAATATAAAAATTTATCTAAATGAGAAAACTATATTAAATATCATGATATTGATGTGAAATAATGGGACCCTTGTTGCTGGATTATATTGGACATGTATGATTAGAAAAAATATTAAAAAAATGTTAAGTGTGCTCAGAAAGGATCAATAATTGTTTTTAAAGGATATTAAATATATTAAAAATGTTCATTGGGTGGTCAAAGCCTAGAAAATAGATTCAAATGGGCATGAAATAAAAGGATAATGTCTCTAGATTAACTATTGAAATGTATGAACTGATTCCACATCAATCAAAGTTACGTACTTGTAAGGATTATCATAAACATGTTTTTTTGTATTTTAAAACACTTAATCATTATTTTGATGGTCAAAACCATAGGAATAATGTTTGATTCTTATGAAATCATGTGAAATCCACTGACAATTTTTTTCAATGTATATAAGTACAAAAAATGTCTATCAAATGTGTTATGTATTTAGAACGACTCTATAAGTTGTTTTAAAAGGTATAAACATCATCAAAATTACTACCAATTGGTAAAAACCATGAAAATAACTATAGAAGGTCATGTAATAATTAGAAAATGACTATATATTTATTTTTTAATATATGAAATTATACCACATTAATCCAAGTTAAAGTTCCTCAATAATTCCCATAAACACGTTTTTAGTGTTTTAGAACACTAAAACACTAGTTTAATGATAAAACCAATTATAAATGAAATACAGTTGATGTGAAATAACGGGATAACTAAAATTAAGTTATTTTTTATGTTTTAGAGTAGAAAAAACATTCATATAATAGGAAGTGTTCTCTAAATGACTCAATGATTAGTTTTAAATGATATCTACTTCATAAAAAATGTGTCCTATATAGTAAAAGCAATGAAAAATATATTTGATAACTTTTAAATCCTAGGATAATGAAATTATATAGATTTTTGATATGTAGGATTTTAAATCATGTCAATATATGTAACTGCTTTCTTGGGAATCCTGTAAACTATTTTTTAGTGGTTTAAAACAAAAAAGAGCGTATAGCATCAAAAATCATTGAACACCTGCATATTTACATGAAAAATATAGGTCATCCACCATTGAAATATTATTTGAAATATTGGATATCATGAAACATAAAATATATATAAAATTTCCTATTGATCACATTTGAGGATCCCACAAATCAATTTGAAAAATGGTGAGATTGTTATATGATTATCCATACTGGTTTACATGTTTTGAATCAGTTCTTAAATATGTAATTTTATTCAGTAATAGTTATGATAATGATATATTTTTTGTTTTAGGAAAATATATATAGATTTGATTTTTTTTTAAATATGGTAAATATAATAATTGTTTATTCTATTTCTTATTTCATTTCATAAATGATCTGGGTTATATTTTAGTTGAAAAACATTTGTTCTAGGTAGGCGTATGAGAATTCTCATCCATGAAATTATTCATCGGGAAATGGAGATGGCTCATAAATGGGTTTTATATTATTTATATAGAAATAGTTCCTAATAACCACTACTATACATAACTACAACTACAGTATGTATTTAGGATTATATTAACTTCCCCAATTTTTATTCTGATTTTTTATATAAAAAACCTATACCAAATTAATAAATATCAAACACTATGTTCCCAAAAATTGAAACATATTAAAACCACTACTATGCTAAAAAATATATGGGTTTCGATAGTGAAATACACACCGGTACGTCTAACATCCTCAAAAATTAGAGCATCAATTTTAACCACTTCCAATAGTGGAGAAAAAACCAAGAGAATTGTCTTATAACAACTATATTCATGAGTTTAAAAATATTTTAAATTAAAATGCATTGAATATATAATAGGTGTATTTTTTTAATAAAATTTACTTTTATTTATTAATAATGTTACTATGTAACCTGAAAATTAATGGGTGGGATTCTATTGGTTGAAAACCCAATCCCACATCAGTTTTGATGGAGGATTGTGGATCACATATAATCATAGATGAATAATTCATCCAAGCACAAATGGGTTTTAGGATGGTACCATTGAAGGTAATATTTAATTGGACTAAAATAATTCTATAGTTATGTATTCATTCCATGGATTAGTGATCAATATCAGTTACCCCCCTAGGATGTTTCCATGGGTGTATGTGAGTGAGGAAAAATCAATCTAATGGAACATGTGTTGGTAAATAGGGAATGTGAATAGTCTAATAAGATACCCTAGATGGTAATTCTATGTGGATTATAGGGATGGAAATCAAGGCATTACAGTTTACCCATTGATTTAGTTTATTAGGTCATTGACTTGGGAGGTTGGGTTAAAACAAGTTGGATAAGAGGCATTGTACTTCCATGGTATGAGGCATGGTAGAGTATTCCCCCAAACTAGTTTGATAATGATAATGGTTTCACAGTTCATAAGATGTGGATCCATGGTTGTTCCTTATACCAGTTGTCAATATGATAGTAGTGGGGTTTTTTTGTATTCCATTAGAGAGGGAAATGATAATTCAAGTGGAATATAATTTTGATCAGATGGATTATCATTGAAGGGACAACCCAGTTGTGTGTAGTTTGTATTGAGTGGGGACTGATGTGTAAAAAACCAATCACACATTCTTTTCCAAAATACATATTTCATCACATAAAATATTTAATGGTAATTTCAACCTATTTTTAAAGGTTGTTAAGTAGGTATTTGATAAGGGAATATTTTTTGGTCATGGAAGACCTAGGGATGGAGGATAATTGGTCCATGAAGATACTTGTGACTATATATATATGTATATAGAGTTTTTGATTCCTCCAGACCCTACTAAGGTTTACACATTCTTTTTTTTTTCATGTATGAGGATTAATATAAATTTATAGTTCATTAGGAGGTCCAATAAATGTGCATTAATCCACCTTTTATCCATATATCCAATGTGTCTTTAGTTTTCTCATTGAGGACAATCAAGTGGGTGATATGCATATATGGGTGTAGTGAGTTTAAGAAGATTTCATAATTTTTTATGAAATATGTTTTAGGTGGTAATCTGGTAGAGTCCTATAGATTCAATTTTTTTACAATAGTAAAAAAATTATAGGAGGGGGTTGAGGATTTTGAGCCACCTCCCATCATAGAGCATATGGATTTAATATTTGATATGTTTTTTTACAAGGGGCTTCTCAATAGTTTGAGATGTTTTGGATAGATAAATTATTTAACAATGGTATATGGTTCCCTACCAATTTTTGGATGTGATAATTATCTCACAGTGGGAAAATATTAGTGTAATTAGATTTGAGGCTAATAGGTCATATTATGATGATTCAATTGCTGTTATTTATAATTGTTACCATTTATTGAACCCTATTGATATTATTTCCTAGTGGCAGTAAGGATTACCTTCTTATAAATCTTATATATCCTTTATTGAAAATCATATGGAAGAATATATATGGAGGCCTTAATATTAAAAGTTGATTGATGGTAATGATTACTTTTTCGATTTTGATGAGAAATTATTCATAATAAATGTCTATCCAACATACATTTCTCATCCTAGAAGTGAATCCCCAGTTAAACATACCTACCCTATAAATCTATGAGGCCCATTGTAGTATCCTAATCCAACCCATAATCGTTTCTCTAGTCCATTTCCAATACAATAATAAAAACGATGGAATTAATCTCTACAGGTATATTTTAACATGAGATCAATTTATGTTTACATAATGGGAAAATTCATTTTCATTAGCTTTATAGAGAAAAATTATTTTTGGCAGATGCATTAGGTATTATATTAAAAAATTATAAAAAAATTTCATCTAATGATAAATAATGAGTCCATTGCTTCAAATCCCAAATCATGTGAAGCACAAAACCAAATCATGTTTTTTTTTCATAAAAGGAGTGTAAAGTGGAAGATAAAAAATTGTTTAACATTCATGGAATGTCTGGTATGTTTTATTAGTAAAATAATGATTAATTATTAGTTCATGTAGAAGAAGATACTGCATTAATATGATTCAATAATGAAGATATTTTATAGGAATGTGGCTAACATAGTAATCTTGTTTAAAAATATAAAATATTTTTAAGGAGTTATTTTCATAATAATATTAGTAGTGCCTCAGCACTATAAATGGGGGTTAACAACATCATTTTCATTTCATATATATTTTTTATTTTTAGTTCTAAAATATTCCTAATTAGATTAACCATTGATATTGGCATGATTTATCATCAATACTCTATAAATTATTGAAGGGATTGATGTTGTATGTGTCCATCATTAATTTATTTAATTTTTTAGTTATTAGTGATAATTTTTCTCTAGATATTGAGTTCATTATCGTTAATAATTATTTGGTAAACCTATTTTTTAATCTATGAATTTGGAATAAATTAATTAATATTGTATAGGAATTCACTAAGAATGCATTATATTTAGAGGTCCAGTGAGGCTGATTTTTTTTTATAAAAATATTAAATTATTTAATATCATACATGTGTAGTTTTTTTAAAATAGTTGAATAAAACCTTAAATGGATTCTGATGTCATAAATGCATTGTAATGGTTGAGTAATTAATGCAAGGTTTTTTCTATATGTGATATATGGTTGGTAATAAATGGATGTTTGGAGGTGATCATTGTTGGTAGGTATGTTAAGTGCATTAATTAACTAATAAATTAGAATAGCTAATTTAATACACAAAAACTATGTATTTTATTTAAATATCACATCATATAAATTATAAAGGGTTATCCTAATAACCTCAGGGGATAAGAGATTTAAAACTAAGGCTCTTCTTTGGTGGATCATGATCTGAGGATGACATTGATTAGAACGAGGTGGATCTAGCGGGAGTGAATGCAATGAGACTTCTCTATTACAGGGGAACAAATTCATTTCTAGTTATCCATTACATATCACGTATGAACTATTTATTTTTTCTTACCCATTGAATTAAAAGTTGGACATTGATATCTTATCTTCTTTTGATTCTATCACCACAAGTTCCTTGAAGGGTCCCATTAGAAAAGATATAGTAGTAATTAATTTTATTCTCAAATTTTACTATGTTCTAACCTCAGATTCCCTAATATATGACAATTGTACATTAACACTTGTCCAACACACTTTTTTTATTTTTTATAATTAATTTTCCCAACAATTTCTTTTTGTTGATCACCATTCACCCATAGGATCATAGTTCAATATTATTAGAGTGTGTTCGAGCATGATTGAACCTAAGATTACTTGTAGTTTAGTAAAAAATAACTAACTTGTGTTTTTCAGACATACTTGGATGAACTATGGGTGATAAATCATGTTATTCGCATAAAAAAATGAAATGGGAGATGAGAAGAATTCTAGAACATGAGATAATAAACATATAATTTTTTCCATCTATTAAAGGATGAGAAACAATGGTTAAAGAGTTTACCCATCAGTTACATGTGCTCAACATGTGAGATGATTATTAGTGAGAATGACTTCGGAAAAAAAGTAAAAACCCAAATTATTTTGGGACGAAAATAAATACACAACATGTATCCCGAAATAATACAAAACATGTATCCATTTTCTATGCAATTATGTTAATTAGAGAAGTTAAGAATCACAGATAGTGTGGCTGGACCCACATGTTCAGTGACCTTACAATGGTTGCAAGGTCATGTGCATGCTGGAACACATCCAGGACCCAATGTGGTTGGAAAATCTCTGTACTCTGATACTATATAGACTTGGGTGATATCTATGTATGGATAGGTGCATTTCCATGTACATGTCTAGGTACATAGGCACGCATAGGATAGAATTTTCAGGTCTTGATAGGCTAAGACACATAATGATTGATCCTTACATGTCATTTATGATGAAATGGTTTCTATGTTAATTCTAAAAGAGAACACTTATTAGAAATGATGTGTGGTCATAGGACTTGTGGACCATCATACATTTCATGTATTCCCTAGTTCAACATTATCTTCTAATATATTCTTCTTTTGAATTCATATTTGGTCCAACATTTAGCCTATCTTGAGATTTTTTCCACGTTGAATGTGATGGTTGAATTTGTTCTGGTCTATGAGGAGTTCCAAGTGTGAAGATTCATTATAAGATTCAATATGATGGTTTTGATTGGGACATGATCATTGGTTAGATGTTTGTGTTAGTACTCTGTGGTCATACTAGGGTGTGATTTCCCTGTACTATATGATATATACTATAGTATTAACTCCCCCTGAAAAACTTGGTAATAATTTCCCCATATTCTATAAATATAGAGTCATTACTATTCTACAATTGAAGTGTGTTCTCAATGTATAGATCATTAATACCCCTTATTTGAGTTCTGGTGTTGTGTGGTCCCTCTAAGGGAGTTGGGCCCCCCCGTAGCTATGGATTGTAGTAGTGAGGTGTGGCCACCTCATCAAATATTCTATCGAGGTGGTGTTAAATGATTGTAATTTGTAACAGAATTCTAGAGCAATAGGATTACTCATCAAATTCTGTTGGGATATGCGATGGATATACACTTTCTCTCCCATCAAGTATTAATTATATGCATATATATGTGTGTATCTAATGGGATTCATTTACATATTAATTTGGGTTGAGATAACTATTTTTGTGTACTTATATTTCACACTTTTGAAATTTAGGACATCCTAATGGGTCTGTGTATACCCAATAGTATATTGGGGTTTCCCATGCATGTCCTATCTTATGTAGACCGTACGTAGATCTATAGTGAATTTGGTGGACCATAGTGGTACCTGGGTGCATTGAAAATGTATAATGGTTGGTCATAGAGATAAGAAGTAAGACTCTCTCATCACTCAATATTTAAAGCAATTGTCTATTAAATACTTCATTTATGATTGGGTGTTTTTCCCTTTATATTTGATTTTACTCTACCACAATCTTATGTAATCCTTAAAGGTTATTACGTGAATGGTTTACACAATGTATTATTATATTAAATTATTCATCTATAATTTTCTATTAGTATGTTGGTTGAATACATGAAATTAAATTAGGAAGAGGCCTCCAAATTTTATATTTTTCTTTATTGGAAAAAGTCTCCAACTGCTAGCGTATTGGAGGTGGTAATTGGTTTGTGAACACTCAACATTATACTGGACAGGTGGGCCATGGTGGGTGGATTCTATACAATGTTTTATCAATGAAGTTAACTTGTTGGGTTGATGTTTAAAATATTACACAAATTGTGTTTGTTGGGACATTGTGAAATAGTTTCAATGTGTATCGAGTGTGGATTTCATGCCCAGGAACCTAGTTTTGTTATGGTGTCTTATGTATGCATACCCCAAGACTCTAAACTCCTACTTTTCATCATTCTATATAGATACATTTATTGCATGAAATAATGGTACATGAGTCATATAAGATTGAGTCCTTTGATTATCATTCCTCAGACACCCACTATATATACGTACATATATAATGTGTCATCCAATTTTGTAACATGTTGATCACCATCAATTTTCATCCATTAAGATAGCCAACCATGTAACCAATTTATTATATTGATGAAAATATGATGAGTGATGATGCCTTATTACAACTACCATCTCATATAGTGTTTCCACCAGGAAGTCATGGATAAGAAGCCCAACCTATTGAGAAGTATAATGAATCAAGTTTTGAGGATAATAATATATACAAGATTACCATACTCTTTGTGTTCTATCATTAGAGATCACTAATGTTACCCGATGACCCATATCCTCAATAAGTGAAGAAATTGATTGAGTTGGTATTTTGAGTATTTAGGCCTATTATAAACCCTATAGATCCAATAATTATACTCCCAACCAATCTTTTATAGGGGTCAATTGCTCAATTGTTAATTTTGGTTATTCATGCACATAACGAGAGGACACTCTCATGGTCCAGTTTCCAACAACTATTTTTTTGTGTCCTATTATACATCGTCTTGGAACTCATTTTAGATAGAAAAGAATCCCAATATATAGTAGGGTGATATGCCCGTATTTGAGTAACCAATGAGGTTAAATAAACATACATAGTAGTCACTAGATATGTTATAAGATAGATTCATTCAAGAGAGGATGTTCATGAAGGGTCTCTATTGAGTAATTTGATACATTATGGTATCCCAATGCCTACACACTTTTCTAGAGTTCTTGAGTAGAATCTATTTAATAATATACTAATATATGAGGGACTAAGAGAAGTTTGAGTCAGTGGTGGCATCATGTTTCTAAGTCTTTAACATAATTTAGTAGGCACTATAGATCATGATCCTATAAGAGGATGCATACTCATTCTAGGAATCAGATTTGAGGATCTATGTATTAAGGATTGAATAGAGTGTCTCCCTAGTCTGATGAGTAGAGATTAATTTTTTTCTATGGGACAGGTCGTATAATTCATTAATTATTTATACCTCATACTGGTTGGGACATACAAATAGTGTAGAACACCAATTACATAAGAAATGTCATGATAAGGGATATACTAGAAATAGTCATGTTGGACGATGGGGAGTTTGTGCTAGTAGGGGAGTGGGATTTTTTTTGGAGGTAAGATTAGTTGATAGAGGAAAATGTTACAGGTTCCTCAAAACCCCACCACTATTTGGTTAAAATAAGTCTTAAGGAGATGGTGGTCAAGGCCATGGGTAGTTTTCAGCTCTAGATGGCTATGGCTTAGATGAAAATGGGATGATATTATGTATGGTACATGTTCATTTAATTCCTTAAATAGTACTAGTAGAATCAAATGTGTGTTACTGAATCATATGATTATTACCAATATGAGAGATGGATCTTTCTATATTGATATTTACCAAACTATTAAGACATGAGGTTTCTACAAGGATAAAATCTTTGATATCACATGTATTATTGAAGAGATAGATATCAGTTGGAAGAGATAGTTTTACATGGACCACATGTTCATCAATATTAGAACAAAAAAAATCATTTGTGGTATTGAATGGATTTCCATAACATGTATATTTGATTCCATCGGAACTATAATATAATATTCTCTTTTATGGTCATGAGAGATCTAGTGGATGATTGAGTGGGCTCAGAACAAAGGGGGATATTTCCCATTATTCATTAGAGGTTGAGATTGTCCATTAGCATAATAGGATATCCCATCATATAGATTATATTGGTTGTGTATGATTATGTGGACATCTTCATTGATGATGTTTTGAGACCACCTCCTTATCAAGGGATAGATATCATCAATGAATTTCAGAGTAGGACCACACTAATAACATTATAGGCATTATAGATGGCCCTTGTTTGTTTTTTGATAAGAGGGTGGAAATGGAGGATCATGTTGAAACGAGATTCATAAAACATACTATGTCCATTATTCCACTCTAGTTTTTTCATGAATAAGATGGATATAAAATTAAAACTTCGTTTTTAGTATCATTACCTAAATAAAGTAATGATAAAGAAAATTTATCCACCCTATTGATGATTGATGATATATTTGTCTAGTTATAATGAGTGAGTTGATTTTTGAATATCAATCTTGGGTTTTCTACCACCAATTGAGGGTTCAGGTGGCTAATATCTCGAATAAGGAATTCTGATGTGGCAATAGACAATATTATTTCTAGGGTATGCCTTTTAGTGTGGTGAATAACCTTATTGGGATTATGGTTAAGATGAACTAAATATTCTAGCCATTCATGGGCCGATATGTGGTTTTCTTCAAAGATATCATACTCATTTACTCTACGTTAGTGCAGGAGTATAAAGATACTATTGGGATATTACTTGACATACACATGTAGAACTGAACTTATGGAATGCATATGAAGTGTTGATTTCAGATCCGTGGGCTTCACATTCTGTGGAATTTCTGTAATGCGAACAATTTAGTTGTGGACCCACTAAAAATTGATTCACTATAAGAATATCAGAAACCCAATTGAGTGATTGAGGTGTCATATATTCATGTCTTATAGGGGTACTAAAAATTATTTATGGATGACATATATGGATTGGAATCCCCATTGACTACCCTATAATGAAAATGGTAACATTTTATATATACTGAGCAGTGTGAGGGAGGCTTAAAGAAGTTAAGGATAAGGTTTTCCCATGGTTTTATGTTTTGACTAAATGAGGAGGGTGTATGTATGTAGTGTTTTGTGATGAAGGCAGAGCTGGGATTGGCTATATATTGATGAAATGGTAGGTTATGTTGTTTTGTATGTATGGGTCAAGTCAGTTGTTACACAAGGAGAATAACCACTCTACTCATTTCATATTGTTCTTAGCAGTATACTTCTCTCTAATGATGTGAATAGACTACCATTTGGTAGTGTTCATTGCAATTTACTCTGGCCACTAGAGTCTCCTTGAAATCTGCATATAGAGACATCTTAGCTGATGGAAGATGTATTGGTTTGATTACGTATAGTAAAATGAATTCATGATAGTCTATATTATTAAGAATGGTAATGTAGTGGGTTACTCTCTTAGTAGGATGTCTCAATCATGCCTAGTGGAGAAGGTGTCTAATAAATTGGGTTCTTTATGGCATACCCAGGATTTGGAGTGGGGTATAAATTATCTTCAATTGATTGTGATGAATCATCCACTTATACATCATGTTAGATATGCCCAATATGGAGACATTTACCATGAGGTTCATCTTAACAAGGTGACCCTAGGGGTTTCCCTAGATTGTTTATCTGATGGAGGGGAGCATGTCATAATTTTATGAGGATATAATATGGTTCTAGTCATGATGTGAGAAGAGTTCATGTGGGAGTTTTATACATAACATTGTAATTTAAATTTTAGTGTGGTGAAGATTTAAAAGGACATTCAGTGGTAGTTTTGATGGTCTTGAATAAGGTCAAGAATTGTTGATTTCATCTCTCAGTGTCTCAAATTTCAATATGTGATTCTAAGCACTAGGTTCTAAGAGGTTACATATAGCCTCATGAGATCCTAGAGTGGAAGTGGGACAAAAAATCAATGGAATTTGTTATAAGTTAACCATGTATTGTTTGATTCTATTACACCCTATGGTTTATATTTAACCAATTTTTCTTGTCACCATACTTTCTTACCATCAGGGAGAAGAGTATGGTGGGGTTCATGTGAATGTTTTATGTGTAGAAGATCATTTGACTCCATGTGGTTTGAAAGAGATTCGTCTCCAAAAGTAAGTCTAGATTTATGCTACTGTTATATAGTGTCCTTCTGGGAGAATTCAAGACCATGATGATGATGATAGAAAAAGGTTTCTCCCAAATGGATGGGAATAATGAGAGAACTATGAATGTATTAAAGAAATACTAAGAACCTTATTTGGACATTATTTGGATCATGAAGATCACATTCAACAAATTGAGTTTTATTACAATAATAGATGTCAATATTGCATTAATTTGTAATGTTTTATGGCCATGTATGTGAGACCTTTTAGGAAACCCTTATATAAGACTTCCATTAGATAAACATCTCTTATTGAGTCCAAGATGGTGTTGGTAATAATAAAGAATTTTCATATGATCTGCGATCATATATATGACAACACAATGTTAAGAGAAATGAAAAAATATTGAAATAAATTCCCCTTGTAGTTTGTGTTGTTAAATCATGTTTTACTAAGAGTCTCCTCATGAGAATTATTGAAAATGTTTAGTCAATGAGGCCATCTATAACTGAGGTTCATCGGGCCATTTTAGATCCTATAGAGGGTTGTTGAGGTTTCATACCTCTTAGACTTACTCACACCATTAGAGCGAGTACCTGATATCTTCCATGTATCACAGTAGAGGAGACATGTTCACAACATGAGGCATGTTATTTATTAGGGGATCTAGAAATCCATGGGGAACCCACCATCATAGAGAACATGGTAATGATCATGGATTGATAGGTGTAGATCTTATAGGGTTTTACAATTCAAATGGATTGTGAGTTATAGTGGCATGGGATTGTGTAGGAGTGATTATGTGAGTAGGAGTACTAGATGTAAGCCTAGTATCCCCACCTTGTTGTTTAGTTTATTATTTTCTCGATGAAATTCTTTAGTATAGGGGAGAATGCATGACCCCGTTTTTTCTTATAAAAAAATGAAATATATTAACGAAAATTTATGTAGCTCGATTCTAATACAATGTATGATTATAAGGAACTTTTATCCAGATATTGATTTTATAAAATATTAATTATATAAATATCATGCAAACCGAATTTTAAATAAATCATGAAGTAACCCCAAAAACAGATTGTTGTATTACATATTAGAGAAATGTTTTGAATCAATGACCCAAGGATTACACAAACCATGACCTATATTTCATTTCCATTGGATTCTTGGTTGAAGTAGATGTTGGTGGGTATGTTAAGTAGAGTGATTAATTAAATAATTAATTTGACTATTGTATTACCCCAATACCTAATTTCCTCTTTAAATAATTTTTATGTAACTTATCCTTCCATAACTACATGACATTGGGAGATTGTAGAGGAACATAAAATACCTTTATTGGAATATTGATATTGGAGGATGATAGTTGATCAAATCGAGGTGGATTTTGTTGTAGTGAATGCATCGGGACTTCTCCCTCACTAGAAAACACATTATTTAACAACAATTGATTGAAAAAAGATGTAGTACCTGTCAATTTTCTATTTCATCAATTTTTGAAAACATATCCTTGATTAATTATTATCTTTTTATAATGTGTTAGAAAGTTATTTTCATGATCCACACAGATTATTTAAACAATATAATTCCTTTTATTTTCAAATAATTCCATTCTCTCACCGCAAATTCTCTGAACAGTGATTGTTGGCCCTGAAAAATTGTCAAATAAAATTTTCACCATTATTCTTGTGCATTTACCCAAAACATTCCTCATGTTCATTGGAATTGGACCATTGGGGTATGGATCGACATTATCAAGGTATGTTCAATAATGACTAAACCCTCAAATTCATGGTGGTTCAGGAAATGAAAAAAATATATTATTTTATAGGAGGATAAATATGGATTGGGGGTGATTCTTCTTGGATCAATGATCTATGAATGGTGAAAAGTATTGATACATAAACAATATGCTTGAGTGGCTTTGAGGGCATCATCAGATTTTGTTCGGTGACTATTAGAAGTTGGGAAATGATGGCCGGAGGTATTACAATTTAGTTTTGGTCAGAAAAATGTGATATTATTGGTGTGATGAATAAATTGTTTAAACAATACATGAATATGATTATGTAATGAATATATTGACAACAATCCTTATATCCAAGAAGAAAACACAACATGAAACCACATGGCTATCATGATAGATTTTTTGTAAAATTAAATGATCACACACTCTGTGGACAGAACCACAAATCGTGTGACTTCACACATTTAGATAGAGAGTTCTCTAGATATAACATGTCATGTAATCATGTTTCCAGATACATCCTGTACTATGGGATTCCCCTGGAAGGGCATGCATCAAAGCATGGACATGTGCATGACCAGTTTCTCAGGAACAACAAGGAAGACAGAAGTAGATCCTAAGTGGTTGAGACACATCCTTTCATTTTCTTGTTTGTCTTATATGATGACATGTATTTTATTTTATGTCCGTTAAATACCACATAAAGGAAACTATGTAGGGTCACATTCCATGTGGACCCCCATATGTATCATGTATTATCTTCTTCAACTTCTTCCACTCGTATCTCCTTCATTTGGACTCGGATTCGGGGCTGCATGTAGGCTATCTTGGGCAGTCTTCTACTTAGAACAAGATGATGTAATTTTTCATGGCCTGTGATATATGATGCATGTTTTTCAGATCATGAACATTATTTAGGTGATGGTAAATAATGATAGAGATACAGAAATGATCGTAGGATATATGTTGGGGTCAATAATCCTGTTTGACATAAGTTTGTGTGTCCCAATACTATAAATGTGTTTTATAGGTCAGTACTCCAAATATTACCCCTGGAAATGGTAACCCATATTCTATATAAATATGTAGGATTTACTCCCCTAGGTTTAGGTTCTTTATCTACTAATTTATACTCCCACTATTTTGATCATAGACATGGCGCATGTCCTCCATGGGAGTTGGGGTGACCTCTACTATATATCATGGAAACAAGGATCTGTACCTTTCACACATATTGTGGTGAGGTTTTTATTATTGTTTTACATTGAAGATGAAAATTTTGATAGGTAGGCTTAAAAATAATATTTGGTTGAGTTGTGAGATGGACGCCTTGTTTTTTCACATTTGGGGTTCTCTATGAACCAATATTTGTGTATGTGTTGATTTTTTCCCTCTTTCTTTGGGGTGAACTGATTATCAATGTATATTTATATTACTCCCAATAATTTTTTGGGGAGTCCTAATGGGTATTTATATACTCACTCCAACATTAAATTTTCCCACATGTGTCAAGTCTTATGAAAATTATGGATAGATCATCAGTGGGATTGGTGGATCATAGAGATACATGGGTGAATTGACTACATATGGGAAACCCCCCCAATAAAAATGTTTTTATTGTTGCTTCTTACCACCATGAATAGAAATAGAAGAAGAAAAACTCATTCATAACTATGGGACATGGGGGATTATTCCATTTATCTTTCTTAAAATGTATTAATTAAAAATCCCAATGTCAATGGAAATGAATCAATTTATAATAATTTTCAATACATTGTTTTGATATTAATATCAATGTTATGAACTTATGGAAGAAGGAGGAATAATCCCTTTTTTTCTAACAACAACTTCTCCTAAAAAATTCTAGTATACCAAACCATGACATTCATAAATAAGTGAAAGGTATTATAGGAATGCCATCATATCAATTTGGATCCCGATTTATAATCCCACTTCCCTATTATATTCATGTGGAGGAAACATTATACTTTTATTTAATTAAATGAATCGATGTAAAAAATGTATAAAATGAGTTCTAGTTTTTTTATTCATAAAATATATCACGGAGAATAATACAAAGGGGCTCCTAAATATGGGGAAGATGATAAACAAGATATAGAAGATTACTTTAACAATGAGAATTTTTTTTATTTAACATCCCCTCCCACCTATCCATCACCATCAAGGAAATGTTTTAAAAGAATCCCATGACCTGGCATGGGTTTCACTATTTGGGATGTTTGATTTATGTTTATTTTTTTATATATTACAAAAAAAAAATTATCAGCATTTTGACTCTTGAGTTTGAATATATGTAAATGTTGTTATTCAATCATGGTAAATATATTACTATACAAATTTCTTTTTTATTATTAATATTATTTACAATATTTGAAATGATAAATTTAAAATTGATCAATGAAGATAATATATTTTTATATGTAATAAAATTAAAAATTAAAATAAATAAAAGTTGATTAGATGATTAAGAACAAAAAATAAATTTACAAAAAATATAATTTTTTCAAAAATAATTAATAATAATATTTGTATGAATTTATAGTTCAAAGGTCCTAGCCCTACCCTTGTATGATCCACATGCAAGCGGACTGACACACATACTTTTTCTTTTTCATTTTTCATTTTAGGAAAATAATAATAATTTTATTTTATAGGTTTGAATTTATATATAATGAAAAATTAACAATAAAAATATTAAAAACAATAATTATTATTTATTAAATAAATCATAACGTAGAAAATTTAATAAAATTCAAAATACATCATATAAATACATGTAAATTGCAAAACATACAATAAATTAGTGAACTATTGACCCATACAATTTATTGTTATATATGCACTGTTAAAAATTGAATATTTCTATTTATAAAAAACAGATCTTGTAATAATATACCAAATCCATGACCAATAATGTAGTAGGTTTGAAAGATTAGTGATTCACCAAATCTAGTTTCTCTTTCACAAAATTATTGACATGCCACCCTCATGTTTGACCAACAAATGAGACACGACCTAATAGTCCCCAATACCATTCTGTAGATATATCATGTTGGATAAATGGGATACATATTTTTATTATTATGTATGAGCATCAACAACTAACCAAAAAATTGGAAAGACAATACTCCACTATTATTGGAATAAATTCAATTTTTAATGGGGTATATGGATGTAAACTATCTATACTGCTAGAAACCTTTTAATCATAAAAAAATATTTTTAAAATTAATCTATTCACATATAAGGAATTTAGTTATGAATATTAAAATCATTTCAAAATAGTGACTTGAAATCATTATGGTATCTTCTTGATTCTTATATATTTTAATCAACACAATTAACAACTCTATAATGAAATTGAATGAGATGTTTAGGGGAAACTTCCACAAAGTTGAAAAAAATTTATACCTCTATCATCATATGTTCATGTTCCTATAATTATGTGAGAAAATTAGAACTATTGAAAATTTATATCATTTTATCAACAGTCCAATGAAATTTAATGGGGTTGGGCTGATAAACTAAAAAAACTAACATAGATGTTAAATATAACACAGTGTTATGAGGAGAAAAAAGAGATGTAATTTAAATCATAGATATGTTTTTAGGAAAATAAATCAATGTATTTTATATGAATGTATTCATTAAATTAATATTTAATTTAAATTTTTAAAATGAAAGAAAATTAAATTTCCTTTAAAATCAATGATGTTCCACACTAAGGTAATTAATTTAGTTCATGATCCATGGTTTGTTCTGATGAATTATCCAAATTCAACCATCCAAATAAATATTCATTTTTTATCTAAAAATCTCATGAATATCCATGTTTAAATGATTAGTTATTTAAAATATCGAGTTCTCCATATCTTTGAACACTCGCAATACCTGAAAAATGAATATCGACAGTTAACCACACCATTCTAAGATCAACCAATGCATTATAATTTTTTTGGACAACTTTTTAGTGGAATTACATATTTACTAAAATTTACTTACTTGTGAGAGGATGAAATTAGTTTTTCCTTGGTTTTGGAGATTCCAAGGGGTGTTGTTATTTTGGAGGTACTATGGTCTGACAAAACAATAGAGAGTTTTATAGTGTTTCTTTATCAAGGATTATGACTGCTAGTCTTCCAGATAGGTGGTGTGATGGAAAATATTACGATGAGTAAATAGAGGAATATCACTCCTAAAGATAAATAAATCACCTATTGTTATGAAGACAGATGAAGATACCTTCATGGTGCGTTGAATGTAGCTCCAAAAAGTGGGAAAATTAATCCTTAATTGGCCATTCATTCTGATTTCCATGGTAAATGAAACTCAATCTATATGGCACCTTCGGGATGGTGTGACAATAATAGAAATTGTATTAGAGAATATAATCTTTGAATTGTATGATCAGATGGAAAAAAATAATGTGAATCACATGATACCATTGTCTTTTGATTTTTATATCATTCTAATAGAGGATCTAGGACATTATGGACATGTTTCCAAAATTAATTTCCCCGAATAATAATTCTTTATTGACTATTATTCATCCAATTTTATGGATGATATAGAAATTTTTTTTTTTGATATTGGGTGTATGAATTTGGGAATTTATACAATCATATCAATCAGATCCCATTTGCCAGGGACTGCTTATAAATATTAGGGTTCTAATTAACATCTAAAATCCACTTATCAAGGGAAAAGTAAATTATATGGTACACATAGGTGCTTATATATCGTGTTTGTATAAAAAGATACCCATCTTACATTTCAAATGTGGATTCATTTTACACCCGGAGAAAGATTGTATCTCTGAAGCTGCAGATGGAGAGGGAAATGTTGTCAAATAGTATGGTCCATAGCTTTCAAAAAACATTCTTGGGTGGTATTTTGTGCCAATGGAAAAGAGACCAAGGGGGTAATTACAAACTTCATAAGTCCATATACAAAAAAACTATTCTTGATCAAAATACATTTATTAGGATGGTACTGATACAACAATTTATAGAGAAAACCATTCTAATAAAATTGATCATTTATTAGCATTACTACAAAAAAATGAAATAAATTTTGGAATTCAATGAAATTAAAAGATAAAAGAGTTGATAAATTGAATTTTTTAATTAATAATGATAAAGGACACCCATTATCAAAACATTTTTTAGTGATGATAAAGTGTGGCCATTATCAATGCTTTTGTTTAGTAGTATTCAAGGGTTGCCACATGTTTTATCCCACATAAAACATATTGTTTATTTCAATCATGTTTTATTGTCTTGGTTGTTCAATTATCACTACATGAAATGGATGTGGGGTAATGAGACCCATAAAAAAATTACACACATGGGCCACACGGGTCGACACCACCACTTTCTGGTCCACTTTCCCATTCAGTGTAGTCGGCCCATGTACATGTGGTCTCACACATGCCATTTCTCCAACGAGCCAATACATGACCTCACTCCATTGATTCATAAATTGCCCTATTTTTTTTGACATAATCCATTATAAAAATATAAAAATATTAATAGTAAATTTTATAAAAGATAAATAATTTAGAAAATTATAAATGATTAATGACTATATTTTGAAATTTTATTAATGAAATAAATATTCATAAAAATGATTAATTTTATTATATATATTACAAATAGTCATAAATAGTACATATTATATTTAAATAATTAAATTGAATACATTATAAATATTAAAAAAATATAAAATATGAATACAAAAAAATATATTGTAATTTAACAATTGAAAAATGTTAGTTAAAATTGTTGAATTTAATATATAAATATATAATAACTGTATTTATTAATAAATACTATATATTAAATATTAATATAGATGACAAAAAAATGTAATAATTTAAGAAAATTCAGGGAGTTCTGTTTTGAGTCTAGGGGAGAAAACCGGTAATGGAAAGGAGATGTCTCGGGGAGGGAAGGGAAATTTGAGTGGACCTGTTGGCCGCTCCTTCAGGAATGTTGTTCAAAGTGGGAAGCATAAATTGGCTTTAGCTAAGGGGCCTTTATCTACTACTCTAAGATGACGACAAAGGAGAGATAATTCATGCCTTTTGTGGCCGATGCAGACTAGATCTTCCTCTAAGCGGAATAGCGAGGTAACCGTGGCTTTTAAGAAGGGTAGCGTAGTCAAAAGGACATCTCTAGAACAACCAATTCTTGATCAGCTTATGAGTCAGGTTCAATGTGAAAGCTACTGGAGATTTATAGAATGGGAATCTGCTATGTCTACAGGAGAAGATGAATCATTTATGGGTTGCAAAGATGAGTATGATTATTATGATATGTAAGTTTGTCATGTCGTGCTCTATGATTTTGTGTTTTTTTTGGAGTTTGTGATTGTAAACTTGGGCTCCGAAAACACGTAAAACGACTTTTGAAATAAATGATCAGCTAATATTTTTATCGAATTTATCATGGTTTTCAATATATTCACATTTAAAAAAAATTCACTCATTTTTTACAAGAATTCATTTAATATTATTTATTCAATGATAATGTTTTGTATTTGATTACAGTTTGTACAATTTATTGTTTTTATATATTTGTTCAATTACATATTTATAAATTTATTCATTTTTAATTATATATATATATATATATTAATCATTAATATATTAAGTGTTTTTAACACAGAAATATTTTCATATATATATATATATATATATATATAATATTTCCATAAATTAGATTTAAATAATAGAAAATATATAGGTTTACATTACATAAGATATATATTTAGTGAAAGTGGATTATAATAAAAAATTTACAATAATAAAAAATAATAAGTAATTTTATCATGTAATAGTTTTCTAATTAATTTTTTTCTGATTACATTTAACATGTATAAAAAGTTTCGTATATTAAATTCAATGTTTTTTTCCTTGAATGGGACTTTATTTAAAATAACTGACAATTCAGAAATACAATAGAGTTCATCCATGATGGGAAATCACCCAATAAAACATTTAAACTCAAACAACACAATGGGTTTCCAATAAATTAGATACCCTATTCACATATCTTTTAATAAAAGTGGCATATCATGGAGTGAAATGTTGTGAAAGGGAGAAGATATTCATCATCGGTAATCTATATGATTAAAGAAAACATTTCATTTAATGGAAGATTTTTAATATGGAGAGGTAGTATCAGTCAAAAATGATATATTTACATCACCTCTTAATGGAGTGATTCATTCTCAAAAAAATGGAATGTACTTTAACCACTTGTGGCTCTATATGAGCTTCTAACTATTCATTTTCATCCAAAAGAAATTTTTTGATGGAGTGAAAAACCATATCATCGTAACAAAATGATCCATATTTAGAGAACACCAAATCAATATTAATCTTTGACATGTTCCCTGTGGGATGGTTGAATCTTCCAAAACATAAATATTTATTTTGGATTCTAAAACTCAGACTCATTATGTTAGTAGGACTCTAAAAACATGCATCCCACTTGTTGACCTTGGATGTTGGCTAAAGAAAAGGTTTCTATTTCTGTTGTAAATAATCTAGGCTATATTGTAAAGTGAACATATTATCCCTGTGGTAATATATGATGAAAACATCATCATTAGTGTTGAAAAACTAGTCTTTGTTACCATCAAGATCTATATATTTGAATCCCCCATGATTCAATAGGCTCTACTTCTAAAAGAAGAAATGCTTGCATGTAACATAGCCTCCGACACAAAAACACACAAAGGGAATACCAAATCCCTGAATTCATGACTGAAAGTGAGAAAATAATTGTTTGATAGGATTCCATTTAATATTTTTAATGTTAATTGTTAGAAAATGGGATGATTTATTAGAATCCATTGTATCTTTTAGACCACAATTCCTATCTGGATTTGAATTTTAAGTGTTCTCTTATACCCCAATTTAACTGAAAAAATTCTCAAGATCTATTTTCCCTTGGGTAATATTTCCTCACTCATAACCTTTATACATTAAATGGTAAAGATAATTATTCTAAATAGATCATTGAACCATAATTGTAATTTATCAATTCAATAACAATTTACTAGAATATTAAATTGATAGAATACACTAGCATCATCCCACCTAGGAAACTGTTGGTGATCCATCCTTTCCTCTGGATGAATATGATTGAAAAACTATTTTTGAGGGACCCTATGAAATAATTAATAGACCAAAAATAGATTGAAAAAATCTTCAAGAAATATATTTAATGTTGAGAAACCCTTATAATAAGAGGATTAAAAAACAATGGGGGAAATTCAATAAAATAAAAAGTTTACTATAGAGTACAAAATCCAAGTACTTCTTGAACATTAATTATAAAGAGAGTGTTTAATAAGCTGAATTTATATAAACATTCCACATTTGTTTACATAATGATTATTCATGTATCTTATATAGTTAATTGGGTAGTTGTTTAATTTCATAGGAATAATTAATTCTATAAATAGATGATGAAATGCTATAAAATGAAAGAAACATGATTTATAAATCACATATCACACACTGAAAATGTTGACAGTATTCATAACATGCCTTCATAGACATATACTAACCTATGAGGCATTTACATGATGTGATGCCAATACAAGATGTGTACATTAATGACATGATATGAATATTATAATTATTCAAAGACCACTAAAATTATATAGTAAACTCTCCATATAGATATGACATGATTTTAAATGTCTGATGGATCACTCGGTCAAATATATGAGCCCATTCTTCAGATGGAATTTTGGAACTCAAATACATTACATTCAAGAAACATACATGATTTAAAGATGTGGATACATTAGTCACATAAGCTAGTTCCCAATGTGCATGGATCCTATATTTTACAATTTAATATCCAATTAATATATCAGTCCTCTTCTACATGTAGTGATCATCATTCACTTTATTTTTATCTTGTTTTCTTATGTAAATTTCTCCCTTTTTCATCTACCATCATTAAAATCCCATTTTAATTCCTTAAATTTATTTTTTTGTTGAATACTTTCAGGTTCTTGGTTAATCTATGATACTTCTACTATAATTTTTCATCATTTATAAGTCTTATTCCCATTTCAACATCTATTTCATCACTTCTCATTATTCATCATCAACACCTATTAATATATTCATTTTTCGTCATTGGTAGTATTTTATTATTGGATTTATGTTGTTTAATATTTATTTACATTATTTTAATATTGAATTTATTCATTCTCAACATCTCATGATTATGCATAGAAGATTTAGCATTTCCTTAATTTTGAGCTTCACATCCATGTGGGGAAAATGAACCTAGATTCAACGGTCAAAGTAGTTGTGTTTCTAATATTATTAAATATATTGATAAAACCTTGGTATCCCTATGGCTAGTAATCAGTTTAATAATAAATATTTCTCACATTTCCTTGAAAAACACCGACCATGGGAGGTGTAATTGAATGGACTTAACGTAATTGGATTTGAGAAGTATTTTGAATCCATAAATGAATTAGGTATAGAAGAAAAGCATAATGATCCTAGGTTGTTAGATATACATTCACCATGAGATAGTTGCATAATGGATGATCAAATTGGTTTTACCAAAACCAATTGTTGAATCTTTCACCACTTCATAGACTAAGATATAGGAGTAACCCAATATAAATATTTGATTTTCTTTTATCACGATCCATAATATAGACCCAAATACATTATATTATTATTTGAATTATTTCAAAACATCTTAAATTTAGTAAAATCCAAACCAGAATAGTGAACATGATTAATCCTTTCCAAGATTTTTTTTGATTATATACTAACCTTCTAGTTATCATCATGGGTTCGACCTCACACTGTCACTTTACTAAAACCTAGCAGTAATCGTAGTTTTGGACTATAAGTATCTAACATTACCAACACCCATGTAAATTGAATGTTTCCATTGGAAATATAAAATTCTCGCACCGTTTTGTAGATTAATGTTTTCTTGGGAAATGATACCTTCTAAAAACCTCCAATTACTTCATCCTCTCCATATTTCATAACTTTTCCGTCCCCACTTAAGTTTTCATTTTTCCCCTTCATGCACAACTGTGTCTTCTATATCTCCATATATATCTATATTTATCTCTATCTTTTTTCTACATAGTTTATGTTCTATGGACTCTATTCTTCATCAAGAATCATTGATGCACAACAAAATTTTTTTCCATCCTGAGAATGATTGAATATTTTCAACATGTCATCCTTATACAATGGCCGAGTATAAAGATATTGTGATTCTACAACCACACAAGATGCAATATGTGTGACCTACCGATTTGGATTAAAAAACTGTGCTACAGGAGTGCACTATTATAGATTACAAATTTCTATCTATTAATAGTGCTATACCATGGATTATGCATATTATTATTCAAGATAACTTTGTTGATATTAAACATGGACAAAATCATATGATCCAGAACATGGGTCAGTTCAGTTGACAACACAGTGCATACCCCCATTATAATATTTTATATTTCCATGCGGTTCTTAATACCTTTACCAACCATAGAGAATCATCATATTCCATTCTAATGAAATTTTTACCATTCTCCATAAAAGATAAATCCATGTATTAGCTACAATTTCAATCCCATGAGTCAATCATGACTTGGGATGAACTATACAATGTGTGCCTAGAAATATATTTCCCACCCATATAAATCAAGATGTTTTGAAATGAAACAAAATATTCTAATTTGGAAGATAGAGAATAAGCCTATGAATATTGTGATATATTCAATGAGATTACCTTAAAATTCCCACAACGTGGACCATATGTGTGGATTCAATCGAATAAATATTACCAAGGTTGCAACCTGCTACCCGTACTATGGTAGATGTTGTGTTGGTGGCAGAACAATTCTAAAGATTCCTAAATTGGGCCAATCCATTAATCATTAAATAACTTACAATACTCGCGTTTTGAAAAATGACATAGCACCACCATAGCATGGAATCATCTAACTAAACATGGCTACCCTCTGTACGGATCATGTATAGGCTCTTACAAAAAATATTGAATATTATAAACTACATGATACACCACTGCCCCCTCCAACTCATATAATTGAAATGAAATCCTTTGGGATTTATATATTTCTACAATAGTGCCATGAAATACATGAAGTATTAGTGGAAATCCAATTCAATGATTGAAATGACATCATTTTGAATCAATAATTTCTATTGTATCACTAACCCAAATAATTTCAGTATAAAAATATGTCATCTAAGGTAAGATTAGTAAAATCTATCGAAAGACCAAGGTTTTTACACCATAGGAGTGGATAGGTACCTCATAGGAATTTGAAACCCTATGGGTATGATTAACTAGGTGTATCTTCAAAAGCACAATAGAAATTACAATAACATTTTCTTAGATATCTACACTTTCCACCTACACAAAAGAAAAAAACAAAAAAATTTATCAATGTCAACTGATACCACTATAACAATAAAAACCTCCAAATAATAATATTGAAAACTAGATACCAATATTTTATTATTAATAAGATCAATCAATTAAAAACCCATAAATGGAGATGAAAAATATTAAGGATACACTACGCTACCTATAGTGTAAAATGGAGTAGATCTCTAATGACTTATCATATATATTACCACATACATTACATGATAATACCAAAGATCATACATGGGAGTGTGATAAATCTATTGTAGTTTTAATATAAAATGTATTGTATTTTCAACTAAAAATGTGGAGTTGATAATAATTAGTTAGTAGAATCTAATAAAGCTGGAAAGAGGAATACCCGAGAGATTGAACATCTATGAAATCTCTAGTTGAGGATCATCCTAAAAAAGGAAATGTATCAATGGTACCACCACCATGTAAGCCCCATTTGACTTTATAGAAGGGGTTTACATTAAATAAAAAATAGGGACACCAATTTTTTTACTGATGTTCACGAAATTAAAAATCAACATACCCTTTTTAGAAGAAAATTTTCACTTTCCTGCCTATGATAGATTTTTTAGAGACCTATTTTTTTGAAAAAAAATGTAATTTGAGGGCACAAAAGTCATCTTTAAAAATGAATAATTCCACATTGTTTTTCAATGTAATAACATTAAAATATGCATGTCCCTAATAATTATTCAATTACTTGCACTATAGAGACATAAAATATTGACAAATCCTTATCCATTCTATGATAATGTATCAATATAATTCACATAAATGATTAGAAGACATAAGGAGTTAAATAATTAAACCCACTAGGGATGGTACTCTAACATGATGACATCTCAGCCAGGAATTCAAAATTATTTCTTGAGGATACCTTAATAATAGTCAAAAAATTAATATTCCATACTAATTTCCTCATACAAGATATGAAAGAAGAAGGATTTATTCACCTCATTCTAGGAAGACCATGTCTCTCAACGGAAGAAGATCATGTGAATTGTGAAGATGATTATAAGGAATAAGTTCATGTGAACTATGAAGATGATAATACGAAATTACCTCATTTTGAAAAGGGATCATGTTTTCATAATAGTTCTAATAGAAATAAACCTCTAACAAGGGAGGTCATCCAAAATTTCTTCCGACCATTTTTTAATAATTGTTCTATAAGGGGTATCAATTCAATGATAATTTATTTTTCTATAAAAAATGTCTATCTCTAGATAATAAATAAACCAATTAATAAGAGGAAACCATGGTTAGAAAAGACAGTCTAGGAAATTATAGTAATATATTTCTGAATAATTAGTTTGTTGTTATATTTTTCAAGTAAACCTCATATAAATAGGGAACATGGTTAAAAATAAACATTATGTTATCCTTACATGGTGTGTATATTTTTCAGAAGTGAAAAAGGACAAAATTAATACATTCAAATCATGCATTAAATATAAGATGTTTAATATTATTATATGTGTTTAAAATACTATGAACATAGAATTCATGAAAACCCCCACCCCAAACTCTCCCTCCCTTGTCCTCCCCTCTCATGATGCCTCACCTCCCACCTCCCTCAACAAATTCAATTACTCTACCTTTCAATCCATTTTCTGCCATCCAACCTCCCTTAAAATAATAACCTTTATATATTTTATCATCCACAACCCATTTCCTCTAAAATAGACATATCCAAGACTTTTTTCACCCATCATGACAAATTCATTCTCGATCACAGTCACACTTTTATTCCACAGAAAAGGAAAAAAATATACTCTTATTCCATCGACTACTAAGACCTCCACCTCACCATCTTATTCAGTCACTGCATTCTCTTCCACATCAAGGGACTCCTAGTTATCCTCCAATGGCTCGTAGGTCCATCCATGTCACTAACCTCACCCTACCTCAACGTATCCAACCCTGTACACCATATTTTGTTTGTCCATTCCTTGGAAGGGATGATACAACCCAACAAGACATTAGACCTCACTGTAATCGAGAATATTTAAACCCACCAGGTGTCCCTTCCCCGCATAAGATAGATCTACAAGACTCCGACAACCGTGGTGTGAGATGAGTCATTTATGGATCTATTACTTATGTTCTATTTCCCCTTTTGAGTTCTCCATTGATTAAACTCACTTCAAACATAGAGGTAGGCCATGACAGCTCACCATCGCTGATTTTTTCTTCAACATGGGAATATATTCTATAGTATTTGTATCTTATATTGACTTTATATCATTGTATCATGATGCTAAAAAATCCATGGATATGAAAATTAGGGCCATGATTGTCAAATTGTTTTAATTGATTATATGATCCATGCATTGAAAAGAACAATGTTCTATGAGGATTATCCTTATGGAACATTCACATGGAACTTTTCCATGTTTTTCTAGACTGTGGGGATGATCAGGTGGGGGGGGGATATAGATCAAGGTAATAATATATAATTTATCTATCAGTAGCCTAGCTATCAACATGTTCAGGTACTTATATAGGTTCTATATGACCTTGTTGAAGTGGACTCATGTAAAATTGACGAGAGGCTCATTCATCACTAATTTGTCCTGGAATTTTAGTGCCTTTGAGTCCACACTACCGCTCCCCTCCCTCAGTCCAATGGGGCAAATCAGCCTACTAAATATCTTGAAATGGGGATAATCACAAAGGATCATTTCATCTAACGATGGTGAATAACATATATGAGGATGATAAAGAGTCCCTAAAAATAATTCATCTAACCCAACTGCACCATCCTCCAATTCCCATTACCATACAGTCACCAATATCACTATAAACACCTCATCCCCTCCCCATGTCACTTCTATTTCAACCCATATCACCATTACTACCCATCACCGACTCCTTACCACACCCACATAAACCCTTAACACCACCCATACCCCATTTGACTGCAAATAGACTATATATATGCAATCACCCAACCCATAATTCCCTACAGATCACTAGAATGTTAGCTAGTATACATGGTAGAACTTTATTGAGTGCTTTCGCCACCTAGGAATCACATTCACCGGACCACCATGATTTTCCATCCCACCATTCCATCAACTATTTATTCCTTCCATCCATCACCCACTATAGACCCTCCCTTCGCCTCCATATCAACAATCTTCAACATCACATGAAACATGCCCTAAGAGCTCACCGACCTTATAGAGGGACAATGTTTTCTAATGGAGTAGGATTAGTGGGGTGAGGTCCTAACAATCCAACCATCTACCAAGGTTATCTTCCTCAACCCTTCTTCTAGACACATGGTCAGGATCAGGATTATCACTTCACATGCACCATATACTAACATAAATGACAGTAATTTGAAATCTTCAATGGACATAAATGATCATATGTCTGTATAAATAGAGGGAATCAATATAGTGGGACACACTGAGATACCTAGTGTGAGAGAGGGAATGTCCGATAAAGAATATGTCATGCTTTCTCCGAGTATTTGTTTTACCTTTTACCCCTCACATGAATTAGAATATCTTGTTCTTTGTTTTCATTGTATATATGATTCCCTATTGTATTATGTTTTACACATTTATGGATGCGATACATTTTATGGTCTCCCTTATATGCTATATAGTTATCATAATTAGTTGTTCATTTGTATAGTCGTGGGTAGCTCTGAGGCCTACTATATTGTCATTGACGAACCTGTCTCAAAACCATCTACACTACTTCTTTGGATGTCAAAAAATCTAACTATCATTGAGTACCACATTGAAGATATTTCACGTGATTTTGATGCACAATAGAGATACCCACCATGATGAGAACATTTGAATTTTTTTCCCCATGAGATTATTTATCTATATGCTCCCAATGTGGTTAGTTGAGACATGTGTCCCTACATGATTCATGACACAACAACTAGTTCTTGTCAAAGGCAACAAAATTTTGAGACAACGAATGACAATACCTAATCCCATTCTCCCCATATCTGGAAAATGATGTTAATTTTTTTTGTTTTAGGTGAGGCAACTAATATTAATATTTTCCTTATTTTTAGTCACTTCATTAAGATATTTTCTTTTTATTTTAAATGAACTCTTGTTTTTATGTCATACATACACTATAACACAAAAATATTTACTATATTTATCTTTGTTAATTTATCCTATTATTGAATATATAACCTTACTAATTTCACTTCTTCCAAATTGGAAAACCCTTTGAAATAAAGTTTTTTCAAGATAAGGTTTTATATTTATACCAAATGTTCCATGTCATAAAAAATCCACTAAGAATCCAAATTGTTTCCCCATGTCATAATAATCACAAAAGGGAACTCCTAGTTCCCAAATTTCAAATGAAATTTCCATTTCATTTTTTTTCAATGATGTTATTAACAACTTTCCCATGATTTATAGATCAGTTTGGAAATTGTCTCATATTAAGCGTGGGGGTGTCTTGGATACACTCAAATTTTTGCATGTTTTCACGTATTTAGGAGACATTTTTTACAAAAAGAATACTCTAAACTTGATAACTCATAAAAACCATTGAAATAAAAGTTAAATTTAGGATAGATATTGTAATGCCCCAAAAGTTTCGTATAAAGTTTTTATATATATGGAATTTTTTAGAGATTGTGAAATTTGACGGCACATGATTCTGATGTCTGGAGTACCCGGAATGATCTGTAGAAAAATGTTGAGCTTTAAATAGCGCACATGAGAAGTTTCATAGAAAAAGTTGATTTACTCTTCAACGGGTGCCTGGATTAGAAATCTGAGGGACCTGTTGCATTTAGGATAGCAGGTATACCCTATGTGCGACATAAGCTTAGTTGGTGAAGGCCTCTTATAAGAAAACCCTAAAATGGAACAACCTTAAATAAAATGATGAAATCAAATAATTTTATTCTTAAAATACTAATAACTCAATAATGGTGACTTTGAATAAAAATGAGATACCATAGCTGAACATGTGATGGTATGTTTTCATTAGGAAGATCCTAATATTGGTCGGCGCGGGGAAAAAATGGATGTTAATTTTTGGGTATAAAAAAATAATTATGTAACAATTATTTTATTGTCAAATTCTCTAATATCTTAACCAAAACTCAAATTCAAAATACTGGAGTACCATTGGATTTTTGGGGAAGATTATCCCTTAGGTGGAGCATAACTAGGACCATCGCGGGTTGAGGGTGAATGATAATAAATTTTTAACTTTTTTAAGGTACGTTCAGTAAACGCCAGAGTGACATTTTCTATCTTTTCAACCAATGTTTGGATTTAAAATTTGAGGGTACCATCGAATACGAACCACTAGGATTCACCTAGAAACGACATAACATTGGCTAGTGAGGGATGAGTGGAAAAGTTAATTTTTGGAATTTTCAGTAAAAGTAATAAAATAATTTAAAAGGATGTATTTTATTAATTTCCCTCAGTTGCGGGGTGGATGACGATGCTGCGGGGAAGCAGAAATGCAGCGACACAACCCATTGTTTAAACACATGGATGATGCATATACTAAGATGAAACAATTAATTAAATAGTGGAAAACAACGAAGATGTTTCATAAATGAAATATCATAACGAGACGACATCATGTCATTATAGAAACACTATAGTGTGGTTTTAAAAACTGTTTGATGTGATGGAAAAAATAATGAGGAAGTATTTGGAGGATTATCTGGAAAATCTATGATGCACATCCACCCTAGTGAAGAATGACAAATGACAAAGAATGCCTTTCAATTGTCAGAACTGGGATGCATCATTGACACCATAAACCCTTGAGGAAGAACGTGTGAAACGAACATCATTAAAGGTATAGGGTTTATGTTCATTGATGTTCCCACTCATCCCATTCTTGAAAAATTTAATAAACACGGACCAACTGACTAACAGGTTGATCCATGTCTCATCTAATAACGAGGGTTGTTGTTATGGGGTCTTAAATTCTGGAATTACACTTCCTTTTGACTTTTATTAATTTTCCTCTTGTTTAAAATGAAAACGCAGAGGGCATGGGTTGAAAAAACAAAAACCATACCCTCTGCTAAACTTTTCCCTGATGTGTTCTTCATGTAAGAATAACTAACGTGGCGACAAGGAATTTTTGTGTAATGAGAAAAAATGACGGAATCTTGAGAGGCCCATAAGCATAGACGCCACTATGAATGGACCACCAGAGAACATTCAGAGGCCCGCTAAAAGAACTGCCAATGCGTTATGCCGACGGAGGCCAACAGAGGATGGAAGATGCCCACAATGACTGTTTGTAGGTGGCGGAGAGGTGGCACGCCATCGCGTGCTGTAGTGGCCATAGGTGGCCGGACCATACCGGCCACACGGGAGATGGGCGGGGTCCAAAGGTGCTATCCGTGGCAGTCTCCGCAGTTAGGGGACCACGAGAGGGAGTGGGTGGAGCGGCTCCATGACTTGTAGTTTGGGACCGGTCGACCACCTTGCCGACACCCGGCCGGAAGAAACGACTCCACATCCATTGAGCCATCGAGAAAATGTGGTCCGCCATGATGTGGATTGTGATGAATGTGGACCAGACCCGCGGCCCAACGAGCTAGTGCAGAAGGGCCTAGCCCCACCCAGCAGGCTGGGCCTACCATGGACCGGTCCTGCAAAACAGTCGGCCCGACCCTAACGGGTCGGACCCAATGAACATAGATGACCCCGACTGGCCGAACCCTGGCTAGGTCAAGTAGATCCTTGGACCCGTTACGTCGGGCCATCCTGACTTAGTCGGGCTGGTCCTAGCCCCAACCAGCCCCCAAATAATGATACAATCATAACTGAAGAACTAGGTGTCTATTTGACATGTCGTTAGTGGTATTGGGAACCCTATTGGAATGCAGTCCCTTTGACATATTCCACCAGGCCCAACTGATCCGGGACGAACCAAGGAGTGATCACTCCAATTTCACGAAAAGGGGGGTTACAAACAAACCAATAATCTGATCGACGCACCATTAATGGCATAAGGACCCTTGTGACAAAGCATTCGTTTGGTGATACACTATGTGAGTTTTGATGGAGTTTGACATGCGACCTAGGTTAGATCATAAATGAATCCAACTGGGCCATTTTTTTAAAAGTGCCCATATATCACAAACCAAGCTTCTGATCAATGCACCATCTATCACATTGGGAACCCTATGACCGGGTGGTCCCTTGGGTATGAATTTTGCAGGACTTCGTACAAGTTTAAATATGACAAATGTATTCAGGATTTGAGTCTTCTGAAGATCATCCATGCTTCGTGCGAGATTCCAGTGATTGGCTGTGACATGAAGAAGACGAGCAACCAATGTAGGTCATTATCAAAAACTCTAGAGTGGGATGATCTAGTTGTATGACTAATCTTCCCTAACTTTGTACCAGTGACCAATACAAGTCAGCACGAGGGACCAGTAGGGGTTTTCACAAGAGACCAATATGGGTCAACACTAGCGACCAATATAGGTTAGCATAAGTGACCAATACGTTCTAGCACCAGTGACAAAAACAGGTCTGCACTAGTGACCAATACGGGTCAACATATAGCGACCAATGCGGGTCAACATATAGTGACACATACATGTCTGTAGTAGAGTTACTATGGATAGTATGATCTAGTTGTATGACTACTCATCCCTATTCCAATAACCTTGAAGTTATATCGTAAGAGTGAGTTGTCTTTTTTTCTTTGTGCTTGATGATTTAGATCATGCAAGTGATATTATTTTTTTTGGTATTTCTTGTGATGTTTTCGTCTGTGGATTACTGTGAGTACTTCACGGGTCTCGAGGTCCCCTACTGAGTTGTTATACTCACCCTAGCACGAGTTTCTCCCACACCTTGTGGTGTTTTGTGCATATGACAAGGAGCTTGGCTGAGACTTGAGGGAGCTATGACCAGGCCGTACATGAAGGATATTTCCTGAAATTGAGAAAAATAGAGATGAGTTGTACCTACCCTTCAGGTAGGATTCTCAGTGGACGATTCTAGTAGATATTTTTTTTTTCATTTGTAGATGTACAATTTAGTTGGGCTTGAATTCCATCCCCTTTATTATTCAGTACACACCTTTACTACTGTATTCGTACATGGGGTTGTAACACACTCTCATAGTTATACCTTAAATTTTTTAGTTGTTTATGTTATTTTCCTTTTTTGAGTGTGTACATATCTCTAAGGCAATGCCTTCCCAATTTGGAGAAACCATTCAGGTGCTAGTCACTAACCCCTGGCCAATGGAAGGGGGCTTGGGGTAGTCATGGCTAGGCCCCATCAGACAGGTCGTGAAAAAGTGGTATTAGAGGGTGGTTGGATCTACCAGAAGAAATAAGAGTCTATGTTTTCAGTGGAGCAATAGTGTTACGTATTTTGAGTTTTGGTTTCAGTTTGGGAGTGTTTGTGTAAGGACCAATGTATCCATACACCATGACCCTGAATTCTAATATCGATCAGTACACAAAAATAGTAGTTGCGTGTATTTTGAAAATATAGTTTTCTTATTGATCTCTTTGAGGCCGCTCACTAGGTATAACTTATTGACCATAATTTATCTCAATTCTCTTTCATGACCCCACCATGGAGACAACTAGATAGGATTACAATGAGTGACCGGGAGGATGGTCTATAGTGTGATGAGGCTTCAGTACAAGGACTATTTATTGAGATGGTACCTTCGGTCTATGTCCCAGCGATACCAGAAATCGTTGGTCAATAGTTACTACTGACACTGCCGGTATAGGACACCTATAAGCTCAGTGCCTTACACATGTTTTAGTGAAAGATACCACTCAGGTTCTGAGGTGAGGATGACTCACAGGCGGCTATGGACTAACCTGAGATGGTTACAGAGTTACCATATATCTAGGGAACCATTAGATCAGATGGTGGTTTTGGTAGTGACCATTCTACAAGGATCAGTAGGGTGATGGGAGGGTTTACATTACCCCTATCTTACGACGAGATGAATTTTCTATCGACAGAGCATTAGAACCTTTAAAATAGAAGGGTTCTCTTTCCACAAAAAGATAAGGACGTTTGTTCCCAAGAGCATTCAGATCTTCATCAGGAAGACATGTCGGTATCTAAGTATTCGTTGAGGAATGACAACCCTTCCAGGTCCTTGATGAATACAATAAGACTAGTGATTTAGGGTTTAGACCATAGAGCGAGATGTTTTTAGCATCATTTAAGCCATCTCTTTTCCACTTTTTATTTCTACTTCTGTTAGGATGCAAGAAGGAACCTTAGTGGTTGCATTTTTCTTCGCTGAATAGATATATCCAATGAATGTTTGTAGTGGGAATGCAAGAAACTGACGTCAGTCTCAGAGTATAGGAAGTGTTAAAATGTTTCCGGAAGAGGAAGTGATAGGAATACCTGAATCTGTAGGCTAAGAAGATGTGGAATAGGAGCTAGAAGAGTATCATGAGGTGGAATACATTTCGACATGATTCAACCATCTCCCTAATGTGGTCCCCACCAGGAAAAGGGAGATAGAGAACATGGGAAAGGAGAAGCTGCATGTGGTCATGGAGTGTGACCCAAGGGCTCTAGGAATGATTTGAGGTACGATATGTGTATCTATTAGCTACTGTATTAATATAATTACATACTAATCATTCCTTCTCTTAAAGAATCATGTTCAAGACCAAGTGTTTCCAGTGAACCCATTGAATTGAACCTTACATCTAGATATGCCGTTGGGAGAAGAATTGATTATCACACTTATGTTAATAGTGTGATGTAACCCTTGAGGAGAGAGTTTCGGATAGAACCTCTTGGTTGCAGTGTCAAGGAATTATGACGGTAGTTTGGGTATGGAATGGTAATCCATAGTTCATGTTCATATTGACTGTTTTAGGGAAAAAAGGATGTGGAATGACCAAAATACTAGAATGGGATTTCCTTTAGTTTGTGAGAACAGAAAACTAGGCACCATGAGATAAACTCAGGCATATGAGGGTGCATCTGATAACTTTTGAGTCGGCCAACCATAACCTCATTGCAGTAGGTGTTTTGAGTTTTTAGTTCCAAAATGTAGTTGTAGAGATTGAGAACATCCTTTCAAAATATTCATCCATGATTTCATCCCCATTGGGAGAGGAACTACTGAAATGGTATGTAGCCAAGGATGGAACCAATAGCATCAAATTCATAATGGATTGATCCCACTGGGATCTTAGAGAGAAGATTATAGTTGGGAGAACATTTTACTATCTAATCTGATCAAAAGAGTCTCATGTATAACTTATCACAAAAGGACCTGAACCCAAGACATCAGCAATGGCTGGGGCTCCTCCAGGACTATGACTTTGAGATAGTCCACACACTTGGGAAGGAGAATGTTGTAGCTGACGCACTCAGCATGTGGCCTGGTCTAAAGTTATTGAGTGAGGTGATATAGGATCTAGCCAGATTGTAGTTATCCTTAGTGGATTGCGATGATGCAGTTTACCTTCATTATATGACAGTTACACCGAAACTTCTTCATCGAGTTAGGGAGGCACAAAATGAGGACGTAGACTGTGAGGCCCGATATGCTCTGATATCCTCAGGACAGGATCCTCATGGATTTTATGATGGTGGGGAGTGTATATCTTTTCTTAGAGGACACACTATGGTACCTGTGACACTTCAGAAGGAGGTGTTAAGGGAGTTCCATACATCCACATTGGCAGAAGATCAGGTGTGTAAAAGATATACCAGGACCTCTAACGTTAGTATTGGTGGCCATGGATGAATAAAGAATTGGCTGAGTTTGTATCCCGATGCCTTACATGAATGCTAGCGAAGGCCGAGCATTAGGTATCAGCGGGCTTAGATCAGCCACATGTTGTACAAGAGTGGGTGTGTGATGATATATCCATGGATTTTATGATGGGGCTACTATGTACGTTCAGGGGCTACGATTACATATGGGCAATCGTTGACCGACTCACCATGTCAGACCACATCTATGCATTTGAGACCAGGGATCGGTAGAGGGATGTGGATGACTCTATGTGTAAGAGTTTTTACGAATTCAATGTGTGCCATTGAAGATTTCCTGAGATCATGACACACATTTTTCATCCCACTTGTAGAAGGGATTGCGGGAGGTGTTCGGAACTGTGCTACACTTGAGCACCACCTTTCACCCTCAGATAGATTTCTAGATAGTGCGGACCTTACTGACACTTGAGGACATGCTTCATTCTTTTGTCCTCAATTTTGGATGTAGTTTGAAGGACCGCCATCAACTATTGGAGTTTCATACAAAAATAGTTATCACTCCGCCATCAGCATGTAACTGTTTGATCCCTTCTAAGGATGACCATGAATATCACCTATTTTCTGCAAAACACCTTGGGAGTCCGCACTTATGGGTCCAGAGATGGTATAGGATACCTCTAAGAAGGTGAAAATTATACTAGAGTGGACGAAGACTAAATAGTTCCAGAAAACTTCTTATCCCAAAGCAAATGAACACCCATGGAGTTTGAGGAGGGAGACCATGTCTACATACATGTATCACCCCAAAGAATATTACAGATGTTTGTCTAGGGAGGAAAACTATCTCTGAGGTTCAGTTGACAATTTCAGATCCTCAATAGAGTCGATGGGGTGGCACACCATCTATCTCTTCCCCCATAGATGTAGCGAGTTTATAATGTATTCCATGTGTTGCCGCTGAGGAGATATGTGCACTACACATCACATGTTATCGACTAAGGCAAGTTGGACTTTGAAGATGGGGTGGAATTTAAAGAGTTCCTAGAGGGGGTTGAGGATCAACATGAGAGAGTCCTTTGTGGATGGCTGATCTCTCCGGTGTGAGTTTGATGGCAGTACAAGAACCTCAAGGAGAGCACATGGGAGCGGTATACACAGATTCATGCTCAGTACCAACATTTTTTTTATTTGACTTTGTTTTAGCTTTTAGGGACATAATGCCCTAAGGTGGGGAGAATGTAATGTCCACAAATTTTTGTATAATTTTTTTATATATGGAATTTTTTTTAGACTATGAAATTTGACGGCACAGGATGCTGAGGTCTGGAGTGCCTAGAATGATCCATCCAAAAATATTAGGTTTTAAATAGCACACTTGAAATGTTTTATTGAAAAATATGATCATCTCTTAAATGGGTGCCCATATCGAATATCTAAGGGCACCATTGCATTCTGGATGGAAGTTTTACCCTAAGAGACTTGTTTTTTGTCAACGCATGCACCTAATAAGAAAACCCAAAAATGGAATAACCAGAAATAAAATAGTAAAATAAAATTATATTATTCTTCAAAATTCTTATAAATCATGAATGGTTACTCGGACTAAAAATCCAAGACCACTGTTGATCTTGTGAGGGTATGATTTTTTTAAGAAGATCCCATCATTGGCCGACAAAGACCAATAGTTGAAATTTGTTTTTTTTTCGTAAATAAAATAATTAATTAAAAAAAATTTATTGTTAAATTCTCTGTATTCTAAACCATAACTCTAATTAAAAATATGATAGTACAATTAGATTAGTCGAGATGTTTTCCTCTCAAGTGGAGCCTAAACTCGACTGGTGTTTGTCAAATGTGATTGTTAATAATTTTTTATCCTTTTTAATGTACGTTCAGTAAATGCGCAAGCCGCATTTTATATCATTTGAACCAGAGCATAGAATAAAAATCTAAGGGAACCGTTGAATCTAAAAATCTGGGATTCTCCTAGAAATGACTTAACATCATCCGGTGAGGCCTGAGAAGAAATGCTAATTTTTGGAATTTTTTAGAAATATAATAACATAATATTTAAATAATTATTTTATTCTTTTCTCTCCATCGAGTAAAGGATGACGAAACTGTGGGGCAATGACGATGCACCGAAGGGGATGATTGATGAAGCATATGGATGACCCATATTCCAAAACATAATTAAGAATTAAATGGTTCATCAAAGAGATCTCATTTCATAAATGAAACAGCAGAATGACATGACATCACATCATTTTGGAAACACTGCACCATGGTTCTATAAATAGTTAGACATTTTGGGAAAAATAAGGAAGAAGGATTTGGAGGATTCATGAGCGAAGATCTGACACAATTACACCCTAGAGATGAACGATGAATGACGAAGAATTCATTTTGATGGTTTGAACCTGAAAGTATCATCAACATTGTAAACCCTCGAGGATGAATGTGCGACAAAAAGTATCATAAAAGGTAGGGAGTTTATGTTCATAGATGTTCCCTCTCTTCCTATTCGTGAAAAATGCAACGAACACAGACCAACCAACTAATAGGTTGATCAGTCTCTCTTTTAATCATGCGAGTGGTTTTTGCGAGGTATTAAACTTGGGAATTACTCTTAATTTGGACTATTATTAATTTTTCTCCTGTTTAAAATGCTCACGCGGACGGTGTGGGCTGAAACAAACAAGGACTCGACCATCCGCTAAACTTCTCTCTGATGTGTCATTTGTGGTGGAACAACTAACGAGATGAAAATCCTTATTTGTAGGCCAAAAAACGACTGTGGTGTCACAAGAGGCCCATAGGCACTAACATCACCAAGAACGGAACACAGGGGCACATCTGGTGGCCTATGGAATGAACTGTCAGTGCGGCAAGCCTGTAGAGGGCATATGTGGCCCATGACAATTGGCCATAGATAGTGGGGAGGAGGCGCGCCATCACACGCCATGGTGAATAGAGGTGGCGGGCCTGAGTCAGCCCAACGGGAGAAGGGCATCACTCACAGGCATGGACCAACACCGCATCGGTCGGGACCAACCAACCACCTGGATGACCCCGACCGGAAGGAACGACCCTCCATGTGCAGGACCAACTATTAATTGTGGTCCATAGTCGGGTGGAATTGGCCGGACGCGGGCCAGACGAATGGAAAGGATCCACCTAGCGGGCCAGACTTGCGACCCGAGCTCGTGAACCAGTCAGGCCAACCCCCATGGGATATACCTAGTGAACCTGGCTGACCCCGATGGTCCAAACCTGGGCTAGATTAGGTAGACCCCGACACCTAGTGCGTCGGTCCGACCTGACCGAGTCTGACTGAGACCAGATCCAACCGATCCCTGAATAATGAAACTCTTATAACTGACAACCCAAGTGTCTGATTGACACACTATTAGTGGATTTGGAACCCATTTTGGAGAGCAGTCCCTTTTTCATATTCCTTCGTGCCCATGAGATCCTGGCTAGACCGAGGTGTGATCACCCCCATTTCACGGAAAGGATTGTAACTAACAGACCAGGTGTCTGATCGATACACCGTCTATGACATAAGGTTCCTTGTGAAAAATAAGTCCTTTTGATATATTTTTATTGAGTATTTAAAGAGTTTTTTGTATATCCTAGGTTGGATCAGACTATATTCCAACCAGTTCCATTTTTGAAAAAGTAACCATATCTCACAGACTGAGAATCTGATCGATGCATCATCTGTCACATTGGAACCCCTATGATGGGGCGGTCCCTTGAGTATTCATTTTGCAGGAATTCATACTAGTTGAAATTTGGCCAAAGGATTGAGGACTAGAGTCTTTCTAAAATCAGGCATGCTTTATACGGGAAGCCAATTGCTTATTGTGACATGAAGAAGAAGAGTGACCAATGCGGGTTAGCATCAGATACCCCAATAGTGGGATGATCTCTATGAACAACTAATCATCCCTACCTCTATAAAAGAGACCAATACAGGTCAGAACTAGTAACCAATATTGGTTAGCATAATAAACCAATAGGGGTTAGCACCAGTGACCAATATGGGTCAACACCAGCAACCAATACAGGTTAACATGTAGTAACCAATGCAGTTCAACATATAGTGACCTATATGGGTTAGTTGTATAGTTAAAAAATATAGGATTATCTAGCTGAATGGATAGTCACCCCTATCCTAGTAACCGTGTAGTCATACCGTTAGATATAGTTTCCTCCTTTTCATTTTTCCTTTATGATGTAGATTATTCTCGTGATATTACCTTTGTGGTATTTCTTATGATTTTTTCCTTCGTGGATCACTAAGATACCTTCGAGGGTCTTGGGGTCCCCTACTGAGTTATTATACTCATCCTTGCGTGGGCTTCACCCGCACCATGTGGTGTCTTGTGAAAATGACGAGTGGATAGGCAGAGACTTGAGGGAGCTAGGACCAGGATGTACAAGAAGGATATTGGCTGACATAGAGAGCAGTGGAGATGAGTTTTAACTACCCTTCAGGTAGGATCCTTGGTGGGTGATTCCAAGATCTGTTTTCTATTTTTCAATTTTATTTGTACCTTTATATAGGTCTTGTATTCCAACCTCTTTTCTTTTAGTACACACCTTTACTATTGTAGTTGTACTTGTGGTTGTACCTTAATCTAGTTCTTATACCTTACTTTTGTTGATTGTTTAATTCAGTTTCCCTTTTTGAGTGTCTACAGATCATTAAGGCAATTCCTTCCCTATTCAGGAAAAGCCTTCAGGTGCTAATCACCATCCCATGGCATGTGGATGGCGGGCTTGGGGTAGTTAAATCCAGGGCCACTGGGATAGGACGTGACAGATACTGTTGAAGTCCATATTATTTCTATTTATATTTTTATCTGTATTCCAATGGTTTTTTACTTATGATCTAATTATAGTTTCTAGAAATTAATTATGAATGAATTAATACTTGATTGTATACCATGAGTTATTTCTAGTCACATTTCTATTATCTAGTCTCCAAGAGTATTCTAAACCAAGGAATTCATATTATATTATGACCATATTTGTTATAAAAATCCTGGTTCATATAAACCTATAAATACATGAATTGAGATCTTATTTTGGATTAAAAATAGTAAATACACTTTTAAAATTATTGAGGCAATTTTTTATCCATTTTTTCCTATGACCCAGATATACGTCATTTCTTTATTCATCATTAGTATTTGTGACTAATATTTTTTGAATGATCCATTTAAAGTCGATTTTCCTTCCTACCCTACTATTTCTAGAGACCATGATTATAATATCGAAAATTATTGAAGAATTATCTCTCCCGATAGACCAGAGATGTTGTTTTTGGGGATATTTACCATGAATCTTTTCCTAATATATCATGTTTTCAATCATTAATTTCTTCATTTTGTATTCCAACCCTATTCCATAGAAAAATTTATTGAACGAAAAAGAAAAATATATTGGGTTGTGTATTAATAAGTTAAAAGATCCCCATTACTAGACCAATGAATCCTATGAGGGATCATATGTTGTTCAGGGAAGGATGTGAGACCATTCCTATAAATAAATTATGAAAAAAATAAAATTAAAAAATGAAAGGAACAAGGTAAATTTTTTATAGATAGTTGATATACTCACGGTCCCACTATGAGCTCTGCATAATGAAAAACATTATTCCGGAAGAGTCAACCCATTACAAAAATCATATTTATTATGCACTTTACATTTGATCATACTATAAATTTGTGCTTGATTGTTATCAATTTACCACCTAACATAATCCTCATACTCATTTGAACCATTTTGGAAATCCATCAGGATTGATATTCTATTTTTTTGATAGTAAGTAGATATGATAAATCCAATGAAATATTATGATTAGGAATATGTATTTAGGGTTAGAGCATAAATATAGTAACATTTTACATTGAATGATGAGAGAAAATTTATTGTGTGGTAAATTGAAAAATGGTTATAGCATATAAGGAACTATTTTGAAATTATAATTATTGGAAGAAAGAATCTGGATAAAGAACATATCAATGATAAATGATCGATTTTCTCTGGAAGAATGATTTTAGAGGACTATCCTTTTTTTGTCTCACACATGGTTTTATTTTACTAGTTTAAATGATATTTCTTATTTTAAAAATTGTTTCATTTCGAATCCCTATTTTGATGATTTTTTTCCTAAGGATAAGAAACTATTCAAGTGTGGGGGAATTTGATAATATGAATTATTATACACAAATTGGATTTATTTAATTAAATATTATACTGGTTTTATTTAACAATTTATTATTTTTTGTTTTTATTTATGGAAATTTTGAAATCAGGACTTAAGTGAATAATATATGAAAAGGTGGAAAAAAACATGCTTTACACAAAATGTATCAGACACATGATGAGTATTATTCATTCACAGTATGCCTGCAGATCCAAAAACTAGACCATGCATCAATTACATAATATGTGGCCAACAAAAAATGTTTATATTCAATAAATTAAAAAAATATTTCATGTATTAGAATCCCACTAAAATTAAACCACATTCAAATAGTGCATTGATTCCAATATATGATATGTTTTAAGGGTCACCTGGTAAAATATATGAGCTAATTCACTATTAGGAATTGTTAATCTCAAATACATGATGTTTACAAAACATACACAATGTTAAAAAGATGATCCACAAGTCACCTAAGCCATTACGTGATGTGTATGACAAACATTTCATGTACTATCCCAATCTATTAATATTTCAATGCTTATCAGCATACATAAAGAATCACTCAAATTATTTTAATCTCATTTTATTATATATTTTCCACATGTTTTCCTATACATTGATTCAAAATCCATTTTAATAATCTCAATTAGTTTTTTGGTAAAATCCTTTTGAGTTTTTGGTTATTTTACATATATTATACACATACTCCTAATCTGTTGTGAATCAGCTTCCTTTTTGAAGGCCCTTTTCATAAATTTTCTATGTTCTTCATCAAATCCGACAATGTTTATTACTTTATCTTATTGTTTACTAAGTATTTGACATGATTTATGTTTCATTCAATGGTTTGATCTGGATTCATAGATGTTCTAATCTTGGATTTCATTTTTCTTAACTAATTTATGATTAATCATATAACAATAAGTTTTTATTTATGTTTAATCATCCCCACTAGGCATGGTTAATCCACTAGGTTAGTGTTAGGACCATTTTGATAAGGAATATCATTATAATCAAGTATATATTTTTTTCATGGAAATAATAAAGAAGGAGAAATCTCCTCACACAATTTTTTGGTTAAAATCGGACTGATCATTTTTTTCATGAAATTGGACTCCCAATGCTTATCAATAGCCATAATAATTGTAATATAGCTTTTATAGCATAAGGATAATAAAAATATCTTTGGGATTTGAATGAGGTTCTGATTAGAATGAGGATGAGAGTTGAGTTTATTAAGGATCTAATATGAATCTAATTATGCTTTTCTATATTGTATTTACCACAAATCATAATTAAGTTGTAATACATGTGATGAAATATTTGTGAAACAAAGGGGGGGAAAAGGCAGTTCCAATCATATTCTAGTCAATCATATTATAGTGGATAGAAAGAAATATATTTCTAGAGGAATGGGTTGTTATAAAAACATATCCTTATTATTTATGTGATTATAAAGTTGATATTCAGTGTAAAAAAACCTGAAGTAATTCATGGTTACAATAAAATGTTTTTGAAGAAGAATAAGATGTTGTTGAAGAAGTTTTAATGAATCTATTTTCATCATATTAATGAAAAAATAAGAATGAGAGTTCATTATGATATTTGTATTAAGAGGAAATATTTATTCTTTTATAAATTTGTTGAAGTGAAAGATAATGATGAAACTATTGATTAACTTATGTTTCCATTATAATGAGGAAATTTGAATGGGAATATAGTCTTTAAGGTGGTTTATATCAATATAATGAAATATACTTTGTTCGTATTTTTTCCAAGGGGGACAAAAAAATTGGAATGAAAAAATTTCCTTCAACATAATGAAGAAATGATATTATGAAATTGACAATTGGAACCAAAATTAGATTGAAGTTTGTTAAGAATTATTTGGTTACATATTTATAATAGGGCCAGGAAATAAGGAAGACCATCATAATGGGAAATCATAATTTGAATATCGCTATAATAAATCAGAACCAAATGGAAGATTTTTCAAAAATGAAAAAGCAGGAATTATGTTTAGGAAAGATCCTAAATTCATGTAAGAATATATATGTCAAAGAATGAAAAAAAATTGAAAAATATTTGAATATTCTATAAAGTGATCTGAATGTCAATGAGATATCTGATACTTATGGATGGTTAAATATTATAGAATTATAGTGAAATAGTAATTCTATTTCAAGATCCCACCTAAATCATTCTTTCCCTCCTACTAAAGCAGGAGAAAACTTTTTTTTTAATTTGATTTTCATTGTTCATGAATGAATAAAGATAAGATTCATAATATATTAAAGAGGATTTTTTTAGAATGTGTTCTCTTGAAAATGGTATTACATATAGAAAAAATAATTTGGAAGAGAGAAGATCATATTCATGGTTTCTGAACATGATAAATAAATCTGATTGGGTTTTCTACTCTAAATAATATTTATGCTCAGAATTGTTTTAGAGGCATTTTAATTGGGATATATTTTCCCTATTGAGAAATAAGACTAAATAATCATACGTGATGATCATACTGAGTATCAATATAAATACAAGGATTTTAATACCATCATTAGGGTAATACAGTGATGAAAATTATGGAAGAATCCCATTTTTGGATGTTTATATGGAAGCATCGTAACATGTTATTTTTCAAAAACTATCTTGTATTATTTTTATTCTACATGAATCACATGCTATTTTGCATTGATCACAGAGATATGTTTGTTTAATAGAATATCATACTCATTGAATTCCACAGAAAAGGATTTTTTTCTAGGGGATTCTTTCCTTACATTACCATGGACATAGATTTTCTCATTGGCCCGCAGGGGCTGGGAGAGTTGGTTCAAGGTGGTGGCGACCCATCACTGAGGTTCTGGGTTCGAGTCCTCACAAAGGCAATGCACACCATTTGTCAGCGAACCTCTCGTCCCCTCGACTCCGTGGGAACTGGCCTAAGCCCATGGGTTGGCCACCTTGGGCCTAGCTGGGGGCGTGCGGCGCGCAGGTGGGAAGGCCATCCCTATACCTCGTTACCCATACAACATGTTTGTTGTTGGGGTTTGGCTTAGTGGTAAGCACCCCATAATTCTACATGGAAAATGGGGGTTCAAAACCCATTGGGCGTAGGTACTGTAGCAGCACTGTAGCGCTACTGTAGCAGTCGAGATGCTGTTGCAATGGCGGCACTGTAGCGGCAGCAGGTGTACTGTAGCGACGGCAGGGGCACTATAGCAGCGGTGGGTACTATAGCAGTGCGGGTACTATAGTAGTACTATTCACAGAATGGGATTTGGGCCAAAAAATTGGCCATGCACGCTATGTAATGGGATAAATGCCCACTGGGCCTTCGGGCTATGTAATGGGTCTCCCTCTACCTAGTTAAAGAGGACTTTGGTTTGTTTCAATAATAAAAATGAGGCTTCGACACCAAAATTTTAAAAAAAACATAGATTTTCTCATTGAATAGTGGACAATTTAAATTATATTGTTCCTATTGATGTGGGTTTGTTTTACTAGTATGGAATGAAATCCTAAAAACGAGATGATGTTTCTATTATAAGTATGGAATCATAAAAGAAAATGTTATCACAGATTCACCCCATCCCCATATAAATGCTAAAATTATTTTACATAGGAAATTAATTGTGTTATTAGATAAAGGTTCCCTTTATTTATTCTATAGTAATGTATTGAAGAGAAGTTGGTAAAAAATTTGAATTTCATCAACAATAAAGTCATTGAAGTTTTTGATGGATAAAATTATCATATCTGGAATGGTATAATGGTACATTATCTTATTTCTTTTAGATATGATGTTCATGAAGCTACAAAAATGGATTTACCCCAATGTATGATAAAGTTCATCTCACAGTTATTTATAAGATGATTCTTGAGAAAAATGGATTCTACAAGAATGCATTATGATCATCACTTTATGAATGCTATTTTTATGTGTGAAGGTTGTTTCCAAAGCCAATGGTATATTGGATAAGTTGAAAAACACATATGAAGGCAATAAAAAAGTCAAAAAACTAAAATTAAGAATTTAGATGTTAACGTATGAAGACTTAAATATGGGTGAATACTAATCTGTTAGTGACTTATTTAATAAGTTAATTAATATTATCAACACTATTTGGTGTCTTGGTTAAAATTTTGAAGATTATGAATTTTTTAAAAAGATCATGAGAGTCATTTCTAAAACTTCTGATGCAAAATATTCATCATTTGAAGATAGAAATCATAAAAAAATAGCTCTTAACAATATAAAAAATACTATAAATACTTAAAATCCCAGGGGAAAAATTATTGAAGGAAAAAGAAAAACTTAATAAAGAATTCAATTCAAATCTGCCATGAATGGAATGCCTATGAACAATCATGATGAGGATGATGTTTCTGACTATAAATCTTAAAACGAGGTATGAAAAATGTTGCTGAAATTATATCATTGTTTTCTAAAATGCTGAAATATATACATGGATATATAAGGGAAAACATCACTAGAAATTATTTGAATATGGATATATTAGATGTTTTGAGGACGATTTTCCACAAAGAAATAAAATAGAATATTTTTATGAAGAAGAAAGAAAGAAAATTACATAATTGATGAACAATGGTGAGAATGAAAAATCCTTTATAAATGTAAAAGATAAAAAATAATCCAAATTTTATAGGAGGAGATTCTCATTAAGGATGATGAAGAAGATGAAAGTGTGTTTGATTCCGTAAATTTCAATGAGATTTTTTTTTCAAACACTCTTATTACAACAAAACATTGTGGAGAATTTTGAAGAAGAAATTTTTATGATGAATAATATCCTCTTGAATTTCATTTCAAATAAGTGTTGAAAGAATTTTTTATAAATAATTGAATGTTTGAAAAGAAAGTCAAATTGTCAGAAGATAAATTTTCCTCAAGAAAAATTCAAGAAATTTTTTCAAATGTGGAGAACAAGATGCCCACAGGGATGGATGATTTAAAGATATCACTTGAGAAGGAAACTAATCATAATGAAAATATGGAGATCAATGAGAGTAAAAAAGAAGAGGATTTGGAACTTATCCAGCACAAACAATCTAAAGACAAATAGATAGTATAATGTTCATAAACTCTATAATGGAAGTGATAGAAAAATATCAAAAGGTTGGGCCTGATAAGGATATATAGATTTTAACTAAGATGGTTGAAAATAATTCTGTAATTGTTTTTTTGAGAAAGAAATCTTGGAGATTTATGTATGTGTCCAATATCAATAAGGATGATATTGCATAATTCTCTAAACACAATTAATCCGAAAATGCTCTAATTGCTTTTAATTCTAAAAATGATTAATAGAATTATGAAATGAATAATAAAGCATCATTTAAAAATAGAATGGATGGTGATCATCAAATTTATATAATTAATTTTTCTGAGAAACGTATTATGAACACTAGTTAGTATTGATGTTTTAGAGTCAAATACAGTTTTGCGGATATTACTTGTATTGTAGTTGATTCATACATTCAACTAAATTGTGTTTTCTCAACCAATAATAGTACTATTATCCCACAAACTATTGAATATATTATTTGAGGGGGATTCAATTCCATCATAGAAGGAAGTCCGGTAAGGGTGTTTAGGAAATGTTGGAGAATTATGTAATAAAGAATCCTAATAATGTTAGTTTAAAAATTTAATATAGGTTCCAAAAATTGTAAAATATTTATGTAATTTGTAAATAACCAGGGAATATTGCTGCGGGTTGTCTTATATTAATACCGGAACAAAAAAAGTTATTTAAAATTAAAAGAATCTAGAAGATAATAATGATAAAGGAAAATAAAATGATCATGCTGTTGAAACCCCCATAAAAAATATTAAAGGAAAATGACCATGGATTCATGATAGTGGTTTTTCTTCATATATGTGAAGAAATTTGAAATTTTTTATGAATTTAAATAACTTCAATGATGGAACTTTGACATTCAGCAATGATGAATCACTAAGAATCAATAGTGATGGATTATAAATCAATAGGTAAAATACATTCAAATCCAAGAATGATTTATCTCTTTATGTACTGAAACATAATCTATAATGTCATTCTAATTTTTCTGAAAATGGTAAAAAAATAAAATTCAGGAAAGATGGATTTTTTTGTGAAATTTCAGAAGGATGGGTAGATTGTTACAAGAGTTAAATATAAAAAAGGAATCATATTCCAACTTGTCGAGGTATGAAACCATTTTTACATGTATATGGTGGAGGAAAACCAATTGTGTTATAAATGTAAGGAACATGTGTTATAGAAACATGAAAATGTTATCTAATATAAATAATTTCCAAGATATTCTTGATATGTCATGATTAAGAAATTGGTGCTACAACATTTTTCATAAAGGAATGATTATAAATTCAATGCATAAGAATGATGATAATTGTTAAAAAAACCCCATGGAACATAACTATTCTGATGTTTTTGGGCCACAGAGAAAAAAATAGAAATATTGATATTAGTATTTCATCAATATTATTGATTACATTACTAAAAACACGCATGTCATGTTTATGAAACATAAATTTGATGCTATGAATTTTTTTAAAAGTTTCATGTGGAAATATAAGAAAGAATGTGAGTATTCAGTGAAGAAGATAGGAACATAATATAGAAGTGAATACTAAAATTATGAATATGAATGTTATAATAATATGAATGTAATTTTACAAGAGTATATTCCACCACAAAGTCCTAAAAAATGGGGTTCTTGAAAGGAAAAATATGTGTTTAGTGGAAATGGGGAGAACATTGTCACATGCGAATGATATTTATCATTACATCTAAAAGAAATAAATGAGTTCTGCTATCTGTATTCAAAACCACTAAGCCTATTGGCCAAGTAATGATATGACCCCATATGAAATTCTTTATGATAAAAATCTATATTTGAATCACAAAAGATTTTTTGTGAGTTAATGCATCATTAAGATGAAATGTGGGAACCATATAATGTTTGAGAAAAATGATGAATATGAAAATTTTCATGGATATGCTCTAGAAGCAGGAGGATATAGGTGTTTCGAAAAAGAAATAGGAATAATTTTCTATTTTTGTGTTGTGAATGTTTTTGAAAATGATCTCGAAGATAAATAAACTATGGTAGATAATGAACTTGAATAAGTTGAATGAAATGGTTTTAATGATTTTGATAAGGATATTGAAAATTTAAATATTATTCAATAATAAGAAATCATATATTTCTAATGATGAGGAGTAATTTCAAAAATCCCATCTATACTGATGAAGAATGTGGATGATCAGAAAATTATCAGTGATCATCATATGATTGTTCTAAAAAGATGAAAATAAATTAAAATTACACAAACATCTTTGTATACAAAAGTTAATCTGAAATATGTTTATGAGGTTATAGAGTATCCAAAATGGGTTCAATCCATGAATGAAGATTTGGATCATATTGAGAAAAAATGATACTTGGGAACTCATACCCAATCCAAATAAAAAAAATTTATTGGTACAATGTGGGGTTTTCATAACAAGATGAATACAAATGGTGATGTGATCAGGCAGAAAGAAATACTTGTTTGTAAAGTGTATTCCCAAATTTAAGTTATTAACTTGGATGAAACTATATATTAAAAGAATAAATTTGAAACAATTAGAATATGTTATTTTCTATTATTGTAAAATCAATTTATGAAATATTTTAAAATATTATTAGGTCCATATTTTTTATGTTGATCTTGATGAGGAATTCTACGTAGAAAAACCATATATAACATTGTTGGGAAAGATGGTAGTTATGTTTACAAATGGAATAATTACTTTTACAGGATAAAATAGGATCTGACAACATGGTATTCTAAAATAGATAATTTCTTAAGGAAGACGAGTTTCATAAAATGAATAGTGGACATAAATCGTTGAATTAAATAAATTTTGATGTTTTCCATCATGATAATTTTTTATTTTCACGATATTTCCATTACCTCGGATGATAAAAGAATGCATGAATGATTTTATAATGAGTTGAAAATGTTATTTTACGTTTCCATTTTGGGTTAAATGAAATACATTCTTGTGTTACAAAAATCATATGAAAGGAAACAAATATTTATTTCTCTTGAAAGTTTTTCTAAGGTAATTCTAATAATGTTTGGAAATGTGAATCCCAAATTGGAATCCACATCCAATTTCAGTGGGAACCTTGTTGGGTAATGATGGAGAAGGAAATGATGTTGATCAAAATGTATCAGAATATAATTTAATGTTTTTTATAATTTACTTCCTTAAGAACTAAATTGTTTTAGGTTGTTAACTTATGTTAATGATATTAGAGATCCCCAATAGAGAAACACATGATTTCTCAGAAAACAATTCTAAGATATATCAAATCTATAGATGTTTTTTAACTAGGTATGAATGCTCAAAGTGTATTGTCTTTTTTTGTATTTATATAATGATTTTGTAGGGAATGTTGATGATAGAAGATACCCTTCAAGTGGAGTTTTATTTTTTGGAAAGATTCATGTCATTTGGAATGAAAAAAATAAACTCTTAGTTTGGGTAATGATTAGTATATTACGTACATTAAAGATACTACTCAACTTATGGGGATGAAATCTCAGTTAAAATACATTTTTTTCGAAGTGATGTTTTGTATGCTATTGGGATGTGATATTCAATGTGACAAAAACCTTACCAAGAATCTGGTAAAACATTCTAATTTAAAAAATATTGATATGACGTAACACATCATCGAAGAAAATGACGTTTGAATATATTAATATATCGGAATAGGTTATTATCATTTTTATAAAACTATTACCAAATGAACCTTTTTAAAAATTGATGTTCAACATGGGAATCAAACTTACTTCTCATCATCATTTAGGTATGTAATATTTACGCATATCATACCATATCTTTTGATATTGTTTTCAATGGTGGATAAATGATTCGTAATTATTTCATTTCTAAATAATTTTAAAAAAGAGGAGTTGTGGGTATGATATGAATTAATCATGTATGTGTGGGAAGTATATTAACTATTTGTGGGATTGGTTATATGAAACAACAATGGTATCCCAAGGTATTTAAAGAATTGGACACATGATAAGGAATAAATATGAGGAATAAAATGTTTGGAATAAATTAGAGGAAGTAATCCAAGGAAGAAAAGATGAGGAAGAATTCTTAGAAAGAAGAGTAATGGATGTTTCCCAAGAGTCACTAATTTCAGATAGCATGGTTTTGATGTTAATTATTGTAATTTTTTATAATGAGTTATCTCATGTTGTATTATAATTTTTTATAAATAATCCATTTCAAATAAGTGATTTACTAATCATTATTGAAAAAAATCCAATACGGGATATTATTAGGACCAAGATGATAAGAAAGACTATCATATTCATGTATTCCATATTTTTCAAGGAAATAGAAAATATGGAGAAATCAGATAACTTTGTTTTTGGTAAATAATAAACTGATAATCATATTTAGGAAATTAAAACCATAATTATTATGAAATTAAATATTAATGGGAAGATGTTTCATGAATTATATCATCAAACATACATTGGTTACAGAATGTGGCTCTGAGTGTAATGTGGATGAGAATAAAATTTACCAAGGATCTGATATTATCTGAAGATTATTTTCTATTTGGAACTTCCCAAAAGTCATAATTATGTTTTAATACTTATGAGGAAAGATTGATAAAACAAAGGGGGAGAAGGGTTACTACCAATCATATTCAAACCAATCCTATTCACGTTGGTTGAATGAAAGATGTTGTTGATGGAATGTGATGTTATAATACCTTTAATTGTAAGTTATACAATGCTTGAGTTTATCATCAATCAATACTACAAAATCGGGAAAGGGAAGTGCCACCCATTATGAGCGATAAAAAAAAGAACTGATGGCGGTGGGGGATTTATCAGCGCTGATAAAATTTATTTAAAAAAAATCATGAAGAATAATATATTGTTATATATGTATATATATATATTGATATAAATATGATATATATTTTTTAAATATGTTTTTACATAAGTATAAATAGAATATTACATTTAATATATAAGAAATTTACTAAAAATGGATTTAAACTATTTTAAAAAATATAATTAATTAAAATCATCCTATTTATCATCAATTAATAATCATTTATGAAAAATATGAAGACACAAAAAATCAAAAAAATGAATAAAAGAACTAAAAAAAGCTGAAAATTTAACTCAAACTTCAAACAACCCGAACTTTTGATCCGTGTATCTGTTTGAGCTCTACAACATATCAAATCGAAGCATGTGACAAGCTCTACCTGATTTTGAACGAATGGAACCATCTGTGACATTTTTCAGGGTCCAAAATGGCCTATAAGGCCTCCAAAACTATGTTTCAGTCAGTATACCCCTATTATTTAACATTCAAATAGGTATAAAATCTGATCCAGAAGTCCTCTAGGCTTGTACCACATATCAAATCGAATATTGTTTCATTGTCTTCAAATTGACTGGTTGTGGAGTTGAAAAAGACTTCTATATTAGATGTTATGTTCAGTTTTACAATCTATGGCTTTTCAAATACCCATATACATGTATTTATTCATATATATATATATATATTTATATTAGTGTGTGTGTGTGTGTCTCTTTGTGTGTGTGTGTGTTGTTTTTATGTATGTATCTATGTATTTATTTATTTATTTATAAACAAAAAAACATATTTTATAAATTTATTTAAAACTAATCTTATAAATATATATTAATATACAAATAAATGTATGGATAAAAAATTATAACTAAATATATATATATAAATAAATATACATATAAATTAATATAAAAATAAATATATATATACTAATATATGAATAAATTTATAAGTATTGATATAACTAAATTTATTTATATTAATATAAATCTATATTAATATACGAATAAATATAACTATATATATAAATAAATATAAATAAATATTAATATATGATTATATATATATATATATTAATAAATCAATAAAAATATTTGTATTAATATAACTAAATGTATTTATTTAAATATGAAGCTATATTATTATAAATATAAATATTACTATATATATATATCACTAAATAGGGAAAAATAATATGGCTTAGTGGTGAAGGAGTAGGCCCACTGTGGGGGAGGTCGCATGTTCATGTTCGTGTGGAAGCACGCGAGTAAGGGCAATGAACGAGAGAGTGGGAGGGGGTATGCCTAGCGCTGATTATGGGGGGGGGGGGGTCATGTGCTGTTAAAAGCTCCTCTCGAATAATTTTTTTTATAATTTTGGTACCTTTTATCAGTGCTTTTTAAAAGTGATGATTAAAGGTGTCCTTTATCAGTTCTAAGAAAGCACTGATAAAAGACCCCCTTTTTCAACTCTTTTGTTTTAGCACTGATAAAAGGTGTCTTTTATTAGTTCTTTTTTAGTGCTGGTAAAAGGGGATTTTATTAGTGCTTTTCAGAGCGCTGATAGAAGGGACCCCCCCCCTTATATTGGCCTCGATTATAACTGTTTTTTAGTACTGTTAATGAACTTGTATAGCACTGATAAAGGCCATAATTGTAGTAGTGAATGTAATCAATGTTATGAAGGATGGAATGCTTACAAGAAAATAATTATGGATGAAGGATGTTACTGAAGTAAAAAAAAATTCAATGTTTGATCATCATATTTGTTTTTGTTTGAAGGTTGTGAATATTTAATTGATTGTAATGATATAAATCAATTGTTATAGTTTTTAATCAGACTACAAGGAAAATGATTTAAATCATTGGAGAAATAATTTAATAAGAAAATTAATTAAAAAAAATAAGTATAAGAGTTTGAATAAGATTTGAAGAATATTTTGTATTCATTATAATGAAGATATTAGAATTAAAGTAGGTTCTGAGAGTATAATTTTGAAGACATATGTTTCCATTCTTAAATTTTGTTTAGATATTCGCAATTTGTAAACTATTGTAGAACATATATTTCCATTATAATGAAGAAATAAGAATCGGTAGATAGTATTTTAGATGTTGAATAGAAATGTAATGACTTATCATCATTTCTGATTTGTTTCCAAATGGGTAATGAAAATCAAAGTGACCAAAAATACCTTATCTCAATGAAGTAATTATTTTATAAAATCTGAATAAAGAATCAAAATAAGACTTCTTTCAGTTAATAAGTTGTTAGTTTTAGATTTACTAGAGGGTCATAGAATTATGATGACCATCTATTCACTATGGATGACAATATTCTATGTTTTCACCCCACACCATTATAATGTTAATCAGTTTTTATGTTTTTTCTATATGTATGAAATGGATTCTAGTTAATTGATAAACGTTTCGATGTAAAAATATCATTTATTAATAGAACTTAGACATCATGTAAGGAGGATATGGTGAAATTATGTGGTTTCCAATCATTTAAAATGACTAGAAATATCATAACCATCAAATAATAATTGAAATATTGACGGAGAAGTTATTATATTATATTTTTTATAAATTTGATAACATGATATGATTATGGTAAACAATGATGGATTCTAAGGAATGAAAAATGATTATATTTTAGGTTGAATCTCATGATATTCCATCATAGATATGTCATTATTCAGATTACATGATATCCTTATAATATAGCTTTATTTATGATTGGACAATATTTTTATAAGACTCAAATTATGGGAAGCATAATATTCATTATGTAGGTTTGGAAAAGACTTCTTTATAAATGTTTTCAATTGGGATTTTTTTAAGAATTGTATGATGTTTAGATATGTTTAATGGATAATCAAGACTGTCATATCCTTTCCATTATGAACTCCATCAATTCTTGGGGTTTTCAACGTAAATATTTCCCTTATAGTGATATTATTCATTATTGTTTGGTTCCTAGGATAAGCTGTTTGTATAAGATTATTTTGGGAACTAATTCCCTACATGAGAATAAACATTATTAGTGGATTGGAAATGGTCATGATATTAATTTATGGAGGGACCCATGGATTATGTATATCATTGATTTGATATTTTTTCATGTTTTCGTGAGGTTGGAGAATTCATCAACATGTGATTTTGTTGACAATTCAATGTAGGTTTGGAATCAGAATATAATTTTCAATTTGTTGAATGTGATAGATCATCACCACATTCATGGTATTCCTATTACACAAGTTATGTAAATAAATTATTTGTTTTTGAAATTTGATACACTAGTAATTATTTATTCCTTTCCAAATATAATATTTTGCTGGAGGACTCACACTATGTTCTATATAATGGTGCTTGGAATGAAATTAGGTCTCTCATGGCACCACCCAAGGTGATATTTCTTGATTGGGAGGCATGTTATTGTAGTATTATATTATGAATGATTCTATATTATTTTCATTTCTCTGTGGATGTTATATTTTAGTTATGTGTTTATGATGTGGAATCACGTTTTCACACTATTATTTATTTTCATAATGAAAAGGGGCTTTAAATGATTGAAGGAGAATTTAGATTAATTCATCAGTTATTATCATGATCTTGTTCACAGTTTTCAGAACCGGATTTCTTATATTGTTCCATGAGTTGTTTGACTAATTTTTACAATCACATATTTGGTGTGGACAATATAGAATTAATTGATTTTCCAAGAGTAGTTTACTTGAGGTAACCATTTATATGTGGGGGCCTTAGAATAGAAACGTCCTTGGAATCATAATGGTTGTGTTTCCTCTGATGAGTTTATTTAGTAAGAAAACTCTATTTTGGATCCCCCCCCAGATTCTTTTCTCAAGGATAATACTAATGCTGCCATTACATTAGGATCCATGGTGGGTATTGGAATCATTGTTTTCCAAAATAATATGTAGATTATTGTACCTCAAGGATAGTTTGTTGAGGCTTTCTGGTATCCTGTTTTGGTGGAAGTGTCCTCAAATCTTCATGATCTTATTTTATATCATTAAAATGGGTGGGATAAATTGATTGTCAAATTGGATTTCACCTCTCTGGTTAACACTATTTTTAAACATAGAGAAGAATAACATCCTTATGGAAATAGTATGAGGAATATCTAGTCATTAATTGATGATTTCCCCTACTGTATGTTCTCTTTAATTAAGAGACAAGGATATCAAGTGGCTCACTATTTGGATAGATTTAAGAATGATTTGTGTGACCATTTTTGGATTGATCATTTTCCAGATTGGATTTAAAATCTTATATTGATTAATTATTAATATATTACTCTCATTTTTTTCATTACATTGTTTTAATATATTTATTATGCATCCCAAATTATTTGAATATATATCAAAACTTAATTTTTTAATAATTTGTATAATTAATAAATGTTATCTATTTTTCAATATTTTTATTGTATTTTTTTTAAATTAATAAATTAATATATTTATAAATGAATTATTACTATAATTATAAAAGTATATAATTAAAATTTTTATAAAAAATTTACAAATTTCAATAAGTATTTATATAATTATAAAAAATAATTATAAAATTACAATTAATATATATAAATAATAAATATATTTCTTTATATATATTCATATCGAAATATATATATATGCATACTTACAAGTATATTTTTTTCTAAATGTAATTATAAATATAAACCTATATTTATAATTCTAAATACATATTTAAAATTCATTTAATATATTTATAATAATATGAAATAATAATTGTTTATAATTATATATGTTAATATTTATTTTTAAATATATTTATAAAAATATATTTAAACTCATTAAATATATTTATAATTACATAATAATTTATTTTTAGATATATAATTTTTTAATTATTAAATATATTCATTTAAATTTCGTAATTATATGTATAAATATTAATTACCTAGGTTTTTATCAACACTATTCTATTGATCATAATGATATGTTGTTATCAAATCACTAAAACAACTTATAAAGGAATATCTTTAATAGCATTATAATATAATGTGCTCATATAAGTTATCTTTATCAGTGATAATATACATGTCCTAAAAATTATTTCTCTTTATTTGTACATTTTCAACACAGATAAATACTAGTTTTATCTGTATTTATTTTTTATCTCTTATTAAACACCATATTATTAGGGTTTTATTAAGAGTGTTGATAAATCCATTTCAAGATATATAATTTTAACTCCAACCAAACCGTGTTCTCTAGCGTTGTTCAACCTCTTGCGGAATGATACATCTATCGCAGCTCCCCCTTATCCTCATTGAAGAAAAAATCTTCTCAAAACATAATAAATATTATTATTTATACCATTTTTATTTTATTAGTTTTTTATGAAATCCTAGACATATGTCACCTCCCTCATGCATACAAGAAACTACCGTGCTTGGGAACCATTAATATCCCACTATTAAATGATTTTTAGAATGGATGATTCCAACAGAACTCAGATACTTTAGATGGATTGAAATATACTTCACTAATAAAATATTTTAACCATCAATATGTTGTGACATTTTTTCCTCTTCACCTATCACGTTCTATAGCATTAAAAATATAAAAACTACACCAAATATATATATATATATTTATAAACTCATTTTGAAATAAGAAAATACCCACCATCATTACCTTGGGATGGTTTTAATAACATATCAGTCTGTTATAGAAGCCTAGTATATTGATTTCATTATGTTTTATAGTCATAGTTTCTCCCATCAATGAATCATGAGATGTATATAATAAGTATTAAATAGTATTTGGTTATTTTAATTTGGATATTCTTGATATTACATTAACATAACATTTTTTACATACATATAATAAATATCATCCCTAGAAATACCAAATATTTTCAAAATATTATTTGATACATTATAATTTTAACTTCTAAACTAATTACGTCATCCTAAAACTATCTTATTTTCTAAGACCTGGAAATTAAATATTATAATTTTTGATATTCCTTTGTGAATAACTTTCATAAGGAAAAATATATTATTTTTATAAAATATATATATATTCTATTATTGATTTTGTAATGGGTTTCACACAGACATGGTGGATTCTTATTTCCTAGTATATTAATTAATTTATTATATTAAGAAAAGAAACTCTTAAAATGAATAATTAATGATAAATCATTCATTATATCCCATTCTCTCATAGTATATATGACCATAGTGGGAATATAAATCTATTTTTTTTTTGCTTGGATTAATTTTTTTGGATATGTTTATAGATGATCCATGAAGTTGTTAAAGTGATTTTCATCCTAGAATCTCATGATAAAAAAATAAATCGAACTAATGATATATACATATGTATTTTTAAGGTTAACAATGATTATAGGGGGGTAAAGGATATATTTAGAGCATTACTACCCACTAAATGAATGATTTTCATTTACATTCAAAAAATATATTAATGGTTAGCATTATAACTAAAATAACGTACTTGTAGTGATTATTAGTTTAAAATTACAAATCAGTTTTATGATTTTTTAAAATTATCAACATTTTATTAATGAATTATTGATAAAAATAAACAATTAGAATTCATAATCATGATCTTAAAATATTTCATCAATTTTATATATTATATGTGGAATATATTTTCAACATCAGAATTTAAGTATCCATTCATCCTCGGTTATTCTAAGTAATCAGGTTGTTTTTTAGTGAAATCATGATCTTTTCCTCACATGAATCTATTCAGACCACTATTGCATCTGTTTACATCATCATTATTTTGATGTTTTGTTTTATAGTTCAATTTATCTACCATTCTCATTGATACATACCCATAGTTTTATATCAACACTTGTCCAATTTATATTGAATTACAGAATCGTTATTTAATGAAACATTCATGAATCCCTTCACTCTGTAAAAAGGAATCATCAACGGTATTCAAAACATCCATATATCATTCATTCAATTTCTAAACCATTTTCCAAATTTCTGTTATAATATTTTTCTTGATTTGGATTTCTATATTGGATCAACTAAGGTTGTGTTTTATTTTCAAGTGGTCCAAGATTGTAATACGTATACGCCAATAATTAGTTTGAGATATGGATTTACGATGATACCATTGGGACACACATTCAATTTATACTGAGGATGATTGATCTATAATGTGATAAAATAGAATCATCATTTTTTATATGAAACATGTCAATGAAATACTACCATACCCACAATGTACCAAAGGAAGAAATGAATAATCATAAATTATTACCTCTTGTTTAGATCCCACCTACAAAGGTTATTGAAACAATTCTTCAATTATAACCTTTTTCCCATACCACATCAAATCACTAATCTCATAAAATAACCCCATTTTACCCCATGTTTATTCATTTCATGATATCCCTTTAAAAAATGATAAATTTTCATGTACCATCAATAATAAATTTATTTCTTTAGTTTTCCCTTTCCAAAATTATCTACATGTATCTCCTATCAAACTGAATATCATATGTGAATTTATTTGTTTGTATACACAATGAATATTTCATGAACCAAATAGGATGGATATGAAATGAAAATAGAGACACGCTAATCATATAAAAAAGAGTATGTGGATGTAGATTACGAGTTTATCATGTATTAAATGGAACATGCATATAACCCTTCTCAAATACTGTTTCCACGTATTATTTTTTGTTATTTAATAGAAATTATTAAGAAATACATGGAAGAATATTTTATTTTTCATGGAATAGTTCAAATCTATAAATCTCAGAATAAACATGGAGAGAAATATATTATACATATAAATTAGAAAGATACATCATTTTATGGATCGTTTTATATGAATAACAAAATAAATGATGATGAAGATCAAATAAATTGTGTGATAATTAAATTTTAAGATGAACTTCATGATTTGATAAATTTATTTGAAGACTAAAATAATTTTTCAAAGAGATAACAGTAAACATGTTGTAAAAAATATAACAAATAGGAAACTGTATTAATGTTATAAATCATGAAATATGGCTATGGATGGACTGACACAGTCTTTATAAAACTAGTTCGAACCCTAAATGATAATAGTATCAATAAATAAATATATTTTATAATAATAAAAATAATGATAAAAGAATCCTTTATTCAATGGATATAATATCACAAGAATAGATTCTTATACAAATGATTTCATATTGTTCTTTAATAATGATGAATCACTCTAGAAAATACCTATGTGTAGAAATAATTAATATTTGAAATATGATTTAGTTCCTTCAAAATATTAATAGTATATTCATACCATTCCTTGGTTTAGAATACCATTTCTATTACATGACACCATAAGATAATTTCCATGAATATCATATACATGAAATAAATGTGGGTAACTATGTCATGGTGACCCTAGTGATTCAAAGTTGTTTAGTAATATGGGGGTCACTATGAGAATTCATGTGCCCATTAATATTGAACATGTCATCATGTACAACTTGTACTAAAGGAAACCTTTCTGGATAATATTAAATTATTTTTATGATATACATTCATTGTATTATTGAAATATTATTTAATGAATAATTTATTTACACTTTAATATCCCCAATAGTGTTAGGTTACTCTATATGGTTTTCATAAGTAATATATCATTATGGCCACCAGAAAACCATATAGTGGCCTCCCAAAACGTCATACAAAAAATCATTTTTGGGATTCTATGGGGAACACAAAGCCATACACCAAATTATGTATGAACAAAATATAAAATTCTATACATGGAAGGAATTCATTTTTTATGATGATGAAAAATCATTTCGGGTAAAATGTAACTGATAATTTTTTTTGAAAATAATTTCATATCCATGTTGATAAAAAATTATTAATTTATAACATAGTAAATGGTTGATGAAAATAAAAAAGTGTAGGAAAAACAATGTATCGCTGTCTAAAAGCCTATATGGTGTGTACTAAAAAATTATTGAAAATGGTATGTATTTTAAATCTATAATAATTATTTTGTTTGATGTGAAAAAAAATATTCATTTTGCAATATATTATATTTCTTCCATCTCATGTCATATGACATTGAAGGAGGAATGTTTATATATTGAGTGTAAACTATTTGATGAAAACAGAAATCATTATGAGAATCATGTATAAGTATGACATTATATTAATTCATTAGGATTTATAATATTATTACATAAAAATATCTCATTTTTTCATATGCTTTGTATATTTTTTAGACAGAATAATTTGTATTGACTATAACTAAAGAAAATCTACATTCATTATCATTGATGTGGCCTAAAGAATAGGGTCTCCTTATAGTTTATGTTTTTGGAGTTTCACCAAAATCATGTTTCATGAATATAAATCTACAGAGAGATACATATTTGATGATGAAAGGACCATAGGCCAAGAAAGATACTCTGAAATATTTAATTCCTCGGTATGGTTTGTTTGGTCAATAAATGAAAATAGAAGAAATTTATCTAGTAGTAGAACAATGACCAGTACATGAAAAACAAAAATACCCCACCAGTTTGAGGATAACTAATCCCCTCAACCACTGAACATAAAGAAGGAAATCAATTTTTTTCATTAAAATTTTTCCTAAATCTAAATAAACCATTTTCTAAAAATGTAATATTACTAAAATGTCATTGGATGAAGTATTATGTGTTTTATATCAATCAATGCATGGATATCTCTTTATTACATGGAGTATGGGTTATCATACTTTAATATACATGCAATAATACAATGACCTCCTAGAAGTTCACATGACAGTGGGTACTGAATACATCATCTGTAACATTTTATTTTCATGTTATGCTTGATGATCAAGTTGTTTCAAAAGATAATGATGAAATTGGAACTTTCATAGCATAATAATATAATATTGTTAAGAAACTGGAGGTATGTCCTTAATTTTTGTATCAACTGAATAACCATTAATATTTTTTGAAAATTCAACAAATGATGTTTGGTATTACATATGGATAAAATAAATGGGAAATGGGAGGGTTGGTTAGGAAAATATAGTGAATCAACCGAGAAAAAATGGACCTTCTAAGAGTACCTTATCCCTATTATTTCCATTACTATATATATTAATAATATATTTTTTTGAAGACATCAAATTTAATAAATAAAATTTTCCGTAGATTAAATACGAAGAAGAAATATTTGAAAATACCATTATAGTCATGGTAGTTCTAAAAAGTGTATATGAAATTATCAGTTTGAATGGTTTGGAGTCTTAGTGGTGAATATGAACATGAGTTACATTGACAATATAAATACATCCAAAAAATTATCTTAAATGATAATTATAGTTATCAACTATCCATAATGTCTATAAGCACATGAATTAACATCATATAATTGTATAACACTACGATGTAAAACACGGACTCCGTAATCTATTTATCATTTCTATAGAATTTATTTTGGGAAATAGAATACATATTAATGATTAAATATGATATAAGTGAGTCGTTTTAGGGGAAAATATCACATGATAGACTTTTCATGATGTCTACAACATAGGGGTACAATTATTAATTATATTAATATAAAATATATATTTCTTTTTTTCATTTCAAATATATTTTTTTATTAATCACTATATGTTTACCAAAATCAATTTTGAATCCCCACAATTTTATTTCTTTGATAAAATGTTTGTATTTCCATCAATCCTACAATAAATGAAGAATATAATTACTTTTAAATGCACTATAATCAACACTATACAGATAAACATCAAATTAAATGTTTCAATTTATATCTTAAGGATAATTTAGTTATGAAAGGGTGATATATAAATATATGGTAAATATTTTTATATGGTCATCTTTTAACTAATGTAACCTATTGATTTGAACACATAGAATCAAATTATGGTGTATATAGTAATATTTTACTATCAATACATATATCATGAAAAATTAATTATTTCTATCACTGGTTATGTAGTTTAAAAATATAATTATAAAAATAAATTGGGTTATTATTTTTGAATATTCAAGAAAGATATCATTATTATAAAAATAATTCCATTCATGAAAAGTATATTTTATATGGGAATTAAAATTTTGTTAAAAAAATTTATTAATCATTTTTCCTAACTTGTCTATAATAAAAATATTTCCAACCATATATGTTATCAAAATAATATGATACTTTTATGAGATTAATGGGAATATTATATGGTGTCATAATGTTTTATAAAATTAAATTTAGGTGATAATTTATTATCTTTATGACCTTGTTAATGTTACTACCAAAATAATAAATTTGGGATTCAAGACCAAGTATTTCAGAAATTATATTTTATCTTTTTCATATTTTCGAATGATAAGAAATTTAGAGGGTCACATTATATGGATTCTTATAGAGATGGTGACATGTTCAAAGATGCTCATGATCTTGAATCATTAAACATTGAGGATGAAACTGAGATAATGGATATTGGTAAATGGGTCATTTATGTTTACAAACAACATGAAAAATTGAATTCCAACAACATATTTATTTATTATTGTTCTTAGTTTTTATACAATTTAAAATTTAATTTCATTACCATTATTATCTGATACTTATTGAGTTTTTACACTGGTCTTTTGGAAAGTCTTAATTTACTTTAAACTATTTTCAATAAGGAATAATATAAGGAACATGTACCATTAATATGCAAGATTAAACCAAACACTACCTAAAATTTGACGTGAATCGAAAGGATGAATCTACAACATAAATGATTAAATAATTTTACCAACTTATTTTAAATGATAACATTATAGTTCAAATAGATTCTCTCACATACCAAGGGAATTTATATTGTTGATGTAATATTTTGTCTTTCAAATATATCTGTTATGGGAACATTCATGAACATCATTGGAATCGACCAATAAATAACTAGACACACGAAAATATAATATACATTGTTCTAGAAATGACTTGAATTGGATGTTTTGGTTTATATTTTAATATTTTTCTCAAAACAAAAATGACATACTCAAACCCAGTAAACCACATTTAGATTATTTTTATACCTTAGAAAAATTATTCATATGTTATTTTTAATGTGTTGGAATCAGCCACACATTAGTATAATATACACAATGTTTGATATGATTCAATGTGTAGGTTTTTAGTTTTGACTTCAAATATTAGTTAAAAAAAAGGTGAAATACTGAAAACTATGAAAAAACATTCCGATTGTTTTGGTACATTATAAAAATGATCCATAAGTAATTTTTGACATATAGGAATAAAGTAAACCTCAATATGATATGTGGTATATATGGTGTGACTCAAATACTATGATTTTAATTTATAATTTTCATTTTAGTTCAACAAAAACATCATATTCCAAAAACAAATAAAACAAATTTAGAATGTATTTATAAATTTGGCAAATTATTCATAACTCATTAGTGACTTGTTGGAATCAAACACACCTCAATCGAATACACAGTGTGTACCATCTAACACCATGGTTGTATTATATCTCTAAACACAGATGAAATACTCAAAACTAATCGAAAACCTTCATCATGTATCAATAAATTCATATAACGGTCCATAAGTAATGTTTGACATATAAGAATCATATGTAACCTAATATAATACATGACATGTCTAGTATGATTGGATGTGTATATTTTTACTTAATTATTTATATTTTTGTTGAAAAAACACATCACATACTCAAAAATTAAAATGTGTATTCATGTTGTTTTGACACATTAGTGGAATTATCCCAAAGACATTAATGATGCTAATAAATCATCTAAACATCAATTCGATACATGGTGTTTCTGGTTTTATTAAAAAAGTGTGATTTCATTTTATTATTGACAGTTTTGTTCATAAAAAAAAATGACATACACAAACCCTAGAAAACAATCTGGTTGTTTTGAAACATTAAAACAATGATACATAGGTCTTTACTAATGTGTAATAATCAATAGATACGTATTAGGATAGATGTTTCCTCTGGTATGTGAAAAAGTCTATATTGGTAGTTTTAAATTTACATTATTGGTTTAAAACAGCATCACTATAATCAAAACCATGGAATCATATTTATGTAATTTTGAATCATTAGAATAATAAACCATAAACCTTTTAACATGTATAAATAAATTACACCACAACTAAGTTCATGGAGTAACTGATATGAAACAATGTGTATTTTTGTAATTTGAAATAAATATTTTAGTACAAAACACACATGACTTACTCAAAAATGTGAAAACCCAATATGAATCATTCGTTACTTGAGGAGAATAATCAAAATGTCATTTTTATGTATATAAATCAACTTCATGTAAATCTATGATACAAGGATGATATTATGATTCAATGTTCATGTATTTAAATACAGTTAAGTATTTTCTTAAAATGATTTTCATATATCTAGAACGATGGTAATATGATTTAATTGTTCTCAGACATGACAAGTGAAATTAATTATTAATTTTTAATGTGTTGGAATCCACTTTAGATCAATATGATACATGATGTGGATGATATTACTAGAAGGGTGTGATTTAAATAAAAATATTATCATTTAAGACTAAAACATGTATCACATATCCACAATAATCGAAAACAAACATGGGTTATTTTCCACCATTAAGAAAAAAATCCATAATTTATTTTTGACATTTAGTAATACACCATAAATCAATCCAATAGATGTTGTGGCTGGTGGGATCCAATGTGTGTGTTTTTAATATTTAAGTGTAATTTTTGTATAAATCAAACTCTATATAGTGAAAACCAAGAAAATGATCACAAGTATTTTTAAATCATTATGAAAACAACCAATAATTTATTTTTATGTGTCCTAATTGACTGCACAACAATATGATAGATGATGTGACAAGTGTAACTCAATGTTTTTGTTTTTTGTTTAAAATTTAAATATTAGTTAAATCAATCCGGAATTTATCAAAACATATAAAATAGACTCCAATAATTTTGATTCATTAAAAAAAATTCTATAAATTATTTTTGATGTGTATGTAACAACTGTACGTCAACCATGACATAGTATTCCTGGTATGACTTGATATATATATATATATATATATTATTATTTTAAAATTGATATTTTTTGTTCAAAATATACATGATGTTCTTAATATTTAGAAAATGAATTTATATAATTTTGATGCATTATTGATGTGATCTATAAGTAATATTTTCACATGATGGAATGCACTATATCTCCATCCAACACATGATGTAGAATGTACAACTCAATTTTCATGTTTTCAATATAGAATTTTCATTTAACTTTAAAAAACATGTTAGATACAAAAATTGAGATGATGAGATCGAATGGTTTTTAAAATTTTTGAAAAAAATTCATATTTTTTTCAATGAAAACTAATCTACACATTAATCTGAAATAGGATGTGGTTTGTGTGAAGTTTACTATCTTATCCATATTTAATGATGTCATATTAGTTTAACACACCATATTTTTCTAAATCCAAGAAAAAGTACATGGTTTATTTGCAAGCATTATGAAAATGATCTCTAATTAATTTATGTTATGTAGGAACATAATGCACATCAATCTCAATAATGATGTGGCATGTATAAATATAGGCACATGCTTTCAATATAGAAGTGTGATTTTACATTGAAACTCGACTCATATTTCCAAAAAAAGAGAAAAAAATATTAAACAGAGTTTGAACATTTGAAGATGAAACACAATATGTTTATAATATATATAAATTATATCGCACATAATTCTAACATGTGATGATTTCTTTATGACATAAAGTATTTTTTTAATATAAAAGGACATTTTTGTATAATAATTCCATTATATATCCAAAAAAATGTGAATAAATCATATCATTTTGAAACAATAGAAACATTATCCCTAATTCATTTTTTAGGTGTAATAATTAAATGCATTTGAAATCTACACACAATGTTTTTGGACTATGTTGAAATGAATTTGTTCAATATCAAACTTTAATTTTAGTTTAAAATGAGTATCGCATGCCAAAATATGAAAACAAGTTCAGAATGTTTTGAATCACTTGAAAAATAATCTAAAAATCATTTGAGACATATAAGAATCAACCACACATCAATCCAATGTATTTTTTGGCTAGTATGACATCATTTGCAGACTTTCAATATAAAATTTCTATTTTAGCCTTTCATATTTATCATAGTGCTAAAACCCTCTATAGGAACTCAAATTCTTTTTAATCATTAGTAAAATGATAAACAAATTATTTTATTTATTTTATTTTTTATTTACATATTGTAATATCAAAATTTGATTCAATAATAGGATAAAATTATTTATGGAGGTTGGCCTTCATAGATAGAATATTATAAGTTTTTGTATTTCTTATATTGGATGTAATTGTTAGGAATTATTAAAAATAACACATCAACGACTTTTCTTGTGTAAATATTGAATGGAAATTATATTTTAATATAATATTTTAATATGAAACATATTTTAATATATAAATATACATATATATTTCTATTTATATACATATTTTCTTTTGTGTTTTAAGGATAATGCAGGGTGTCTAAAACCATGCATCAGCTGCATGATCATTACATTTCTAAGTAGAATCAATGATAAATGACAAATTTATCAGTGATTTAACAAGAATTAATAATGTTTGAAGGCATTTAACATCTATTATGTAGTCAAAACATTCCTTTTCTTATGACAAATCTGTTTTTATATTATTATATTGTCATTTGTATTAGTAGTGATTCCATCCTCCCAAAATATTTATAATGATTACATTAAGTCTTATGATGAATATGATAAATTTATCATGGAAATCTACTTCCCCACTCGATACATTTTTATAACCAGTGAGGGTGGCTCAAAACATATCTCTAGTAAAAAATGGTATGTTTTAACCCTATTGACTGCATTTTCACCCCATATTTTGATTCTCCTTTTTTACTCCTCCTAGCAAGAAAAGGATGAGAATCTGATTATGATAGTTGGCTTTAAAAAACAATTCTCATTGATTAGGATAGATTGAGGAGATCATAGTTCTCATATTAATATTTTAGAACTAATCCACTCTAAAGTAGTATAGAGGATCCAATTTTCATTGATATTTACTATAAAAGGTTGAAAATTGTGGGGGTGGGATTCACTCAGGAATATATAGAACCAGAGGCTGGAGTGAGCCAACCCCACTTATCCTAATTAAAATATTATATTGTCACTTTCGTGGCCAGGGAAACCCATTTAAAAATTTGGATTCTCCACTACCAGAGCATGAAATGTGGCCCTGAAAAGGTTTTTCTGTGTAAAACAATGATTCATAGTTAGGAAATTTGCTATATTGTGAACAATTAGGGTTTTCATGGTGTATACAGGTTCCCTGACAAGGTCAACCTAGTATCCTATGCCTTCTCTCACAGTAGAATATTGATATTAAGGATATGATCTTCTCTTCAAAACACATTGCTTCCTTTATTCATCAACATGATTCCCTTTCGAAGGAATTTTTGGGATTCAATGGGGAGATGTCTCAAAAATATAAATTTAAATCATGGGATATTATGATGTATTTGTATTAGATTCCATATGTTACACATATATTCAAAGTACGCATTAATAAAATCATGTACCAAAATGAAAATAAATGGGTTTTTGTAGGTCTTGGTTTTTGATGATGAATATCCCTATAGGAATTCTTGACTACGGGTAATTTTTTTCGGGGATAAATGATTTACCCTTTTATTGGGTTTCCTGGTAAGTCATAAATATTTCACATAGTAGAGAAATTTTATTGATTTTTGGGTTTCGATCAAATGTATCTACCTCTTTAATATCTTCAATGTTCCACATTTTTCATACACTGTGTTAGATCACTACCCCATCCTTATAAAACTTTCCCAAGGGTGAATAAATCATAGAAATTGGTTTCCCTTCAAGTATAATTTTTTACACCACAGTAGTGCAGTTTAAATGGGCGATCAATTCATGTTTCATGTATGGTAGTTTGAGGTCATGAATAAAATCATTCATGTGGTTTCTATGTTAAAAATATACAGTTCTAATAAATTTTTTCTTCCTAAAATCGTTTACAATACCATTTAAAGGAGGATGAATGATCCCTAGTCTCACCCCCTCGAGATACATTGTTATCGATAATTTATTCCCTTACTTTGGAGTCAGATGAAAACCTCATAATTAAAAAGACATTCTGGTCCAACCATGCACATGATTCCCATGTTAAATAAGGTGATTCCAACAAAAAATTACATCTAAAAAAAAAAATTTATATCCCATAGGAATGTTTTCTACTTTCACTGTACTATGGATTGTGAAGTTTCATTGAATGATAATTATAATCATGTTGTGATCATGAATTTTATAAAAATTTCAATTTATATAAGGAATCAATCATATACCTGGAAATCAAAAATTTTATTAGACGAGTGGTAAAATATTCAATTAGACACCATATTTATCTTCACATCAAAAGTGAAGAATCCCTCTTATGCCTCAAATAATTCTATTCAACATAATTTTCAAAACCTTATGGTTTTCACACTGTATTATTTAATATTTTATGCCACATTTACAATAAAAATATCAATAGTCTTATGAATGATCTCTAGAGGATTATTATTGAATTCTCTTCTATTAATGAAACCCATATTATCCTCATAAACATGAGAAAAAACTTCATTGGATTAATTCATTTGGCCCTCCTGTTTTTGTTATGTTGTCAATTTAATATTCTCATAGGTTCTTGTTAAATTATTCCATATTTTTATTCAATCTATAAATTCATAGAATCATATTCCTTTTTCCATAAGAGACTAACCTCATATATGGATTCTAGCACTCAAGACATTTTTCACTCTTCAAAAGTTTCTCAATAACTAAAAAAGTAGTAATGCAATGGAATCATGATATTATAGAATCTTTTGATAAATGTGAATAATAAACAATTATTTTTGTGATGAATGAGAAAATATTTAGTTTTAAATGGATTGAGGTTTTTAGGGTTTGTCTTAAATTAGTTTCCTATATGATCGGAATGAATGGAAACCTTACTATTTGATTTAACAACTCCAGGGGCCTCCATCTTGGTGTTCATATCACTCATATCATATTTATTTTAGTGAATTATATTATCCCAAATATGTTTTTCAGTTTTATCTAATGATACCTTAATCAATGAAGTGAGGTGTTACCAAAAGGTGTTATATATTTCTCATCCCTTTATTTTAGATGATAGTTTACTCTTATCGGGGGCTACATTGGAAGAGTCTTTTCTTTTTTATCACCTTATCTATAGGATTGTGATAGATTATTGGTAGTTGTTCAATTCCAATAAATCTGAAATTTAATTTATATTGGTTGTTATATTGAATATACATGATGAACATCAAAATTATTTTGGTTTCATTTCCATTGATAAGCATCAGAAATAACTCAGCCTTCCTAGAATCAATGTTCATTCTAAAAATGTGGAGTTCTGAGGTATTCTATATTTGGTGGACAAAAGATGGAAGTAAGGACCATTAAAATGGTTTCTAATATCGAACAATAATTTCTCCTAAATGATGTGGCGGTTACCTATGGATTTAATGCCTACACTCATTACCTATTAATGTAGACCAACATTCCAAAGGTTTTCAGTCACATTTATGTTTCCAATGAAACCATAAAAAATACGTTATCCAGGAAGATGTGAGGTTGGAATCATTGAACCCTATTTTGAATAACTTAATACTTTTGGAATCTTTAATATATTTATGAAGTATTCACAAACTATATATTAAATAGTAAAATTTCTCATTTTTCCACTTTATTAACAAGTTATTATTATCATGTACTAATATTAGAATCATATATATATATATATATATATATATATTCTACTTTTAATCATTGGAGGGATTTTTATGTGTCTATGTTTCTCAATTTATGGTACTATTTTAATTTAAGATAATATATTCTCAAGTATTTTATAATAATGATGTAAGTTTTAAGACATGAATTGTTCCACCGTGGAATTTAACATCATCCAACAATAAGGAAGTGTTATTGATTTCAATATTAGTCCCCTATGATATGATTCCTATATATCATTATGGAAAGAATCATAACCCATGTAGTTCTATGCGACATTATTGGACACATAAAAACTTTTAAGGATATGGGAAAATGACCTAATCATCTAGTTTGATTTTGAAATACGGGGACCTCTGGGCGAATAGATCCTTGTTAATAATGGTGTGGTGATTATGGGAATGAATCCCAATAGACCATTAAGGGATGTTCTATCCATGTTGGGATGTGACCCTGTTGGTAATATGGAAAATATAGGATCATGGTTATTTATTTGTGATGATTTAGGGCCGTAGGGAGGATTACAACATATCCCATTTGGGCAGTATTTAATGACCACATAGTTTGTAAGGTTGAGGAAACTCATGTAAAGGATTCCTGAACAAACAATTTCTCCTATGTAATATCGACCATTGATTGGATGAGGACATGAAATTGGGGATTACCACAAATAGGAGGGCCATAGAAGATGGTGACATGATGATTCAAAAGTAGAATCTCGTCCCAAGAAAGGTACTTGATCATGTGGATGTCATGACCATTACAATCCCATAATCCCATGTCTGTCATTATTAGTGTGACAAAACATAGGGTGTGGATGATCTAGAAAACCCTACAATATCATTTATCTGAATGTTGATGTGATTAAGGATATTAGAGATAGAAATGAAATTTATCTTCCTATATCCTCTATTTTTTTCATAACTAGGGTTGGGACATATTAAACTATCTTGATACATCATTAAAGGAAGAATATGGGATTAATCTATAAGGGATTCCCTGTCATTGATTCTAGTAAAGGTGAGTGAAGGATCCATCACTAACCATAATAAAAGGGAAAGGTAAGTGGCCCCCATCACCATCAAAAAATGGGGAGGTCCCTAGAAATTTCATCATTGTTGGGATCCTTGTTACTGAAGGGATGAACAACAATGGCCTTTGAGACAACCTTACCAATTAGAGAGGATATATATGCGAATACTTTTACAGAGGGAATACACAATCAAATGGGAGACATGGTGATGTTTCTATTTCACTAATCATGAATTTATGGAGAACTTTGTGGATTTTATTCATGAAATATTTATGAAGGGGCCATTATGGGGCCTATAACATCACGAGAGTTGTTTATTGAGGGTATTTTTTGAATATTTTATGGAGGGTCCATGTGAAATCCAATGTCTATGAGGTTGGGTAATGAGACTAATGCACAACATCCATCATGATATTTTCATTAGAGGATGGTGGTCATAAAGGACTCCACCTACATAGAGTTCATAGATATGTGGTATGAAATGTGGTTTTATATGCGGGGGTCCTTCTTTGAAGGCTTTATTATAGAAGTATTTTTATTAAAACAATTACATTTTGATATGTTTATAATTATTACACACTCAAATCATTTTCATATACTATTTATCTTCATTCATAGTCTCTTTGTCCACATTTATCCATTTATTTTTGGACTCATCCCACTATAAATGTTTGTGGTTTTAATAATGGTTGGATGTAACCATCATCCATGGTTTAAAAAAATATAAAGAACCCATCATGAGAATTATTTTTCAATTCCAATGGTTTGAACCAAATGCCTCATCCAAGAAGTGATATATTATTTTAACGGGGGAATTGATGTCACATATCACCATAGAAATGATTTTATGTGTACGATGGGTATGTAATTCAATAGTCGCACCCAAAAAAAATTTCAATTGCGGGGGGAGGGGGTTTGAGACATTCCTTGAAAATGAAATTTTATTTTTTTGGACTTTGAATTCATGCCTACCAGCAAAAACAAAAATGTGTTTATAGGGGGACTATATGGTTGTGGAGTGGTGAAATTCAATGTGGAAATACTATGAAGGTTAGAGACTAGGATAGAGGGATTCCTATGTGGAATACTTGTTTTCTATGCCTTTTTATTTCATTTAAGATTTTAATATTTATCAAATAGATCAATTTATTTTAATAGCTTTAACAAATATATAAAATCCAATTCGTCTTCCATGTGATATTTTATAGCCCTAACAAAATGCGCCCATTAGAATGGGGAATGATAGGAATTAAGGGAAGTCCATTTCAAGGAATAAAATTATTCCACTAGAATCTTTCAGTGGAAAATGTTGACCCATAGAAGGTCTCACAACTATAAAAGGCAATAAAATTGATTTTTTTCACACAGTGAATCAAGTTCTCCATGATCTGGTCAATGATTCAAAGGTAGAATCATTCCATGAATATTAATTTCCTTTTGCAAACAACCATTCAAACAAAATTATTTCTTCTGTGGATAGTTTTCTGCTGTATTGAATAATATATTTTGTGAACAATAATTTCTAAAAAGTATCTATTTTACATTGAATTTGACTTGGTCGGGCATTGCAATTAAAAACTATTCATAGTAAATATCAGTTGTCATGCAGTTCATGTAAAACATAATATGTCTTTTCTACATAGAGGAGTTTGTTATCATTTTTCTAATTTTTCTATGATAAATGGGTCTTATTAAATATGATTAGCCTTGTTCAATTTAATCATTAATGAAGGAGTCTTAGAAGAGAATCACTATTTTCATGAATATTGAAACTAACCTATGATATCATATTATCCCAAAAGGGGGTATTCTGAATATTCTCCTTTCACAAGATATTTATGATTATCCATTTTCTACCAAATTACACCTCTAAAACCACTATATTCTATAAGGTGATCTAATCCCATAAAATGATCAAAATGTTTCACAAGTTTTGGTTTTATGTACCAGGATATCATGTTTATGTGAACATTTATATTCTAGTAAAAATCACACCTAAATTGAACCAATGAATTTTCTCCATTTTGAATGGTTCCTTATGGAATTAGTGAAACCACTAAAATCAAAATATATCCTTGTAGTACTATATTCAGGACTCGCCATTAATGTTTAAACTCTCACCGGCTAATCCTAATAGACAGTTTAAAAGCTATCGGGGGTTGTAATTAAGATGGAGTTTTTTCTGATGAATGGGCATAAGAATTCTTATTATGCCCAAATTACATGGAATATCTTGAATGTTTGAATGTATTCATATTATACCAATTTCTATGTATTTATTATTTCACATTGTATTTTTCAAGATGAATTTCTATATAAATAAAGAAGCATCAGTATTCGAGCACCAACACCTTCCACATACCACATGTCAAGTTGGAATAAATTTGTCGGATAATTACATATTAGGTTTAATTCCCATTTTATTAGTATTTATGATGTGTTCCATCCTACATACAACACATTGGAAAAAATAAAAACAAATCTCCATTGAAGAGATTATAAATGATGGTGATAGATATGTCACTGTGTCATCAACTTCACACTATTTATGTTATTCCATTTAGTTACTAGAAAAAACTGCTCTTACAAGCTAGTGGGCTGAGTCTAATTATTTGGTGTATCAAGACTCATCTGAATCCAAAATCTAAAGGTGTTTTAAGATCATACTAGTACACTCTCTAGGTAGGCTATATAACTCATTGTGTAGTAGGTTCGATCCATATATATACCCACACAAAAATATTCCAAGATATATCACCTTGTTATTGAGGATAGCTCATTCCATATCATGATGCCTATGCAGGTGTTAGGATCTTCAACATGATGACGAAATCCAAATTGTTGTAGGGACAACCCATCAAACTAGTTTAACTCAACCTCACTCTTATTTATGTGTTTTTGGTTGAATATAGGTTGGAATACCCCTCTATTACATTAGGATAATCTTTAAATTTGTATATTAATGGTACATGGAATAATTTTAATGATAGGAATATCAGTATACCATTGTGATGCCCCATTCCTCCTTTTCCCAGTGCCTCTTAATATATCAATTAATCTTCGGACATTTTTGGTGTAAATAGTTATTATTAGTTGTTCAAGGATCCCACCTATTTTGTTTTCACATATTATCCAAAACCTTCTGGTGTGGTTATATATAATAATGTAGCGTGTTTTGAAGAAAACTCATATATTTTCTCAATGTGATATAAGATTTTTGTTGGTCATATATAACAGGTAACAATTTTCATGCTATATACACTTTATAGGTTTGAATAATATATATATATATATCCGTTTATATCGTTATCTCATGTTTGGATTAAGAGTAAATCAAGCCCAGTCATGTACTCTATCTATAGTTGATGTTGATCCCTGATTACTATGTAATTGAAACTTCCTTTCATTCCATGGATGAACGAACCAACTTTTCATGTGGTTATATTAAAAGATGGCTGGAATACTATCTAGATGGTGTTTTTGGATAATTGATATGATGGGTGAGTTAACCATTGTATTCCCCTATATAATTTCCATTAGCCATTTTGAGGAAGACAATTATACATTCAAATGATCAATGAATTTTGAAAAAGTTGTGACTTCAGGTTCACTTCAGCAGAGAGTGGTGAAGAACCAAGAATTTTGATTGAAATTATTAACCATATCTCCAATATTTGGTCCATATTGAATGGTGTCAGGTCATTCCCTGATATACACCAAGTTTACCAACTCAGTACTTGAAATCAAATAGAAGGCAGTAGTGGGGTACATTCCCAATAATGTATCACAATTTAGAGAAACCATGTCCATATAGAATGTGATCAAAAATTATATACCTATGTTTTTAAGTGAATTAGGTATAGACCGTTGTGTTATCATCGATGATTTGGCTTTGTGACTATGGTTGTGGTGTTAAATTCATAAGATCATAATGATGAATTCATTAAAAAAGATCATTGAAAAATTGGAAAACATTTGTCAACTCTTCCTTGTAATATGCATAACCGTGTCTGATGACCAACATTTGAGCATAATAATTAATTATATTCTTTTTTCATGAGAGGATATTATTTTTCATGAATGATATATTTCCTTGTTTATGATTTTCAATCATCGTGAAAAATAATTATTGTATACTACTACTGGAATGCATTATTTAGTTTTTGTGGAACCACAGAAAATCATGATTGGATCATTGTAAATATGGTGGAGCTATGGTAATGTGAGGTTCTAACAGCTTGAAAAAAAATCACCACAATTATTGAATAATAGAAGGCTAGAATCCATTAGACAGAAATGTCCAGAGAAAAATGAATTTTTTATGAAAATGTATCCATTATATGAATCTAATTCTATGAGATTGACTAATATCAATTAGGAAATTGATGTCCCATGTCATGAATTAGACAATATGTTGAATAATGAAGGAAAAATTTCACATTACTCGCTTCAATGGAATCTCATCACCCAATAATTTCATGGAGAGGATCTAAGATGCAGATATTTGTCCAAAATTTTGATTATGAATTGAAAACAACTTCTCAATCATTTTTCACTTAATTCCAAATTTCCATTAAGATTTTAATAGTAATACTGGTGATGTTTTTTATTATAATATACATGTATTAGTGTATTTAACGTGAAATAATAGGAACACAATATTGATCATAAATGTTTCTCAGGTCATATCAAATAGAGTTATAGGACTGAACATTTTACTAGGTCACCCACTGAGATTTTTCAAAATAATTATTGTTATATGTCTTTTCATTTTTAATTTTGGTGTATTTTAGAAGAAACCAATGCAATATGTTTTTTATTATTAATTTCTTTGACCAATATTTTTGAGATTAATAGTCGCAAACATGGCTTGCAGCTCATGAATATTAAAATCCATAAATAAATATGCATTGTGTGAAGGTATTTGCTATTTTATTTTTAGTATGCATCGATACATTAGAGAACATGTTTAAAAATACTCCATATAGTTCAAATTCATTCATTGGAAATTCTGTATGAATAATTTGAGGTGTGATGATTTTTCCACCAACGACTTCGACAAGGGTCATGATATCTTATATGGAAGGATGATACCATAATAGATGGTTTAGCTGTGTGGATTTAAGTCATATGGGATGGATTTTACCTCTCATTTTATGTTTGGGATGAGGAGGGTATGTTTCATATTTTTTAATTGGAAATACAAAATATATTTTTTAATGATGTAGACTCTCTATGTCCTTTAATTTCACATGAGTCACACTCACCATGAGAAAAAATAGGAAAAAAGGGAATTCATTGAAATCCACATGGGTTGAAATGATATGAATAATTCGGGGGAATTTTCCCCCAAATATACTTTTTAGAGGGACATGATTGAAGGAAATGAAAACTAATGTTTGGGAGTGATATCAATTACCAATGAATAATGGTAAAATTATGGGTCCCCTGAATTGATTGAAATGTTATATTGGGGATGGAAAAATTCGTATTTAATTCTACTATGGGATTGTAATAATTTGAGACTTAAAATCTAGAACCATATATATTTTCTTTGATCTAGATCTCATTTATATAATGGGTCATACAGAATTGATAGTTTGTCAAGTATTTTAATGAAATTATTTAAGTGTGGTTATTGGTCTTGTTATGATGGAATTTCCTTACAGTTTAATGTTGTATGGCTTGGGTGAGTTTCATACATTTTAATTTCATTGTGAAAAAGATATTTGAAACATAGATTAACATCATGTTGAAGGGAAATAATATTATTTTATTTTAATATCACAATGATTTAAACAAAATATTAATTATTTTCTATTCCATGGTTATTTTACTTAGAATATCTCATCGCCCATTAGGAATGAACAATGATTTTTATATACTATATACAAGGTGTTTCATGATACAAAAAGTGAGATGGGATAAGTATTACATGAATGAAAATGGAAAATGATAGAAATTGGATTACAATATTGAATTTTCTCTCCATAAGGAGATAGAATAGGTATCTTCTATGGAGAAATATTCCTATGAACAATAGGAATTTTTAGGGAAATTTATTTAGAATATGGAATCTGATCTCCGATGGCTGGGGGAATCTTATTTAGAATTGTATTTTTTGAGCGATAGAATTTGAATTTTGTACAGATGGTGCATGGATATGGAATGATAATTTCTTGTCAACTCACTAATTAATGGGGAGATATGTTTCTTATGTCAGTATGAAAAATACACATGGAGGGGAAATGTTTATTTCTATGGATTATTTTATGACATAGGTTCCTATAATTTCTACATATATTTTCAAAGAGACACTAAACCCATAAATTGTTCACATAATTATTCCCCGCAATAATAGATATTTTTAATAGAATTTTTATTTTTTTGAATACAAGTTCCTGAGTGGGGTGAAAATCCATATTGGGACCTTCTATTATGATTGGGTTCAAACATAGTATATTATGGGTGTATTATATTTATATTGAATTTAGAATGTTATGTGGGATCTAAGAATCAATACTTTTCCAATGAAAGAGATAACCATGTTGTAAGTACCTTATAACTATTATGTATCCTTGAGTGTGGGAGGGGTAGAATCAGTGATACTATTTTTCATTTAAGTTCCCTTTCAGTTAAAACAACCATCACCTATGGTTAACAATTCAATTCACTACTAAAAAAAACAAACACACATCTATAAGAACACATATAATAACAAGGTTCATTATTCAATAAGAATAGCTACATTATTTCTATGGTTGGAAGTAATCCAATACCGTACAATCCACTAGAAAACAATATTTGGATTACAACGAATTAGATAGACCCTTTCACTTCTGTAGAAATATGAAACCATCCCTCTAGTGAGTGTGCACCCTGTTAGCACAATATGGTAATACGATTTCTTTTCTAACAACACATGTTACATGTGATTCTTTTCAATTCAGCAAATATCTAATAGTGTATGAAAATTCTTACATATAAGAATGGTAAGAACATCATAGATTTATGTTAAGATACTCAGAGTCGGATTTCAATTTCTGATTCTCTGAATCTGATTCTCCCTAATACAGCTAAATCAACACCACTCCCAACCTCAAGTACAATGAAACTAATTATGATTCTTACTCTTTAAGAAAGTCATTAGAGCGGAAAAACCTGGTACAAAAAATCATATTTGGATTCATCCTCAGTATGATAAATCTTGTATGGTGATACCTAATTTGGAAATCCCATTCTGATTATTTAATTATTGTATGGAAACAACGTTCTGATAAAATCATCTTTGTACCATAGTCATACAAATACAACATTCATCCTAACAATGTGTATTTAATACAAGACAATTAGTATCTCATTATCTCTTTGAACAGTTGGATATTCTCTCTCTTTCACAATAAAAAATACTCCGCTGACAGACATCACAAAGTACATTGTACATTCTCTCCTTTTATAAGTGACCCAAAACGTGTTTGGCGGGAATTCAAAAAACCTTTTAACACTCACCTAAATTAACAAACAACATCATTTCTCCTGAAATATCTGAGAAATTATGACTTTTTCAATGCTTCTCAATTTTTCTCATAACTTATTCAACCTTTATCCCTTATTTTTCAGACTCATATTATGGAGGAAGATTATGATAATTAAAAAAACAAGGGTTTAAACATTATATTCAGATTCCTTCATGCCAATTTATCCATCTGGTTCTTTAGAACACTTTTAAATCAAAATCATGAATTTGATGGTTCAACTCCCCCTCGAAAAATCATTCATAAATATCTATCTTAGATTTTATCTTTAAACCCACATAAGAGAACACACATATTCTTCACTTCTTTTGAACCACACAATGAACAAAATACTTCTTATTCACTTCTCCTAATCCACAAGAGGAAGACAATTGACGATCGAACTGAGAATGAGTCATTTAGAATATGATCAACTCTTGTTTTTATCATCTTGTGTATGATTCATTTTAATTATGATTATTCTGATGCTATAAAAACTTTTCCATGAAATCACATTCCATCAAATTCTTCTTCACCATCAGTACCACCTTCATTCATCAATAACATCTTCATTGGAATCATCTCCACTATTGGTACAATGTCACACATCTCAGCACCACCTTCCCCTTAGCACCACTACTCCATCAGATTCTATTTTCATTATCCCACCAGCCTCTCTTTTCGTTGCCCATAAATACCAATTTTTTTAGGCCTATCAGTACAACTATCATCAAAATCTATTTTTTTAGAATCACACTTCATTATCAGTACTTCCTTTCTCCACCGATATCACTTTCTTCAATCATTACAATTTCTCCATTCATCCTTTCTTCCATCAAGAATGCATCATGAGTTTTTACTTTAACTCATGATCAATGAGAAATAAAAATAAAAATAGCATCATCATCCATAAAATAGTGTTTTCATAGTGATTCCGAATATCTATAATAATAACCATGCCTTCCATTTTGATTCATTCAAAAAATAGGCTCTGATTCTTTGGAAAAAAAGGACCCAATTCTTCTGAAAATAAGGGTACGAATCTTCTAAAAAACAGGCATTGATTCATAAAAAATACAGGCTTATATTTTCATGAATAATATACTCAAATTACCTAGAATAATAGGGTCTGATTCCGTCAATAAATAGAATCAGTTTTCTTCAAATATTGGTTCCGATTAATTTTGGATCCAAAGCTCGTTATGAATCTTGACAAAACAAAGATTGTTTATTTTTTCTGTAGACCTTCTTAAACAATTAATGAAATCCCATGAAAACCATCACTGTCATCATCTTTTTAGTCTTTATAGTCTCCCCACAGGAATTGTTTGTCATTCAGTTTTTCATAAATCACCAAACATTGTATCATGAAGAAATGAATTAATTATCGACAATTCTAAGCCTATCTGAGCGAACCCATTATAGGAAACAAAAATCATTGGTAGCAAAACCATATTGTCCAAAAGTAGTTATTATGACTTCATAATTGGTTTTCTGTTCATAACACCACTTCACCCTTCCTAGAACACAAAACAACTTCTTTCCTACAAACAACCCAACTAATAGTTGGAATATTTTACACACTAAACAATGATGAATTCATACATTACCCTCTACTGTATCTTTTATGGAATAGACTCATAAAAAATTACAACTCTTCCCAATGAAAAAAAATCCAATGGTAAGAAGAGACAGGGGATATAAAAACATACCATGGCATTGAATTGGAAGATGCTGGACACCAATGTTCTACCTGAATTTTGAGATTGATTCCTTTAGCAAGGATTTTGTTAAAATGGCAACCACTTTTTCTAATGTTGAAACATATTAAAGAATTAATTAATTCTTCTCCCCATCTTCTTTGATGAAAATATAATTGAAATCAATATGATTCAGATGATAATGATAAACATAAATCTTGTTGGGGTTGAATTTGCTTTGATTATCACACCCCAAATGAAAGGGTAACATCACTTCAATAAGAAAATCACCCAACAATGTCTTCACCCACATAATTTGAGTAGTGGATTTAGAGGAAAAAACATACTCTAATTAAACCATATTGAGAGTTAATGTATTATGTTTCCTTGAATTCTCGCTAATACAATTATTTCCCATAAATAACACTCCAACATATGTAGATCTTCTATCATCAAAAGTTCCTTCCCAATCTGCAAATGAATATCCAAAAAATTCAACACTATCTGGGTTGGCAAACATCATTTAAAATTCAGTTGTTCATTTGATAAATCTACAAATTATTTTTCCAAAAATAATATTTGATTATTTAAGAGAACTCGAAAATATTTCACATAAGGTTACATCATAAACAATGTCGGGTTTTTAGGAAGTCAAATTAAGCTGACTTCCAATATGATTTTGATACTATTTCTGATCGACTTCCATTCTATCACCATGTTTACACAACATTGTTCATACTGAAATTTGTGTGGAGATAGGTTTTGAGTTTTCCATTCTGAATATCCTGAGAAGTCCCTTAGGATAACTTTTTAGGAAAGAAAAATGTTTTATTTTATTTTCATGTTTTTTAACCCAAGAAAGTATTTCATTTCCCCCTACATGGAAATTTCAAAAACCTTCTTCAACTCTTTAGAAATTATTTTACAACATCTTTCGTCATTCCAAGAAATGATAATATCTTCATCTTAAACTATTTTGATGCGGGAAAACTCTTGAATTTCTATGATATATAGATTGATATCCATTACTCCTTTATTTAAGTTCATCTTCCTTAAGAAAGTATCAAATTCAGAATACCATGGCCTGCTATCTTGTTTTACCACATACAAGGATTTCTTTAATCTGAATACATGACCCTCATATTCTAAAACAAAAAATCTACATGGTTGTTAAAAATAAACATCTACTTCTAGATCACCATTCAAGAATACAGTTTTTACATCCATTTGAAAGATCTTGTTTCCTCATTGTGTAGAAATAGAAAGAAATATTATTATAGTTTCCAATCCTTCCACCGGAGCAAAGGTTTCATCAAAATCAATTACCTTAATATGAGAATACCCCTTGCAAACCAAACTTTATTTTTTTCTAATAACATCACTTTTATCATTATGTTTTTCATGGAAAACACATTTTGTGCGAATAGTGTTTTTGTTTTCAGTATTAGGTATGAGTTCCCATGTATTGTTACTTTCAATTTGGTCCAATTCATCATTCATAGATTGAACCTATTCTGGTTTCTGAAAATCATCTTTCACATCAGTTGGATCCAATTTTGAATATAATGATGTATATGTAATGGATTTTTTGTTCTTCTGGATTGAACCTTCAAATGCTGATCGCCAATTAAACTTGTAGCTTCCACCTATTTCCTCATATTAATATGAGACTTCTAATTATATTCCATATCCCTATAAATGGATGAGTTTCATTATTCTTCTTGAGAAGGTATACATTTGTATTTATTTTTATCAAAATAGTTTTCTTCATCTTTCTAAACTTCCTCTTCAAATTCATCAGGCTATTATTTCACACCTCTTTCAATAACCATTACATTTAATATAATCAAAAACTAACTTTTTTCTTTGTGGATGCATCTATAACACCTTACTTCCTAAACATATCCATGAATGCTTCCATTTTCACCTTTCTGCTCAAATTTACCGTCATTTCCACTTTTCTTCTTCATAATGAATAGAATCCCAAAAACACTAATGTTCTTACGATTGAGATTAGTGAAATAAAATAATTCACAAAGAGTCTTATCTAATTGTGTCATATAGAAACACATGTTATATATATAACCAGTGGTACTCATAGATTCCCTCCAAATGTAATGATAAAGTCAGTGTTAATGTAACATCATTTTTCACATTAGCACCACAGCTTCTATTCATTAATTATGTAACCCCATTTTGTTGGTTTGTATATGGGGAAATATATTAATTATTAATTACATTATTCTAAAGATATATTTCAAATTATACACATTTTTACTCACCACCATTATCAGTTCTCAACATCATCATATGATACTTACATTCATTATTATCATTTCTTCTGAAAAATTTAAACATTTTCAATGCATATGATTTATGTTTCATATACATTACAAGGGTAACAATATTAAAATAATCAGTGAATGTGATGATATAATTATCTCTATTTGTTGATTTTTTGATCACTGGCCCATATATATCAGAATCAATTAGCTCTAGGGGTTTTTTTGAACAAATATAAACTTTCTTTAAGAACAATATTCGTATGATTTTATTTTTGATAGACTGTGAAGCACCAAATTCTTCTTCTTGGAAGATTTGGGCTGTCTCAAACACTATCACTTTTAGATATCTTTCTCATGTTTATATGACACATCTTCCCAATCCTTTTATTCCACAATTGTTTGACTTCTACAATGCTCTTATAATATGAGTTTTTTTGTATCACCAACCTGACACAAATTCCTTTTTTTATGTTGGCCTCTTGTATTAATATTCAAATCTTTTTAACATTTAAAAGAAAAAACATATTTTATAATGATAAATTTTTTACCCTCATCACACAATTGTGAAACACATTGTAGATTTTGCTTCAATCCATCAACATAAAATGTTTTATTTGATTTTATCTTTTCATTTTTAATGATTGTTGACCCATCAATTTTGATTTTCAATGAATAATCACTGCCAAATGTCACAGTTCATTCTTTAAAATATTTCAATTCCTTCAAAAATTTTAATTCTCTTGTCATATGTATGTAACACCCACAATCAAGTATCCAGTGTCGATATACTTTTATGGATTTCAATATATTTTGAAAAACAAGCGCTTTTCTTTATTCTTTTCAATCATCAAATTCTGATTCTAAGAATTAAGAATATTGTTTTAATCCAACAATAAAACAATACACCTTTTCAAGATGTACATGGTGTTCACATCTTTCATAGATTTTTTCTAGGGGCTAGAACCTATTTTCAATATTCATTTCTTTCTTTTCAAACTTATATTCAATAACATTCTCATTCTTCTTTCATTTAGTAGATTGAATCCTCATCAATATCATCCTTTCATAACATGTTGGATAATTATATTGTTTTTTGATGAACAAGTACATATTTGATGTATCCCTGAATCCACCACAATACCAGCAGTACCCATAAAAAGATCATTTCCCTCTGAAACATATTTACTGATCAGAATCATGAATATGTTTCTCAGCAACATTCATTCTTGATACATTAAATTTTTTATTATGAATATGCTTATTATAATTATATTCTACATTATTATATTCAAATGTTTTTAATACTTACTAGATTAAGATTCTACAAATCTTTTTTAGACATAGGTTTCCTTAGGTCTTTATAATTTCAAGCATTATTGGTCCCAACCACCTAAAAAACATTCCCATAACTCTTTTTCATAGAAACAAAACCATTCTTCTTTTATCCCTTTAGGGTAACATTTGTTGAACATTCTCTATATTTTCTTGTCAAGAACATTCACCAGCCTCAGTGATAGTGTTTTGGAAACTTGTGTTTCTCAATTCAGCTTCTGAGAGTTTTTGTTGAACAAGTCCCAACACTTTTTTTTACTTCAAATTCATTTATAGATTATCATTACAATTCTTCTCATCTTCAAGATAATTATTTAAATCATCAATAAATTTCATGATTTTTATTTAAAACCTTTCAGATTACACACTGAAGAACATTCACTTCAAATTTGTTGTTTTTATTTTCAGATCTTCTAATCATTATTAATTATTCGTTCAAATATTCCATAAAATGCATTTGAAGTTATGTTTCCTCTTATTATTATTCAGAACTGCTACTTTTGTAATCTTCATCATTAACTGTCACAATGAAATTAATTTCAATATCATTTTCAACTGAATTTTCAGATTCAATATCACTTCCTTCTTCATATACATTTTCAGATATGAAACTTATTCTTTTGGACATAAATAATTTCTTTTCATTACCTAACATTCCCTTATCACCCTATTTCTTCCATGATCTTCATGGCTTTAATTCTTCTTCATCACTATACTACTTTTTTTCAAGTTCAATAAGCCAAAATCTAACCAATGACTTTATATTCAAAAGAAATCAATGGATGTTTCCATTAGAGTTTCCCTATAACTATTTTCACATTCTCAGAAAAGACGGATAAAATATCATTAATATGTTTTCATACCTCATTTTTAGAATTGGAATCAACATCTTCTTCTTAGATTAAAATCTTCTTAGAATTATCCTTCTCTATAGCATTGAATGACATCCCATTGTAAATGTTTGTATTGTGCTTCATAGATTTATCTCTTCTCATTTCATAAGTAATAAGAGTTCTATAAAAGTAATCAAGAGATAATGTCTCATGGTCTGTAACTTTTAATATAGAAAATATTGCATCGAATTTGTTATGTAGGATTCTCAAGATCTTTGTAACAACTATAGATTCATACATATTTTAACTAAGGCATCTAATAGTGCATAAAATATCATTCCCCAACGTAATTAAATAACCAATAGATTCATATTCAACCATATTAAATTATTTATATTTTAACATCTATATTTTATGTTTTTTCTTCTTCAATTTTGTATTTCCTTCATATATGATTTTTAGTTTGTCCCATATACCATTGTCCGTGGAAACACCCTTCACTCACTAGAATTCACTTTCAGTAAGTGATGGTAATACAAAATTCTTGGGCCATCCTACATTCTCATTAATCCTCATTATAATAGGTGAAAGTGGAGCTTAATCATCAATAAGAGGAAACCCAATTGTTGCAGCTTCCAGAATGTCATAACTGATAGACATAAAATATAGCATCATTCTATCTTTCAAGATAAGATAGTTCATTCCATCAAATGCTAGAAGAGATTTACTATTCACACATTTCATGTAATACATCAGCCAGTAAAAATGAAGGAATACATAGGATCTAATACAACTTTTATGTGCCCAGTCGGTGTAATGTACGAATGAGAGGGGAACGGGGTGAATCCATGATAGGCATTTTCTATTAATATCCATTCTAGTTGAAACAAAATTCACCTCCTATTAATGATTAAATTCCCTAATGAAATCAATTCAAACACACATCTATAGTAATACATGTATTTACAAGGTTCATTATTCGATATGAACAGCTAGGTCCTTGGTATGGTTGGAACTAATCCAATATCATACAATCCACTAGAAAACAATTGTTGGATTAAAATGATTAGGATATACCCTTACACTCGTATAGAACTTCGATACAATACCATCTGTGTGTGTCCACCCTCTTAGGACAACATGGTAATTAAAATTCTTTTGTAACAACTTTTGTTTCATGCGCTTCTTTTTAGTTCAATAAGATTTTACAAGTGTAACACAATTCTTCAATTACATTCCCAGAAGAAAAGTATGAACTTATTGGACTTCTTTTAAGAAACATATAGTCTAATTTCCCAGTCTGATTTTCTGAATCTGATTCACCCTGATGCATCTGAATCAGCAGCACCCCAAACCCTGAGTATGATGAAACTAAGAGAGTTTACTCCACAGTCTATAAATCTTCAGTACAATAAAACCCAATATGGAAAACCCTCTTCTGATTATTCTATAGTTCATGAAACCCAGTGCAATGATACCAAGTTTAGAAATCCCATTACGATATGTTCATCCCAAAACAATAACCATGTCAAAAATAAATCATCAATAAACCACAAATCAACCTAACCCAAAATTAATTGGGATGAAGTGTATTCAATACAAGATAGTCATTATCACTTTATCTCTGTAAACAGTATGAGAATCACTCTCTACTATGATGAATAGTATTCTACTAATAGACATCACAATGTACAATATACTTTCTCACCTTTTATTGGTTAACTAAAAGGGTTAGGTGGGAATTCCAAAAACGTTTTCCCATACATGGAAAATCACCCACAACATTATTTCTCCTGAAATCATTGAGCTATTCAGACATTTTAAACATTTCTGGATTTTTCTCTAACCTTCTTTAACATTATTCCATTATTCTTAAGACTTTGATTGTTGAGTTTTATTATGACCATAATGAGAAAAGGTGTCCAAGCATTATATATTGATTCTCTCATTTTGGTTTCTCATTCCTATTCTTTAAAACCTATTTGAATTAAAATATTGTATTTTAAGGTTTAGCTCCCCCTCGACAAAGGATTCAAAAATATCCATCTCTTTTTATTAGCTCTTTAACCACTTGATCCAACACACTTCTTCTTCACATCTATTGAAAAACATTACGAACAATCTACTTCTTCTTCCTTCTCTTGACCAACTAGATGATGGCATTTGAAGACTGACCAAAGAATGTGTATTAATAATATGATCCAAAATTGTTCTGATCATCTAGGGTACGATTCATTATTATTATAATAATCCAAATTCTGAAAAAAAAATCTTGCGACATCATCTTCCGTTGGAATCTTCTTCACCATCGGTACAACCTTCATTCGCCAGTAACACCTTCATCAACATCACCTTCTTCCATTCGCATGACTTCAATCTTCTCGGCACCACATTCTCCTTGGATCCACTCTTCCATTAGTTTATTTTTTCATCATCCCACAAACCTCACTTTTCATCAGCCCATCGTTACGACTTTTTCAGCACCCATCAACACCAATATTATTAGAATCACTTTTTAGTAGCATCACACTTCGCAATCGGCACTACCATTCTCCATCTGTATCAATATATTCAATCAGTACCACATCCCCATTCCTCGATTCTTCCATTAGGAATTCATCAATAGTTATCACTTTAACTCATGATATTTGGAAAATTATAATGAGAAATCCATCATCACACTTAGAACATCGTAGTCATAGTGACTTTGGTTCTCAATCACAATAACCAATCCTTCCATTCTGATTCAATCAAAAAATATCCTATGATTCTTCTAAAATATCACCTTTGATTCTTCTAAAAATAAGGCTCCAATTCATTTAAAAAAATGTCTCTAGTTCTTAATGAAAATGGGCTTCATTTTTATTTACAAATAGGCTATGATTCATTCGAATAACAGGTATCAATTCCATCAACATGTAGTCTCTAATTCCATTGAAAAACAGGTTCTGATTCATTTGGAAACCAAACCTCATTAAAATTCCTACCATAAGAAATTGTGGTGATTTCATTTATGCAAAGTCTCTTAGACAACAAAATACAACACATGAAAACCATCACCACCACCACCATCTTATTATAAATATAATCCACACATAGTTCTTTGATGTAGGGGTGGTAGGAGTCAAAAACCCAACATAGTTGTGCCCTTGGTTATGGTCCTTGTTGATGAAAAATGTATCATCCTACAAGAGATGTAAACCATTAAGTTTAACCTCATAAAATACATAATTTTCTTTTACATTTTATGGGCATTCATCTAGGACGATGTTAACCATGATGAAAAAAATGATGCATTGACCATGTTAGGAAGTTTTTACCCAATATACTAATCTCACCAGACATTTTCTCTATGTGGGAAACAAGTAGTAGAAAATTATTCTTTCAACACACAAAGATGAGTAAAATAATGTATTGAGGCATTTTATTAGGTGATGGATGGACCATGATATAGGAATCAATAATCTCTATGTATCTAGGTAAGATAGAATCATCTAGTACATATTTATTGTACACCATGAATGTTAACATCAAAAATAAAGGATGAAGGATCACCAATTTCATGAGAATAATATGTGATAACATGCTTACGAGGACATGGGAATTCGAAAAATCATTGTATAAGAGAATAAAAAATGAAAACCATAATCATGGGGGTTCTCAGATCAGGAGAAGTGATAGGAGACACATATATATGGAATGAACATGGACCATGTTAAAAATTTAGTTCTTGAATTATATTTCTGGGGTTATGAAGACTGAAGATTCCACTATTTAGGATCGATGTTCGTCTGGTTTATTGACCATTTGAGTGAGACTTATGTAGAGCGAAATTGGGGCATATTATGCATATTAAAAAAATTTCATCTTAAGAATCATACATTCAACTATCATTGGACATAGAATGTTTTTGGAAATCCAGTTTTCTTAACGATAAGGAGTATAATGTATGCATGGAATGCATCCTCACACAAAAGAAGTAATTTCAATCAGCTTTGCAAATGGGTTTCGAGTCCCCATCATAGAATTGTTTGTATATAGGAGAGGGGGAAATTTATTTACATCATTTTTAGGACCAAGACATAAGGACCATGAATAACTATTTATCACATTGATATTAGAATCAGGCAAATGGTTGTTTTTGAATAGAGGTGTGGTAGGAGACCAACACCAAGGATTTTGATCCATTAAAGCAAGGAGAAAAATGTTATGAAATTTTAGGATGTGTAGTGAGGATGTGAACCATGTAATTTAATATGACGTGTGATATAAATTGATGTACATTTTAACATCTTATGAATAGTGTATATGGATATGTAGTTTAGATTCATACAACATAGACCATGATTCCCTGTAGTATTTGTTCATACAACCAGGACAATGTGGCATTCCTTTGAAGTGTGTGTAGATAAAAGAAATGATTCTAAACAGTTTCACATCACTAAACTAAGATATTTCCCTGATTATTTGTATCATGTGATAGAGAAAAAATTAAATGGGTTTATCACATTTTGTATTTATTAACAATTATTGAATTGGTAGGGAAATAGTGATTTCCCCATCAGTTGTGGTTAAGATGTATACTTCACTGTGATAGAATTTATGTATTATGTAAGTCCCCCCAAACATTGGTTAGAGATTTGGAGGTTTTTCCCCTAGTATCATTAGAGTGTTTGATTCCAAAACTAACTCTTCGTGACTGAATTAATGCATTAAAACATTCTAATTGAAGGGTCATGCTATCATGTTTTGGAATATTTTCAAAATTTTAATGGTATACATTATTTTCTCAACAAGTCTACCCAACTTGAAAACTCACATAAATGACTATCCATTATATGATATATTTTCATTGTTATCTATTTAATGTCAATGAAATTGGACCTCTATGGGTAGAACTCTCTCTATTATATAAATGAAAAAATAATGGGTTACAAGAGTAGTAGTGTAGTAAATGGTATTAAAGGACAAAAAGGTATGATGAAGCTTTTAGAAACAATTATCTATTCATTATCCACCATTATCTGGAGAGTTTATGATATAGTTTTATTAAATGATTCTATCCATACATTTGATACTCCGTGCTTGGGATATGAATTGATTGATATTATGTAGTACTAATGATAAAAATTCATCAATTAGGAAGAATAAAAGACGGTGTTGTTTTCTGTCAATATTGTGTATGGGGAAAAATATCTGGTGATAATGTATAACTTCGTGAAATTTATTATACATTGGGTACATAATTCTTCAAGAGGTATTGAATCATATCATATTGAGATAACTTTGGTGGTAGTAAGGATGTGGTTTAAATTCATGGACATAACTGGCGGGAACATCCCTATATTATCTACTACCCATATAGCAAACAAAATAGATTATTTACCAGTATTTTTTAAATGTTGGGGTGATGGATAATGTTTCAATGTTTTTGGAAGGTATGAATTTATTAAAAAAACATTGTGTAATCATGTGTCAATGATGTCTAGAAATATCAAAGCCTCCAGATTTGGTGAGAAATATTGGTTCCTAAATAATTGGTACAATAAGAACCAATATGCTATTTTTTTATGGTTGTATTCGTATCATCTCTATTAGTGATTCTGAGATGTTTTCATCAATTATTCACTGTTAAAGAGTCTTATTATGGATTGGGATATCATGAAGGATGAAACTTAGCGCCTATAATATGATAAATTATTTTCTAGCTATATCTGGGGGAAAGGAACCCATTTTTGAGGTATTCTAGGATTTATTTCGTCCAAATGTTTGAGAAATATCTTCTATATTATAGGAATTTATATAATTGATCATTGTTTTTTTCAAAATGTTGATCTAATAACTATATTGTTATATGTTTGGGTATTTTGATGACTAATTCATACCAATCCAAATCCTCTAAGTATACAAAAACATTTTCTAATGCATCCACCTAAACATTTTGTGAATGTTATACATGAGTTATTATTAGATTCTACGGGAGTTATTCCATCATAGCATAAATGTAATTGAGTAAGGGGACTGAATATTATTTTATAATGTTATAATTATAATTTACCAACATAAAGACCAAGTAAAAATAACCTACGATTCTTAGTTGAGTTGCTAGTATTTGAAAATCATGATCCAAATATAAAATAATGTATTGATATTCATCCTCATTATTATTTTAGAATTATACTAGATGAACGAATCCGGGAAGAACTATATTTTTCGAATAAATGAGAAGGATTCCCAACATACCATTGTTGAGATTGGGGTCTTCTATAATCTTTATGGTTGGGATATTCTATTCACCGTAAAAGTACATTTCAACATATACATAGTATCTTCATGTGATAATATTCCCACATATATATGTTTGGTACCCATTGGGACTTCTTACAATGTGAGAAGTTCTTTTTGGAAATTTTCTAAGTATGATCCTTTAATATTCATCTATGATATGTACAAGATGTCAAATAGTTCCAGATTATCTACCCATCATTCTAATCATCCAGTCAAAATGGTATGATTGAGGGTATTCTTGACTGGTTAATTTTTTGAGATCAAAATGAAATCATTCTACTGAATTGAATACCATAATTTATTAATTTCAAAAATCAATGAAAAATAGTTCTTCATGATATATAAATACCAAGTATCAGTTAAAATCATGGTTTGACATATATTATAATTATTTTTTCTCTACCCGTAACACTTTTCATTTCATGAATGGATCCCAATTATCGTTCAAGGGTTCTGAAGTACAGGATGACTAGCTATACTTTGACTGGAGGCTTAAAAACTAATTGGATCCATGATACATCATGAGGATATTTTATTATTCTTGTAATTCATTGGTCCACTAAAACAATTCCCCTCCCTTCACCAACTTGGTGACAGGAAAACACATTCCTATGATGTTTTCTATGAAAACTCTATCGTATCTGAGCTACCCCAACAATCCTCACAAATATATGGGTTTTCTAAAATGTGAAATACCTACAGTTTCTTTACTCTTTTTATTTTCCACATCAATTCCATGATGTCATATGACAAAAAAGAGAAATTTTCCTAAAGTAAAACGAAAAACACATTTTAAGGTATTCTTATTTAGACTATATTGTTGATTTTATTCATTGTTAATTTAAATATTGGAATGGTTAATGAAATTTTCCATCATGTTACCACCAAATAATTGACATAACACTTTACTGATGTTTCAATGTGCGATATGTGGTGCTTTTATATGTAGTTCTATCATTCATTAAATCTTATGGCATCACCAGATTGCAGAATTCTCCCTATGATCCCTAAATGTGGCGGATTATTCAACTTATGGGTATATTAATATTTTATTATACCATAAATATCCATACATGATGGAGAGGTATCGATATCCACTTGTTTCATTTATTAGATGTTTTGGGATCAGAACATGGAGGTCATTATTCAGACAATACTGGTTATGGTCTCTAAAATTGATGAAAATTTTGATATTCACAATATTTTTCTTGATGGGGACAATTTTGGTGACTAATTTCTAGCACTGAACTCCAAAAAATAATATCTTATGAGTTTTTCAATTATAGATTCTTCTTAGGAATAACTTTTCATATGTGGCCTTCATACAACATGCATGATACCATGATGGTCACCTAGAAATTCTATATAATGGTTAGACACATTAGGATCATGAATTAACATGTAATTATAATTTCAAGAAAATATGTCCCATTGTTGCATTAGAAAATAGTGGTAAATAAATTGTTCTAATAGGAAAATGGATGCATTGATTAGTGTTGGTAACAGATCATCCACAAAACCCAGATTTACCTATCAGAGTTCATCTATAGTAGTAAATACTACTTCCTTAATTGACAGAGGAGAATACGTGAGGTCATTTTCTTCTTCTTATAACATTTATATTTTTTCTTCATCTATGACCATATTATATTGTATTAGAGTATAGATGGAATAATTACAGTTAGAGGAAATGATATTTTCATCTAAGATATATTCTAATAGTGATATTATGACTTCCATTGGTTTATCAGAGGTGGTATATTCGTTATAAAATTTTGATGATAAGGTTTGAGTGCTTCAATTTATGTTATCAACACCAATAGGGGAATCAATGCTTTCTTCACAACCCATTGATTCACATGAAATGACAGATATGATGATGATTGATGAACCTATATATGAATATGAGATTATGTCTTTGACCAGACTGATGTGCCACACATATTCATCATTGTGGTACTTGAATGGGTTATCGAGGGTAATTTCCACAATATATAGAGTTGTAACAATAGAGACACAATATCAAGACCCAACCTCGGGACCCGTGCCGTGACTACCCCAAGCCCGCCTTCCATAGGCTAGGGGCTGGCGACTAGAACCAAAGGCATAAATCCCAATATTAGGGAAGGTAATTCCTTTATGTAAGAAAACAAACACCACAGAGTATGCAAGTAGAAGTAAAAACTAAGTAAACTGAGTAAAAATGTAAGTGATGGAATGTAAATGGGCCAGAGTACAAACCCAACTGAATGTAAAGTACAACTGAAAAGAGTGTACAACAGAAAAAAAGTAAAGCAGCAACACCGAGCCGTCCTCTGGAAATCCCACCTGAAGGGTGGGTACAGATAGTCTCCTTAGCTCCTCGGCTCTATCTGTCTGTTTCGTTTACGTCTCGTTCAGTGATCCACCTCCAAGAACCATCTAGCTCCACGAGATCCTACCTCGATCAGCGTTTTCCATTGTCTGCATCCAACACAACGTAGTGAGGGCATAGCCCGTGTAGGGGTGAGTATACGCTACCCAGTAGGGCCCCCGAGACCCCCAAAGGTCTCCCAGAATCCATGAAGGATAATCCACAAAGGAAAGGTACAATCATGAAGTAACAACCAACTCCACTTAGGTATATGCCCATACATATACCTAAGTCATCAATTCCAGTTCAGCTCCAACATCCGATCCCAAGTTCGATCTAGTCCATACAGGATAGCCCAATCCAATCCACATAGGATAACACATGCCAATCCACACAGGATAGAAAAACAATCATATCAAAGATAATGATTGAAAGTCAAGACTCAGCTCACACAGGAATACTTCTTCATAAGATGATAGAGATGATCAGATGTAGCCAATGATTCATCTAAGCTGTTGGACCCACATAGGATACAAGACCAACTAATCTGTCGGACCCACAAAGGATACAAGACAAGCTACTCTGCTGGACCCACGTAGGATACAAGTATAGAGTCAAATAATACTGGACCCACATAGGATACAAGAACAGTAGTCACGTACTGCCGAACTCACATAGGATACAAGAACAATAGTCATCACCGTCGAACCCACGGAGGATTCCAGTACGGTCATCGTCACTGCCAAACCCACGGAGGATCTCAGTACATTCGTCATCGTCATCACAGTCGAATCCAGCTCTAGGGTTCCCACATAGAGCATGCTCGATTCCGAGAGGGTTCGCTCCACGATCCAAGGGGGGTCGATACATCAACCTGCACAAATTCCGAAGTTGATGTATCCCAATGTTCTGTCTCATCAAAAGGAACTCAACGTGACAGACGGAGCATCAATCGGACACTCGGTCTGAGAGTTATTTGCCTTTTCGTCATTGGGGCCCGGTTGGTTTTTAAGTCAAAACCAACCCGACTGTACTCGAACTACTTCCAAACCTCGAGCGGAGTAGGACAAAAGAACCTTCTCACTAAGAGTAATCCAACAAAGTCGAGGACACATCATTCGGACATCTGGAGCTCATGTTATAACGGTTTCCGCTCCGTGGGCTCGGTTGGTTTCGTCTTCGAACCAACCCAGTCATACACAAAGTTCTCCGAAACCTTGAGTGCAATATACATAAACAGCCGTCTCAATGCAAGGATTACTGTGCAACTAACGATGCATCGATCAGAGGTCCATAGCCCATGTTATGGGCCTTTGAACGTAGCTGTCCGAAAATAGGGGGTTTGGGCCCGGTCTGACACGACCCAATACCCCCTGGGTCGGCCTGAACCAGGGAGACCCGACCCAAGTCCGGGTCCGGCCCGGTTGGGCGCAGCGCGGCCCGGCGTGAGGGTCCGGCCCAACGTGGGCAGTCTGGCCTAGGCGCCCGCACGATGAGAAGACGCGGGAGGGGGGGGGGGATTTTGCTTTGAAACGGCGGCCCCCAGATGTGGGGACCACCCCTTTTCCAACCGCTCGGGGTTACAAACCCTCTGACCTTCAGATTACGGCCGGCCGGTGATCCGCCGCGGGACCCCCGCGGGTCCCTCCTTCCCTAGTGCCGAAGGCCTAATTTCTGGCCGCCCTTCCCTGCACCTCCGCGGCCTTTGTCCGACCGGCGCGGCTCCACGGCGCTACGCCCCTCTATCGCGGCCCGCCCCGTCTGCGACCCTTTAAGGTATTTCGGTGCGGCGCGACGGCACTGCGCCCCTCCGCCGCGGCCCGACTCAGGCCACGACTTCTTTTGTCTTCAACGGCGCAGCACGATGGTGCCATGCTCCTTCGCCGCGGTTTTCCTCATTCCCACGCGGTGCCATTGCTCCGCGCTGCCTCCATTCCTAGCCACAAAAAATCAACAACTAAAAGGGGAGGAGGTTCATCCATGTTCGGGCGGTCCGACATCCACCGTTATTTTTATAACATGTGGCTTTATTATTTAACAACAAAATTCATTAAATAATACTCGAACGAAGAACAAACCCAACCTCGAAGTGATTTGTGGAAACTTGTGTCACGGAATATGGTGTCGCGGGGTGAGGCTCCGTAAACGTCATAGGTGTACGTCCGAATAAGGGTTGACATCTCACACCGGCTACGGAGAGGAGAAGGATGACACATCGATCTCTCCTTATGGTGACGACGTTCTTCTTCGAAGTCTTGGCTTTCTTCGCGAAGAAGATGAATTTCTTCAGGAAAACCCCCCAAGTGTTCTCTCCTCAATTCCACACACAACAACCAACCCAAATAAAATAAGGTTCATCCTTATTTTATTAATTCATGCCATGAATTCAAAAATACAAAAATCAAACTCTTATTCACTTGATTTAATTAAGTGAATTGGCATGCAATTAATGAGGGTGAGAGGGTGAGTTACAAAATAAATGAGAGAGGGTGTTTAATGGGGAGTTAGGGAATTTGAAAAGGTTGGGGCTCGTGTGGGCCCCACCCAACTCCCTCACATGGATGTTAAACCACAAAGTATAGAGGAATTAATTTGTGACACAACTTAATTTCACTTAACACTTAAATCACATAGTAAAGAAAGAAAAATAAAATTGTAAAACAATTATATTTCTATTCCTCATTTTTTAACGTCTCCTCCCTAGCAAACGCACCTCCAGAAAAGGTGTTCCTAAGCAATTATCGGCGCTGCGGTTTCATCGGTGCCCATGGAATTCGATTCTTAGTACCTGTTCAAAAGTTTGGAAAACCCGCTCGTTCATTCCCTAAACGTACCTGAGCTAAACTTCAAAAATTGATTCAGGGCACAGCGGGCCACAGAATATGGTGCCGTTTGAAACTGCGCACCCGTAAAATCCCAATGAAATTAAGAAAAAAAATTCATTGAAATTTACGGGTCTTTACATTACTTCCACCTCAGGGGTTTATGTTCCCGTAAAGATATATCACAAACTAGGGAAAAAAATGAGGGTACTGAGCACACATCTGAGCCTCCCACTCCCAAGTGCTTTCATAAAGGTTCCCGTGCTGCCACCTGATGTACACTAGAGGAATCGACCGCCCACATAGGACTCGCTCCTGTCGATCCTCGATCTCCACTGAGACCTCCGAAAAAGTCTCCCCATCATCAATGTCCAGCTCCACATGGTCGATGTTATGCGTCGGGTCGTGTACGTATCTCCTCAGTTGAGATACTTGGAAGACGTCGTGCACCCAGTGCAATATAGGTGGTAGAGCCGGGTGATAAGCCACCTCGCCTATCCTACTAAGAACCTGGAATGGTCCGATTATGCCTGGAGATAACTTGCCACGCCGGCCAAATCTTTTTAATCCACGTTGATGTGAGACCCGCAAGAAAACGTGGTCGCTATCCTCAAACTCCAGTGGTCTCTGCCTCCTGTCAGCAAAAGACTTCTGTCGACTCGGAGTTGTCCTCATCTTCTCCTGGATGACCTGGACCTTCTCTGTCGTTGCCTAGACCATATTTGGTCCTACAAGTGATGAATCCCCAGGGTCTGTCCAGCACAGAGGTGATGTGCAAGGTTGGTCATACAATGCCTCATATGGTGCCATCCTGATGGTGGAGTGGTAGCTATTGTTGTACGCAAACTCCACCAATGGTAGGTGATCCTTCCAGCTACGACCAAAGTCGAGGACACATGCACAGAGCATGTCCTCGAGAGTCTAAATGGTATTCTCCGTCTGACCATCCGTCTGAGGGTGAAAGGCGGTTTTCAGACATAGCTGCGTCCCGAATGCCTCCTACAACCCCTTCCAATGCAGGGATGTAAAGTGAGCATCTCGATCAGAGACCATAGATGAAGGCACACCATGAATCCGGAAAATCTCCTGAACGTAGAGGCGTCCCAAGCTCTCCACTGAGACCTTCTCTCTGATGGGTAAAAAGTGGGCCGACATGGTGAGTCGACCAACAATCACCCAAATTGAGTCGTGACCTTTGAAAGTACGTGGAAGTCCAATTACGAAATCCATTGATATCCCGTCCCACTTCCACTCCGGGACGTCTGTAACACCCCGAGATTTTATGAAAAATATTCTTTTTAATTTCATTAATGTCTTGTGTTGTATGCTACACCAAAAGGAGCTTGCTCAACACGCATCCTTGACTTTCCTTGCATTACACGCAATCGCTACCTTCCTCGATAGCGTGTGTAGTACGCAATACCAAGTTTCACTAAACAACGATATTCTATTAAAATATTATTAAAACTAGCCGTTATGAATAGTAATAACCACCTTTTAAAATTTTAGAAATTTTATCTCTCAAAATGGACTTCATTTTTGGATTCAGATTATCGAATTTAGCCTAAGGTGAAATTTTGGTACTTTTCGGATAACATTCATAATCTGATGAATAGTGAAAATTACTAAATTTTAATTAAAAACAAATTTTTTAATCGAAATAATTAATAGTGATAAATTATTAATTTCAGTGGGTTTAAAGTATATTTACAATATATTTTTACAATTTAATACAATTTTTTTCATTGGATGTAATTTCACATTTAAACCAGTTATAAACAAGTGTCAATCTTTTGATAGTTATTATCTGTTAAAAACACCCCATTTGTTTTGACGACGTTAATTAATTTTTAAATTTGTTAATGTAACTAATATGTTTTGGATTTGGTAAAATAGAAATCATTTTTGAGTTCATAATATCAAATATAGCTTAGGCCTAATTTTTGGTATTTTTCTGGAAACTTTCATTTTTTGATTAATTGTGAAACCACTAAGTGGTAGTAAAAAAAATGAATTTTTCATTAAACTTAATTTTACTGCTTCTGTGAGTGGAATTTCAAAAATAAAAGAGACACGGTTGATGTCAGTAAGTAAAATTTGGTTCAATGAGATGAAAATAATTTTTCGTGAATAGTAACTTTTTACTTTTTTTACCACGGTTAAAAGTAAATAGGGTAATTAAGGGAAAAAATGATATTATTATTACAGTAACATATGTCCTAATTCTTTTGGATAATTTTAATTCGACCAAAAACAACCTTAGGAATAAAATATGACCATTTAGGCCCACTTGTATTAGATAAGGACATTTATTATTATTTAATTCAAATAAGATTTAAAAGAGTTAAAATCAAAGTTTATTTACTAAAACATTTTTAATCTAGGGTTATAAATAAGATAAATTCGATTGTAAATATTCATTAGAAATATAATAAGCTTTCCCAAATAATGATATTTTATTTATAATTTTTAGACATTATATAAATTAATTTATTTATGAAACAATGATGATGCAGTAATTACCATAATAGTGAACAATTATAATAATTGATATTATAAATACCCAAATAATTATAATTTGAGACTTATTATGAATTCCACTAATTTTATAGGTTAATATGACATGTTATTATTGATTTAATTAACGTTTTTAGAACTAATCATTTTGTTATGAGTTTCACAAAAATCAATTACTTAATAGTGTCAAAATTGACATAAAATAGTTTTTAAAACGAATATTATATTATTAATTGTTATTTTATTCCTAAAAATCTAAGGTTCATGAAAATGACATAGATAAGGTTATATATATTAATAATAGACAACTTGGTGTTCTTTTGTCTTGTTATATTATGTTTATTAACCTTATAGTATAAGAACACAAGAAGACACAGTAAAAGTAAAATTATTTAAATTAATGTTAAATCTAAATGATAAGGTTAAAATAGGAACATAAACTTGTCTAAATTCTATCGGATGAGAGTATTACGACCCATACCCACCTTATCTTAGAAATAAATCAAATTGGAGCTAATTAAAACAGAATATGACTTTATAATAAAATAATATTTTTAGTTTTCCAATGGAGCCCCTCTCCTCCCTTATAAAAGGGCACATCCTCCATCTCTTCCTCACACAACTTTGAGCCTTCAAGCTCGGCCAAAACCTTCCCAATTCTCTTCTCCAATTCCCTAGAAACATCCTAGAGGTTCTGGTCTTCCTCAAAGACCAATTTTAGTGCCCTAAAAGGAGATCTCAAAGAGGCGCTTCAAAGAAGAGGTAATGTCCGTTACCGATTCTTTCAACTTTATTTATTCTTCCACATCTTCTTCTTAGGTTGTTTCATTATGAAGTATTAACATCAGTATCACTCATATAATGATATGTTATTATAAGTATGAAACAACCCTATTTCACCATCTATCCATCCTATGGAAAACGAAATCACCTCGCGTGCGTACGTACGGAATGCCGTCTCCACGCCATGGTGAAATCTATTTTCCACCACCACCTTACTTGGATGGTTATAATGGTGTAAATAATAACTATATATGATTATTTTAAAGTCATATTGATTCTGAAATAGTATACCTACACTCCAATACAGTCCCACGATCATGAGAACGATATCATCGCTCGTGAATACGTACGGACTATCGTCTCCACGACGCGATGAGATTCATTCTCCACTTTAAACATTCATGAATGATTATAAAGTACATATAATAAGTAATCATTAAATATATGACATAATAATGATACTGGATTTATGTGTATGTCATCTACTTAATTCCATTCAACTCAATAAGGAAACGATAACAGCGTTCAGGCGTACGTACGGCCTACCGTCTCCATGAACGGTGTATTTCTTTCCATTTACTGATTTATTATATATATGTATATTATGAATATATATTATATATAAATCATGTTTTATATTCTGGAATTAATTAATCATGATCTAAGTAATCATATGAATAATTACAAGTCAAAACACGAATGACAAATGAAACAATTTTACCCAAAACGCTCTTTAACCTGGAATTTACAAAAGAACGGGTAATATAAAGTTATAAGTGAACCATATATGATATCATAACAATGAGTATGATTCTGGAATAAGTCAATGACATTATGTAAACCATTATACATGAGGTTCGGACACTTACGAAGCAAATCAGACCTAAGGTAAGGGAAATATCACAATCTCATTTTTATCCGAGATTGTTTATACTTTGGTATTTACTGGGGTGTATTTTATCATCCACATCCATGTTTCCTCAATATGTAATATTATTTCCATCCACCTACAATTTTTTTAAATCCATTTTTACCCTTTGGTGAGTTTATAGTAAAAGATATGAAATGAATCTTTTGTCATTTTACGTACGAGGTACTTTTTGACTTTTCCGACAAAAGTATGAGAAGAATGTTTTTTTAAACTTATACGGCATGAATGGATTTTTAAAAAGTTATTTCCAAGAAGATTCCTTTACAAGTTTTCATATTTGTTTTTAATAAACTTCTTTTTGTTTAAAATTGTATGACATTTTAATAAAGGAAAAATGTTTTTGAAGTAGAAAGGATATTTTCCTCAAGAATGGTGTTCATGTGTTTTATCAAAATTATTTTCCATCTAAGATAATAAAGTGTTCTGTTTCTATCCCTATTATTACATTGATTTGATTATGTTGTGATGGAATTCATTTTATGAATTTATTTATCTTATATGAATTGTTTTATGATGTCACGTTGTTTATGATTCCCATTTTTATTACATTGGTTATGCAATGATGTATGATTTATGATTTTGTGGCACACATAAGAATGGTATAATTATGAGATGGGTGGGACCTATATCTCCCTCCAATGCATTGGGTAAAGATTTTATATCTCATTAGATAGACATGGCTGGAACGATAGGTTATACCGGTTCAGTGGAACAGGACTGAAACGAGGAGTGAACTCGGTTCAAAAAGGGACTTTGTCTACTAAGATAGTATTGGAAAGAATATTGACTGATAAGAAATGATTATCTTTGATTATGTGAGTATGCCACAAAGTTTCATGTTTTAAGTTATGATTATTTGGATTACATTTCACTACTATGATTTATCCCATGTTATGATATTATGATCTCTTTTTTAGGTTAAGATTTCAAAAATGTTATGTTCTTATGAATATGATGTGATTGATATTTCTTTTGTTTACCCTTACTGAGCATTTGAGCTCACCATTTTGTGTTTTCTTTTCCCCAGGATATAAAGAAAGGTTTTAGGTAAAAAAAGGGGGAAGATCTTTATGGGAGATGTTGAAGATCTTTCACCACGATTAGAAGATTATATTTCGAGATTCCAAATACACTAAACTATTACAGTCCTTGTGTGTCTGTTTTTGTTATGAATTAAGTATTACGCAAAAGTAATGAAATGTCCATGTATTTCAAGCTTAGGGTCTCTACAGTTGGTATCAGAGGGAGGTTTAGTCAACCTTTGGAAACTAGGATGCGAAAACGTTGGTGAGATCCCTAGAGATATTTCTAAGGTATGTCTAGGGATGCCCCTAAGGATAAGTATACGTATAGGATATAGTCATAGAACTATGGTAACGATCTTAGAATATAACCTAAGATGTTAGATATTGAAGTTACTCCCCCTTTATTATGATTTTTCCCTCTAACACTATTCTTTTTGGGTTTTAGAAAATGGCTGGAAACAAGATGTTTCACGATAATGGAGGATATTATGGACAATGGAATGATATTATTCATGAGAAAACAAATAAAATGGGATTTGGAAGTCTAACAATCATTATTATGCTGAATCAGAAATCTCATAATATGATCAATAAACACAAATTTGGTAAGTTTCCTGACTCGGCTAATAAGAGAAAGATGGAGTTTCATGATGATCATAGAGGGAAGAAAGTTCAATTTCCCCTATGTAAATCATGTGGGAAGAGGCATCGAGGAGAATGTTTCAAGGGAACTGGAAGATGCTTTGGGTGTGGAAAAGAAGGAGAAAAAGCCAGTAAGTGCAAAGGAAAAGGTTCAGTTAACACTATGGATGAGGATAATGGTATTGCTACAACATCACCAATTGTTAAATGTTTTAAATGTGGAATGTACGGGCATTATGGAAACCAATTCCCTAAGGGAAAGTCTCATGTAGAGAATCAGTATGACCGTATGAGTAGTATTTATGTTGATGATGATGAAGAGACTACAAATGATATGTGAGTTGAAAGAATTGTTGAAGCTCAGTCAATGGTTTAAGAAGGTAGTGGAATGATTACATGTTTATCAAGTGTATTGTTGTATAAGTAATCTCATGGTACTATGGAATAAAGATATATCTAAGGATTGTTACACTGTTGTCATTCCTTGAGTTTTGAAAGTGTATGATTAATGGTACCAGTATCCATTAAAGGATATTCAGATATTTTTGGAATATAGATGATATGCGCATAAAGGAGGGATAAGGAAATAAATAAATGTTTGATAGTATTCATGAGCTCATGACTGATATAAGGAGAAGGTTATGTAATGGATTGAGTATATAGAATTTTTGGATTTTGGTATGTGGAAAGAGTTAACTTTTGACAGCATTCATGTTTTCACTAAGGTTTAATGGGTATTTATTTTTCAAGAGAATACATGATTATGGTATTAACATGATTGGAATGTGACCAACAAGATATATGGGGGATAAATGATGGTATTCACATGATTGGTTGATGACATTTCAAGTAATCATTTTCTTTATATTATGAGCTTGGACCGAAGTATTTCCTAAATATTGGAATGGATTATGTTGGAAATAAGTTAGTATTTTTTAAGGATAGAACTTTTGATATTATTTATGTGATGTTATAATAATGTAGTTTTAGAAAAAGGACAACCTGCAGGACGGGCGACAGCCCATCGCGTCGGAAAAGGCTGTGGGAATCGAACCCAAAACCGAAGTACGACTGGCCTTTCTCGCCTACCACTGGCCTACAGGAACTCCCTGGTTAGTATAAAATAGTTTTATTTTATTATGTGGCATGATAGATGAAGTATATGTCCATTTTGGAACGATATACGATAGATGGACTTATGTATATTTGATAACTTTTTCTAACCTTTTCTTTGAAACAGATGGAATGAACCATCATTCTATCACATGATCTATTAACACTTCATGAATAACAAATTAAACTTCATTTATTTAAGAGATGAAGTGGAAATTATTCAAAGCATGAACAACAGTGAAATTGTACTAAAATAAAGTAAGTATTTATTCTAATTCAAAATCTTCAACTTTAGGGAAATGATCTTGAAAACCCAAAAAAATGTTGTCCTAGTGCCCTTATATCCGATGAATCAGATGGTACCTTAGATCGTCACGAATTTATGGCTTTGTGATTGCTGGCTTTTCCATAGCCATGTTCTCTACCACTCTCCATCAGAACATGATTGTAAGATTTCTCTTCCATATCCATATTTTCACCTATGTGGAAACCCAGTGATTAGATTATTTGGGTAACCGTTACGTTTCATACTTTTGTTTTTAAAGATTGGTTTTGGTATTCCTTTTTACGATGTGGGTTTCTATTAAAGAAACTTTTAAATAGTAAACCATTTATAACCCTGACGAATTTCGAGGGAGAAATTCATTTTAAGGGGGGTAGAATGTAACACCCTGAGATATTATGAAAAATAGTCTTTTTAATTTCATTAATGTCTTGTGTTGTACGCTACACCAAAAGGAGCTTTCTCAACACGCATCCTTGACTTGCCTTGCATTACACGAAATCACGACCTTCCTCAATAGCGTATGTAGTACGCAATACCGAGTTTCACTAAACAACGATATGCTATTAAAAATATTATTAAAACTAGCCGTTATGAATAGTAATAACCACCATTTAAAATTTTAGAAATTTTATCTCTCAAAATGGACTTCTATTTTGGATTCGTAGTATCGAATTTAGCCTAAGGTGAAATTTTGGTACTTTTCGGATAACATTCATATTCTGATGAATAGTGAAAATTACTAAATTTTAATTAAAAACAACTTTTTTAATAGAAATAATTAATAGTGATAAATTATTAATTTGAGTGGTTTTAAAGTATATTTACAATATATTTTTACAATTTAATACAATGCTGGTCATTGGATGTAATTTCACATTTAAACCAGTTATAAACAAGTGTCAATCATTTGATAGTTATTATCTCTTAAAAACACGCCATTTGTTTTGATGACGAGAATTAATTTTTAAATTAGTTAATGTAACTGATATGTTTTGAATTTGGTAAAATAGATATCATTTTTGAGTTCATAATATCAAATACATCTTAGGCCTATTTTTGGTATTTTTCTGGAAACTTTCATTTTTTGATGAATAGTGAAACCACTAAGTGGTTGTAAAAAAAATGAATTTTTCATAAAACATAATTTTACCGCTTCTGTGAGTGGAATTTCAAAAATCCGACAGACACGGTTGATTTCAGTAAGTAAAATGTGGTTCAATGAGATGAAAATAATTTTTGGTGAATAGTAACTTTTTACTTTTTTTACCATGGTTAAAAGTAAATAGGGTAATTAAGGGTAAAAATGATATTATTATTACCCTAAAACATGTCCTAATTCTGTTGGATAAGTGTAATTCGACCAAAAACAACCTTAGGAATAAAATATGACCATTTAGTCCCACTTGGATTAGATTAGGACATTTATTATTATTTAATTCCAAGAAGAGTTAAAAGAGTTAAAATCAAAGTTTATTTACTACAACATTTTTAATATAGGTTTATACATAAGAAAAATTAGATTTTAAATATTCATTAGAAATCTAATAAGATTTCCTACATAATTATATTTTATTTATAGTTTTTAGACATTAAATAAATTAATTTATTTATGACACAATGATGATGCAGTAATTACCATAATAGTGAAAATTTATAATAATTGATATTATAAATACTCAAATAAATAAAATTTGAGACTTTTTATGAATTAAACTAATTTTTTAGGTTAATATGACATGTTAGTATTGATTTAATTAACTTTTTTCGAACTAATCATTCTGTTATGATTTTCACAAAAATACATTACTAAATAGTGTCAAAATTGACATAAAATAGTTTTTTAAAAAAATATTATATTATTAATTGTTATTTTATTCCTAAAAATCTAAGGTTCTGCCAAATGACTTAGATAAGGTTATATATATTAATAATAAACAACTTGGGGTTCTTTTGGCTTGTTATAGTATGTTTATTAAACTTATAGTATAAGAACACAAGAAGACACGGTAAAAGTAAAATTATTTAACTTAATGTTAAATCTAAATGATTAGGTTAACATAGGAACCTAAACTTGTCTAAAATCTATTGGATGAGAGGATTTAGACCCATCCCCTCCTTATCTTTGAAATAAATCAATTTGGAGCTATTTAAAACCGAATATGACTTTATAATAAAATAATATTTTTAGTTTTCCAAAGGAGCCCCTCTCCTCCCTTATAAAACGGCACCTCCTCCCTCTCTTCCTCACACAACATTGATCCTTCAAGCTCGGCCAACCCCTGCCAAATTCTCTTCTCCACTTCCCTAGAAACATCCTAGAGTTTCTTTTCTTCCTCAAAGACCAATTTTAGTGCCCTAAAAGGAGATCTCAAAGAGGCGCTTCAAAGAAGATGTAATGTCCGTTACCGATTCTTTCAACTTTATTTCTTCTTCCACTTCTTCTTATTAGGTTGTTTCATTATGAAGTAATAACATAAGTATCAATCATATACTTATATGTTATTATAAGTATGAAAACCCTATTTCACCATCTATCCATCCTACGGAAAATGAAATCACCGCGTGTGTGTACGTACGGAATACCGTCTCCACGCCGTGGTGAAATCTATTTTCCACCACCACCTTAATTGGATTTGTATAATGGTGTAAATAATAACTATATATGATTATTTTAATGTGATAATGATTCTGAAATAGTATAAATACACTCCAATACAGTCCCACGATCATGAGAACGATATCATCGCTCGTGCGTACGTACGAACTTCTGTCTCCACGACGCGATGAGATTCATTCTCCACTTTAACCATTCATGAATGATTATAAAGTACATATAATAAGTCATCATTAAACATATGACATAATAATGATACTGGTTTTATGTTTATGTCATCTACTTAATTCCATTCAACTCAATAAGGAAACGAAAACAACATTCATGCGTACGTACGGCCTACCGTCTCCAGGAACGGTGTATTTCTTTCCATTTACTGATTTATTTATATATGTATATTCTGAATATATATTATATATAAATCATGTTTTATATTCTGGAATTAAGTAATCATGATCTAAGTAATCATATGAATAATTACAAGTCAAAACACAGACGACAAATGAAATAATTTTACCCAAAACGCTCATTAACATGGAATTTACAAAAGAACGGGTAATATAAAGTCATAAGTGAACCATATATGATATCATAACAATAAGAATGATTATTTAATAAGTCAATGACATTATTTAAACCATTATACAGGAGGTTCGAACACTTACGAAGCAAATTGGACCTAATGTAAGGGAAATATCACAATCTCATTTTTATCCGAGATTGTTTATAATTTGGTATTTACTGGGCTGTATTTTATCATCCACATCCATGTTTCCTAAATATTTAATATTATTTCCATCCACCTAAAATTTTTTTAAATCCATTTTTACCCTTTGGTGAGTTTATAGTAAAATATATGAAATGAATCTTTTGTTATTTTTCGTACGAGGTACTTTTTGACTTTTCAGACAAAAGTACGAGAAGAATGTTTTTTTAAACTTATACGGAATGAATGGATTTTTAATACATTATTTCCAAGAAGCATCCTTTACAAGTTTTCATGTTTATTTTTAATCAAATTCTTTTAGTTTAAAATTTTATGCCATTTTAAGAAATGAAAAATGTTTTTGAAGTAGAAAGGATATTTTCCTCAAGAATGGTGTTCAAGTGTTTTATCAACATTATTTTCCATCTAAGATAATAAAGGGTTCTGTTTCTATCCCTATTATTACATTGATTTGATTATTTTTTGATGGAATTATTTTTATGAATTCCTTTATTTTATATGAATTGTTTTATGATGTCACGATGTTTAAGATTCCCATTTTTATTATATGGGTTATGCAATGATGTATGATTTATGATTTTGTGGCACACATAAAAATGTTATCATTATGAGATGGGTGAGACATATATCTCCCCCAATGCATTGGGTAAAGATTTTATATCTCATGAGATAGACATGGCTGCAACGGTAGGATATACCGGTTCAGTGAAACAGGAATGAAACGAGGAGTGAACTCGGTTCAGAAAGGGACTTTGTCCACTAAGATAGTCTTTGCAATGAGTCTTGACTACCTGAAGTTGAGCCTGACTCTGCCCGCCAGTTCCATGTGGTTGGGGTGGACCTCCTGTTGGTGGTGGTGGTAGAGACTCAAAGCGTCGCCCACCACCTACTGCTCGGCCAGCTCCTCTGCCTCGTACGCCTGCTCCCTGCGGACCACCACGGTCGAACCTCTGCCTCTGCCTGGCTAGTCCCTCAATCATCTGCTGCTCCTCTGCACAACGGGTCGGGCAGTCACGAGCCATGTGGCCCTGCCCACCGCATGCATATCACTGTCTGCTCCTTGTAAGACTTGCTCTGCGCCATGTGCCCCGCACCTCTACGTCAGTGTCCTCAGTTTGTCCGCCTGATGGTCTGGTCCGCTTGGACCTCTGAGTCATCCGTCGACTGTCAGCGGCAGAAGACTTAGCTATATGCCGCCAAGGGGTTGGTGTCGCTGCTGGTGTAGGCTCAACAAGAAAGCTCTCTACGAGAAGGGCTCACTCCAGTACTCCTTCCTGTGTCGGAATGCTGAGGGAGATCATCAAGGCCCTAATCTTATACCTTAGTCCATGCTCGAAGGTCCGGGCCCAAAAGAATGGGTCTCGAACTATTTTCATGGAATAACGCGAGAGATCGGTAAATCTCGCTGAGTACTGGGCTACCGTCATGCTGCCCTGCCACAGCTGTTGTAGCTCTTGAATGCACACCGCACGGAGGGTGGCTAGGACGAACTCTGAGTGAAAGAGGCTCTCGAAGTCCGACCAAAGGAGATATGCCTCATCGTTCACTGGGAGCATCAAGCTCCACCATCTTCCTGCTACCGCGTGCAGGAGACTCACTGAAAGGATCACCATGAGGTCAGCTGGTGTCCATACTAACCTGAAAACTCGAACGACAGCCTCCAACCAATCCTCGGCAGCCTGAGGGTCCATCTCCCCATGGAACCTGGGCGGTCTCTGACGCAGAAACTCATGCAGTGCACTAAGACGACGTGCACTCTTAGCGGTTGGGACTGGTGGCATCGGTGGCTCAGCGAGTAGAGGTACCGCCGATGCCCCTGCTATAATAGGGCCCTGCACCGAGGCCTCGTCGCTCGGTGGGCTGTCGCCTCGCACAAAGCTCGGAACCCTAGCTGGCTACCATCTTGGGGCCATCCTGAAAAGATACAGGTGTTCCATGGTCAATACAATATACCTGGTGAGCTGACACAAAGTAATCACTAAGAAAACATTTGAAACACACATGCAATCAATGTTTTCATGCACTGAGTCTGAAATTAAAAGTCAGGGTCCTGGTGTATGGATACGTCGGCCGCCGCACCAACAGTAGACTCCCTGGACTAATAACCAAACTCAATTCCTTAACACTATTTATTCTAATATAAGAAAGATCAGAGTCCTGAGTTCTGTGGTAGAACCGAACACCTTTGATAACAATTTGTCACGACCCGACCTCGGGACCTGTGACGTGACTACCCCAAGCCTGCCTTCCATAGGCCAGGGGCTGGCGAATAGCACCAAAGGCGAAAATCCTGATATCTGGGAAGGCAATGCCATTAAGTAAGAAAACAAACACCACATAGAATGCAAGTAGAAGTAAACACTAAGTAAAGTGATTAAAATGGTAAGTGATGGAAAGTAAATGGGCTAGAATACAAACCCAACTGAAAGTAATGTACAACTAAAAAGAGAGTACAACAGCAAAAAAGTAAAGCAGCAACACCAAGCCGTCCTCTGGAAATCCCACCAGAAGGGTGGGTACAGATAGTGTCCTCAACTCCTCGGCTCTAGCCATCCGCTCCGTGTACGTCTCGTCCAGTGATCCACCTCCAGGAACCGTCCAGCTCCACGATATTTTACCTCTATCAGCGTTGTCCGTCGTCTGCATCCATCACAACATAGTGCGGGCATATCCCGTGCAGGGGTGAGTATACGCTACTCAGTAGGGACCCCGAGACCCCCGAAGGTCTCCCAGAATCCACGAAGGATAATCCAAAAAGGAAAGATACAATCACGAAGTAACAACCAACTCCATTTAGGTATATGCCCATACATATACCTAAGTCATCAATTCTAGTTCAACTCCAACATCCGAGACCAAGTTCGATCTAGTCCACACATGATAGCACAATCCAATCCACACAAGATTGCACATCCCAATCCACACAGGATAGAAAATCAATCATATCGAAGATTATGATTGAAAGTCAAGACTCATCTCACACAGGTATATTTCTTCGTAAGATCATAGAGATGATTAGATGTAGCCACTGATTCATCTAAGCTGTCAGACCCACAGAAGATACAAGACCAGCTAAGCTACCAGACCCACAAAGGATACAAGACTAGTTACTTTGCCAGACCCATGTAGGATACAAGTACATAGTCAAATACTGCCAGACCCACGTGGGATACAAGAATAGTAGTCACGTACTGCCGTACCCACATAGGATTCAAGAACGGTAGTCATCTCTGTGGATCCCACGGAGGATTCCATTACGGTCGTCGTCACTGCCGAACCCACGGAGGATCCCAGTACAGTTGTCATCGTCGTCAGAGTCGCAGCCAGCTCAAGGGTTCCCGCACACAGCATGCTCGATTCCGGGAGGGTCCGCTCCACGAGCCAACGGGGGTCGATAAATCAACTGAAAAGAATTCCGGAGATCATGTATCCCAAAGTTATTTCTCTTAAAAAGGAACTCAACGTGATAGACGGCACGTCAATCGGACACCCGGTCTGAGAGTTATTGGCTTTTTTCGTCCCAGGGGCCCGGTTGGTTTTTAAGTCAAAACCAACCTGTCCGTACTCCAATTACATCCAAAACTCGATCAGAGTAAGCCAAAAGAACCATCTCACTTAGAGGAATCCAACGAAGTCTACGACACGTCAATCAGACATCCGGAGCTTAATTTATAAGCATTTCCGCTCCGAGGGCCCAATTTTTTCGTCTTTGAACCAACCCGTCCGTACGCAAAGTTCTCCGAAACCTTGAGTGTAATATACCGAAATGACCGTCTCGATCCAAGGATCGCTACGAAGCTGACGATGTGTCGATCAAAGGGCAATATCTCATGTTATGGACCTTTGAACGTAGATGTCTAAAAACAGGGGGTTTGGGCCCTGTCTGACCCGGCACAATACCCCCCTAGGTCGACCCGACCTGGGTCCGGGTCCGGCCCGGTTGGGCGCGGCCCAGCCGGTGCGGCTCGGCCCGACGCGGGTGTCCGGACCGACACGGGCAGTCCGGCCTGGGCGCTCGCGCGCTGAGCGGACGCAGGGGGGGGGGGGGTGCCACCCCCCTTTATTTGAAACGGTGGCCCCCACATAGGGGGCCCTCCCCTTTTCCAATCGCCAGGGGTTACAAACTGCCAGCCCTTCCGATTACGGCCAGCCGTGATGGCCCGCCGGTGAGCTATCACGGGACCCCCACGGGTCCCTCCTTCCCTTGTGCCGGCAGCTCGATTTCCGGCCGCACTTCCCTACACCACCGCGGCGTTTTTCCGACCGGCGTGGTGCGACGACGCCGCACTCCTTCACCGTGGTTTTCCTCGTTCCCGCACAGTGCCGTTGCGTCGCGCCGCCTCCGTTCCAAGACAAACAATATTCAACAACAAAAAGGGGAGGAGGTTCAGACGTGATCGTGCAGTCTGACCACCTCGGATATTTTAATAACATGCGGCTTAATTATTCAACAACAAAATTCGTTAAATAATAGTCAAACGAAGAACAACCGCTACCTCAACGTGATTCACGAAAACTTGCATTGTGGAAGACGACATCACGGGGTGAGGCTCCGTAAGCGTCGTCTGTGTACGTCCAAAGAAGGGTTGATGTCTCACACCGGCTGTGGAGAGGAGAAGGAAGACATGATGATCTCTCCTTACGGTGACGGCGTTCTTCGTCGAAGTATTGGTATTCTTCGCGAAGAAGATGAAGTTCTTCAGGAAAACCCCCAAGAGTTATCTCCTTAGTTCCACACACAGTATCCAACCCAAATAAAATAAGGTTCATCCGTATTTTATTAACTCATGCCATGAATTCAATAATAAAAAATTCAAACTCTTATTCACTCAATTTACTAATGTGAATTGGCATGCAATTAATGAGGTTGAGAGGGTGAGTTACAAAATAAATGAGAGAGGGTGTTTAATGGGGAGTTTGGGAATTTGAAAATGTGGGGGATCGTGTGGGCCCCACCCAACTCCCTCACATGGATGTTAAACCACAAATCAGATAGGAATTAAGTTGTGACACAACTTTATTTCACTTAACACATAAATCACCGAGTAAAGAAATAAAAATAAAATTGTAAAACAATTATATTTTTATTCCTCACTATTTTTAACATCTCCTCCCGAGAAAATGCACCATCGGAAAAGGTGTTCCTAAGAAATTACCAGCGCTGCGGTTTCATCGGTGCCCTCAGATTTTGATTCCAATCACTGGTTCAAAAGTTAGGAAAACCTGCTCGTTCGTTCACTGAACGTACCCAAGATAAACTTTGGGAATTGATTCCGGGAACACCGGGGCCCAGAATCCGGTGTTGTCTGAAACTGTGCACTCGTAAAATCCCAAAGAAATTAATAAAAAAAATTCCTGGAAATTTACAGGTCTTTATACAAAATTAGTTGTGGGTTTAATCATTTATCTATAGTGTAATCCTGACTCAATATATTAATATTCAGAAGACTCAAATAGTGATTTGACACTATGTAATGACCCAATCATCCTATTGCTATAGAATTTAATGAATTGATCATATATTGAAGGGATCGCTACATACTAATGCAAAAAACTCCTTCCCTACAAGACATTGAAGGTCTTATATTCTCAGACAACTATGAATATAAATTTCGTAACCAGATCGTAAAAAATTGTTTTGAGATTTATTTTTCTAAGGGGTCTTCATTAAAATTAATCAAACCCATGTTGATTTAGAGATAAAGGGGGTAGATTAAATTCAGTGATTCCAAATTGGAGAATAATTTGGAATGGAATTATCTTGATTTCTGACCCATTTAAAACAAATGGGTAATTTATATCAATGGTTGTTAATCATTGGGATATGTATAGGTCCTTATGTGTTCATGAATAAAATCATCTTTATATTTTACTTTGAATGAGATAACTACATTCCATTCAAAAGGGTCTACATCTGGACGATATACCTTGGTTATATATACCATGATTTCTATTACAATCATAAACAAGATTTATTACAGAAAATATTCACTTCAATCAACAGAGAATATCGAGAGGTTTATTGTATTTTGGGGCTTAGGATAATTACATAACAATTGCATACACAAAACTCAACATCTTTATTGAAAACATCCTTTACATGACCGCTACATTCCATTTTACATAGAATTGCATTATATTACCTGAGGACATGCATAAAAAGGGGAGTGCTAGGAGTAAACAAGAAATAACATGTGGAATACAATACATATGACAACCCTGCTTTTTATTACAACTTAAACATGCTTTATTACATAAAACATCACTTGATCCACCAAATAAGATCGAGAGGTTTGGTGTCTTTGGGGCTTAGGATCATTACATAAGACTTTAAACTTGAAATACAACATCTTTATTGAAAACTTCCTTTACATGACCACTACATTCCTTCGTACTTATCATTGCATGGGATAACCTGAGGACATGCATAAGAAAAGGGTGAGCTATAAAGCCTAGTAAGGGAGTAAACAATGAATAACATGAGAAGTGAAATACATGTTAGGCAACAGGCATATCAATAGAGCATAAGAGAAACATGAACATAAAGGCATGATAAAGCATGATAATCATAACATGGAAATGTGGCAACAACACTTAACATTGAATTAGCATGAGCCAAGGCTCATTGCACATGGAGCATGAGTAAACCCTCATTGCACTTGAAGAACGAGTAAACCCTTGTTGCACTTGAATTAGCATGAGTAAACACTCATTGCACATGACTTATCATGATACTATACTTTACCCAATGCATCAGAGCGCTATAAAGGGCGCACCCTTCTTAAACATTTCATTTCATGCATAAGTGTGCCACATGGATCATAAAACATGGATTCCTAAAACATAATCATTTCTTCCACAATAAAGAATGTGGAATTCATACATGAAACTTTACAATCAATATGTATATGTCCATAAAGGTGAATACCCTTGATGGAGAAATGGGCATGGTAGTCACTACACAAAGACATTGGCTTAGAAAATCGGTGCGATTTCGGCAGCGTAACGGCGTGACATAAGAATTCATAAAAAAGGTCGATGAGAGAGAAAGGGGATCCTCATCATATTTAAATGTAATGGAAAGTAAGGAGATCATATATATACATGTCCCAACAATAGAAATTGTATTTAGATTCATGATACAAAAGTATTGCTTGAATGTAAAAGAAGAGAGAGAAGTTCCTTTCGGAATTTCGGCATAGTAACGGGTGTACATGGGAGGCATTTAATGAGAGAGAAAGGGTTCTACCATCATTCAAACAATAAGAGGGAAGTATGGGGGAGGTGAGAAACCATACCCCAACATTCATAATTGAAATAAAAAGGGAAATACAACTTAAAGAAAATTGACAAAAAAAAATGAGAAAGGAAGAAAACCCCTTACTTGGAAGTGTGCTTCCAAAGGCTAGAGAGAGGCTTGTGAGAGGCTTCTTGGGAGCTTGGGGCACCTTGGGAGGATTCTAGAGAGAGTAGGTCAAGGGTTGGACGAACTTCAAGGGCTTTGAGTGAGGAGGAAGTGGGAGCTTGGGTGGGTTTATATAGGAAAGGTGAGAGAATTCTTTATTATTTAGGTTTGGGACCCCTTATATTAAAATAGTCCAAACCACAAACCATCCCATGGTATTTGCCAATGGTTTCTGGAAAAGGAAAGAGGAAAACAATATTTTACAAGTCCAAGGTCCGAACTTATTAAAAAATTAGGGTTGCTTATGTGGAGGTGAGTCACACTTCCATGGAAATTAATTTAAAAAGGCAAAGTGTTGAATAAGTCTTGAGGGCTCCATTAATGCTTTGAAAAGTGAGTCAAACAAACCCAAAACCACATTATTTTAATGATAAAACACATATTGGCCGAACATAAGGATTATGGTATTTTATTACATCACCATTGGGTCATTATGATGTCATAAAACACATTATATATTTAAATGGTATTTAATTTTTACCCAAAAATTTGACTGTCTCAGAAAATTATGAAAAATTCACCGTTGGATAATTTTGACGTCCTGATTCCGAAAATAATATTTATTTTATGTAAATAATTTTCTAAATATGTGAATTTTCACTTTTAAAATAAAAACCGACATTTATAAAAAAAATTCACGGGTTTTGACAGAAATGGCTTTCAAACCTTAATAAAAATTTTAATTGCATTCATAAAATTATAAGATCATTTGTATTTAATAAAAATTAATTTAATATTAATAATAATATTTTATTAAAATATTATTTAATTCAAAAATCCTTTAATTTAATAAAATATAATTCTTAATTAAATAATAACTAAAAACACCATTTGTACTTTAAAAACTAATTACAATGTATCAAAAATGACTGGAAATTATATTCATTATTATATACAAAAATAATGTACATGAACACGGTGCTACTTATTTGTTACATAACCCCTTAAAATAGCCGCATAAGACCTAAGGGTAAGGTGTGCGATGGTGACAGACTCTTGGGGTTGCTCGGATAACATCGCCCGAGTTATAATCTCTATCAACTTCCATTTTTCCCGTAGACGATCACGTTCGAGCTTGACTTGATGAAGCTCAACTTGGGATTGGTCAAGGGCAAAGCCCAAAGACGCCACCTCTTTTCCGAGCTCCGACAAGTGGGCTTCGTAAGGGGCAATTCTACTGGATGAGGCCATCGCTTCCTTTGTCTGAGTAGAAAATTGGTTCGTTAAAGCCTTATATTTAAACTACCCAGATGATCACTGTTCAACGGCTATAAAAGTAACGGTCACAAATATTAACGTTAAACTAAAGAAGTTGACATCTTATAAAAACATTTTTTTCATAAAGAAACATTTAACTAGATCAAGAGGGATTTTCCATTAATGAAATTTTGGGTCGTTACAACATTCCCCCCTTAAGAAATTTCGCCCTTGAAATTTTCCTTTTCCCACACTAAAACAAATGTGGGTAACTTAGCTTCATCATATCCTCCGACTCCCAAGTTGCTTTTTCAAACTTGTGGTTTCTCCACAACACCTTGACGAGGGGCATTGTCTTATTTCGTAGAACTTTTTCTCTACGATCTAAGATCTTTACTGGTTGCTCCTCATAAGAATGATCATCTTCTAATTGTACCACCTCGGAAGAGAGTACATGTGAAGGGTCTGGTAAGTACTTCCTTAAGAGGGATACATGGAAGACATCATGCACCTTGGCCATAGTAGGTGGAAGTGCTAGTCGATAGGCCACAGCCCCAACACGATCAAGAATCTAGAAGGGGCCGATGTACCATGGACTTAACTTCCCTTTCTTTCCAAACCTCATGACCTTCTTCCATGGAGATATGCGTAAAAACACCATGTCTCCGAGTTTAAACTCAAGGTCTCGTCGACGATTATCTGCATAACTCTTCTGCCGACTCTGGGCTACCTTGATATGCTGCTGAATGGTTTTCACCTTCTCTACCATTTCTTCGACCATTTTGGGTCCAAGCAGCTTACGTTCACCGACCTCATCCCAACATGCCAGTGTTCTGCACCTTTTCCCATATAGGGCTTCATATGGTGCCATTTGGATGCTCGAGTGGAAACTATTATTATAAGAGAACTCAACTAGAGTAAGATGTTGATCCCATCCTCCTTTAAAGTCCATTGAGCACGCTCTCAACATATCCTCAAGTGTTTGGATAGTTCGCTCGGATTGGCCATCCGTTTGAGGATGATAGGCCATACTGAAGTTCAGTTCAGTATTCAGAGCATGTTGAAGACTCTTCCAAAACATAGAGGTAAATCTTGGATCTCGGTCCGACACAATAGATAGTGGTACTCCATGCAACCGTACCACTTCCCTGATATATATCCGTGCCAGTTGATCCAAAGAGAAATCCTCTTGAATAGCAATGAAGTGTGCAGTCTTTGTAAGACGATCCTCAATAACCCAGATTGCATTGTTGCTTTTGGATGTCCTTGGAAGTCCAGTGACGAAGTCCATGGTGATGTTCTCCCATTTCCATTCTGGTATGGGCAATGGTTGCATCATCCCCTTAGACTTATGCCTTTCTGCCTTCACTTGCTGACACACCAGGCACTTTGATGTATATTCAGTGATCTCCTTCTTCATATTATCCCACCAAAAGTTTTCTCGGAGATCTCGACACATCTTTGTGCTCCCTGGGTGAATAGAGAAATTTGAACTATGTGCATCATCCAAAAGTTCCTTCTTCAGCTCCGAACTTGATGGAACACATAGTCTTTTCCCAAACCGCACAATTCCTTCTTCATTAACATTAAACTCTGAGGATTTTCCCTTTTTGATAGCTTCCACTTTTTCTTGGATTCTCGCATCACCCTTTTGAGCATCCTTTAACCTTTCCAAAAGAGATGGTTGAGCAATCATTTGTGAAAGGATTGATGATGTTCCCTTCTTTATGATTCCCACGTCCATCTTTATCAAGTCTAAGAAGATTGGATCCTTCTCAATTCTCATCATTGATAGAATTGCTGGATCCTTTCTACTTAGGACATCCGCCACCTTGTTCGCCTTCCCAGGGTGGTAATGTATTGAACAGTCATAATCCTTTATGAGCTCTATCCATCTTCTCTGGCGCATATTAAGCTCTTTCTGTGTGAATATATATTTAAGACTCTTGTGGTCAGTATATATCTCACATTTCTCTCCATAGAGATAATGCCGCTAGATTTTCAAGGCAAAGATCACCGCCGCCAACTCCAGATCATGTGTTGGATAGTTTCGCTCATGGATTTTCAACTGCCTTGAGGCATAGGATATCACTTTATCATTTTGCATCAGCACACATCCTAATCCCTTCTTCGAAGCATCACTGAATACCACAAAAAGCTCCCCACTTGTGGGTAAAGTGAGCACAGGTGCAGTGATAAACCTCCTTTTCAACTCCTTGAAGCTTTCTTCGCATTCATCACTCCAAGAAAACTTTACTCCCTTTCGAGTTAGCTTGGTAAGAGGGTTGGACAATCGTGAGAAGTTTCTCACAAATCGTCGATAATATCCAGCTAACCCCAAGAAGCTACGGATATCAGTTACCGATGTTGGCCTCGACCATCCCTCAATTGCATCTATTTTGGAGGGGTCCATAGATATCCCATTGCTTGTGATGATATGGCCCAAGAATGAGACCTCCTTCAACCAGAACTCACACTTGCTGTACTTGGCATAGAGCTTCTCCTTGCACAAAGTCTCCAGTACAGTTCTTAAATGCTCCTCATGGTCCTCCTTGGTTTTGGAGTATATTAGAATATCATCTATAAAGACTACCACAAATTTATCTAGGTAATCTCTAAAGACTCTATTCATCAAGTCCATTAATATTGCTGGAGCATTGGTGAGTGCAAAAGGCATTACTATGAATTCATAGTGCCCGTACCTTGTACGAAAAGCAGTCTTGGGGATATCTTCCTTCTTCACCCTTACTTGATAATATCCTGACCGCAAGTCGACCTTGGAGAAGTATTGTGCTCCACGCAGCTGATCAAACAAGTCATCGATTCTTGGTAGAGGATACTTGTTCTTTATCGTGATTTTTTTAAGTTCACGATAATCGATGCAAAGCCGCATTGACCCATCCTTCTTCTTGACGAAGAGGACTGGTGCACCCCATGGTGATGCACTTGGGCGTATAAACCCTTTATCCAGATTCTCCTGTAGTTGTTTCTTCAGTTCTTCAAGCACAACCACAGCCATTCTATATGGAGTCTTGGATATTGGTAGCACCCCAGGTATAAGTTCAATTGAGAACTCAACATCTCTTCTTGGAGGAAGACCAGGAAGTTCCTTGGGAAATACTTCAGCGAATTCCCTCACAATAGGCATTTCTTCAAGGGTGGTTTTTTCCTTTGACTCAATCATCTGATCCAGATATGCGTTCTCATAAGGAAGTAATATCCATGCTTGAGATGGTGGAGCTAAAGGATATTCATCTTCCTCCTGACACTTGTAATGAATCGGGGGTCGATTCTCCATATGGAGTGTGATTTCCCTCTCCCGACAATTTATGTTGGCTCTATATAAGGAAAGCCAATCCATGCCAAGAATTGCATCAAATTCCACCAAAGGGAGTATGATGAGGTTCGCCGGGAAATTCAATCCACAGATTATAATAGGGGAGGACTTATACTCATGGGATACAATGATTGCCCCATTTGTCGTACTCACCGACATCTTTACTTCCATGATTTGTGGTGGTGCAGGGATTGTTCTACTAAACTTTTGAGATATAAAAGAATGCGTAGAACCTGAATCAAAAAGTACGTTCGCTATTCTTGAATGAATAACTAGCGTACCTGTCACCACTTCGTTGTCGGGGTTCACTTCGGCAGAAGTGATGGCAAAAGCTCTTCCTTGCTGTCTTGGAGGTTGTTGATTGCCTCCGATAACCCTTGGATTAGGGCACTGATTCGCAAAATGACCCGGTTCTTTGAATTTGAAGCATTGAACAACGCGTTGATGTTCGAACGGAGCGTTCCTCCCCTCCGTCGCAGCCGCGGGTCCTTCTTGCTGACAGTTAACAGCTAGGTGCCCTTCTCTTCCACACTTGAAGCATTTTCTTGTCCCCCTAAGGCAATTTCCAGGGTGCTTCTTTCCACACTTTTGGCAAGTGGGGTGCTGGAATTTCTTAGCGCCATTGGATTTATCCATCGGACCACCAGCATTGAAGTCCACCTTCCGATTCTTGTCCCCATGAGACCCCTGTGATTCTCCGATCTCCATTTCAACCTTGAGGGCACATCGGACAATTTCCTCATAGCTGTCGAAGTCACGGATCGCTAAAGCTTTCCGCAAGCTAGGCTTCAGCCCACCAAAGAAGCGGTCAACCTTGCATTCGGGGGTAACGACAATGTCGGAAGCGTATCGTGCAAGCCTTGTGAAGTTTTCCTCGTACGCTCCCACAGATTCCTCATCTTTCTTCTTGAGGGAAAGTAAGTCCCTTTCCATCTTAAGACGGAGGGTTCGTGGAAAATATTTATCGAAAAACATCTTCCGGAATACCGTCCATTACAAAGCCTCGATCTACTCCTCAGGCTTCGTATTTTTGATCAATGTCCACCATTGATCAGCTTCACCCTCCATACGATAAGCCGCCAGGAGAACCTTCTCTTTTTCAGAGCATTGGAGGATGGAGAATATCTTTTCAATGGAGTTGATCCATTGTTCAGCAATCGTGGGATCGGATGATCCACTAAAAGTAGGAGGCCTTTGTCTCATGAATCTTAAAATAGAGACTTGTTCTTTCTTAGGGGGGGGGGGGGGTTGAACTTTCCTCTTGACCAGTTTTTCTATTCAAAACTTGAGATAGCTGAGAGAGAAGCGTGACAAAGTTCGCGATTCCCGCTCCCATTGGATTGGGCATCTCATAAGTACAATCATCACACTGATCTTCACAACGGTTGTTAGCCCGAGTTCTCCTATTACCGGCCATTGGCTGGAATAAAAGTAATGTTAGGGGTAGCACATAAAGGGTAATCCAAATACAAAAGTTGATGACTTATAAATAAACTTTAATCTCTTTAACTCATGAGTCTATAGGATTCAATCCAGGCTTTTCATGATCTTCCTTCTAACATATATTCTTAGGGGAATTTTTCCCTTAATAAGGGTTCATACTAAGATTGTGAATTTATCAAAACATATCCCCCGAGAGTTTCATAACCAAGAGTGCAGCAAGGCCCGTTGTCGTGAACCAGTTCCCGTTCGAGTCTATCTCAAAGCGGTGTTTTTGGGTTTTACCCCTAGGATACATCTGTGCCAGAGCCGCCTCTACCTGCTCGTATCCAGACAGGGATGTATTTGTTTGATAAACCACTGACTTAGTATTTACCAAAATTTAGGGATGTTTTTATTATACTTAGTCTTGTATCTAAGGCTCTACTAGGGTTTCCTAATCCCAAAAATAACTAAACCTATCCTCTGATACCAACTATGACAACCCTGCTTTTTATTACAACTTAAACGTGCTTTATTACATAAAACTTCACTTGATCCAACAAAGAAGATCGAGAGGTTTAGTGTCTTTGGGCCTTAGGATCATTACATAAAACTTTAAACTTGAAATACAACATCTTTATTGAAAACTTCCTTTACATGACCACTACATTCCTTCGTACTTATCATTGCATGGGATAACCTGAGGACATGCATAAGAAAAGGGTGAGCTATAAAGCCCAGTAAGGGAGTAAACAATGAATAACATGAGAAGTGAAATACATGTTAGGCAATAGTCATATCAATAGAGCATAAGAAAAACATGAACATAAAGGCATGATAAAGCATGATAATCATAACATGGAAATGTGGCAACAACACTTAACATTGAATTAGCATGAGCCAAGGCTCATTGCACATGGAGCATGAGTAAACCCTCATTACACTTGAAGCACGAGTAAACCCTCGTTGCACTTGAATTAGCATGAGTAAACACTCATTGTACATGACGTATCATGATACTATACTTTACCCAATGCATCGGAGCGCTATAAAGGGCGCACCCTTCTTAAACATTTCATTTCATGCATAAGTGTGCCACATGGATCATAAAACATGGATTCATAAAACATAATCATTTCTTCCACGATAAAGGAATGTGGAATTCATACATGAAACTTTACAATAAATATGTATATGTGCATAAAGGTGAATACCCTTGATGGAGAAATGGGCATGGTATTCACTACACAAAGACATTGGCTTAGAAAATCGGTGCGATTTCGGCAGCATAACGGCGTGACATAAGAATTCATAAAAAAGGTTGATGAGAGAGAAAGTGGTTCCTCATCATATTTACATGTAATGGACAGTAAGGAGATCATATATATACATTTCCCAACAATAGAAATGGAATTTAGATTCATGATAAAAAAGTATTGCTTGAATGTAAAAGAAGAGAGAGAAGTTCCTTTCGGAATTTCGGCATAGTAACGGGTGTACATGGGAGGCATTTAATGAGAGAGAAAGGGTTCTCCCATCATTCAAACAATAATAGGGAAGTATGGGGGAGGTGCGAAACCATACCCCAACATTCATAATTGAAATAAAAAGGGAAATACAACTTAAAGAAAATTGACAAAAAAAAATGAGAAAGGAAGAAAACCCATTACTTGGAAGTGTGCTTCCAAAGGCTAGAGAAAGGCTTGTGAGAGGCTTCTTGGGAGCTTGGGGCACCTTGGGAGGATTCTAGAGAGAGTAGGGCAGAGGTTGGACGAACTTAAAGGGCTTTGAGTGAGGAGGAAGTGGGAGCTTGGGTGGGTTTATATAGGAAAGGTGAGAGAATTCTTTATTATTTAGGTTTGGGACCCCTTATATTAAAATAGTCCAAACCACAAACCATCCCATGGTATTTGCCCATGGTTTCAGGAAAAGGAAAGAGGAAAACAATATTTTACAAGGCCAAGGTCCGATCTTATTAAAAAATTAGGGTTGCTTATGTGGAGGTGAGTCACACTCCCATGGAAATTAATTTAAAAAGGCAAAGTGTTGAATAAGTCTTGGGGGCTCCATTAATGCTTTGAAAAGTGAGTCAAACAAACCCAAAACCTCATTATTTTAATGATAAAACACATATTGTCCGAACATAAGGATTATGGTATTTTATTACATCACCATTGGGTCATTATGATGTCATAAAACACATTATATATTTAAATGGTATTTAATTTTTACCCAAAAATTTGACTGTCTCAGAAAATTATGAAAAATTCACCATTGGATAATTTCGACGTCTTGATTCCAAAAATAATATTTATTTTATCTAAATAAATTTCTAAATAAGTGAATTTTCACTTTTAAAATAAAAACCGACATTTATAAAAAAAAATCACGGGTTTTGACAGAAATGGCTTTCAAACCTTAATAAAATTTTAATTTCATTCATAAAATTATAAGATCATTTATATTTAATAAAAATTAATTTAATATTAATAATAATATTATATTAAAATATTATTTAATTCAAAAATCCTTTAATTTAATAAAATATAATTCTTAAATAAATAATAACTAAAAACACCATTTGTACTTTAAAAACTAATTACAATGTATCAAAAATGACTAGAAATTATATTCATTATTATATACAAAAATAATGTACATGAACATGGTGCTACTTATTTGTTACATAACCCCTTAAAATAGCCGCATAAGACCTAAGGGTAAGGTGTGCGATGGTGACAGACTCTTGGGGTTGCTCGGATAACATCGCTCGAGTTGTAATCTCTATCAACATCCATTTTTCCCGTAGACGATCACGTTCGAGCTTGACTTGATGAAGCTCATCTTGGACTTGGTCAAGGGAAAAGCCCAAAGACGCCACCTCTTTTCCGAGCTCCGACAAATGGGCTTCGTAAGGGGCAATTCTACTGGATGAGGCCATCGCTTCCTTTGTCTTAGTAGAAAATTGGTTCGTTAAAGCCTTATATATAAACTACCCAGATGATCACTGTTCAACGGCTATAAAAGTAATGGTCACAAATCTTAACGTTAAACTAAAGAAGTTGACATCTTATAAAAACATTTTTTTTTTCATAAAGAAACATTTAACTGGATCAAGAGGGATTTTCCATTAATGAAAATTTGGGTCATTACAATACATGTTATGAAATAGGAATGTGAATGGACCTTAAGAGAAACCTGAATATAAAGGCATGATATAGCATGATTATTATTACATGTAAATGTGGCGAAGACACTTAACAAGGTATTAGCATTAGCAAAGGCTCATTACAAATGGACCATGAGTAACCCCAAATTTCACATTAATTATCTTGAGTAAACCCTCATTCAAATTAACGAAACATTATAATAATAATTTAACCAATGCACTATAGAGAAATCAAGGCACACCCTTCTTAATCAATTCTTTTCATGCATAAGTGTGCCACATGGATCATAAAGCATTGAATCATTCAACATCATCTTTTATTCCAAGATAAAAGAATATAAAATACATAGATTAAACTCCATAATCAATAAGAAAATGTGCATAATGATGAATACCCGTGATAGAGAAATCGTATTGGTATTCACTACACTATGACTTTGGCTTAGAAAATCATGGTGCAATTTCAGCAGCATAATTACATGACATAATAATTCACAAAAATTGTTGATTAGATATAAAGAGGAATATCATCATATTTATATGAAATTTACAGTAATGAGGGTCACATAGATACCTGCCATAACATAGGTAATTTAATTTAGAATAAAATTAAAAATAATTTCTTGAATGTAAATGAGGAGAGAAAAATTCCATACAGAATTTCAGCAGGGTAATAGTTGAAATGAGAGATCATTAATGATAGATAAAGGGATTTCTAATCATTAAAACAAAAGTATATAAGTATATTGGTGTTGTGAAATCATACCCCCAAATTTTTTATTGAAAATAAAAGGGAATAACAACATTTAGAATATTGGACAAAAAATGAGAAATGATGAAATTCCTTACAAAGAAGTGTGATCCCAAAGGCCTGAAAGGGGCTCGAGAGAGGCTTATTTGGACTTTGGTGAACATTTGGATGATTTTATAGAGAGGAGGGTAGATTAGGGATGTGATCCAAGGATTTTTATAGAAGCGAAGTGGGATCTTCGGTGGGGTTATATTGTAGAAGAGATGGAATTCTTTATTATTTATGTTTTGGCCACCACACATTAAACTAGTAAAAAAACAAACCAAACCATAGGTTTTGCTCATTAATTTTACAATGGGGAGTGTAAAACGTTATTTTATAAGTAAAATGGGCAAGCATCAAAAAAATATTAGGCTTCCTTATGTGGAGGTGAGTCACACTCTCAAGGAAATCAATTTAAAAGGTTATAATGTCTTATAAGTCATGGAGGGTCCACTATGGAACCATAAAATTAATCAAAAAAATCTAGAATCTTATTATTTTAATGAAAATATATTTATTGTCTGTAAATCAAATTTATAATATTATATTACATCACTATTGTGTCATTATGATGTCCTAAAACACATTATATGATTAAACGGTATTTAATTTTTACCCAAAAATTTGAATTTCATTGAAAAATATGAAAAATTACCTATTGGATATTATCAACAACCTTATTTATAAAATAATATTAATTTTATCTAAATTATATTCTAAATATTTGAATTTTATCTAAAAAATAAAAATTGACATTTATTGAAAATTAATGGCTTTTGATATAAACGGCTTTTAAATCATTAATAAAATTTACAATTATATTCATAAAAATTTTACATTCATATATATTTCATAATAAGTAATTTAGGTATAATATTAAAAAATTATTTAATTAAAAAATACATTAATTCAACACAATAGTTTTCTTAACTGAATATGGTCTAAATATACTATTTTTTATTTAAAAAATATGTAAAATGTAATAATAATAAAATGAATATATATTCTATATACAGAAATAATGTACATTATCATAGTTCTAGGGTATTGTTACATAACCAATTATTAAACCCACATAAGACCTAAGGGTAATGTGTGTGATGGTGATAGACTCTTCGGGTGGCATGAATAACATCGCTCGGGTGGTAATCTCTATCAACTTCCAATTATTAAGTAGGCAGTTCCCTTCACGCTTAACATGTTGAGGCACATCTTGGACTTGGTCATGAGTAAATACTAAGGATGTCACCACCATTCTGATCTCCGATAAATGGGATTTGTATGGAGAAATTCGTCTGGATGAGGCCATGTCTACATTTTGTCTGAGTAAATTGGATATGTTAAAGCACTATATTTATACTAATCATGTGGTCACTATTCAACATCTATATAAGAAATGGTAATAAATCATAATGGAATTTTAAAATAAAAAACATAAAATCAAGTAGGATCATATGTTATATAACCATTTTACATAATAAGACATTTAATTACATCAAGATGAATTTTCATTAATGAATGTTTGGGTCATTAAATTGGTAAAGGAAACTTCATCTTCAAAATATTGAGGCAATATAAGAGTGTCTACATGTACAACATGTAGATCCATTGATAGATTCAGAGTATCTAGAATAAAAATTCAAATAGGAACTATGATTTTTTTTCAAGATTTCATATTTTTTGGTCAAGGATCTATATTTCCTTATGGGAAACTATCCCATGGAAGGTATTTTAGGAGATTACATTATTCAGGAAGATGTTTTATGTTGTTATGTAGATTTATATGTTATTTTTTCTACTACATGATCAAACGACCTTGTATTTCCCACTTTCTTTTAATGGTTATGTTTTCACAAATTTATATTCCGGCCATCCAAAATGATCGACTTGAAGTGATTTTTTTACTTCTATAGAGGAATATTACTGCTCCTTTTAACATTTTCAATGCACATGATCATGGGGTTCCATTACATATATAGAACTATCAAGGAAGAAGATGCATATTTTGTTCAACCAATGTTTCCCCACACTCTTTTCCTAGGCTCGTATGGCCTCAATTCATGTCTACCGTATTTGGAATGGGGAGATCATGTTCATAATAACAGTCATCATCAGATAAGGGATCCATCAAATAAATGAAATACATTTATAGATGATCGATTTTTTTTCTTCTGACTACTCTAATTGATTTTTACGTGCCCATTATACCATTAGGTATGGTAGCTCCCATTGTATAGTTATGATGGGTAATACATGTTATCTTGGGTTTGAGTGCTGGAACTCGAAGAGTGTCCCAATGAAATTTATCTTAGCTGAAATTCATACATTTTTTCTCATTCTTCCTTCCCTGTCATTAATTTTATGGATTGTTCATTGGAGTATCTTGTGGTTGATGAAGTCAGATATTCCATATTAGAAGATAATGGGTTCCCAATTGGTTGTATAATATTTATTAGAGGATAGCTTGAGTTTAGATAATATTATTCTAGTAATCCAATCCCTAGAAATTTGATCACTTTTTCTAGTAACATGTAATCATTCGCCCTATCCTTCTAGAGAATCATCAGAAAAAATATTATATGAGTTTGTGATTTTCAAAATCTCACTTATATAGAATCAACCATAATTTTTATGTTATAATTGATAATGAAATAGTATTGGATGTTTTTAAACAATATTTATTTAATGGGGAAATAATTTGGGCAATTCTCAAGGATGAACTAATTGAGTCTTTCATTGTATGATAGATTTAGTAGGTTATTTCCCAATTCATTAATATGTAGACAATAACCTATTCTAATTCGAATGGACATTTCCTCATTTTATGGTCTTTAAATTTTGAGCATTTAAACTCTATTCTTTTATCCAAATATGGCTATATTTGATACATTTTTCACACTGAATGTGGTTCTACAGAAAAAATGTGGTGTCTCTAGGGTGGGAGCTAATGTGGGAACCGGTTTGGGAGTGACGATTCTATTTTATCCTTTTCTGGTCCTATTTTTATTAAATGTTGATATTGTTTTGGATTTGGGTTTTTTCCTCAAGGATGAGTATTCCATTATTTTTCCAACATCAATAATGTCTCAGACCCCCCCCAATGTATTTGAAGAGAATGTGTTGTGTATGTAACTCATAAATTTAATTTTATATTCAAATACACCACAAATATTCATGTGGAAACTAAAAATATTGGTAATAATTTGGAAACAACCTACTTTGAGTGAAGTGTAATACACTCATTCTCTAAATGTTTTAAATTTGACAGGCCAAGGAATAGGGTCTTCTATTGTGTTGATGTTATATGATAATTTAATTTCTATATAATATATTATGATCCATTGAAGAACCCTACATGTAATCTAATGTACCATAAAAACAATATTACTAGAAGGTTTTCCAAAAAACACCAGAGTTTTGAGAATTCTTGTTGCAAAATGATTCTTATCATGAGGCCACACCTTGATAAATAATTTTTTATATGCTAGATTGAATCTATTTAATCATTGAATGTTGGAATAATAATATTTCCCAAATTTTTCATGGGAAGAGTCCCTCATAACCATTCGTGGTATGATTTTCTTTCCAACTATACTGGGGCACGTTGTTCCACCATAGATTTTAGTCAGAATTATAATGATTGAATATTGTAAACAATACTTATGGGGTTGTAAAACTGAGCATGCGATATAGAAGGGTACACAGCTGGTTGTACTATATGTGTTGGTCCTATCGGCACTTGTACCTAATCTGTCTATTCATAACTTGACAAGAATAGGTCAAGTAGTTTAGACAATGGATGGAAGTCTCAGTATTCTACTGTAACTATTTCAAAATAGACTTGTATCTTTACATTTACAATAAGGGTAAATTCTAAATGTACTTTATATAGTATGTTGAGAACTTCTTATATAGGGATATCGATTAGTGGTGTGAATTGATATCTTTATTAGAGAACATTTCTAGAAGTAATATTAATACATAGTAAATTGAAATTACTCCATTTTAGTTTTTTCATTTTCCAGTCATACTAATCTAGTAGTTCCTTGAGTATGTTTGGTTCGACAGCCTTGGGTAATATATGGGATTATACAATAGCTTAACCTTTTTAGTCGAATGATGCTCATTGAGGAGGTAATATAGAACTCAAACAATTTACCTATTTTTGGGAAATCATATAATTTCTATTATAAACACCATAATTGGTCATTTTAGGGTGGGACATATTTCAAATGGGGATATCCTCCTATGGTTATCCTATATTGGCTTCATGTTCTGCATCATTTTCATAACTATTTATAATGACCTACAATAATGTGAAACACATCGTAATAACTTCACCATTATATTAATTATATGATAACTAGTTGTTCCTGGAGCATATACTGGAAGAGATGTGATTATTGGGAGCTGTTGTTCTCTTGATTGTTCATTGTGGTTTGTGACTATCATGGGAAATAATCCATTCCTCTAGGAATACCATAAAATCCTTCTGATGATGGTTTATCTAAATGGAAACTCCATGTTATTTTATTTTTCGAATCCTTAATGAAGAAACTACATCACAGGTAGGGATGAATGGGGAACATAAATTTTGAGAAACTCCTCTCAACCTATTAAAGAATGACATCCACTATGGTTTATGTAAAAATTACACCATCTATGTAGGTTGGTGGTGCTCCTATTCAATATTTACAATGTTTAGGGCCTAGTTTATCAACCTCAAGGGTTTTGTTAAAAATTCCCCCAGCTCTATGGGAGGGGATTTCTCTTTTCTTCCACACATATAGCTTTTATATAATCTCTTATGAATTTACAATGATTTTCACTCTCATGGGTTACAGACATTATAAAATATGTTCCAAATCCATCAACAGTTTATGATATTAGTCCTATCATATGATTAAATTACCTCGATTGGAATTATTTCTAAAAAATCTCATATGCTAGATACAAGAGTCTTTTGATGGATTTCAATCATCTATCCCAACATTATTTAAAGGGTATGACTTCATCCATCAGAAAAGGCCCTGTACACGGGGTATTCCTCATTGTGCTACCTTGGAGGAGTGAGGGCTGGTTTAAATAATATGTATTTGTGCTGGGTGGGTCTCTCTTGTGGTGTTATTATCTTGGGCCTTCAATGGCCATGTAAATGGGTTTTCATATAGGCCTAAGGTTCATGTAAGGTTTCCCTCACCCATTGAAATGGGATTATCTAAAATAAAAAAATGTAAGGCCTTTAGGATTTTATGGTAATGATATGATATCTCATGATATCACCTTTAGTTGGCCTTTTTGATCAAGGAACGATGCAAAATTCAATGCACAATGTTTTAACCATCTTATGATAACAAAAATGGATGGAACATTGATGCTTCTCTATTCTAGTAATTTTATTACAACAAAACATTCACCTTGAAGGGATCCTTATTATTTTCCCAACATTTGGATTTTTCAACTAGGAGGGGTTTTAATATGATTTCAATGTGAATCTCTTCCATTACATTGATTTGATTTTCTTATTCATCAAAATTTAGAAATTATTGATTAAGGTAGTGAATTAAAATCCATATATTTAGGTGAATGTTTTTCACACATTCATCCATCATTGTGTCAGGGATTCTGAATTGGGGAGAGGATAAAGGTAGGTGCATCCCTATTGTTACCTCTTTATCTAACCATCTCTTCAAGACATAAATGTCTTCTTCCTCATTTTCAAGGGGTTCATCAACCATAACTGACCAATATAGAAGCATACACTTTTCCTCAACATAAAAAATGGGGCCAGTAGGGAGTTTGTCTATTGTATAGAAGGGTAGATGATCTAAATGTAGTTAAGAGAGTAACCTATTCCATATGAATTCTTTTGTTGGAGAATTAATATCAATTTTCAAGAATGTAGAATTAGGCATGAATAACATCATTTTCCCATGAACGTCATGATTGGTGGGATTTCTAAGAGGTCATTTTTGATGTGTTAGACCCTCTTTGTGAAATGTAATTTCATATGATGGTGGAACATCAGAGTGAATGACATCATGGGGAGTAGTAACATCATGGATTGATGTTTGACTGTAGTGATAATGTCTATTATGTATACTCTTGGGAGGACCTTCAAAGAAGAAATTTTCATGGGGGGTGACTGTCTTACTATTTGATCTGCCAGTGATGTGGATTTTTGTTAATGAACTCATCAAGGGATGAGATCTCAGGATTTGTCATATTCTAAACATCAAGTATTTATTCATGGTAATATGCCCAGGAATGACATCGTATATATATATATATATATATAAACATGGTTTTATGGTGGAACTTCTAAATCACCTCTACTATCTCAGTCATTTTATAAAGGAGTACTAGGATCTTGGGTTACAATAGATAGATGTACAAAGGTAGCAGGAACAACATCATTCATGAGGGAAGGTCATGGATTGGGTCATTGATTTCCAATCACATTTGATGATTTTTTTGATTCATCCATACTAGTGATATGTTCTTCTATCTATGGGAGAATTATTTCATGTAAAGATGATTTGTTATTATATCCTATTTCAATATCGAGATATGCTAACATGTCTCTAAAATTTTGATACGGATTGTGACTGGCTTGGAATACGCTCCAGAGTAGACTGATAGCCTTAAGTTGGAATTGGGATATGGTCCCATTCTAATTTTACATTTACTATATTACATTACCTACGAACCTCCTTGATGGGAGAATGAATATTCATCATATTATAAGTATAAATAATATCATGTTGATATGACACTTTAAATGAACAGGTTGGGTTGTGTGTCTATCTTCTATTAACCATCAATGAAATCATTATGTCATTCAAAACCTGTAGAATGTTAACAAAGTTGTGGTACTATTTCCTACTCCCTTATCATTACCCTTGATGGTCTATCATATTTCCATGATCATGAGTGGAATGGGTCAGACTTTTGGGGGTGGCACCATCATCCTGATGAATGTGTGTTGCTGAGCGGTGCATGTAGTATCATATTTGTGAATTATCCCTCAGCATGGGACCTTAATGTTCTCTAGGTGAGGCAATCATGGACCTCTTAAAAATCCTATATATTATAAGGGTGTAACATGTTGTTGTGTTATGGGGATAAGATTCTGAAATGATTTGACATGTAGGATAGTGCCATTGGCTATTGGTCCACCATCCATCATTTATTAGATTGTTCGTGGGGAGTCCAGACCTAAAATGCTTTTAAAAGTTCCTCTAGGGGTTTGATGGTAACATTTAGATTGTATTCCCAAACCACTGTATTTAAAAAAAGGAATTTAAGACATTTTTTTAGTGATAAAATCAACTAATATGATTGATAACACTCTATTTATAGTAGCATATGTGTAAATTTACAATAACTAGATGGATTCTACTATAATTAAGGGGACAATGTCAATATTCCCTGGATACATATGAAACACACAAATAATAAATCACCTATAAAGAATAATCTAAAAAATTAGTCATGTTTATATTTAATTTTTTGGGATCCATGTTTCATCTTCATTAATATTTTTCATGACAAAGTCCTGTGAAGTAGGATATAGTGTCATTTTGGTTAAGAACCCATGCCGATTGAACAATGTTTTTATAATGTGTTTCATGCCCACACTCATTTCAAATTAATGTGGTCATCCATTCCAATGGAATAAAATCATTATTTTTATAATGACATCATTGATAATTTGTTGTCTAAGAGGATGGGTGGTGAGGATCAATAAATCATTTGTTGGAATAATTGTATCCCTTTATGGGACTCTTTTATAGGTTTAAAATATATTCATGAATTATTTATCAAATCCCAAATATGGAAAATGTTCCTTAGAGTCATTTTTATATATATTAAGTTCTTCATTTATGGATTAATATATATAAATCATAGAATCTCCATTGATGATACCCTTTTTTAAACATCATAGATATTATTAAGAAAATAATTTTCATTATTCTAGTTATAATTCACGTAGTGTGGCACTCCAGAATATAAATTCATTCAATAAGACAAACGTAGTGTTGATGTCATGATCAGGACCATGAGATCGGTATCCCATAGATCCCTATGGTCATAATCAGAACCCATGTACTGTGATTCTACTTAATAATAAACATCACATGTTTTTGTGAAAAAAGACTATATTATGTAGATTAATATCAGGTGGTGTGGATGACTCAGTGAAAGGTTCTAACTCATGGATTGTGCTGGGATAACTTTTAATTATCCAAAGAGATTTTTATTAGTTGTTACGTCCTATGCGGAATGTGACCCAACTGGGAATATTTACTAGAAAATATTACAGTGAATTTTCGGTGTTGAATTTGCATATCTAGGATGTGTCCTACATATCCCATTTTGATGGGAATCTAAGACCACATAGTTTAGAAGTTCATGGATTACACCTATGGAGGAGGCCCACTGAAATTTTTTCTCATATTAAATGTGTATCACTGATAGAATGGTGATTTTATTTTGGGGAATACACAGAATATGATTCGTATACTGGATGGTTAGATATTGATCAAAATTGGGAATATCCTCTTTATATGTGAATTTGATCTAGCAGATGTCATGACTAATACTAACCACTAAGCCCACATGATTCATGCATTTTGTTAGAAATTAGTGTATGTGGATAATCCGTCAAGACACACAATATCATTTGTCTAATGGTAAAAGGGTTGGGGATGTAGGATAGAGAATGGATATTGATGTTTACAACTCTCTTATTGATTTCTTATCATATGTTGGGACTTAAAACCCTATTTGGATATGGAACACATGTATTTCTATTGGATAACAATAGGAGGGATCCCAAACACTAATTTTAGAATTATAGAATGATCTATCACTATACCTCATCAAATCCAAAGTGAAGTTTTACCTATGAATATCTGAAATAAGAAGGTCCCTAAGAAGTCCACCTCGGTTGGTGTCCTTATTATTGAGAATATGCACATCATTGGTCATACAAAGGAACCTACCCATTAGTTAGGATAAGTGTGAGACAAATTTTATCAAGGGACTTCCCAATCGAATGGGGGTGAGGCTGATGAGTCTTTTTCCATGATCATTAATATCTACAAGCATTTTTGGATGATATTGTCGATTGGTTTACATAGGGGATAATGATAGGCCTAGTTCTTATTTGGAGATTTTGATAGAGAGGGTTATTTGAATAATTTTTAGAGGGGATAACATGAGTCCAAACTCTACATTTAAGGGTACTATGACTGAATGACTCCATCCTAAGAAATATTTTCTACTCGGGGTGGTAGTTTTAATTGATTCCCCGTATATATGGTTTGCATAAATTTTGTGAGAAAAGGATTTCTCTATGTCATCTTCAATTTAAAATGTATTTTTTTCAATGTAGATAGATTATTATTCGATATTATACTTCATGATATTCATTAAATTATTACATAGTCAAATCCATTTTTTGTTTAGTTTCTATACATTTTCAATCTATTTATCCCCTTGTATCCTTTTATTTTTTAACCATCCATCCATCCATGTGTGTTGGTTTTATTGATGTTCATATCTTAATGTAATCCGAAATTTTCAGGAATACATTAAACCACCACTAGTGAATGGTTTTCTATTATTGATGGCACTGCAATAAAATATCATCTCACAAATTAAGTCGAATATATGGGTGGGGGAGGGGGGTGTAAGTCACTCCTCACTTCGCCAATAAATTTTCATTGGTAGGTCTCATGTATGTCACTTATCACCCCACAAACTAATTCCTGTTTCTGGATGTATGGAGGTCATGGATTTCCCAAAAAACTATATTCCCTTTACAGGGGATTAAATTTCACACCTCTCTACATAAATGGGAATTTTTTTGATGAAGTTAAATTTTTATAATTTATATAGAATAACCATTCATATGTTCAATGTGTATAAGAGACTCTCATGGAAGGAATTATATATGAAATGTATTTTATATTTTTAGCTCCTCATCATTAAAAATTTCAAAATTTATAAAATTGATCAATTTATTTTATTCAACCCCTTTAATATGCATTAAATACTTTCATTCTTCTATAAGAAAAATCATGAACGAATAAATTCCCAATCTATTATAACATAAATGTTTTCCAACATTAATCCTATATGTTTTAATATAAACAAAATCCATTCTTGTATCACTATTATTTATTGTTACTCGATAATGGGTGGATTTAAATACATTAGGATTATTTTTTCATGCTATTCCTTGATAAATAATGTGTGTGTAATGGAATCTGGTATATGGGGAACTTTAAGGATGACCTTCCTACTATGAAGTGCAATAAACTTATCAAGTCCTCAGACACTGTGTGTTATATAGTCCTTTGTTTAAAATATTTTCTTCACATGGACGTATCTAGAGATATTTTAGTACAATGACCTATTTTTTATAGTGAATCATGTAGTTTTTTATGATATTAAAAATTAACTATTTTATTATAAAAATTGGAATGTGGAGTTTTTAATTATATATATGGATTCATGGTAGTTTTATTATGGGGTTCTATATAAGAATCCCTAATTATTTGTAGATTAGAAGACACTATGACACTACCTATAATTAATGATGGTGGGAATGGATACTACATAGATAAATTGTATTCTTAGATAAATGAAATAGATATGAGTGTTATTATGTGAATTCCTTATGTGATGGACTTGGGACAATAATAGTTATCCTTGATTAAGGAGTGTTCTTGTGTAAACATAGTAAATTATGGATATAGGAGAGCTAGGTGACTACCAAACACAAGTGATAGTGAGTGTTGGATAATCCTACAACACTTCCAAATCCCACACAAGGCCTGGTACATTTGGTGCATGTTTGTTTAGGGATACCACTTCCAATGAATTCTTATTTTCCACCATGTGACTGAATATCTGACACTGTACACTCTTCATATTCACATAAACATCTTCCACACATTCTATCTTTCATTTCCCCGGTGCTGGGGTAGTTTGAAATACATAGAATATATACACAAATTACTTGATTTAAATTTTTTCTGAATTTACAGTGTATATGATGATGTGGTCACCATCTATATCTGTGGATGCATTGAGTTCTCTACGTAAAGTGTCCTGAATTATTTTTCATAGAGAAAATTCATTGTACTTAATCATATATCGTGGCAATGATTCATCAATTTTTAACATGCCTATCTTTGTTTGACTACATGGTAGCATAAAAAATATATCATGACAGTCCAGGAGAAAATGTTGAAATGTACAACTAGAACAATCATCCAACACGTGTAAATAAATATAATATGGAAGCATCTTGATCTTGTGGATGATCATCATGGGTCGGAGAAACCACTCAAATTTTTTCAGCTCTAATTTAGATTCTTACCAAAAATGTTTTTAATGAAACAAGGTTCCACATTTGGATGAATCCCAATTCCATATTATTTTATAGGAAATGGATATTAAGATAAATTAGAGCTCTATCATTCTGGAGTCAGACTGTATAAGCATATAAAATGTTACGCATTCACTAGAGGTAGTTATCAATTTATTTGGATTAATAATTTCTAGGATTCACTCCCTTATCCTAAATTTTTGTACTTTATAATTCCCCTTTATCAAAATATATTCTGAATAAGGATGCACATTTTCTAACAACTCTTGTTCTTTCTGGCGTTTTTTAAGTTTCATTGGAAGATTTTACAAAGTTGTTGAACACTCCAGTATTGGATAATATTTCATCTCTAAATTAGTTTTCCTTTTCTCATATGAAAATATAATTATAATTATTTGGTGGTAAATTACTTCATTGCCTATGATGAATTAAAAACTCAAAATATCCCTATTTATATTGTGTTAAAAAATAACCAATAGGGAGGAAGTTAGTCTTGCTAATTAGTGAATTTGTATCCACTTCAAGAATCTATATAGTATCATTTTTCTAAATATAAAATTTCTATATTATCCAAAGAGTATATCTATGGTCATTCTAAAAAATACACACACTCACATCCATGTATAATGATTATATAGCATATAATGAAAAAAATGAAAAATATGAAAAAATAGTGACTATAATTTCTAGGCTACTATACAGAATTTTTTAGTGACTTATTTTTTAATAAACCATGCTAATAGTATTTTGGAAAACCAACTATTTTTTAGGAAATAGTTTTTAAAAATTTAATTTTCATCACATATCCAATGAATTTAACTTAAAATTTATCTTGATTTATTTAGGTTATCTAAAAATTGAATGATAAGAGAGATAAGTTGAATAAAATATATAAAAAAGACTAAAAATATGGTTTTTAGAGAATATATAAAACAATATATTGATATGAATATCTTATATTAGAATGTTATGTAAAATAATATTACAGTTTAAAAAATATTATTTTTGTGAAAGTTATGAATCTCATTATATAATTTGAAATAAATTACATTATATAAATAAACCTATTTCGAAATAAGAGAGGAGTAATATGAAATCATAAAGCTATATCATTGTGGACTCTACCCATGGATTATATGGGATGCATGGTAAGTTATATTTATAATAAAAATATATATTATAATTTAACACACCATAAATGGTTGTTGGATTCACAATCGAAATGATGTCGACCACTATGAATTTTTTCATAGCACATCATGGTTCTTATCATAATGTCAGAATGTTATGATGTATTCAACAAAACAAATACTATATTATATAAAATTAATTTTAAAAATAATAATAATTCATATATGATATGAAAATAATTAATATTCACTTCTTTTAGTATATAGATCATATAATGTACTATGTCGTTGGTATGGGACACCAACACAAAGGGGCTATGAATTTCTCAACAATAAACAGTTAATGATTCTTAATCTACTATTTCACACATTTTATTCATTATTATATTGAGGATATTCTTAATTCATTATTTTTATTATGTCCTCCTTCAATGGATGTATACGTAATATGATAACAACTCTCCAAGAAAAATTGCTTTAGAGATGATTCTTTGGAAGTGATTCATATGTTTTTTTGACTTTTGAGTCTTTTCCTTGTGCAACAATTTTTGTACTGTTACTATCAAATGTGATGAGATTATATTTCTAGTCACAATATATAACTCTTGGATACATTAGTTATTCCATAATTTTTTACATGAGATACACTCAGACACTTTTTTAAAATTAGAGACCGCAATTTAATTACCTATATCAACCACTTGATAGTCAAACATACTCACGTAAATCATCTATATTTTTTCAATAAAATATTTTGAAACGTTGTTTTATCCGATATCATCACAATTTAACATAAATTAAAGCATTAAATTTTAATTACTTATAGAATTGGAAGGTTGTAATTAATAAAATGAAACATTATTAAAATAGTTCAATATGATCTGGTGTCGAGAGGATCCCAGAAAATATAATGAGCAAGGATGGTCATTATAATAAATGTTTGTTGAAGATAATTATTCACAATAAAATAATGTTGGTGTAAAGACATGGAATGATGAAGAAAAATTAAAAACAGATCATTACCTGATTAATCATATTTTAGAAGAAAATTTGAGAAATATGATTTCTTAAACTATTTATTTAAGCAATCTATTGATTTATACTAAAAGATACATATATAGTTGAATTTTTAAAAAATTATAAACTGTAATTTGACAGAAAAATGATATGGGTGTGAGAATATATATAGATTTTTTTTTCAAACAAATTGTAATTCTCCTTATGCTGCGCGTAGTTCTTAAATAATATCATGTTCTTACCTATCGTATCATCTAGAAAAGCCTACTATATCATTATGTGTGTATCTCAAGTCATATACACGACTTGATCAAATATTATTTACATAATTTTAAATAAAATAAAATAATTTTTTATTTATTTAAAAAATAATACATTTACATTTATTTAGTAACATTGAAAATGAAATATAAATAATAGACATCTACAATAATATATCATTATTATATCTATATGATTTTAATTATATGTATAAAAATTAAAAAAATATTATAATATGATAATATATGTGTGTCCACGTGTGCTAAAATTTAAACAACACTTATGTATATATAAAATTTAATTGTTATATTAATATGTATTTACAAATATAAGAATAATATATGTTATAAAAAATGTAATATTGAGTTAAAATCATGACATTATATTCATGAAATCATCAGAAATCACGTCACACAATTAAGAAGACTTATATAATCATTTTATAACATTACTCAAATGTAAAAGTACATGGGAAGTACCCTTTAATATTAACACATTGAAACATCATTTCAATGTAATACATTTCGACAACCCTTTAACAATAATGTAATCCAGGCTATACTATGACTTTTTTAAAGGAAAGAGTGCAGCATAATAAGATCATTCAATGTAGAATTAGTAATATAATTATAAAATTTATTTGAATAGAAATGATCTCCACAATAATTCCCAAATCTGGAAAAACTATGGGCCACTTGATTTTCTACTCACCAAATGATTGAAGAAAATACAAAAATAGATGATTCCCAAAATGTAATATAACATTCTAAAAATAAATTCATATGGAAGCAATTCCTCTCCATGTTTTTAAATACAATTAACCACAAAAATATAATCACATTCAACAATCACATTGTCCCATAAATTGTACCATGCAAGGAGAAGACCATGGAGGATAGAGACACCTCCACTATAGAGGCAACTTAATAATCCTAGAGAGAACAAAATTGAGCTTAAAAATTCAACCACTATTCTTGTGAACGATGATCCTAATACCCACCAAGGATAATGATTCAAAAACAACATCCATATATATAATTATAGAACCATATTGGGGAATAACTGAACAAATATTTCCCTACTGGATAATATAATCAACAGATAAATCAGTATTTAATGTTTAATAGTTCATCTATTCCAAGAAACTATATTAAAAATAAGGTCTCATGTGTAATTTTCATTGAAAATCTATAAAATATATCCTTTTCAATCCAATGATAATATTGTAAAAATCCATCCAACCACATACAACTCAATGGTAGAAATCTATTTATGAAAATTATGAGTGGGGGGAATATATAAATCAAATAAGACATAAATATTAAACCTCCATCCCATAAAAATCCATCATTATTTATGGATATGTATAAGAACATATATAGTTCACTCTATATATCTATGTCACAAATTGAACGTTTCATCCAATGGAGGATGGAGATAATTAAGAATCCCTCACATAGGAAGAATCTAGAAAAAAGTATTATAAGAAACCATTTTTAGGGTGCCTTGTGGGACCAAATAAAATTCCATCATCAAGCTAGTGGACCTTGAGGGGAGTCCTTAACCAAAATCTTATAGTCAAATTTTATAGAATGAATTATTATAGTCCCCTATTCCAACATAGTTGGTCCATTCCATATATCTAATATTAGAGGAATATTATGAATGTGGTGAAGGACTATCTCATTTTCCAATCTATAAATGTTATCATGATCTCAATCATCTAGATAATCAGTAAATTAATCCTTCACTCATGCATTTTATAAAACCACAGATAACATGAGAGGAAACTCTGAAATAAAATATATATTCAAGCCATATAACCCTATAAAAAACAACATTCCCTTTGATTATCCTATAATATAATCGTTTCTCATGAAGGGTATTATCTCACTAGATACCCCTACACAAATATTTTAGTTGAGGCCCCATGAATGAATGAATAATATTAGTAGAAAGGAAAAATATTTATTGAAATAACATTGAATAGAGTGTGTCCAAAAAGGAAAAGTCACCATAGATTATTATCTAGAGGGACATAATTAAACAAAATCAAATTCATGAACATAAAACCTATGAGGGGTAAGGATGTACCAAATATAAGAATAGCACCAGAACACTAATGATACCAAACATGATTTTTTCATTTAGAAGCCATGATCAACATAAACTAAAAATTCAAGGTTAATGAATTAAGTATGGACTTAGATATAACAAGATTTTTGCAATTCATTCCCATTGGTAACTTTTCTCATGGCGTGAACACCACCTAGGAATAAACATTTAAATATTCATAAAGAATAAAATTATATGGGATGATATTCAGAATGAATTTAAGAGAAATTGGAGTTTATGATATTTTATATGAAAATAGTAATGTAAAATGAATGCAATACCTTTAGAAATTGTGTGGAAATCACTATGGTGGCATTGATGTATTGATTATCAAAGATGGATGCACTAGATTCCTCAATTATAGGGCTCTTTATTACCTATATGCTTCAATAAATGTTACTAAAATTAATAAAAATATTACATAAAGAAACGACATCATGTCCTTCATATGTTGGAAATGAGGTGAAGCTAGAGGAACATAACTGGTGATTCATCAAAGAAGAAAGCTTTTGGAAAAATAGTTTTTCTACATAGGAAACCAAGATCCAATCCATGATAGAATGATTCAAAATGAAAAAATTATAACTGATGATGGGGAATAGGGGTCCTCAATCTCGTAACTCCCTGTAATATAAAAAATAATTAAGAGTCCAAAAAACCATAGTGACTATAAAATCTGATGGAATAGTCAAATGGTCGGGACATGTGGGTGGTGTAGATCAATATAGTTGAATGAAAAAGCAATGTCCCATAATAAATGCCATGTGGATTAGTGACAATGTAAAGACCTATAAAATTCAAGGAAATTTTTTTTTCTTAATTTTCTTTGGGATTTTACAAGAACGCAGTTTCTGAAGGTAGTTGATTCTGACGCCCTGTGTGCCCAGAATTTCTATCCGAAGTTTATCGAGGGTACGTTCAGTGAACGAAAGAGCGGGAATTACTATCTTTTGAACCGGTGCTCGGAATCAAATTCTGAGGGCACCGATGGACCCGCAGCACCGGTAATTGCTTAGGAACACCTATTTCGGGGTTGCGTTTTCACGAGAGAAGATGATAAAAATTGTGGAAGTTTAATTTATAATTTAACTACAATTTTTATTTTCATTAAGTGGTTTAAGGCTTTGGGTGGAAGTTGGGTAACAACCCAACTTCCCAAGGGAGGTTATGAGGGTGGTGGGGCCCATAGGAACCCCACCCATTCATATTCATCAACCCCCCTCAACTCACCATTAACTTTTGATAACTTAAGTATTAATAACTTATGTTATTAATGAAGTGAGTTAAATGTGTGTATGGGTCTCAATTTCAAACTCATGTCTAGTTAATAAATTATGTGAGGGATTAATTTATTTTGGGTTAGTTTCTTGTGGTAGAGTCTTGGGGAGAAAAAGGCTAAGGATTGAGGAACTTCTTCATCATCGACGAAGAACGCGAAGAACACATCGGTCTCCAATGAAGAATGCCAAGTTCTCAGAAACCGATTATGCAACGCCATGTACCACGACACCGACGATGTATTCTTTGATGACACCTCTTCCCGTGATGAATCCTTGTTCAACGAAACTCCGTCCAAGCTCGCATGAGGTAGGGGTTTATTTTATTTTATTTGTTCATGAATACTATCTTGTCATTCTTCATGAAAATACAACCATTTTCTATCGATTAACGAGAGGGGGCCGGACCGCAAAAACATGGACGACCCTCCTCCATTATGCTTGTATTGTTTCTAACGTGTTGGAACGGGAATGGCGCGGTGCCGTCGCACCGCGCGGGATCGTGCGGTAAGTAATGCGCGTCACCGTGAAATTGAACCAAGTCGCGACGACATCGCACCACGTCAGAGAAACCTGAAGACACCTTGGCTAGAGTGGGGCCACAGCGGAGGGGCGCGGAGCCGTCACGCCGCGCCGGACGTACCAAAACCGCGGCCGGTTCCAGGCCGCGGCGGAGAAGGGTGACCGACGGCCGGTTCCGGGCCACCGGTGTCGGAGCAGGGAGGGGACCGGCCGTCACCGGTCATGTGGTGGTAGAAACCGGCCGGCCGGGGTGGGCTGTCCAGACAGGAGAACAGACGGGGGTTCAAACCCCCAGCTGGCCAGCTAGTGGCCCCCATTAAGTGGGGCTGCGGTTACAAAATGCTGAGGGCAGCGCCCCCCCCCCCCTGGAGAAACTGAATGGCTCGGCCGTTCTGCCGAGCCAGCTGGCGCTGCGCGACAGTTCACCGGACCGCCAGGCCGGTAGCCAGGTCACCACGCCAGGCCGCCGGGCCGGGCCGACCCAGGGGGTCTCGGGCCAGGTCGGTCCGGCCCCGAAACACCCTTTTTCGGAACCTTTTTGGTCTTTTTCCCATATCTCGGGCTACATACCTCCGATTGATGTTCCGTCAGCAGCGATGTGATCCTTGGATCGAGACAGTCATTTTGGTATATCGCGCTCAAGGTTTTGGAATTCTCCGGGTTCATCCGAGTTGGTTCATACACGAAACCAACCGGGCCCTCGGAGCAGAAACACTCATATCTTAAGCTCCGGATGTCCGATTGACGTGTCGTCGACTTTGTTGGATTCCTCTTAATGAGACGGATCTTTTGGCTTACTCCTCCCGAGGTTTGGACGTAGTTGGAGTATGATCGGGTTGGTTTTTCCTTAAAAAACCAACCGGGCCCCTGGGATGAAAAAAGCCAATAACTCCCAGACCGGGCGTCCGATTGACGCGCCATCTGCGACGTTGAGTTCCAGTTGATGATATGGAACTTTTGGATACATCAAGTATGGAATATGTGTCAGTTGATGTATCAACCTCTCAGCTCGTGGAGCGGACCCTCCCGAACGAGCTTTCTATGTGTGGGAACCCTAGAGCTGGCTGCGTTTGCGACTGTGACGACGACAACAACTGTACAGAGATCCTCAGTAAATTCGACGGCGACGACTACAGAACTCAGTGATCCTACGTGGATCAGTGCTACCGATCTTGTGTGGGTCCAGTCCTGTGTGGGTCAGTGCTCAGCGGTTCTGTGTGAGCCAGCGCCTACAGATCCTGCGTGGGTCTGATCCTGTGTTGGTCTTTGTGGGGGTTAGTTACCTATCAATCCTGTGTGGGTCAGACCCTTCCTGGGTCATTGTGGGGGTCAGTTACCTATCGATCCTGTGTGGTTTAGACCCTTCCTGGGTCATTGAGGGGGTTAGTAGCTATCGATCCTTTGTGGGTCTGATGATTTAGATGGATCAGTGGATATATTAGATCATCTCCATCGTCATACAAAGAAGTATACCAGTGTGAGATGAATACTGTTTAGTTTCCTATGGGGATTGTGTTGTGCTATCCTGTGTGTATTTTTGTTTTTCTTTCCTGTGTGGACTGGTTTGTACTTGGGTTCGGATATTGGAGCCAAACGAGAATTGATGACTTTGGTATATGTATGGGCATATACCTAAGCAGTGTCAGATGTTACTTCGTGATTGTATCTTTCCTTTGTGGATTATATTTTGTGGATTCTGGGAGACCTTCGGGGGTCTCGGGGTCCCTATGGAGTAGCTTATACTCACCCCTGCATGGGCTATGCCCGCACTACGTTGTGTTGGTTGCAGACAATGGACAACATTGATCGTGGTTGAGGCTTGCGGAGCAGGACGGTACCTGGAGGTGGACCACTGGGTGAGACGTACATGGAGCGGACGACTGGACCCGAGGAGCAGAGGAGGCTATCTGTACTCACCCTTCAGGTGGGATTTCCAGTGGACAGCTCGACATTGCGGCTATACTTTTCAGTTTATGTTTTCCCTTCCAGTTGTACTTTACATTTAGTTTGGGTTTGTATATTGGCCCACTTACTTTTCCACACTTACTGTTGTACTCAGTTTTTACTAAGTGTTTACTTCTACAGCTTTCTTGCTCTGTGATGTTTGTTTACTTTACAAAGGCAATGCCTTCCCTTTTTACCAGGAATTACGCCTTGGTGCTAGTCGCCAGCCCCTGGCCTATGGAAGTCGGGCTTGGGGCAGTCATGGCATGGGCCCCGAGGATGGGTCGTGACAAATTGGTATCAGAGGAGCTCGGTTCTACCATAGAACTTGGGACTCTGATCTTTTTCTATGTGAAGAAATAGTGTTAAGCATATTGGGTGTGGTTATCAGTCAAGGGAGTCTAGTGTAGGAGCGGAGACTGACGTATCTGTACATCAGGGCCCTGACTTCTGATTTCCGACATAATGCACGAAACCATTGATTTCATGTGTGTTTTGATGTTTTCTATGTGATTACTTTGTGTCATCTCACCAAGTACACTATTTTGACCGTGGTGCACCTGTTTCTTTTAAGGATGGCCCCTCGACGGCAGCCATCTAGGGTTCCGAGAGTTGTACGTGATGACAGACCACCGAGCGATGAGGCCTCGGTGCAGGGCCCTTTGTCAGCAGAGGCATCGGTGGTATCTATACCCGCTGAGCCACCGATGCTTCTAGCCCCAGCCGTTGACGATGCATGTCGCCTTAGTGCACTGCATGATTTCTAGTGCCAGCGACCACCCAGGTTCCACGGGGAGACGGAGCCCCAGGCATCCGAGGACTGGCTGGAGGCAGTGGTGACAGTTTTCAGGTTAGTGAGGACACCAGCATACCTCATGGTGATCCTCGCAGCGATCCTACTGCACGTAGTAGCAGGCAAATGGTGGAGCTTGATGATCCAGGTGCACGATGATGCATCTCTCTTCTGGATGGACTTTGAGAGCCTCTTCCTCTCGGAGTTCGTCCCAGCCACCCTCCATGCGGTGTGCATCTTGGGGCTTCTTTAGCTGCGGCATGGCATCTTGAAAGTCGCACAGTACTCGGTGGGATTTACCAATCTCTCGAGCTACTCGATAGACATGGTACGTGACCCATTCTTCTGGGCCCAGACCTTTGAGCAGGGATTGAAGCACGAGATCAGGGCATCACTGATCTCCCTCAGCATTCTGACTCAGGAATTAGTATTGGAGCAAGCCCTTTTGATCGAGAGTTTTCTTGCTGAGACTTCTTCAGCAGCGAGACCTACCTCGGGGCGGCACGTAGCAGAGTCTTCTGCAATAGGTAGTCGACGGATGACTCATGGGTCCAGGCAGACCAGACCCTCATGCAGATGACCTTAGGACACTGGCTCAGCTTTGTAGGGAACACAGCGCGGTGCCAGTATTTCGAGAGGCATGAAGTGCTACTCATGTGGCGGGCAGGGCCACATGGCTCATGATTGCCCGACCCGCCGTGCCGAGGAGCACCAGACGGTTGAGGGACCACCGAGGCAGAGGAAGAGGGTCGACCGTGGTGGTCCGTAGGGAGCAGGCGGATGAGACAGAGGAGCAGGCCAAGTAGTATGTGGTGGGCGACGCTTTGAGGCTCTACCACCACCACCACCAGGAGGTCCACCCCGACCACAGGGAGCTGGCGGGCAGAGACAGGCACAACTCCATGCAGCGGAGGCCTACGACCACGGTGCGCCTGAGATGATTCGAGGTACTATCTGTTTCTATTCTACCCTTGCTGCAGTACTTATAGACATAGGAGAGAGTGATTCTTTCATAGTCGTTGCCCTTGTTCGGAGCTCGGAGATTCTGACAGAGTCGTTGGCTCGATTTTTACGGCTAGAGACTCCTACGGGAGCAGACTCGATGATTACGCACTGGTGCTGACAGTGTGAGCTTAATCTAGGAGGCAAGAGCTTTGGCTGGGATCTTCTTGTAGCGGCGTCGAGGCCCTATGACGTCATCTTGGGCATGGATTGGTTGTCTACAGTCCATGCACATATTGACTATATTAGGCGCAAGGTGCGATGTGTATGCTCCAACGGGAGCAGGTTCACCTTCACCGGCGAGAAGGGAGACTTTGCAGCACAGGATGGACTCTCGCAGAGGAGAGGACAACCCATCACTCATCAGTTGGCTAGCCTCATCCTAGGAGCAGTTGATGTGCGGAGTCCTGGTTTTCCTGCAGTGGTGGATCAGTATGCGGACGTCTTTCCTGACGACGTTCCAGGGCTACTTCCTCGTAGAGATGTAGAATTTTATATCGACCTGTACCCTGGGACAACCCCGATATCGACTCCAGCGTATCAGATGGCCCTCACTGAGCTTCGAGAGCTACGGGTACAGTTGGAGGACTTGCAGGGCAAGGGATTCATCCGACCCAGTGTTTCACCCTAGGCTTCCCTGATTTTGTTCACCAAGAAGGCGGACGGGAGCTTGCGGCTTTGTGTCGACTATCGTTGCCTGAACCAGGTGACAGTGAGGAACAAGTATCCGCTACCGAGGATTGATGACCTCTTCGATCAGCTCAAGGGAGCACAGTGGTTCTCGAAGATAGACCTGAGTCCAGGCTATCATCAGCTCAGAGTTTGGGACAAGGACGTGCATAAGACGACCTTCAGATGTCGGTATGGCCACTATGAGTTCTTGGCTATTCCATTCGGTGTAAACAATGCTCCAGAAGTGTTCATGGCCCTCATGAACAGTATCTTTCAGCCATACCTTGATCGATTTGTCGTGGTCTTCATCGATGACATTTTGATATACTCGACGAATTAGGAGGAGCACGCCTACAACTTGCAGGTTGTACTAGACACACTCCGAGAGCACCAGATTTATGGAAATCTCTCAAAGTGTCAGTTCTGGATATGTGAGGTCCACTTCTTGGGACACGTCATCTCTGAGGTGGGATTTGCAGTGGATCCTATGAAGATCGAGGCAGTGCTAGCTTGGGAGACACCCAGGAGCGTGACGGAGGTGCGGAGTTTCTTGGGACAGGCTGGATACTACCGGAGATTTGTGGCAGACTTCTCCAGAGTTGCGGCACCACTCTCTGCTTTGAAAAAGAAGGGGAAACCCTTTTTGTGGTCAGAATGAAGTTAGAAGAGCTTCCAGGAGCTGAGACAGAGATTGAACAGCGCACCTATCATGAGGTTTCCAGAGGAGGGAGTAGGGTACGTAGTCTACTACGATGCATCAGGGACCGGACTCGGATGTGTCCTGATGCAGGAGCGAGCCGTGATTGCCTATGGATCATGTCAGTTGAGTCTACATGAGAAGAACTACGCTAACCATGACCTGGAGTTAGAAGTAGTGGTCCTCGCTCTGAAGACATGGCGACACTACCTGATGGGAAAGCGCTTTACAGTCTTTTCTGACCATCAGAGTCTCAAAAACATCTTCTCTTAGAAGGAACTGAATCTGAGACAACGGTGATGGCTCGAGTTCCTCCAGGACTATGACTTTGAGATATTCTATACTCCTTGGAAGGGGAACGTGTTAGATGATGCTCTTAGAAGGAGGATGAGAATTTAGCTACTTGAGGAGGCGTCAGAGCAGCTAGCCTCTTTGCAGACATCCTTCATGGATAGAGATGGAGCAGCCTTCCTTCAGTCCCTCACAGTCACCCCTCCACTACTGTAGTGGGTCAGAGTGGCACAACATGGGGACGCTGACTGTGAGACGCGGCGTGAACAGATATCCACAGGACTGGAACCTGATGGTTTCTCCTTTGGAGAAGAACATGCCGTCCTTTTTAGAGGACGTACCTTGGTACCGGTTTCCTTACGGGAGGAAGTGCTGAGAGAGTTTCACACTTCTCCTTTGGCGGTAAATCCTGAAGGGGCGAAGATGTACCAGGATCTCAGACGACAGCACTGGTGGCTGGGCATGAAGAAGGTTTTGGCAGAGTTCGTTTCTCGATGCCTCACCTGCCAGTAGGGGAAGGCAGAGCACCAGGTACCAGCAGGCTTGGTACAACCTTTGGAGGTCCCGGAGTGGAAGTGGGACGGCATATCTATGGACTTCGTGACTGGAGTTCCACACACTTCCAGAGGTTATGACTTCATTTGGGTGATTGTCGACCGAATCACCAAGTCGGCACACTTCTTACCCATCAGAGAGAAGGGCTCAATAAAGAGCTTGGGATGTATCTACGTTCAGGAGATTGTGCGGATTCATGGTGTGCCATCATCTATTGTCTCCGATCGAGATGCTCGCATTACTTCCCAGCTTTGGAAGCGGTTGCAAGAGGCGTTCGGGACACAGCTACGTCTGAGAACAACCCTTAACCCTCAGACGGATGGTCAGACAGATAGGACCATTCAGACTCTCGAGGACATGCTCCGCGCATGTTTCCTCGACTTTGGTCACAGCTAGGAGGACCACCTACACTTGGTGGAGTTCACGTACAACAACAGCTACCACTCCTCCATCGGGATGGCACCATATGAGGTGTTGTACGACCAAACTTGCAGATCTCTTTTATGCTGGACAGACCCTGGGGAGTCAGCACTTGTGGGACTAGAGATGGTCTAGGCCACGACAGAGAAGGTCCAGGTCATCCAGGAGCGGATGAGGATAGCTCAGAGATGGCAGAAGTCATATGCTGACAGGAGGCAGAGGCGACTAGAGTTCGAGGATGGCGACCACGTCTTCTTGCGTGTCTCACCTCGACGTGGATTACGGAGATTTGGCCGAGGTGCCAAGTTGTCTCCACGCTTCATCGGACCATTCCAGGTCCTCAGCATGATTGGTGAGGTAGCTTGTCGCCTGTCTCTACCACCTCATTTGCACCAAGTGCATGATGCACTCCACGTATCTCAGCTGAGGAGATACGTGCATGACCCGACGCATATCATTGACCATGGGGGAGCTAGAAATTGATGATGGGGCAACTTTTACGGAGGTCACAGTGGAGATCGAGGATCGACAGGAGTAGGTCCTGCGTGGACAGTCGATTCCTCTAGTGTGCATCAGATGGTAGCACGAGAATCTCCAAGACGACACTTGGGAGCGGGAGGCTCAGATGCGTGCTCAGTACCCACATTTGTTTCCCTAGTCTTTGATGTATCTTTACAGGGACGTAAAGCCCTGAGGTGGGAGTAATGTAAAGACCCATAAAATTCAAGGAATTGTTTTTTTATTTTCTTTGGGATTTTACAAGAACACAGTTTCTGACAGGAGTTGATTCTGAGGCCCAGTGTGCCCAGAATTTCTATCCGAAGTTTAAGCTCGGGTACGTTCAGTGAACGAACGAGCGGGAATCCTATCTTTTGAACTGGTGCTCGGAATCGAATTCTGATGGCACCGATGGAACCGCAATGCCGGTAATTTCTTAGGAACACCTGTTCTGGGGTTGCGTTTTCCTGAGAGAAGATGATAGAAATTGTGGAAGTTTAATTTATAATTTAACTACATTTTTTATTTTCTTTAAGTGGTTTAAGGATTTGGGTGGAAGTTAGGTAACCACCCAACTTACCAAGGGAGGTTATGAGGGTGGTGGGGCCCACACAAACCCCACCCTTTCATATTCTTCAACCCCCCTCAACTCACCATTAACTTTTGATAACATAAGTATTAATAACTTATGTTATTAATGAAGTGAGTTAAATGCGTGTGTGGGTTTGAATTTCAAACTCATGTCTAGCTAATAAATTAAGTGAGGGATTCATTTATTTTGGGATAGTCTCATGTGGTAGAGTCTTGGGGAGAAAATGGCTAAGGATTGAGGAACTTCTTCATCTTTGATGAAGAACGCGAAGAACACATCAGTCTCTAACGATGAACGCCGAGTTCTCAGAAACAGATTACTCGACGCCGTGTACCGCGCCGCCGCCGACATCTTCTTTCATGATGCCTCTTCCTGCGAAGAATCCTCATTCAATGAACCTCCATTCAAGCTCGCACGAGGTAGGGGATTATTTTATTTTATTTTTTCATGAATACTAACTTGTCGTTCTTCATGAAAATATGACCATTTTCTATCGATTAATGAGAGGGGGCCGAACCGCACAAACACGGCCGACCCTCCTCCATTATCCTTGTATTGTTTCTAATGTGTTGGAACAGGAATGGTGCGGTGCTGTCGCAACATGCGGGATCGTGCGACACGTAATGTGCAGCGCTGTCGCGTCGTGCCGTGAAATTGAACCAAGTCGCGGTGCCGTCGTGCCACGTCGGAGAAAACCGAAGACACTACGGCCGGAGTGGGGCCATGGAGGAGGGGCGTGACGCCGTCGCGCCGTGATGGATGAACCAAAACCGCGGCCGGTTCTGGGCCGCGGCGGAGCAGGGTGACCGGCGACCGGTTCCGGGCCGCCGATGTCGGAGCAGGGAGGGGACCGGCCGTTGCCGGTCCCGTGGTGGCAGAAACAGGCTGGCCGGGGCGGGCCGGCCGGACAGGAGAATAGCCGAGGTTCAAACCCCCGTCCGGCTATCTAGCGGACCCCATTAAGGGGGGTCTCGGTTACAAAACACGGGTGGCAGCCCCCCCCCCCCCCCCCCCCCCCCCCCCCCCCCCCCCCGCAAAACCGAACAGCTCGGCCGTTCGGCCGAGCCAGCGGGCGCCGCGCGCCAGTGCGCCAGACCGCCAGGCCGGCAGCCGGGTCGCTGCGCCGGGCCGCTGGGCAGGGACGCGCCCAGTCGGGCCGACCCGGACCCGGGTCGGGTCACCCCGGTTCGGGCCGACCTTGGGGGTCTCGGGCCGGGTCAGTCCGGGCCCGACACCCCCATTTTCGGAACCTTTTTGGTCTTTTGCCCATATCTCGGGCTACAGACATTCGATCGATGCGCCATCAGAGGAGATGAGATCCTTGGATCGAGATGGTCATTTCGGTATATCACTCTCAAGGTTTCAAAATACTTTGGGTTTGGCCGGGTTGTTTGGTACACGAAACCAACCGGGCCCTCGGAGCGGAAACACTCATATCATAAGCTCCAGACGTCCGATTGATGTGCCATCGACTTTGTTGGAATCCACATAGTGAGACAGATCTTTTGGCTTACTCCACCCGAGGATTGGACGCAGGTGGAGTATGGTCGGGCTGGTTTTGCTTTAAAAAACCAACCGGGCCCCTTGGACAAAAAAAGCCAATAACTCCCAGACCGGGCGTCCGATTGACGCGCCGTCTGCGACGTTGAGTTCCTGTTGACGATGCGGAACTTATGGATACATCAACTCTGGAATATGTGTCAGTTGATGTATCAGCCTCTTGGCTCATGGAGCGGACCCTCCCGAACGAGCTTTCTGTGTGCGGGAACCCTAGAGCTGGCTGTGTTTGCGATTGTGACGACGACAACGACTGTACAGAGATCCTCATTGGATTTGACGGCGACGACTATAGCACTCATCGATCCTACGTGGATCAGTGCTACCAATCCTGTGGGGGTCCGATCCTATGTGGGTCCGCGCTCAACGGTTCTGTGTGAGCCAGCGCCTACAGATCCTGTGTGGGTCCGATCCTGTGTGGGTCTTTGCCGGGGTAAGTTACCTATCGTTCCTCTGTGGGTCAGACCCTTCCTGGGTCATTGCGGGGGTGAGTTACCTATCTATATCCTGTGTGGGTCAGACCCTTCCTGGGTCATTCCGGGGGTTAGTACCTATCGATCCTTTGTGGGTCTGACGATTTAGATGAATCAGTGGACATATCAGATCATCTCCATCGTCATACGAAAAAGTATATCTGTGTGAGCTGAATCCTGTTTACTTTCCTATGTGGATTGTGTTGTGCTATCCTGTGTGGATTTAGGTTTTTCTTTCCTGTGTGGACTGAGTTGTACTTGGGTTCGGATGTTGGAGCCAAACGAGAATTGATGACTTAGGTATATGTATGGGCATATACCTAAGCACTGTCGGATGTTACTTCGTGATTGTATCTTTCCTTTGTGGATTATCTTTTGTGGATTCTGGGAGACCTTTGGGGGTCTCAGGGTCCCTACTGAGTATATTATACTCACCCCTGCACGGGATATGCCCATAATACATTGTGTTGGTTGCAGAAGATGGACAACGTTGATCGTGGTTGAGGATTGCGGAGCAGGACGGTACCTAGAGGTGGACCACTAGGAGAGACGTACTCGGAGCGGACGGCTGGACCAGAGGAGAAAAAGAGGATATCTGTACTCACCCATCAGGTGGGATTTCTAGTGGATAGATCAGCGTTGCGGCTATACTTTTCAGTTTCCTTATTCCCTTCCAGTTGTACTTTACTTTCAGTTTGGGTTTGTATACTGGCCCACTTACTTTTCCGCACTTACTGTTGTACTCAGTTTTTAATTAGTGTTTACTTCTGCTGCTTGCTTGCTCTGTGGTGTTTATTTACTTTACAAAGGCAATGCCTTCCCTTTTTACCAGGAATTACACCTTGGTGCTAGTCGCCATCCCCTGGCCTATGGAAGGCGAGCTTGGGGTAGTCAAGGCACAGACCCCAAGGACGGGCCGTGATAGACAATGTAAAAAAGTATGAAAATAGGCCTGCTAAAGACATAGGCCCATAGAAGAGGGCCAAAAAAGTAATAAAAGGACAAAACATGTAATAAAAGGACCAACTGAAAGCAAAAACCTTGATGATCAAATTTTGGTAATATAATATAAATGAATACATTTTCATGAAAGAATCCAAAACAATATTTAATTTGAATATAAACAATATGGTGAATTCAATATGAAAAAAATAATGAATACCATAATTCAAAAATCTCCACCATTTTCAATTATTTCTTGTGATGTTTTTCTACATATAGTTATAAAATTTATGGAATGTTTTTCCACTCTAAAAAACATTTGAATTTAGATAATACTAGGGATTTAGTTAATCTATCAGTTAAGTTATCATCAGTGTGTATCATATTGGCACATATGGTTCTAAATCTTATATAGTCTCTAATAATGTGTAGCCTAATATATTTTTATTTTGATTTACTATGACATACATAATTTCTAGATAAAGTAATTGAATATTTACTATTAGAATAATTATTGATTACTGTTTCCCTCTGGAATTGGGGACGATCTCATTGATTTAAGATTCAAGCATTCCAAGCGGTTTCTGACGGGTTTGTTCGTAGAACTGGAAACATCCAATGATTCCATATCCATTTGAACCTGCTTTCCAAAGGTAGGTACTCATTAGTTATAGACTTATTAGGCTTATTAATTTTCATTGGTTGAGAGGATGGGAGTTCTGACTCATCACACCATTTTGAGGGAATTGATGTCTACTCTGGGACTCTATTTATAGATTTAAGTTATGTTCGTGAATCCTTATTACATTACCAAGTATAAAATGATCTTTCCTTTAGATCTGACAATCAATGATTTATATGTAGGAAATTTATAGAATCTTTTATATATATTCAAGGTTCTTCATCGATAGCGAATCATCTGTATTTGTTTAGAGATTCATAGCCAATGGTATCCTTCAATACATACAACTCTCTTGGTCATTATGATGACTATTCTGGTTTTAAATCCACTTAGTGGGGCTCTTGAAGATTATTATCATTCAGAAGGACATGGATTATTTCAAAGTTGGGATTGTACCCATAGTTGGGCTACCGACGTATCCTTTGTTTTTTTGTAAAATGAATAAGAACCCACATAGTTCGAGTAAGGGAGTATGATGCTTATGCATAATTGATGGATCAATGAAAGATGTCATGATTACTTTTACACTCTATGCTCACGTGAGTCCTTCTCAGTGTGAGAAACAAGAGGTATTGGTGGAACCAGACAATTGTGCCACGAAAGATGCAATGATGTGGGGCTTATGTGTGTATGACTGCCCAAATAGATGAGGATTAAGATTTACTTTAGGGAAGTAATTTAGGAATAGGGTCCATAAAGGTATATGTGCTTCATGGAGATTTGGATACTTTAATCTTGGGGCGTACTCCTAAATAAGATTCCCAAGTTAGGAGGGGACTTATGATTGGGTTTTACTCCTGAGAAAGAATCCCAAATAAAAAGTAAATTAGGACTGGTTAAGAGAAATTAAGAGTAGGGATTACTCCTTAGAAGGAGGCCCAGGTTAAGGGACTTGAAAAAAATATGGGACATAGGGCTTACTCCTGAAGAGGATGCCCCAATTTGAGACTGGGGCTTACTCCTAAAAATGAAGCCCATGTTAAGAGAATAATGTTTGGGGCATATTCCTAAGGAGGATTCCCATATTTGAGAATTATGACTGGGGCTTATTCCTGAAAAGGAGGCCCATATTAAGGGGTTCTCTCATCATAAAGGATGAGGTTGAATTAATGAAATCTCAATATTTAGTGACATAAATATGTGTAAATCACTAGGTTTTGAGAGATATTCCACAGAATTTCCTTCAAATAAGGAATTTAATCAAGAAAACATTCCATAAATGGATTTGAAGAGTGTCTTGAAAACTGAATCTTGAATAGGAGAGGTAAAATGGTATAAGAGGGGTTAAATGGGCAAGATGGGCATCCAAAAAGGCAAGGGCACGCATGTCCTGGCAGGCGTGTAGGTACTGCGTGGGCGTGCTAGTCCTGGTCATGCAAGTATACCTACAAGACACATGGGTAATTGCGCGATTGTTAACCAGTAGGGTAACACTTGGGCGATCCTTGACCAAAGCCTTTAGAATTATCATGAGGTACTTCTAGAAGAGAGGTGCGCAAGTTTTGGTGAATAAGTAGGGTGGCGCGCAAGTATGTTCATTTCCCTTAAGGTTAGAACACCTTAGGCGCGCATGTGTCAGTGAATTATAACACTTAGACCTCACTCCTCTTGTTTAGACCTTCCATTCTAGGTAGATAATTACCTTAGAAGTGTTCAGAATACCTGAAGAAGAGACTTGGGCATTCAGAGCTCTATATCTCAATTCTGGAAAAATTCCCCCTTAAAATGGGGGAACCACATGGTCTATTTATAGGCTGGAGAATACCCCGAGCGGTTATCCTTTAGGGCATGCAAGTCACTTGCATGACCATTATGTGGCACACATGTATACATGCGCGACAGTGATGGAACTAGCGCGTCCCTTGTGCATTTGAAGCTTTGTTAATACCTTTGTTCATTTTTGATGTTTTCTTCAAAGGATGAATCAATTTGTGCTAAGTCATTTCCCTTTCCATTATTTTAGTCAATGTGATGAAAAGGAGAATCAACAGAAGTCCCCCCTCGGAGTTTCATCTGAAAGAATAAGTATGTGGCTTTCAGGAAAAGAAGAAAACCGAAGGGAAAGAGGCACATAGGTGCGAGTCACACAAGAGAGATTCGCGCAGGGCTGGAGCACCCTAGATGGAGCGTGCTAGCTGTAGGAGCGTAGGTGGGAAGCCTGGCCTATAAATATGAGGTCATTTTCTATGCATAGCATCTGATTTCCGAATTTTCAAGCTCTCTCCATGCAGGTCCCCTTCACCGTGCAAGTTGCTTGTTTTCCACTATTTCTTCATTGTCGCGCTGTTGTCAAGGTAATCGGACTTGCGCGGTGATACTTGCGCGCGGAAAACTTGTGTGGCACATTAACACTTGCGTGACACATCAATACTTGCGCACCATGTTTAGACCTGTATGCCTTAATGCCTTTTCCATTTTTCTGAAATTCCTTCACAAATCTTATGAAAAATCAACTTACTTAATAGTTAATTTATTCAACTTTTTTGCAAAATAAATGGCTCTTAGAATCAGAATAGCCGACGAACTGGCTAGCAAGAGGATTGATGATATGATAAACATCATTGGACATGACTATTATACCATCAAAAGTAGAAATCTTCAGGATCTGGCTAAGTATATGAAGAAATATCATCGCGACTTCCCCCAAAGAATTTATTTTCCTTTGTTTGGCTATGGTCATCAGCGAGAAGTTACTATTCTAGAAGCAAAGAACTATCTCCCATTTTCATTGTTTCAGAAATATACCATCTTTGCTTCAGTAAATATCTCATGTGGAGGAGTAGTTATAAATGCTGGAACAGTGGAGAAGGCCCACATGATGCATTATAGTCCTTGTACGCCAGATCTGAAACCTCATAATCCTGAGTTTCAACCACATTTCCATCCTTCAATCTTCCGAAATGCTCAGATGGATCAATCCAAAGGCTGGAAGAAAAGTTGGGACTTCCGTCCTAGGGGAGGTGTGAAGCCAACTTGGATGTGGGCATACTGGGTGCGACAAACCTGTGCAGAGTTTGTCGAGGATCTGAAAGGAGTTGCGATATACGAAGCTGTTTGGGTTGGGAAAACATATGTTTAAAGAAATGATACCTTCGTGCCGGAGATACTCAGCCACTGGAACCTAGAAACTAATTCTTTCCATCTGACTCATGGAGAAGTAGGTATCAGTCTGTGGGATGTCCACAAGAACTCAGGGGCTCCAATTTTGGGTGACATGTATGATGAATTCATTCCACCCAAGGTGACTTGAATGATTCAGAGAAGACTCCTGATTTAGATCTAGAATTATTTAAGATATTCCACAGGCTCAAGAGTTCAGAGACCTCGTTAACTCATTCTAGAAAGGATATTCCTCCGGAGGAGTGGATGAATATATTTATTATTGATAAGAAAGAGAAGGAGCCGAAGGAGGAGCCGAAGAGAAATAATCCAACAAAAAGAAATCGAAGGATAAGAGGCCCAACCGTACTACCACCTTCCCAAAACCTGAGAAGAGGGGTGCTCCTAGAACATTCTAGCCAACTCAAGAAGCAGGAGAGTTTGTGAAATGTGGATATGAGGTGAATCCAAGGATCCCGAAGAAAAATCATCTGGTGGGCTTCTTGGCTTTATGTATTAGCATTTATCTCTTTCCAGTCAGGGTTTGAAAGGGAGGAGTCAGGCTAGGGACCTTTGTCATTGCGGCAAAGTTGGCTGAGGGAGAAATGGATGGGTTGGCTAACCCCATTTTAGCAAAGATTCACAAGAGTATACTTCATGTCTTCATGGGTAAATCTCCTTTAAGAATAGTGGGACCATTCCACGTTTTATGGGGATGGATTGCCACTCACATCCGGACTTACAATGTACAAAATGGATTACAAATTACTGGAAGTTATTTCAGGCCGTTAGTGAAAGAATATTTTGTAGTTGCTGCAATAGATGTTAATGCCTATGACATGAAAGTGAGGCTGAGAATGTTTAATTTAACGACCCGAAATTTTGAATAAATCTTGTTTCCTAATTTTGAGTGTTATTTTATTTTATTTTTATACTCAACAAAAACGTTTCATTTGATAACATGAGTATAATTAAAATGAGACCGTTTGGTTTTGACTGTTATATGACCATTGGACAATATGACCGCTGAAACTAAACGTTTTGATTATTGTCCCTAAATAAAAGTAATCTTGGTTAATTAATATAGAATTAAGATTCGATGGCCTCACCCAGTAGTCTTGGACTGATCGAAGTCCATCTAACAGAACATGGGAAAGAGGTACCACCACTGGGCTTTGCTCTGGACCAAACCCAAGCTGAACTTCATCGTGTGAAGCTAGAACGGGATCGCCTTTGCGAGAAGTTCAAACTGATCAAAATTACTACTCATGCGATGTTAGCCGAGCCTCCATCAGATTCTCTCACCTTAGCACGCCTTACACTTAGGTCCTATGCTGGTGTGATAAGGGGCTATGTAAGTAGTCTTAAACTGCCTTGTGTAGTCCTTTGTTTTAAATAAAAATTGGGATTTTTTCTTATGATGATGTTTATGAATTTTCAAATGACCGGATAAATATACTATGCATATTTTTTTATGAATTTTAGAAAAAGGATATTTTAAAAATGTTAAATGTGTAATGATATTCAAAAAATGGTCTTCTACAATTATGTTTAGTACGAAATTTAGAGTCTAATAAGGTCAACATAATTTTTGATGAATAGTAAATTATGAATAGTGATTTTATGCTTATGATTAGTAATGTGACCAAATGGATTAGTAATATCACTTAAATAAAGCATTAGTATAATCTCGGCACCTTTCTTATGTAATGTGATTCAATAAAATTGTTAAATAGCGGTTTGATAAATTATTATTCAAGTATTAGTTTTATCGGGTGAATAGTGTTTTTTAATTAAAAATTAAATTAAAAATATTTAGAAAATTATTTTTATAAAATGGATTTCATTTTTGAACTCAGAGCATCGATATTATGTGAATGTAATTTTTGGGGTTTTTTCTGAACAAATGAATTTTCGGTGAATAGTGTATTTATTTATAAATTAAATTAAAAATATTTAGAATATTATTTTTATAAAATGGAGTTCATTATTGAAATCAGAGCATTGATATTTGGTTAATGTGAAATTTTGGGATTTTTCTAAGAAAGTTGAATTTTCAGTGAATAGTAAAAATACAGTTTTAGGGTTTCGGTATGTTCAATGACATCATAACTGTGTCATAATGATGCCATGAGATATTTTAAGGGATGGTCAACCAAAAGTGATGAATTATTGTATTGGGGGCCCCATGTGGCCTAACTTCATGGGAAATATCATGGGAGAGCACATGGTTTTGAGAAGATCACTTGTGAGGTGTCCCTTGGCCATTAATGCCTTGTCCCCTCACTTTCCCTATAAATACCAATCCATTCTCTCATCCTTTGGACACCAAAATCTTTCTCAACAATTTTATGGTCTCCTTACCTCCCAGGGAGTCACCCCAAGGTTCCCTCAAGCCTCTCAAGGTCCCAACCATTGAGTCTTAAGAGTTACGTTTTAAGGTAAGGGATCCGACCTCTCTCTTTCTTTTCATGTAATCTCATTTATGTCATTTATTTTATGTCCATGATCATATGTTTAAAGATGTTATTTTATATTCATCATACTGCCCTTTTCATGTTCATATGATGAGATACCCCCTCTTACTCTCATCATTTCATTTTAAGAATGTTAAAGTGACGTCGTTAGGCTGCCGAATTTTGAAGGGATTCTTTCACCCTTCTCATTTTCAAGATCTATTTTCATGTCAAGTCTTTCAAGTTCCTTTTTATTATGTTGGGGTATGATCTCTATATCTATATTACTGATATTTTATGATAATATGATGAGTGACCCCATTTTATCTCTTCTATTCATTATTTTTAAGTTTTAAGTGGCGCCGTTAGGCTGCCGAATTTTTAAGTGGTTCTTTCACCCTTCTCGTTTTCAAGTTCTACTTTCATTTAAAGTCTTTCAAGATCCTTTTTATTATGTTGGGGTATGATATCTCTATCTATCATACTTAACTCTTATGTTTATATGATTAGAGACACGATTTTATCTCTTCAATTCATTATTTTGAAGTTTTAAGTGACATCGTTAGGCTGCCGAATTTTTATGTGGTTCTTTCACCTTTCTCCTTTTTCAAAGTTCTAATTCCATGTCAAGTCTTGCAAGTTACTTTTCATTATGTTGGGGTATGGTCTCTATATCTATCATACTGATATTTTATGTTCAAATGATGAGATTCCCTATTTGATCTCATTAATTCATTTTTGGTAGAAGTTTATGTGACGCCGTTAGGCTGCCAAATTTTCATAAGAGAAACCTTATTTTTTTGTCTTCCTTTAATGTTCTTCAATTCATATAGTATATTTTCAAATTTCATTAACATGTTATTAAATCCCTTATATTCTGTACCTCTACTGTTTTATGGGTCATTTATGAATGTTTGACCCATGTCCCATCTCTTTTCAATGTTTTCTAAAACCGTGTATCATAGCCGTTATGCTGCATAATTTTCGTCTCAAAATGCCTCCCTCTTTATCTCAAAATTATTTTATGTTATTAAGTGAATACTCAATGCTCATATTTCTATAGGGGTATTCACATATATATCAAAAATTTCTATTTTAAATTCTGGGATTTACATACATGAAACCCGCTTTCCCTTTTCTGTGGGTTTAAAGTGATATAAAGATCATGTCTTTAAAGAAGTTTTTAAAACGTTATGACTATGAAATGAAACCCATTTCTTTTATGCTATATGGGTTGTTTATGAAATGATTGATGATGATATATGTGGATCACATGATAATAAAGACATGTCAAGGGTGCGCCCCGATAGCGCTCCAATGCATTGGGTAAAGACCTAATCTCTAGAGATGACCTTTTAGACTGATACATTGGTGAATAACCTTGGTAATTTTTAATGAAACCTTGGGGATGGACCTTGGTGAAACAAAATGATTTTCAATATTAAATGTTGTAGCCACATCTACAAGTTATGAAAAATGTTACTTTTTTATGATATATCTCATGATTTCTTTCTCATGCCTGAAAGTTCTTTTCATGACCTTATTGAAGTATCTCAAGTTCACATGCAAAATGTTTCTCTTATTTACCTTACTTGGCCTTCTGCTCACCCTTTCTTTTGATTTATGTCCCCAGGTTATGAGATGCAGTAATGAACCTAGGATGAACATGAGTAATAGCCTTTCAAGTGTTTAAAGAAGAATGTTTTATGTTTTCATGTTTTATGTTCCCGATTTCCATGACACTAAACCTTAAATATCCTCCGTTTTGTGTAATCTACTGAATGTTTATGTTATAAAAAGACAGGATGCTATATTTAAGGAATTAAACTTCTTTCCCTCTGGAAATCCACCAACTGGGCGGTTTGTTGATGATGGAATAGCCCATTTGGATCTGAGGGCATAAATGCTAGCTTGTAGAGATGGTGTGCCAGTTGCTAGGATTGACGGAGAAATTATATGTGTGGACTATGATCCATATAGATTTTGACATCAATTCAAGTGTCTGCAACAGATTGTTGTATCTCCCCCGGTACATGTTAGGTTAGAGTAACATCTGATGGTTGCTTGGAAACTATGGCTGCTGACGTCAAGGGAGAAGACTGGGGCGGTATTTGATCTACTAGTTGAAAAACTGGCACATAACCTGACTACTTGCTATGCTGATAACTGGATAGCATCATACCCCAAAGGGGTACTGAATCACCCAGTTTATCAGGTGGGGAAAAGGAAGAGGACTGTAGAGAAGGAATCTCTTCCTCATGAAGGTGATGTTTCCCCACCTGAAGCTGATTCACCAGATTCCTCCTCTAGGACTGATTCACTGGATTCCCATGATGGGGATGATGAGGCACTATAAGTGGAAAAGAGGCCTCGTGCCTGATATAATCCTCCGGTTAGAATCAAGAGACATACTCCATCAACTCCTAATGAGTTACTTCATTGTGGTAATTTAATCAATACTACTTTATAAATCAATAAGACTTATATTATTATTCTTTATCTATAGTTGCAGGATCCAGGAAGAAATTGAAGTCAAATATTGTAGGACCTTCCTCAAGCCTTCATATCTAAGACCATAGGCTATCCAGACATGGCAGAGTTTATACTGTGGTACTGAGACCGCATGGCTGGATTTGTGTGACGGCCTACAACTTCCTGGAATAGGGAATCTTCTGGCTTCTACAGATATCCAATACGAGGATAACCCCAATGAAGCGCGGGCTTAAAGCAGAGAGCTGGAAATGCTCATATATTCCACTGATGAGTCTGTTCCAGTCACCATGCGGGTGAAGGAAATGATTGATCGTGGCGCCACCGAGGTGGGTGGTGGTTCTAGAGATGAGGAGTGGCTTGATTATGTGGCTCCTAAATATGTGTGTTTTATTTCCTTATTTTCTTTTCTACTTGATTCCATTCCATGATTTGTTACTTAAGGAAGTTATTTTCTTCATATTATAGCTTGAAAAGAAAGGAACTGAGGTTCCTTCTCCATAGTTTAGAACTGGTGGTACTTCCATCGGGGCTGCTGCTAATTCTCCTTGCGAAACGGGCGAGATATCTCCAAGACAGCAGACCATGAATGAGACATTGGACTTAGCCTTCCATTCTCCAATTCAAGTTCCAATAAGGGAGACTACCAAAACCCCAAAAAATCCAAAAACATAAAGGTGATGACGGAGAAAGTCCACCTCTAAATGCTTTATCAGTAGTGGTAAGTCCTTCAGATAATCATTAATTTTAAACCATGAAAAAGATTTCTCACTTTCCTTGGGATTTCAGGGGCTTCTTCAATTTCCCCTCTGAGGGAAAGGAATGATCCTCCTTTAAGGAACACGGAGGGTGCTGTGGAACAAATGAAAATTCAAGCTGACATGGATACTTTTGAGAAAGAGCCAACATATATTCCCAGTACTGCTCCTACTGCTGCTACAAGTAGAGAAGAACATGCACCAGAATCATTGGCGGTCATAGAAACTGAATCTGCCATCCTTCCTGAAGAAGTTGTCCAGGGTCAGGGGCCTCAGAATGAGGCTCTCCAAGATGACACATCAAATGCTCCCACCAGTGAGACAAACCATGATTCTGAAATATCATTGGATGAAATGATGAATCGTGGCATGTCTTTCGAAGACTTTTATGATCATGATAAGTTACCATGTTATTTAGTAGACCTTGGGCGTGAGTGTTATCTTTCCCTCAGTAAATTTTCTTATAATTTACACTTTTTATCATGACTGAAAATAATATACAGTTCCATCTATAGAAGTTGGTGAACTGCCAATGCCTGAAAAGGGTGTCGAAATTGTTGTCAACCCTACCATTGAAGAAACATTATCTCAAGTGGTGCAAAACCCAGTAAACCCTCATGAGACTCATCTTGATGATCCAGTTGAAACTGGGAAATATGGGGTGGAGTCTACTCAAGCTGCTGATCTAATGTTAGGTAATGATTGGACTGATTTTTCAAGATAGACAACTAGCTTCCATTATTCGATGAAACTAACCATACATTTAATTAATCAAACAGGTCTATCAACTTCAATGGTTATAACTGGAGGTGAGGTCTCAACATCCGCTCAAACAACAGTATAAGGTGAAGAAACCAGGGTCAGGGGGAAAGAAGCAGAAAAAGACACTTCCTTAAGTGCATTAATCCCAGATTACATGCCCCCTTGAAATGATGATGTTGAATCAGTCCCAGAGGTGATTAAGGCGCTCAGCTTCTCACGACGCAAGGCACAGAACAACATATGGAAAATAATATCTGAGGTGCCTTTAGAAGAGCTATCATCGAAGATCCCTCGATTGTTGTCCCAGTTTATCGTGATAGTACTTGGCGGTTTTGGATACTAAGAGATCCATACCTCAGTGAAACAATTCATCTTCAAGAGGGAGCATGAGCAAAAGTGTCGCAAAGATCTTACTAGGGTGAAACTGTAAGTCAACATCGGCGAATTTGAGGATGCGGTATCCCGAGCTGAGGCTGACTATGCTGCCCAGATGAAGGAGCTGAAGAATAAGATCAATGAAAAAGTCATCCAAAAGATGCACCTTCAGCAATAGTTAGATTATGTTACTAGGGAACTTGACCAACTCAATAATTCACTGGAGGTATTTCAAACGAATGGCATGAAGACCATTGCAGATTACAAGAAAGCACTCCATTATGCTGAAAAAAGTGATGTTGGTCGAGTGCATGAGCTTCAAGTAGGAGCTGATGAATCTTGGGATGTGGTTCATCAAGTGAAGGCTTATGTAGACAACCTTTTGTAATTTCTTGGAAAAGAGAAGTGACTCCAATCTATGGATGTCTTTCTAATTCTTGTGCATCAAATGAAAATAATGATTTCATCTTTAATCACTTGTGCACATATTTTCCTTTTCTCCCTGCTTTAAATTTTACCTAATCCAATGGCCGTATTGATCATAGTTTGATTTCTTACTAGGATTAATATAAATAACCCTACAATCTTTGAATCTTTTAATTGATAAATATTACCAAAATCATACAAAATGTATGTTTAGTGAGTTGGAACATGACTTTTACTCAGAGTTCCTTTGTCTTTTGTGGGCAGTTTAAAGTCATGCACATCAGACATAAAGAGGCTAATGTTTAAGGTCGAAATAGCTTTGACCGAATGAATTAGAATTGACTCAATTCTTTGAAAATTTATCTGAAAACATATTACCATACACAAGTATAAGGGGAAATATGTAAACTATAACTTAAGAAAATGTGGATCTAAGGAATGATATGAAATAGAGATAAAAGGCATTAGAAGAAGTAGTTCCCATGAATGAAGTTATCATTATTTAACAAACCCGTTAGGGGGTTGAATTATATAGGGCCACTAAAGGGCATTGGCTGTATAGTCAAATAAATACAATCTTTTGGCTGACAGGTCTGTAATGTAGACTGTTTATGCAACGCCGCCTTAGGGCACGTGCTGCATATTTAGGCAAAAGAACACTTATAAATTTACTTTCCTAGTGCTAAAAAGCCATTGAAAGTTTATGGATATTCAAAATTTCCAAAGTATAGAATTTGTTGTATGGAAAGAGGTACTTGAATATGGAGAAGATATTTCCAAACAAGATTATCGAAGAACTGGATGGATATCACTCCTATGAAGGTCTGACCCAAACGCAGGGAAGGATAATATAAACCATAGACTTGAATACTTTTAGATCATGAAAAAGGATATGGGAAAAATATGTTAAGGATGTCTACTTTTGCATATCCCTACATATTGTCAAGACAAATAAAGACAAAAGAGATTTTACTCCCAAGAATGATGTTACCACTATTTAACAAACCCATTAGGGGGTTGAATTATGCAGGGCCACCTATGGGAATTGGCTGCATAGTCAAATAATAACATCTTTTGGTTGACGGGTCCGTTAGGTATACTGTTTATGCAAGGCCGCCTAAGGGCACGTGCTGCATGGTCAGAGAAAAGAACTCCCATAATTTCAATCCTTTTTGTGATTAGAAGTTAAGAAAAGGGTTATGAAGATCTGAAAATATTTATAATTAGGATTATGACACATAAATATTGGTATTGTCCAATGTATGTAGAGATACACAGATCAATGATAACCGTAATCATGTTGTGGCTGGGTCCTGAATGGAAATGTTAGACTTCCCTACGTATCCCATAAGGATGGGAATCAAGCCATGCGTAGTTCTTAAACTATAGTTTAACATCATTAAAGACAAAAGTAAATTAGAGATCTTATTTTAGGGTCATAGAGCTCGGACCATTATAAGATATACACAGTTTTTGTTTTCACAGGGTCTTTTCTGCCAAGGGACCGAAAGTGGAATTTCGGGTTAGGCCCAAAGACTTGGGGCTGGATTCGAGGGGCACTTGAACATTCCTACGTATCCCATAAGGATGGGAATCAAGCCCACGTAGTTTTAGAACTACCCTCTCTACAAATTTGGTTCGTACATGTGAAGGGTGAAAAGGGACTTTAGTGCAATGACGGTTTAACCCATGATGAAAGGTTTGGGCATTGCCATGTATGCACATAGTCTTTTTATGAAACATGATTGAAAATCAATGTAAATAATGATTCCCTCTTAGGTGAGGGTATCAAAGAATGTTATAGTTTATTGTCATACTAGACAAAAAGTGTTGTATAGTTTAACGTCATATAGAAAATACGAAAGTGAACAAATGTAAAGATATTTATTCTAGGGGCAGTTTCACGAATCAACATCGTATGAGATGGAGGTGAACCGATGTGAAGAGATTGATTTTGGGCTTGAACCTTGGGATTTTGCCTACGTACCCAACCTGGAAGGCAAGGATCAATGTCCGCGTAGTTAAATTAAAGAATGAATTAATGATCAAGTTTTTCTTGGGGACAACGACCAAAAAAATGATGTTGATGGGACTTACACATGGATAGCATCCTAGAGAGAGCGTTATGGTTGAAGTTTGCTCTAAGCTCACGTGAGTCATACTCGGTGTGAGATACAAGAGGTAACAACAACCTTATCAATGCACAGTTTAATGTCATGTAGGACACCTAAAGTGACTATGCAGTTTAAAGGCTTGCAGTTAGGACTATTGGTGCTGCAGAGTTTAGTGTCATGTAGTAGGGAAAAAGTACAGTTTAATTTCATGTAGGACATATGAAGGACATTCTGTACAGTTTAGCATCATGTAGTTAGGACGATGGGGAAAATATAGTTTAAGGTCATGTTGGATGAAAGGGGGACTGTGCAGATTAATGTCATGTAGTGAGGATAAAAGAGTACACCATTTGACATTATGTTGGATGTATTACGGACTTTTTCACAGTTTAGCATCATGTTGGATGTAAGTGCCCATAATTTAAGGTCGTATGCATGGACTGTTGGTTATGCAGTTTAACATCTTGCCAGATGTAAGGGACATCTATATAGTTTAACATCATATAGCAAGGACAATGAAGGGGGCACAGTTTAACGTCATGTTGGATGAAAGTGAAAATAGATTAATGTCGTATGCATGGACTGTTGATGATGCATTTTAACGTCTTGCTGGACGTAAGGGACTTGAAAATAGTTTAGGGTAAAATGCATGGACCATGAAGAGGACACAGTTTAATGTCATGTTGGATGAAAGTGATAATAGTTGAAGGTCGTATGCATGGACCGTTGATGATGCAGTTTAACTTATTTCTGGACGTAAGGGACTTGAAAATAGTTTAGGGTCAGATTCATGAAATGATGTATTTTGTGTTTATACAAAATACTTCTCCAGAAAAATGGAATTGGTTGGAGTAGTGATGAGTTCTCCATCCATTGAGATTAAAGAATAAGATCCATTGGAGTAGACCTTATGTATTGAGTAAGGTCATTTCCATTTTGGCTCAAGCTTGGGAGGATTCTTCCCTGGTATCATTGGAGTTCTGAGAACTATTACCAATTCTCCCTGGGTGAATGAACGAAGACGAAACTTTTTGTTGAAATCTCGTGCTATTCAATTCTGATAGACTTCCAAGTGGTGCAAAGTGCACAATCTTTTCTCATATAACCGTTCCAATTCATTCAATAAATTTTGAGATTGTTCATCTGTAGATGACTGATCACAAATGGAAACTCTGAGAGAGATTATTTGAACATCAATTTGAAAGACTGCTTCCCTTCCATATACCAATGAATATGGAGTTGACTGCGTTGCAGTTCGGGTGGTAGTCTGATAAGCCCATAAAGCATGAAACAGTTTATCATTCCATGACTTCTTATCTTTATCCACCATCTTTTGAAGTATATTTGAAAGAGTCCTGTTGAAGGCTTCTATTTTTCCATTGGCCACTGCATGATACCGAGATGGATGGTTGTATTTGATGTTGTATTCTTGATACTACTACTTCACCTCAGATGAACAGATGTTGGTGCCATTGTCCGTCAATATGGTTTGAGGGACACCAAATCTGGTAATGATGTTAGACATGGTGAGGTTAACAATTCATTTAAAACTGACTTCCTTATGAGGTATTGCCTCTTACCATTTGGAAAAGAAATCAGTAGTAGTAAATATATACTTAAACTCCTTGGCTGTAGCTGAAGGGTAAGGTCCCACCACATCCATTCCCCATGTGGAAAATGGCCACGAGTATTTAGTTGTATGAAGAAACTATGGAGGTCGATGAATGAAGTTGGAATGTACTTGGAATGAATGACACTTCTTTGTGAAATCAACACAATCTTGTATCATTAATGTCCAAAAGTATCCAAGCCTTCGAATCTGATCAGACAGTCTATGTCTAGAATAGTGGGCACCACAGTTTCCTGCATGTACTTCTTTCATGAAAACCATTGTCTCTTCACCATCAATGCATCTAAAGAAAAATCCATCAAAACCACATTAGTAGAGAATTTTCTCTAGGTGACCTGGGCTATCATAAAGAGTAATACTGACAACACATCACCATATTTGTTCTTTATTGGCTCTATCAGGTGGAAGTATTCAATTTTGAAGGTATTGTCTGATAGGTGACATCCATCCTGTAGTATTACCATATGGTTCAGGAATGGGACTAATTTCATTAATTTCTTCTGTTCTGATTCGAACATAAGGTGAAATTGCATGACAGTGGGAAAAAAAGATGGTTTTCTCATTCTGATTTGGATCTGCCAGAGCTGTGGCTATATTATCCAGTGCATCAGCTTGAGCATTTTGTGATCGTGAGTCATAAGAAAATGTCAGTTTCGAAGGGAATTCCCCCATTAACTCTCTGATGTAATCATATAAAGGGATTAGTTCTTCTTTTCTGATGGCATAATCCCCATTGACATGTTTTATTACCAGGTCTGAATCACCTTTCACCTTTAAGTGATTCACTTGTTCTTGAAGCGCCAATTCCAAGCCTACGATGAGAGCTTCGTATTCTGCTTCATTATTGGTAACACCTTCCCACAATAAGAAAAAATAACGTAACCCTGCCTTTTTGGGAGAAATGAGCACAATTCCTAAACCAACTTTGTTGAATTTAGGATTTTCCATTTTCCTCCCTATTGGACTTCTGGAAGCACCATCAAAGTACATTTCCCATGCATGAGGACTTTCTTGAATAGAGAAGACGTCCTCATCAAGGAGTTCAATATCTGAAGATGTGTCTTCCACTAAAGGGTGTTCATCTAGGAAATCAGCAAGAGCTTGTGCCTTTATTGCCTTTTGAGACACATACTAAATGTCAAATTTCTGCAAAATAACTGCCCACCTTGGCATACGTCCTGTAAGCACTGGACGACTAAGGATGAATTTGAGCGGGTTATTGTGAGATACCAATTGGACCTCGTGATGTTTTAGGTATGTCTCAACTTCTTAACTGCAAAGAATAATTCCAGGAAGCACTTCTCAATACTTGAATATTGGGTTTCTGCTTCATGCATAGTCCGACTAAGGTAGTAGAGGCTGTTTTCATTCCCAGAATCATTCTTCTGAGCAAGAAAGGCGCCCAATGAACGCTCTAAAGCTATCACGTAGAGGGTAAGTGGTCTTCCTCAAATAGGTGGCATGAGTACCGGCAGACTCAAGAGGTATTTCTTGAGAATATCTAATGCTTCTTGACATTCTTCATTCCACTGGTATGTGACTCCCTTCTTCATCAATTTCGTGAATGGTAAAATTTTTCTGCCAAATTGGAGATGAAACGTCGAATATAGGATAAGTTTCCTTGAAGTCCTCTTAATTCTTTAAAATTTCGAGGAGGTTAAATACCAAGGATTGATCTTGTCTTCATAGGATTGACTTCAATACCCCGATAGCATACAAAAAAGCCAAGAAGTTTTCCTGAGGTTACCCCAAAAGAACATTTTAAGGGGTCCATCATCAAATTAGGTTGTCGAAGCTTGTGGGATATGACTTCCAAATCATCCAAGTGATTAGAACATTGTTTGGATTTGACCACCGAATCATCCACATATCGTTCAATACACATCCCTAAAAGGGTTTGAAGATACGATGCACGGAACACTGATATGTTGCCCCTGCATTCTTTACGCCAAAGGGCATTACCCAGTAGCAAAATAAACCATGAGGGGATCTGAAGGCTGTGGATTCCTCATATTCTGGGTTCATTCGGATTTGATTATATCCAAAATAACCATCCAAGAAGGAAAGTGCTTCATAGCTAGCTGTTGCATCAATTAAAAGTTCTGTAATCGGAATTGGTAAATCATCCTTAGGACAATGCCGATTAAGATCTCTGAAATCGATGAAAACTATAATTTGTCAATTCTTCCTCTTCACAGGGACAATATTAGCCAACCACTTGGGATATTTAACTTCTCTGATGAAGTTAGATTTGATAATCTTATCCACTTCAGCTTCTATTTTGTAATCATAAGTTGGGTGTGTTCTTCTCGCGGATTTCTTAAATACTCGGTGTTCTTCTGGTAAAGCCAAATGATGAGTAGCAACATCAGGATCAAGCATGGAAATCTCTATATAGTTCCAAGAAAATATGTCTCGATTTTGATTTAAAAAGGAAATATACATATCTTGTTCTTCAAGAGTCATGGACGCACTGATAAAAGTGGGTCATGGATCTTCTTTTGTATCGAGATTTATTTCTCTGAGTTCATCCATAGTGGTATAGATAGCCTCTTCAAATACTGGAGGAGCATCTCTGATATATTCATCCTCTTCTTCAACATGTGTTACATCTTTCGTTTCTACTTTCATAGTAGATTATGAAGCAAAATTTCCATGATTAAGAGAGATGTTAAAATTTGAACATCTTGAAGAAGAGGCTTCCATTTCTGACCCAATTGATGATGAATGGTCTTCCTTGGGTAATAAAGGGGAGATGATGGATTGAGAATCGACATCATTGTTCACCTATGATGTTTCTATAACTTATTCTGACCTGATTGGTGAAGAATAGACTTGTTTGATTTCAGCAGATGAAATGAAGACATCACCATTTAGGTTTTCATCACTGCTTGGTGGGTTACCAATTTCTCCCATGTTGTCTGGCTCGATTTCCATAATTGACATTAAGGATCTTTCAATAAGAGTATTTTGATTTGGGTCTATCTTGTCAATTTTATTGATAGGCAACACATAATCTATACTCACATGTGTAATTGGATTTATGAGAACCTTCTCCAAACCATATGGAGCATTTACTTTGGTAATCTCCTTGGTTGTGGATTTATCCTTTCCCTTCATGTGATAGAATTCCACCTCAATGTATTGAGACTCACATGTCTTGAATGGGGCCTTACCACAATAAAATATCCCAACATGACCATCGAAACAATATTTTAGACATTGATGGTATGATGAAGGGATAGCCACATGTTGATGTAGCCAGAGTCTTCCAAGCAAGATGTTGAAGGCTGAGTCTTGATCAACACCCATGAAATCTGAATTGGATACAAGATCTCCAAACTGAGTTCTGAGTGAAACATCACCCAGTGGTTCTTGTTCATTTTTATCAAATCCTTGTAACATCATGGTAGATGAAGATGAGTCAGATTATGTGAGGCCCAATCAACGAAGTGTACGAATGGGCATGAGGTTGACTCTGGAACCATTGTCAATGAAAGATCTTCAGACGTCTATGTCATTGACCTTTCCAGATAAGGAAAAAGGTCTAATATGCCCATGCACTACATCATCTTCATCTTCATCAGCAAAAGATATTATTGCATGGCATTCAGCAGGATTATTCTCCATGTGATAGACTTCAGATGCAGCAATTTCAGTTTCAAACTCTTGAGGACTTGACAAAGCCTCAATGAGTGCCTCCTGAAGATCCTTTGATAAATTCAAGGAATCCAGAATTGATAACATGGCCGGTACATGGGCCAGGTGTTTCAATATATCATAATTTTGATCCAGAGGTCTGTGTTTCCCAACATGAACATGTGGTTTAGCAGGTTCCTTGGAAGTAGATGCTTTGGAAGTTGATTCATCTTGTATTGGGATAGGAGTCGACAATATTCCTGGTTTTGGAAGATTAGAACGATTAGATCCATTCATTAGATGATAGGAAGAAGATGGAACCTTCAACCGGACTTCCATAATAACAGTTCCAGGACTGAATTTTCTATTGGTATAAGAACATGCTTGTTCTTTTTGAGCTCGTTGAAGGGCTCTGCCACAAGTTTTTGCTGCATACACAGTTCTAGTAGGGGTAGAATTGGAATAGTGGCTTCTGAAAGATCCACGTCTTGCCCTGTATCCTGAGCCTCGGGAACTTCCTATGATTCCTCTATTTGATATAGGAAATTCAGGCTCATCAAAATCGAAACAGTGACTGGAATATGGATATGTTAATTGAATCAGATTAACAGAACCGAAAATCCACTCTTCATCTGATGAAGACTCTGCCTGAGTAGCCTGTCTAGGATGTGTCGTTTGGTGGGACGGTGCCCGTGAATTTGAAGTAGATGGAATGAAGTGTTCTAGAGTCAACGACAACTTAGGCTTTGAGACATACTCATATTCTTCTGATACATTCAATTTCATGGAATCATGCCATTTCTTTGAGGATTTTCTCTCTAATGAAGAGGGTTTTGCTGCGACATTCACGACAGAAGGCAAAATTGGTTTCTTCAATTGCATTCGCAAAATAGCATGAGTTCGGTTGATCATCTTTTTGACCATCCAATCATCTTATTTTTGTGCATTTTTGTTCTTAACTTCTTCCCATTCGCCTTCCTTCTCTGGAACTGTAGTAGTTACACATGCTACCTGAGCTGAAGAACCTTTTAATTTGACTTGTCCCAAGTCAACAATCTTTTTCAGGAGGTATTTGAAGAAAAAACACTCCTGCATGGGACGCCCCAACATTTTATTAAAGTGGAAATAATTGGGATGGTCTTCATCTCCATCCTTGTTTGACTTTTTGGGCCTTGGAAACTGAACCAAATTATTTTCTAGAGCCGAAATGAAGTAACCCGAAACTTTTTCATTTCTAAAAGACAATATTTTTCTTTTCAGATCCTCAAATTGTTTTTGTCTTTGATCTCTTTGATCATATTGATGAAACGGCCTTTGTTATTGGTGCTCAGGAGGTGGAGCCATTCGAGAAGATGAAGGTTTTGAAGTAGAAGAAGGTACAACTATTTGTTTAAGCATAACTGTAGCAGTCTCTGCTTTACCCATTCTTTTTCCTAGAGTTGATGGAATTAAACGATATTTAGCCTTAGTATGTATAAGATAATCTTAAATCTATCGAGTGATTGAAGTATGGTCTCGAAACCCTCATGTGTATTTCACAGGGATCAACGGTGTGCGTAATTCCTCACATAGATTTGCCACACAGATTAGAAAAATTTCCTCTTGAGGGAGTGCTAAGCATAGGGAATATGTTAATCCCTTCCAGCGAGCAATGAAATCAGATACTCTTTCATTATCCCTTTGCTTACAATTTTTATGATGGAAAACTGTTGTCTTTGGAAAAGTTGAGCTTAATTGAAGAAGAAATCATTGAAAGAGGTCTTCCCATCTGGTAATTGACCGGGATTTAAATCATGTGTACCAGAAAAAGGTTGGTCCTTGCAGGTTCGCATGAAGCATCTGAGTTTCACTGCATCTTTCTTCTCCAGAGTTCCCATCATAGGATCTCAACAAGACACGTAATGCATAAAATGCTGTTCAGGGTCACCTCATCCATTGAAAATCGGGAATATAGGGTTCCCAAAACTTGATGGGGGAGGTATTTCATCTACCCATTCAGGGTATGCTCTCTTTTATGGTTGAACATGAGCAGACTTCCCTTCCATATTCTCTAACTGAGTTGTTAATGACTCAATGGTAGTTATTAACTTTTTAGAAAAATCCGGTTGAACTTGGACTTGGGCAGGTGCAATGACTGAAGCTTTGACATATGTGGTGGCTGGTACTACAACTGATGGCAGCACTGCCAATTGTTGTTTCACTTGACCCGTAGGATTAGACCTGTGAGGGTGCACTGATAAAGTGGGATATTCTTTATCCATCTCAGTAGCTGCAACAAACTCCCTTGGCTGACTGACTCCAGCACGCTTAGGAGGAAAGCTACCCTGATGTAGTTCTACATTCATCCACCTCAATTTCATCATTTCTTCCTCCCGTTGCACAAATCTTTTATCTAGTGAGAGAGATTGTCCTTCTCCAGAGGGAGGATATGTAACCTGATTCTTTTCCTCCCCCTTTTTTGATCCCTTTCGGAGAGGGGGAAGTGGTTTATTTGAAGGAACACCCAGATTTTGGGTAAATCTATGATTTCGTGTACGTACACCTTCTTTATTTGTGTCTGTGCATACAACTTCTTGAACATGAACCTCTTCATATGAGTCCCCTGAGTGAGCCTCATCTGGTGGATCGGCAACAACAACATAGATTGATTTATAATGCATCACATCCCTTCTATCAGCATTTCTGTGATATTTTATTCTTCCATGTCTTTGATGAGACATTTTCTTTTGTTGATTCGATCCCTCAGGAACTTCTTGACGAACCATATTTTGGAGGGAATCTCTTGATAATTTGACTCTTCGTTCCTCTTGTGGCATCTTCCCCAATCGAGAGAAGACCGACTTTATATGAGGAGGGGATTGATAATATGAAAAAGTCTTCAGTCAAGTGGGCTGGGGCGGTTCCTGATGACTTTGCTCAGCTCCTTGAATTATATTGGCTGATTCTGAGGGTTGGTTTAAAAGAGTCCCCAGTCTGGCGAGCTGGGGTGGCTCTTGAAATTATATGTCTAAGACGTTCTTAAAAGCTCTCCTGATCTTGCGGACCTTATTTCAGAAATTAGCTGGATGCATCAATCGACATCCACTTTTATCACCGGGTTCAAAAGACCGTTGGATGATTTCCGACACTTCTATCACTTGATTATGTGCTTGCTCAATATGAGAGGCCTGTTCAATATTCTCGTTTTCTTAATGCAGGAGTAATTCAACAACTTGTTCCATGTATTCGTTATTTTGAGTAGAACTAGTTGAGGCTTGTTCTTGGGAAAGCTTTTGATTACAAACAAAACCCTTTGACTATGGATGACCACATCCAATAAAATTACATGAGACCATTTTCAGTGGGCTTTGCTGACTGGAGAGCACAATGGAATGTAGAGCTCCATGAACACTCCATCATCTGACATGAATACCAGATGTGGCATTGTCAATTAACTGGAGCAATCTTCTTAGTGCACCAAGGCATGAATGCTGAAGGGCTCTCTACTGCTTTTCAGCCTTCGGATATCGAGAGACTGATAGAGATGCCAATTCAATTTGACATTGTAACCCTTATATTATCTTTACATGATTTTCATATTCATTATAAGATAATACTTTCATTTTCAACTGACAAAGAGTTTTCCATATGTTGAGATGAATATCATGAATCCCATATTTTGTCAACATCTCTGGATTGTCATACTGAGAGTCAGCCAAAGGCCAAAACATGATTGGCACTTCACCTTTCTCCAGTTGTTTTCTCATGTTAAATATTTCTTCTTTATCATTCAATGAATATTCTTCTACCAGATTTGACCAGAGCTGGTGCTTCCTTATTACTTCATCAGATTCAACAAGATTGGTAGAGAAATCACTGATCAAAATAGATGATTCATGTCTTAGGGGTGGTTTGGAGAATGACCTAAACCCTGGGCTATCTTCCGATTGAGAAGGTATTCCACTTGATATCGATGAGGCACCAGACATGTCTGGTTTCACATTTTCAAGTTCCTCAAGATAAGAGGGCTTTCTCAGCACTACATTTTCCACTAGAGCATTCCCCGGGCAATGTGCATCACTAATGCAGAGAGGACTTTTTCAGTGAAATTCATCATCATGGGGAGGAACACCATTGTGGATTACAGAAAAAGATGAGATCTCTTGATCCTTGGTCTTCCGACCACACAGATGGTTCCTGTGGCACTCATCTAAAGATGAAACTTCGAGATCGACCGAACTGTCATGAAGCAAGCCTTCACGAGGAAGTGTCTGTTGAAGACTTTCAGAATTAATGTTCCCACTATTGGGAAATGAGGGAGTAGAATATTGTATTCCAACAGATATATGTTTGAGGGCATCAAGAACTCCAGCTTTGAGCAAGGCCTTGTTAGAAATTGGCTCTTTATCTCTTGACTGTGTTGGGTGGGTATTCTTTTTAGATGCCTACTTACTCTCGTTGGAAACCACTTGTTGATGAAAGTGGTCGCTCTGATCAGGTGTATGTGCCTGATCAGGAGCGATGGCCAGGTTAGGCTGATGATCTCTATTTAAATCGGGTGTATGTGTCTGACTTGGTTGTCTGTATGTTATGGCGGAGTATGAACCACAACCCTCTTGGACTAGAACAGATTTGTGTGTCTGTTCTGGAGTGAACTGTTGATGTGTCACTCCACTGGTTGAAATTGATTTATGTGTCTATCCCTGAGATGTTGCTGAAGCTATTATAATATCCTGACAGGCATCCAGGATATGAACAGAAATTTTCTTCGGCTCTTTCACCATTTCCAGAATGTGCTTGGTGACTTCAGCTGCCAGAACGGGGATATACGTCCATTCCGTGCTTGGAGTAGGTGTATGTGATTTCTCATGTCCTCCTTTTTTCTGTCATTGAATCCTGAAAGTATTCAAGTGTGGGGGAAGAGAGTTGATTCTGCCTCCTGTTTGTCACTGGAGCGTTCCGACTGACTTCTCTGTGTGCTACCAAGCGAGACTGTTGGTAGGCATGATCAATACTAGTAGGTGTATGTGCCTACAGATTGCACTTCGCCGAACGTGGTTGATGAGCTCCATCATATGTATTCAGACGAGCCTACTGACTAGCTGATGATGTATAAACATGTATATGTTCCCGCCTATAGTACTCCACCAGAATTGCCTGGCGGGATTGGCGTGATGCTTCCAGATGAGTCTGCTAGACAGCAGAAAAACGGGCAAGTGTGTGTGCATGCTGATTGCTTGCCGCCAAGTTAGGTTGGTGGACTTCTCTGGAGATGGCAGAGATGAGAACCTACTCAATATTAACCGGATTTCTCCTCTGGCGATTCATCTTGCCTGCTCGGGTTCGAGGAACCTGAGCCGAACGCCTGGAGACGATACCCTCATCATGTTGAGGGCGCACTACCGCACGAGTCTGGCGGTGATTGTTGATAGGAGACCTTGGGAAGAACTCCTTTCTTCTTGAATTAAGGCCTTTAGGGACCTGCTCATTCACGTTCCTAGAATAAGGGAGGGAATGGTGATTGTGTTCCGGGGATAATGACCCGAAACGGTAGGAGATGGTGGTTAGCACCGCCTACTTCTTGATCAATGGTCGTCGATGTCCGGATGACCAGGGTGAATTGTTTACTTGGAGGGCTTGTCGAACAGCCTCCAGAGTTAGAATAATACCATTTTGATGGTACTCCTTAACCAGCGTGTTTGATACCCAGTGTTGAAGATGATGAGTAGGTGATGTCATCCTCAGAGCAGATGACGATCTAGCAAGAGTAGCAGCAGTGGCATTTTCAGCAGCGGTATTCACAGTAGAGGTATTCACAGGTGTGAACTTGAGAGCAGCCATTTCTTAGAATGTATGAAAATATTGGAAAAGAGAGCTTGTTTGATATAACAGATGTAATCAAGATAAATTCAGCCACTACATCTTTTGGATGAGCACATATATCAATGATTGTTTTTGTTGGCCCTCTCATTGAGTTTTAAATAGGGGCTTAACAAAGAAGTAAAACATCATTTTAACATGGTTAAGGATTCACGTCGGGTTCACCATTTTTTGATTCCATCTGGAATTGGGGATGATCTCATTAATTTAGGATTCAAACATACCAAGCGGTTTCTAACGGGTTTGTTCGTAGAACCGGAAACATCCAATGATTCCATATCCATTTGAACCTACTTTCCAAAGGTAGGTGCTCATTAGTTGTAGACTGATGAGGCTTAGGAATTTGCAATGGTCGAGAGGATGGGAGGCCGGACTCATCACACCTTTTTCAGGGGAATTATTGTCTACTCCGGGACTCTATTTTAGATTTATGTTATGTTCGTGAATCCTTATTACATTACCAAGTATAAAATGAGCTTTCCTTTAGATCTGACAGTCAATGATTTATATGTTGGAAATTTAGAGAATCTTTTATATGTATTCGAGGTTCTTCATCGATAGAGAATCAACTGTATTTGTTTATAGATTATTAGCCAATGGTATCCTTCAATACATAAAAGTCTCTTGGTCACTATGATGACAATAATGGTTTTAAAGCCACTCAGTTGGGCACTTGATGTTTGTTGTCATTCAGAAGGACATGGATTATTTCAAATCTGTGATCGTACCCACAGATGGGCTACCTACGTATCGTTTGTTTTTTTTGGAAAAGGAATCAGAACCCACGTAGTTTGAGTAAGGGATTATGATGCTTATGCATGATTGATGGATCAAAGAAATATGTCATGATTACTTTTACATTCTAAGCTCACGTGAGTCATGCTCGGTGTGATAAACAAGAGGTATCGGTGAAACCATACAATTGTGCCACGAAAGATACAATGATGTGGGGATTATGTGTGTATGACTGCCCAAATAGATGAGGATTAAGATTTACTTTAGGGAAGTAATCTAGGAACATGGTCCATAATGTTATATGTGCTTCATGTAGATTTGGATACTCTAATCTTGGGGAGTACACCTAATGAAGATTCCCAAGTTAGGAGGGGACTTATGATTGGGTTGTACTCCTGAGAAAGAATACCAAATCAAAAGTAAATTATGACCGATTAAGAGAAATTAAGATTGGGGCTTACTTCTGAGAAGGAGGGCCAGGTTAATTGACTTGAAAAAAATAAGGGACTTGGGGCTTACTCTTGAAGAGGATGCCCCAATTTGAGACTGGGGTTTACTCCTAAAAAGGAATCCCAAGTTAAGAGAATTATGGTTGGGGCTTATTCCTAAAGAGGATGCCCAGATTTGGGAATTATGACTGGGTCTTATTCCTGAAAAGGAGGCCCAGGTAAATGGGTTCTCTCATCTTAACGGATGAGTTTGAATGAATGAAATCTTAATCTGTAGTGACATAACGATGAGTAAATCACTAGGTTTTGAGAGATATTCCACATAATTCCTTTCAGATAAAGAAGATAATCAAGAAAACATGCCATAAATGGCTTTGAAGAGTGTCTTGAAGACTGAATCTTGAATAGGATAGGTGGAATGGTATAAGAGAGGTTAAATGGGCAAGAAGGGCATCCACAAAGACAGGGGAACGCAAGTCCTGGAAGGAATGCATGTAATGCGTGGGCGCGAAAGTCATGGTCTCACAGGTATACCTGCGCGACACATGGGTACTTGCGCGCTTGTAAACCAGTAGAGTAACACTTGGGTGATCCTTGACCAAATCCTTTAGAATTATCCCGAGGTACTTCCAGAAGAGAGGCGCACAAGTTTTGGTGAAGAAGTAGGGTGGCGCACAAGTATGTTTGTTTCCTTTATGGGTAAAACACCTTAGGCACGCAAGTGTTAGTGAATTCTAACACTTAGACCTTACTCCTCTTGTTTAGTACTTCCATTCTAGGTAGAGAATTACCATAGAAGTGTTTGGAAGAACTGAAGAAGAGACTTGGGCATTCAGAGCTCTATATCTGAATTCTGGAAAAATTCCCCCTTCAAATGGGGGGCCCACAAGGTCTATTTATAGACTGGAGAAGACCCCGGGTGGTTATCCTTTAGGGCGCGCATGTAACTTGTGTGGCCATTATGTGGCGCACAAGTATACTTGCACGACAGTGAAGGAACTTGCGTGACCCTTGTGCATTCGAATCATTGTTCATTCTTTTGTTGATTTTTGATGTTTTCTTTAAAGGATGAATCAATTTGTGCTAAGTCATTTCCCTTTCCATTATTGTAGTCAATGTGACGAAAAGTAGCTTCAACAATAACAAAATTGAAAAATGTTGGTTTTGGAAGACAAGTATTAAAGATATAATTGTTCTTTAACATCCTCCGTCAATGTAATGCAAGCAGATTCTATTGCTGAAATATAAATTGTGGACAACATGTTACACATACTGGAAATGGGTTCACCACAAGCAGTAAAAATATAACTAGGTAAAGAATTTTGGGTATCGACATTTCATAGATAGTAAGAATATAAGTATACAACTATAATTTTAGATGATTCAACATTTTTACCATGATACAATTACATATTAGAACTGAATGTCAAATATCTGGGGTTACATTTGAATACATGATATTGTGGATTCTCAGAAGTGTCTATATATCTCATAAGTTTGTAGATTTCATATTCTATGTTCATACTAGTGAAAATAATGATGTACATAATGATTCCCAATATCATAGCATTGGATATTTTATACATAAACTAAATAACATGAATAGATGGCGGAACCTATGTTTAAGATAATATAATGTTATTTCTAAGAGGTACATTACCATGATTGATAGATTAAACTTGTATCTCATCAAAATCATTTGGTCAAATACAATTTAAATTTCAATCGAAGATGTATATTTCCATTATTGAGAGATTAAACATATATCTCTTTAGAATCATAAAATTTTATGAATGATGAGACAAATTAAATATTGTATTAAGTCTGTCCCTAATAATCAGAAAACCTATAATTTTTATATTTTCATATTATTATTTCATTCAAATCATGAATTTTAGTTTCTATTTACTATAATAACGAGAAATTTATTTTCTAAAATAATAATGATAACACCAATATAATTTTTAAAATAATGAATTCGAGTTTTAATTGATTTTAAATAGTCAAAAGAATCATATTAACTCCTGTTAAATTTTTCTTCTAACCCAATGGAATAAAATTTCTTATTATATTTCCTAGAGTATTTCATTGAGTCATATAATGATTTTTTCAACATTAACAAATTTTTAAATTTTAATTCTTTAGAGTAACTATAAAGAGGCATTCTTTAAAGATTCTCATTTGAATCAGTATGATATAATGTAGTTTTAATATCATGTTAATTAATATGTTGGTCACAATAGGCAGCAAGAGTGAGAAAATGTCTATGAGAAGAATGCATGAAAATGAGGAAATGTTTTGAGAATATTCAATGCTTTGTTATTGATGGAATCCATTGGAATACAGTGCATAAATATATTTAATTTTTCTCCCCTCATTGTTGTTTTTATTCCCTTATAAAATAACCATGTAACCAAATAGATTACAATTTGGTTATTCATTTTTGATCGTCCAAGTGTGATTTTTTCTTAAAGAATGTGTTTTTTCATCTCTTATAGGGACCAAATGTATAGAATAATTTCCTTTTATATGATTTTTGTTGGTCAGAGGATCATCATATACTTAAACATAGGAAACATGAAATTTATAAGAATCCATATCATATTGGCCGAACTAATAAGGTGGTTTATAGGGTCACCACTCACTATCTATAGTGAATTAAGAGTCCCAAATATTAGCAGAAGATTCTATTTTAGCATCTGACCTATAACTATTTGTATAATTAGACTAGGTTGCAGAATGATGTTGTGGTGGATATTGATGGATAGTAGCCTCAAAGTGGGATGTAATCTACTATTCTATAGCATGTTGAAGGAATGTATCACTTCTTTTATGCATGGAGGGTTTTTCCTTGAGATAAGTAGACTCAAGGTACAATTTATCCCAACTAACATTTAAATATTGGTAATAGGGTTTATCAACCAATTGTTTGTAACCCTTAACATGAATGGGATACCTTAATAATATACATTTAAGATATATTTGATGAATTATATTAATGATAATGTGTTTATTATAATTACACATTAAAACCCATATGTAGCTATAAGTATTAGGCATACCATTCAACAATTATGTATTTTTTGAAAAAACATTAGTATAGAAGAAGGAAATATATTTATGTGGAATAATTTAGTAATGGTATCCTCTTACAAAAATATTTCTAGATACCCAAAAAGGAATAAATTATTAAAACAATTTCTATAATACTCATTTTTATTCACTCTTCAATACCATTCATTATGGGGGTTCCAAAAAGATTCAGTGTATTTTAAGACAATCACATTGACAATATAGAATACACATAGTGGAAACATACTCAAGGCCATTATCAGTTCTATTGGTTTTAGTTTTTATCCATGTCTGATTTGTAGCTCACATTTTTATGCATTAAATGTTTTGGAAGACATCAGATGTTGTTTCAGATGCTTTCATCTGGGCGCGCGTGTCCGTCTCATTTGGGGATGAGGGGGAGTGGTTTGGTTTCCCCGCATTCCATCTTTCTAAAGGTAGGAGGCATCCTCTCCTTATCGAGGGATGTATGCTCCTTGATCAAAATAGGATGATGGGATGTCAGTTCTGCCTTCTGTGGATTCCTCCTCGGAACACGTCACCTAGTCTGGGTCTCCCTTGCATATTTAATACATTGTTCTTGAAACTCTTAATATCTCCATAACTTCAGGGACACCAGTTAATTACACTACTTCTGTCGGGACATTCCAAGGGGTCCAGTCAGGGCAGAATCATTCTTTCTAGGGAGTAGTCACGTTGGGCATCCCTGGCATGCCTTGATGTAGGTGGATTGGCATGTCTGTCTTATGTCCCTTATTATATAGATTTTCGAGGGAGTGGAAGCCTGAGGAATCCCCCATAGAATGCATGGAATCATATTCCATGGGAATAGATCTGAGGTTTTCCTCAGCATACCATGTTTAACAAAAGGTATGGAACAAGTTTAACGTCCAGCATAGATAGATCAGACTGATCAGAACTCTGACTAGAGTGGATCATATGGGGTTAATCCCATGGAGGGAACATCGATTTTGGGGCGAACATGTGGGTGGCATCCTAAGTGCTGTTGAGGGGAATGGGGTATGAGGCGGCATGATACCACCGAGATGTGGTAACCCGGGTAAGAATCTGGATGGGTTATGGAGTGTTTGAATGAAGTTGGTGATGAATGGGATGGAACCACCATGAGGATGATGATAGGTTTGGGATTGAGCCTTTAAGAGGCTTCCTACATATCCCCGTGGAAGGGAATCAAAGTCCACACAGTTCATTTGATGACAGCATACCACCGATTGGGGTTCGATGGCTTGCTGTTGGGTGGGGGTGTCAACGGATTACCACTGAATGGGGTCACAACAGCTTACCGGAGGATGGTGTCCACAATTTAATGTCATGTTGGACGATGGGTGAACCGACGTGAAAGGGTTAAGAACAGTTGGGTTTTGGGCTTGATCCTCTTGGAGGGTTCCTACGTACCTTGCCATGGAAAGGATCAAATACCTCATAGTTCAGGTTGTGGCATTTGGGGCATATGCTCTGAGGTGGCCCAGGGTGTCGGTGAACAGATGTGGAGGAGGACCTGGGGATCAATGGTTGTTGGTCTTGAACCTTGGGGAGGCTTCCTATTACCATGCCTTGGCAAAAATCAAATTCCTTGTAGTTCGGATGGGGCATTTGGGGATTACTCTCTAAGGTGGCCCGATGAGTTGGTGAACTGACGTGAAGATGCTTAGAATGACAGGTGTTGGTCCAGAACCTCAGGGAGGCTTCCTATGTACCCTGACATTTCATGGATCAAAGTCCACATAGTTGGATGGTTGGGAACAGACATGAAGGTGGATCTGGGGTGCAATGGATAGTGGGATTCAACCTCATGGAGGCTTCTTACGTACCCTGCCTTTGCATGGATTAGAGTCCTTGTAGTTTAGATGGTTGGAAACCGATGTGAAGATGGACCTGAGGTCCAATGGATAGTGGGCTTGAACCTCGTGGAGGCTTCTTACGTACCCTACCTTTGAAAGGATCAAAGTCCTCATAGTTCGGATGGTTGGGAACCGACATGAAGGTGGATGTGGGGTCCAATGGATAGTGGGCTTGAACCTTGTGGAGGCTTCCAACGTACCCTGTCCTGCAAAGGTTCAAAGTCCTTGTAGTTCAGATGGTTGGGAACCGATGTGAAGGTGGACCTGGGGTCTGATCGGTTGTGGGATTGATCCTCATGAAGGCTTCATACTTACCCTTCCTTGGAAAGGATCAAAGTCCTCATATTTCAGGTGGTTTCATTTAGGGATTAAGCTCTGAGGTGGCCGAAGGATGATGTCATGGAAAATGCTCACTCTAAGCCCACATGATTCTTGCTCGATGTGAGAAACAAGAGATAGAAGAGAACCGACGATCACATCATGAAAGGAGTGTCCGTGGAAGGTGAAGTGGGGCTTACATGTAGTCAGTGGCCCGAAGAAGAAATAGGGGATTACAAATGGTCAGCTGCCTGAAGAGGTTGGGAGTTACTCTAGGATGGAGGCCCGATGGAGACAAAGCCCATTGGGAGAGGGATTTGACACTGAATAAAGGAGGGGTCCAGTGTCCATTTCCCCCTGGTCATTGGGACAGAAGAAGAAAGAAGAAGCAGTGATGCTGCCTCCTGCAAGAAAAGATAGGGGCTTACGCCAAGATGGTCTCCCTTTCCCCTCGGACAAAAGCCACTCTGATAAAAATGATATCATCCCCTGTGAGGGGAGATCTCATCCTCATAGAGACTAGTGGGCATGGAGAATTTTAAAGATGGGGGAACCCTGTGTGCGAGGCACGAGGCGAGGTCACAGTTTAATATCATGTGCTGAGGAAGATGGTTCTTGGAAGTTTAACATCATGTAGGTCAGACAAGGTGGGTTTTCTCCACATCACTAGGACGTACATAACAGATACCATCTTCTTCTCAGTGCAGAGAGGGGACAGGGAACACCATGGCTAGGGGGTGTCATGTGGTGAACCATCGGGGGCGTCCACATTAGCATGAATATGCGAAGAAGCAACATCCATTAGCGTGCCTATGTGAAGAAACATGAGACGAAGAAATGCAATGGGGAGTATCATCCCAGGGAATTGGAAATCACATCATGAAATCCTGGAGGGTCACATGGGAAAAGGAATTGCAAAGTATAGGGGTTCATAGAAAAGGGCCTTGTGAAGCTCTGTTGCTCCGCGTGGCAGAGGGTACATGCGAAGGGGTGTGCTTCACAAAGTGGGGTGCCTCAGCCTACACATAGGAAAAAGGTCCATATGGATGGTGATTCGCAAAGTCAAAAGGGATTCACATATCACTACATTGCAGAGCAAAGGCGCTTCATGAAGAAAGGCATCATGAAGCAATGTGCTTCGCAAAATATAGTGACCTAGCCTTGGCATGTAGATCATGTGTATATGAAGGGTGTTTCATTAAGAATAAAATTTCTACGATGACCCAGGTCCCCCTGGGGATCCCCTTCATTCACGAAGACCCCTAGGCTACATGAAAGGAATCCCTCTAATAAGAGGGGATGAAAACGAGACAAAGGAGAGGCACATTGCAAGGAAGAAGAACCTCGCACAGCTCATCGTTCGTAGAGCAGAGGGGTGATTTTGTGATTTGGGAGCTAGGATGTGGAAAGTTCAGATTGTCCACACCATGAACATAGAGGAGGACACTATTTATAGGGGAGAGGCACCACGAATTAGTGCTCTCTTGGCATGAAGAGGAAGTTGTTCGCTCCACGGTACGTCGTAGATTTCAAATTTTATTGCGGAGCGTTACCGCCTCTTTGCTTCACAGTGGGTCGCGATCATCGAGGGCGGTCATGGAGCGTTACCGCCTCCTTTCTTCGTGGAGGGTCGTGATTGTCGAGGGCGGTCACGGAGTGTTACCACTTCATTGTTGCTCGGCGGGTCGTGAATGTAAAGGGCGGTCGTGGAGCATTACTGCATCCTTTCTTCATGGCTGGTCGCGACCGTCAAGTGCGATCATGGAGCGTTACCGCCTCCTTGTTTCATGGAGGCACGGTGCGGCCAGTTCTCCTTAAATGGGCTTCACGAGGTAGCCATCGGGTATGTGTCTTCTTCTCATTCACACATTTTTTCATCAACAAATTCCCCCCTTAGACTTGGAGCTGTGGAAAATCAAGATTTGAAGTCAGAGTTTCAATCCCCAAAATCTTCAGTCTTTCGCGAAGCAATCTCACAAAGTGAGCTCGCCAACATAGATAATGATGGTCTGGTTGGACGCGCCGTGAATCTCTCTTTGTTCAAGGCAATCCATGAAGCTCCGAGGGTCCCCTGCCTATAAATAGAGGACCTGATCTCTCTTTTGTATTTTCACTTCTCCGCGATTTGGACTTTAGCACTCTTGATTTGCGAAGCTCCACGTACTCCACGATTTCTCTCGGCGGATTGGGCCTTCTTCTTTGCATCACTTCTGCGAGTCTTTGACTTCGTGTCTTAGTGCTTCAAGACTCTACGATTGACGGATGAGGTAGGGCTCTTCAAACAGGCTTCACAAACGTTCTCCACAAACATCCTATGTAATCTAGATTCACGAACCAACCCGAAAAGATCTCAAATTTCAAAACTGAATAGCTCATCAAGAATCTATTCTAGGGTCCCTGGGGATTCCACATGGAGTGTTGCGATGGAAAACAATCTGTGTATTGGGGGATTGGTACAGAGCCACTCTGACCATGATTCATTGGTGCAGCTGCTGTCTGAGATCCAGTCGAACTACCCTCTACGTAAGATGTTTCCTTTTTATGGCTTCGGGATGAGGGATGACTTCTTCATCCCATAACGATGTCAGGACGAACCAGCTTATGGGTTCAGGAGCATGTTGTGCCAGCACCGATGGTTCAGGGTGGCTGATGGCCATGCCCAGGAGGATTTCACACCAATCACTGTTGATTGCTTATAAAACAACATGAATAACAACAATGGGAAGGCATTGCATCTAGATTCATCTCCTCCTCTGTACCACATTATACTGAATTTAGTATTGAGGAACCCGAGGAAGGGGAGGTCTGAGGAATGGGACCAGCTCCAAGGCGGAAAATTCATAGACAATTGGGCCTGGGCTTATTGGGTAGGCGCCTCGTGTGAGGAGTTTGTGGCTGAGCTAAGGAGAGTGGGATTGTATGAGGCAGCATGGGCCTCTCAATTCCACATATATCAACCAAAATTTATGATTCCAGAGCTATTGAGAACATGTTCATCACAGACCAATACCTTCCACTTACAATATGGGGAGGTTAGTATCAGCTTGTGGTATGTCCACCAGATCTCAGGGGTCCTGATACTGGGGGAAATGTACGATGAATACCTCAATATCATGAGTGCATGGGAGGATCCAGAGCAAATTCCACGGCTGGTCATGGAACTGATGGAGCTTGTGCCCGTGGAGGACAAGGAGGCAGTAAGGGATTTCCACATTAGACGGTGGTTCAAACACATTTTGAAATTCTGGGAAAACGTGCAGTTTTAGGTGAGGCCTCGGACTGGTCCAAAGGGGGCTCAACGGGGCCAGGAATACTTGTACTAGCGAATTTTGGAGGACATTCAGTGGAAGATGTGGGGGTTCAGCATCAACACCAAGAAATAACCAATAGTTAGGCTGGAGGCATTCATTGCGGCTCTGATCTGTGGTTGGATCCTACCAGTAGGGGATACCAACATGGGAGTACTCCCAAGCACATTCATCATGGCATCCACATTGGTGACAGGATGGTGGGTCAACCTAGGAATCCCGATGCTCGCTAAAAAGTTTAAGGTGATGTGGAATATCAGTGAGGGGAAAAGGTCGCATAAGGTATGTGGGCCATTCCACCTTCTGTATGGGTGTATAATATCACATATTAGGGGGGTATATGAATACTCGACCCCTATCTATCCTCCAGGATCAAACTTCCACCCATAAATCTTGAATGCTGCCGGGAGATTTCCAGCCAAGATGACCGCACTGTCAGTTCTGGACTGGTGGTGGTGGGTGGAGGAATTTAATTTCCACTGGTTTCTGTTGCCAATGGGTGTATTTAATGATGACGGTCGGGGGACGGAAGAGTACTGGGACTATCTCCCAGCCTTTTGAGGTGGAGTCCTGGTGGAGAGGGTGGAAAACGAGCCCCTCTGCAAGCCGTATACCCCACACCGGTTTTCAAGTAAATTCTGGTGTATTCAATGACTGACCCCACAGGTCTCATTGAAGGTGTGCTATGAAGAAAAACCATGCATGATTTGGCAGATGTGGCTCATGTTTACATGGGAAGATGGGAAAATGCGGAATGAGTTTCCTCCACCGATTTCCATCCTCAGGCTGGAAAAGTAATATGCCCAAAGCTGGGGGTGGCTTTTCCTGGGGAGATGTTGAAGCAACCAACCATTCAGGTAGGTGATGGTGAGATTTCCTGACCTCGGGCCAGGGTCAGAAGGCTGCAAGGGCCTCCTGCAGTGGCAGGGCTGCCATGGAGGCATGGCCTGCACCAGTTGTTGGTGAGGCAGTAGCCATAGATCCTATAGCAGAAGGGGACCCATCAGTTCCAGCAGAACTAGCCCATCCAGACGGGGAGGCCGCCAAGAGGATTCCGTAGGATACCTACCCAGGCTATGGGGAAGTGGCTGCTCCATATCGACATGCTAGAGGATGCTGTCTTCCTGGAGGCCTGGGACATCTGAGAAGTCAACATGAAATTCCTCAGCCATGTCAAGATGTGGAATCACCTGAACCGTCTCAGGATTGATTTACTGGGGATAGGCCTTAACCGGGGAAGCTTTGCGGTGCCCTAGCCAGAGGCAGAGTGGTACCTGGCAGAGATGGATGACTTTTTGCATTCCCGAGGTTCCCCATATCCAAGGACATATTGATTCAAAGTGTTTCTCGATCGCGCTACTCCCCCGCAGCTGTCGGAAGCTGATTTGGGAGAATACTTCCCTCTGTCGGACGAATCAGAAGAGTCCTCCATGGAAGATGAGGCCGAGAGAGGGTGAATATTGGAGGAGGGCGAAGTTGGAGGTCAAGACTCGGATATTGAAGAGTTCATAGAGGACCTTGATGTAAAAATTGGAAACCCCCTTCTTAGAAACTTGCATTGGGGTCATTCCGTACTCCTTTTTAACATCTGATGTAACACCCCAAGATTTCATAATGTGTTATTTCATCAAAATAATTCAATAACTTTCACTACACGCAAGACCGAGTTCAAGCGCACCACGACTTACCAAACAAGCCGTTCAAAAGAGTCTATGAATAGTATTAACTAAATTTTGATCTTTATATAATCCTTATAATTTTAGAATCCATATTATGAGTTTCTTAGACATAATGTAAGAACAAATTCATTTTCAGTATTGCACTTTTACCATCTTTTAACAGTGAAACATTTTTAAATACAATATTTCAAACTTTTTGACTAAATGGGGACATCAAAAATTTAAAATGAAACATCCCAAGCTTCCACGGTACGCTTCTCATTGAATAATATAGTAGCGTGTGTTGTATGCAACTTCGAGTTCTAACACACACCATAATCAAATCAAACTAGCCATTATGAATAGTAATACTTACTTTTTGAAATTTTATAAATTTTATCTCTCAAAAAGGACTTCATTTTTGGATTCAGAGTATCGAATTTAGCCTAAGGTGAAATTTTGGTATTTTTTGGATAACTTTAATATTTTGATGAATAGTTAAAATTACTAAATTTTAATTAAAAACAACTTTTTTAATAAAAATAATTTATAGTGATAAATTATATTATTGAGTGGTTTTAAAGTATAATTGGAATATATTTTTACCATTTTATCCAATGGTGTTCATTAGAATTAATTTCAATTTGAAATTGGACCTAATCAATTGGCAATCTTTTGGTATATATTGTTTCTTAAAAACACTCTATTTTGTTGTGACAGCGAGAATTAATTATAAAATTAATTAATGAAACTTATATGTTTGGAATTTTGTAAAATAGACATCATTTTTTAATTCTGAATATCAATTATAGCTTAGGGTGAAATTTTGGCATTGTTCTGAAAAACTTCAATTTTTGATGAATAGTGAAACTACAAAGTGGTAGTTAAAAAACTGAATTTTTCATAAAACATAATTTTACTGCTTCTGTGAATGGAATTTCAAAAATCCGAGAGACACAGTTAATAACAATAAGTAAAATGTGGTTCAATGAGATGAAAATAATTTTTGGTGAATAGTAACTTTTTACTTTTATTTACCACGGCTAAAAGTAAATTATTTAATTAAGGGTAAAAATGATATTAATTTTACCCTAACACATGTCCTAATTCTATTTGACAAGTGTATCTCGACCAAAAAAAACCTTAGGAATAAAATATTATCATTTAGGTCCACTTGGATTAGATTAGGACATTTATTATTATTTAATTCAATGAAGAGTTAAAAGTGTTAAAATCAATGTTTATTTACTAAAACATTTTTAATATAGGGTTATACATAAGATCAATTCGATTTTAAATATTAATTAGAACGATAATAAGATTTCCTACATAATGATATTTTATTTATAATTTTTAGACATTAAATAATTTAATTTATTTATGACACAATGATGATGCAATAATTTCCATAATAGTGAAAAATTAAAATAATTGATATTATAAATATCCAAATAAATATAATTTGAGACTTTTAATGAATTACAATAATTTTCAAGGCTAATATGACATATTATAATTTATTTAATTGACTTTATTCTAAGTAATCATTCTGTTATGATTTTCAAAAAAATCAACTATTGAATAGTGTCAAAATTGACATAAAAGAGTTTTTAAAACAAATATTATATTATTAATTGATATTAAATTCCTAAAAATCTAAGGTTTGTCCAAGAGACTTATATCATGATAGTAGTATCATTCATGGACCACTTGGGGGTCTCTTGGATGTATATGGTATGTTTATTAACCATATATCATAAAAATACAAAGAGACATTGTAAAAGTGAAACTAATTAACTTAGAGTTAATACTTAAATATAAGGTTAATATAGTAACCCAAACCTGTCTAAATTCTATTGGTTGAATGTTTTTCGACCTATCCCCACCTTAAACTTTGAATAATAGACTTTTGAGCCATTTGAAACCGAATATTAATTTATTATAAATTAATATTTCTAGCTTTTCCAAAGGTGCCTCTCACCCCTCTTATAAAAGGGCACTCCCCCTTCTCTTTACTTCACACCTTCAAAGCCTTTTTGTTTGGCCAAAATCTGCCCAAATACTCTCCCAACTTCCCTCACTACAACCTAGAGGCCTTATTTGGATCATAAAGCCAACCTAAGGAGCCCTTTTGATCAAATCAAAAGGAATAACCCGAAGAAGAGGTAATGATTTCACCACCCTTTTCCAAGTTCCTTTCTTCTTCCACTTCTTCTTTCTTTGTTATTACGATTATAAAATAATAACTCCAGTATCATATATATACTGTGATGTTATTATAAATATGTTACATCCATATTCAGTATTCTATCCACCCTTAGAATAACATGTCACCATACGTGCGTACGTACGGCTTACCGTCTCCACGTCGTGGTGTAATTGTTATTCAATATATTATTATTTGGATGGGTATAATAATGATGTGTAACTCATGTAAATAAAAAATATAACATGTTAATGATTCTGTATATATGATATAACATCCATTTATATATTATTTTAATATCAAAAGAATGATATTTTCGCTCGTGCGTACGTACAGACTACCATCTCCACGAACGCGATGAGATTCATTCTCCATCGTATCCATTCAAGTGTAATTCTCATTTGAGGATTAATAATAGTATCTAAAGACTTGATATCATTATGGATATGATTAATATACAACCTATCCATTACAAACATGGCTTACGTAACAAAACATATAAAAGGAAACGAGTAAGTTAACACCCGAAACAACGATAATACTAAGATATTATTAACAAATCAATGTTAAAAGATCATATATGATATCATATTAATGTATATTATTCTTGTATAATTTAATAACAATTATTTAACCATTATAAAGGAGGTTAACCTACCCCCAACCAAGGAAATGTACAAGGTAAGGGGCTTTCATCTCACTCCTTATTCTCTTGAGATTTATGCCATATTGCCACTATTACATTTTGTGTGGTGTATGTACTGCCCATAATTATATTATTTGTGTAATACACTTTAATTTATGTGTATTTACATATTCATTGTATGATACCTCTTTCATGGGTTGTATGTTTCGTAAGTTACCAAAATGGTAAGGGTTTATTTCACAATCTCTTCATTATCCAAGGTTGTTTATACGTAATTATCTACTGGGATCTCTTTATCATCCACATCCATGTTCCTTAAAAATGTATTTAAAAACATTTTTACTTTTTACTAGATAGTTGGTTAAAGTCATTTATACCCTTATGTGTTTTGAAATTAATATTTCCGTCGTTTTCCAAAGAAGTCACTTTTAACCGTTTCGACAAATTTAATGTAAGAATGTATTTTTTTAACTTATACGGCGGGTGTGGCTATTTACCGCCGTTATAAAATCGTCAAAGCTTCCCTTAGAAGCTTATAAGAATATTTTCAAAGCAAATGTATTATTTTATAATTTTGTGACTTTTAAATGATTTCAAAATGAATATTTTATGAATTTGTTAAAGGTACTCTTTATCAAGATCATAATTGTAAATGTTTTAAAGATTTATCTTTCTAAATCTTTTTAATTAATGTCCATGATTTCAAAATGATTTTAAGGATTTATTTATATAGACATTAATGTTTTGAAATGATATTTCTTTTCAAAAGTTTCAAAGTGGTATGGGACACTTTGATTCAAAAATATCTTTTAAATTACTTCCTTTACAAATGTGTGACTTTTCAATGATTTCGAGAAAAGAGATATTTCTCTCAAATAGTTTTGATTTTCATCTATGTCAACATCCCTTGATGGATTTTAAGCTTATTTGAAGTTGATTTATTATGATACAAAACTTTTGTATTATATTGAAGGTTTTGTGATATATTTTACTGTGGATGTGTTATTTTTATACCATTCATGGTTTATGGAGAAAGTATTGACATTTCGTATGCTAGTTTTAATACAAATGTTTATGTTATGTTTAAACCTTTTCATATGGGAATGCATTGGACTTTGTATGTGACGGGTAGAGTCCACTATAGCTCCTCGATGCATCGGTAGGTCTCATGAGACAAACTAGTGTCTTGGCACAAGGACTTGACAAAATATTATTTGTAGTCTTGGCACGAGGCCTTGGATATGTGGTTATGATAGTATGGCATTATGCATTCCATCATTATGAAAGTGGTTTTAGATATTGCATGTGATTATTCGATAAGTATAATATCCATGTGAATAAGTAAATGGAATTATTTCATTTTATTTTTTCCATACTATGTTGAAGTTCAAGTTTAAAAGGCTTTTGTTTTAGTGATAAATTGCCTTAAATGTTTATGCTTATTTATGAATGTTTCCACTGTATTTCTTACCCTTACGGAGCGTTTTAGCTCACCCCTTTCTATGTTTTATTTTTCCCAGGATTCCAAGAAATATATTGTGATTGATAAGAACAGTTAATACAAGGGAATAATGGCATTCATAAAGGATTATTTATGTTGTTTTGTATGTTATGAAGTGTAATGTAACATTCATATATGTAATCTACTTTCCAAGACTGCTAAACTAATCGGTCTTTCGAGACTTGATTCCTTGTAATCATGCCAATGTATTAAAATAATGCACCGACTCTGGGTAACTAGGTTCGGGGCGTTAGAATTGGTATGAGAGGAAGTTTAGCAATAACCTTGGAAACTAGATTTAGATACGCTGATTAGAGCACATAGCCCTAAGATAGACTTTGAGGATTAGTATAGAAGAAATTCCTAGAATTTTGGTATTTTAGAGATTTTGTGATTTTTCGTAGCAATACATCCCTGTCTGGATACGAACAGGTAGAGGCGGCTCTGGCATAGATGTACCTAGGGGTAAAAACTGAAAACACCGCTTTGAGCTAGACTCGAACGGGAACTGGTGCACGCCAATGGGCCTTGCAGCACTCTTGGTTACGACACTCCCGGGGGATATGCTTAGGATAATTCTCATTTTCTTTACAAACCATTATTAAGGGCTTATGAGTATATACTTACTCAAAGAAAACATTTTTATGATTATGGATTATATCCATAAACTGTTCAATTTGTGTTAGGAATTTTACAATTTTGGTAATTATTCATTGCAATTCATAAAATGAATGAGTTTATGCTTTTGTACAGAAATGGCGCCCAGTAGAAGGAATGTGAACTCCCGTAATACGTATGATCCAAAGAGTAATAAGGATAACATCATTCGTGGTGCTAAGCCAGAATTTAGAAGGGAAATCGTTTCCCACGTATTATCATCATATGAAGAAATAGTATCATGTGTGGATAAGATAACTAAAGAGTTTACTGAGTCCTATGGATTTAAAGGGAAGCATGAGAAGAAAAGGATGAAAGAGAGAATGTTGGATAAAGGGAAGAAAGTAAAGAAGAGTTTTCCCATATGTGATAATTGTGGGAAGAAACACACTGGAACATGCCTAAAAGGAATGGGAGTTTGTTATAAGTGTGGAGGAAAAGGGCACACAGTACGTGAATTCAAGGGTAAGAAAATGGTTTCAAATGTACAATGCTTCATTTGTAAAGAGTTTGGACACTACGCAAACCTATTTCCCAGTCATCAGACTATGCCGCAAATGATGCTATTGGATAATAATCAAGTTATGATACTACCACAGATGAAGAGGAATGATTAGAGTTCTTATGTTGATTATGTCATTTGAGTGTTGTATCAACAATGTACATGTTATAATAATTATTGAGTATATATGGATTGTACTGCAGCACTATTTCATGTAGGACTTGAGATTGTGTGGAACAAAGAAAAGTGACTGAATAGCAGGATAAATTTTTGGAAAATATATGGTTGAGAGAATGATAAACCATAATATAGTTCTGATACTGAGGTTGTAATTTTCGAATAATACATGATTGATTTGGATAAATAATATTGGATATTCTTGACTACCTTGAAACTAATTAATGATTTGTATATTCCATCAATGTTGGGGTTTAAAAAAATTTTGGATTGAAGGAGTATGTCTATCTTTCTTTAAGGAATAACGGATCATGAATGTAATCAATAAGGTTTTATGGTAATTCAGGATGTTGCAGTGTTTTAAAAGAATACATGATGAAGGTGTTCACATGTTATTACGCAGAAAAAAGGATCTTCATTTTTGGACCAAAGCATTTTAAATAGTTCTAGTTTGGATTATTTTTGGATTTCCATAAAAGGACAACCCGGAGGTTGGGCGGCAACCCGTTGCGTCCGGCAAGTCCGCGAGACTTGAACCCACATCCGAAGGGAGACAAGGGTGTACCACCTACCACTGGCCCACGTAATGTCCAGGATTAAATAATGTAGTTTTTTTAAAATATATGGTAGATGAATTATAAATTCGTTTTTTTGGAACCCTATACAAATATGATAAATATAATATTTTATTATATTATCTTTTAGAGTGAAAGATGAGTTTGTGCTAGAAATTAGTTAAAGGATGGAACTATACTTTCCAAGAATATATTTTTCTTCTTCTCTTATTCTATGAAGAAATTAATTCTAATACTTTATTTAAGGAATCCTAAAACCAAAAATGTGTTATCCTAATACCCCATGTTTTGTTGAACCGATGGTATTTCAAATCATCATAGATTGATGAATTTAAGGACCTAAATTTTACACTGGTTTATGATTGATGACCTCAATCACTACCTATAAATATTTACATTTTTCCTCCAATTATATGTCTCTAATTTCCACCAATGTTCTCCTAATCGAGATCATAATTTGGTGGTGACCCTTTCATTTCTCTTTTCCTCATATTAAGACTAAATTTAAGTAACCCAATTTACGATGTGGGTTTTCCCACAAATATATTTTCTATTTTGAACCTTTTATTTTCGAAGAACAATTTCAAATTGCGAGGATGCAGTTTATTGAAGGAGGGGAGAATGTAACACCCCAAGATTTCATAATGTGTTATTTCTTCAAAATAATTCAATAACTTTCACTACACGTAACACCGAGTTCAAACGCACCATGAATTACCAAACAAGCCATTAAAAAGTGGATATGAAAATTATTTACTAAATTTTGAACTTTATATAATCCTTATAATTTTAGAATCCATATTATGAGTTTCTTAGACATAATGTAAGAAAAAATTCATTTTCCGTATTGCACTTTTACCAACTTTTAACAGTGAACCCTTTTTAAATAAAATATTTTAAACATTTTGACTAAATGGGGACATCAAAAATTTAAAATGAAACATCCCAAGATTCCACGGTACACTTCTATTTGAATAATACAGTAGCGTGTGTTTTACGCAACTTCGAGTTCTAACACACACCATAATCAAATCAAACTAGCCATTATGAATAGTAATACCTACTTTTTGAAATTTTAAAAATTTTATCTCTCAAAATGGACTTCATTTTTGGATTCAGAGTATCGAATTTAGCCTAAGGTGAAATTTTGGTACTTTTCGGATAACTTTAATATTTTGATGAATAGTGAAAATTACTAAATTTTAATTAAAAACAATTTTTTTTAATCAAAATAATTTATAGTGATAAATTATATTATTGAATGGTTTTAATGTATAATTATAATATATTTTTACCATTTTATCCAATGGTGTTCATTAGAAATAATTTCACTATGAAATTGGACTTAAACAATTGTCAATCGTTTGGTATATATTGTTTCTTAAAAACACGCTATTTGTTGTGACAACGGGAATTAATTATAAAATTAATTAATTAAACTTATATGTTTGGAATTTTGTAAAATAGACATCATTTTTGAATTCTGAATATCAATTATAGCTTAGGGTGAAATTTTGGCATTGTTCTGAAAAACTTCAATTTTTGATGAATAGTGAAACTACTAAGTGGTAGTTAAAAAACTAAATTTTTCATAAAACATAATTTTACTGCTTCTATGAATGGAATTTTGAAAATTATAGAGACACGTTTAATATCAATAAGTAAAATGTGGTTCAATGAGATGAAAATAATTTTGGGTGAATAGTAACTTTTTACTTTTATTTACCACGGTTAAAAGTAAATAGGGTAATTAAGGGTAAAAATGATACTAATATTACCCTAACACATGTCTTAATTTTATTGGACAAGTTTATCTCAACCAAAAACAACCTTAGGAATAAAATATTATCATTTAGGTCCACTTGGATTAGATTAGGACATTTATTATTATTTAATTCAAATAAGAGTTAAAAGAGTTTAAATCAATGTTTATTTACTAAAACATTTTTAATATATGGTTATGCATAAGAAAAATTCGATTGTAAATATTCATTAGAAATATAATACGATTTTCTACATAATGATATTTTATTTATAATTTTTAGACATTAAATAATTTAAATTATTTAACACACAATGATGATGCAGTAATTTCCATAATAGTGAAAAATTAAAATAATTTATATTATAAATAACCATATAAATATAATTTGAGACTATTAATGAATTACAATAAGTTTCAAGGTTAATATGAGATATTAGGATTGATTTAATTGAATTTGTTTGAATTAATCATTCTGTTATGAGTTTCACAAAAATCAACTATTGAATAGTGTCAAAATTGACATAAAAGAGTTTTTAAAAATATATTACATTATTAATTGATATTAAATTCCTAAAAATCTAAGTATCGGACAAGATACTTATATCATGATAGGTGTATAATTAATGGACCACTTGGGGGTCGCTTAGATGTATATGGTAAGTATATTAACCATATAATATAAAAATACAAAGAGACATTGTAAAAGTGAAACTAATTAACTTAGAGTTAATAATTAAAAATAAGGTTAATATAATAACCCAAACCTGTCTAAATTCTATTGGTTGAATGGTTTTCGACCTATCCCCACCTTAACATTTGAATAATCAAATTTTCATCCATTAGAAACCGAATATGAATTTATTATAAATTAATATTTCTTGCTTTTCCAAAGGTGCCTCTCACCCCTCTTATAAAAGGGCACTCCCCCTTCTCTTTAATTCACACATTAAAAGCCTTTTGGTTCATCCAAACTGTGACCAAATACTCTCCCAACTACCCTCACTACAACCTATAGGCCTTAGTTTGATAAGAAATCCAACCTATGGAGCCCTTTTGATCAAATCAAAAGGAAGAACCTGAAGAAGAGGTAATGATTTCACCACCCTTTTCCAAGTTCCTTTCTTCTTCCACTTCTTCTTTCTTTGTTATTACCATTCTAAAATAATAACTCCAGTATCATATATATACTGTGATGTTATTATAAATATGGTACAACCATATTCAGTATTCTATCCACCCTTTGAATAACATGTCACCATACGTGCGTACGTACGGCTTATCGTCTCCACGTCGTGGTGTAATTGTTATTCAATATATTATTATTTGGATGGGTATAATAATGATGTGTAAATCATGTAAATAAAAAATATAACATGTTAATGATTCTGTATAAATGATATACCATCCATTTATATATTATTTTAATATCAAAAGAATGATATTGTCGCTCGTGCGTACGTACGGACTACCGTCTCCACGAACGCGATGAGATTCATTCTCCATCGTATCCATTCAATTATAATTCTCATTTGATCATTAATAATAGTCTCTAAGGACTTTATATCATTCTGTATATTATTAAGATACATCCTATCCATTACAATCATGGCTTACGTAACAAAACATATAAAAGGAAACGAGTAAGTTAACACCGGAAACAATGATAATACTAAGATATTATTAACAAATAAATGTTAAAAGATCATATATGATATCATATTAATGTATATGATTCTTGTATAATTTAATAAAAATTATCTTACCATTATACTGGAGATTAACCTACCCCCAACCAAGGAAAAGTACAAGGTAAGGGGTTTTCATCTCACTCCTTATTCTCGTGAGATTCATGTCATATTTCCACTATTACATTTTGTGTTGTGTATGTACTGCCCATAATTATATTCTTTGTGTAATACACTTTAATTTATGTGTATTTACATATTCATTGTATGATACCACTTTCATGGGTTGTACGTTTCGTAAGTTACCAAAATGGTAAGGGTTTATTTTAAAATCTCTTCATTATCCGAGGTTGTTTATATGCAATTTTCAACTGGGATCTCTTTATCATCCACATCCATGTTCCTTAAAAATGAATTTAAAAACATTTTTACTTCTTACTAGACAGTTGGTTAATGTCATTTATACCCATATTTGTTTTGAAATGAATATTTCCGTCGTTTTCCAAACAAGGCACTTTTAACCTCTTCGACAAATTTAAGGTAAGAATGTATTTTTTTAACTTATACGGAGGGTGCGGCTATTTACTGCCGTTATAAAATCGTCAAAGCTTCCCTTAGAATCTTATAAGAATATTTTCAAATAAATTTTTTATTTTATAATTATGGGACTTTTAAATGATTTCAAAATGGATATTTTAAAAATTTGTGAAAGGTACTCTTTATCAAGATCATAATTGTAAATGTTTTAAAGATTTATCTTTCTAAATCTTTTTAATTAATGTCCATGTTTTCAAAATGATTTTAAGGATTTATTTATATGGACATGAATGATTTGAAATGATATTTATTTTCAAAAGTTTCAAAGCGGTATGGGACACTTTGATTCAAAAATCTCTTTTAAATTACCTTCTTTACAAATGTGTGACTTTTCAATGATTTCAAGAAAAGAGATATTTCTCTCCAATAGTTTTGAATTTCATCTATGTCAACATCCTTTGATGGATTTTAAGCTTATCTGAAGTAGATTTATTATGAAACAAAACTTTTGTATTGTATTGAAGATTTTGTGATATGTTTTACTGTGGATGTGTTATTTTTATACCATTCATGGTTTATGGAGAAAGTATTGACATTTCGTATGCTAGTTTTAATACAAATGTTTATGTTATGTTTAAACCTTTTCATATGGGAATTCATTGGACTTAGTAAGTGACGAGTGGAGCCCGCTATAGCTCCTCGATGCATCGGTAGGTCTCATGAGACAAACTAGTGTCTTGGCACAAGGCCTTGGGAAAATATTATTTGTAGTCTTGGCACGAGGCCTTGGCTATGTGGTTATGATAGTCTGGCATTATGCATTCCATCATTATGAAAGTGGTTATTGATATTGCATGTGATTATTCGATTAGTAGAATATCCATGTGAATAAGTAAATGGAATTATTTCATTTTATTTTTTCCATATTATGTTGATGTTCACGTTTAAAAGGCTTTTGTTTTATTGATACATTGCCTTAAATGTTTATGCTTATTTATGAATGTTTCCGCTGTATTGCTTACCCTTACGAAGCATTTGAGCTCACCCCTTTCTATGTTTTATTGTTTCCAGGATTCCAAGAAGTATATTGTGATTGATAAGAAGGGTTAAGACAAGGGAATAATGGCATTCATAAAGGATTATTTATGTTGTTTTGTATGTTATGAAGTGTAATGTAACATTCATGTATGTAATCTACTTTCCAAGACTGCTAAACTAATCGGTCTTTCGAGACTTGATTCCTTGTAATCATGCCAATGTATTAAAATAATGCACCGACTCTGGGTAACTAGGGTCGGGGCGTTACAGTTGGTTTCAGAGGATGTTTAGAAATAACGTTGGAAACTAGATTTAGATACTCGGATTAGAGCACATAGCCCTAAGATAGACTTCGAGGATTAGTATAGAAGAAATTCCTAGAATATTTGTATTGTAGAGATTTTGTGAGTTTTCCTACCAATACATCCCTGTCAAGATACGAGCAGGTAGAGGTGACTCTGGCAAAGATATACCTAGGGGTAAAACCCGAAAACACCGCTTTGAGCTAGAATCGAACGGGAACTGGTGCACGACAACGGGCCTTGCTGCACTCTTGGTTACGACACTCCCGGGGGACATGCTTAGGATAATTCTCATTTTCATTACAAACCATTATTAAGGTCTTTTGAGTATATACTTACTCAAATAAAACATTTTTATGATTATGGATTATATCCATAAACTGTTCAATTTGTGTTAGGTATTTTACAAGTTTGGTAATTATTCATTGCAATTCATAAAATGAACTAGTTTATGTTTTTTTACAGAAATGACGCCCAATAGAAGGAATGTGAACTCCCGTAATACGTATTATCCAAAGAGTAAGATGGTTCACATCTTTCGTGGTCCTAAGCCAGAATTTAGAAGGGAAATAGTTTCACACGTATTATCATCATATGGAGAAAGAGTATCATGTGTGGATAAGATAACTAAAGAGTTTACTGAGTCATATGGCTTTGAAGGGAAACATGAGAAGAAAAGGATGAAAGAGAGAATGTTGGATAAAGGGAAGACGGAAAAGAAGAATTTTCCCATATGTGATAATTGTGGGAAGAAACACCCTGGAACTTACCTGAAAGGAATTTGAGTTTGTAATAAGTGTGGAGGAAAAGGGAACAAAGTACATGACTACAAGGGTAAGAAAATGGTTTCAAATGTACAATGCTTCATTTGCAAGGAGTTTGGACACTACACGACCCTATGTCCCAGTCATCAGACTATGCCGCAAATGATTCTATTAGATAATAATCAAGTTATGATACTACCACAGATGAAGAGGAATGATTAGAGTTCTTATGTTGATTATGTCATTTGAGTGTTGTATCAATAATGTACTTGTTATAATAATTATGGATTATATAAGGATTGTACTGCAATAATATTTCATGAAGGACTTGAGATTGTGTGGAACAAAGAAAAGTGACTCAATAGCAGGATAAATTTTTGGAAAATATATGGTTGAGAGAATGATAAACCATAATATAGTTCTGATACAGAGGTACTAATTTTCGAATAATACATGATTGATTTTGATAAATAATATTGGATATTCTTGACTACCTTGAAAATGATTAATGATTTATATATTCCATCATTGTTGGGGTTTAAAAAAAATCTGGATTGAAGGAGTATATCTATCATTCTTTAAGGAATACAGGATCATGAATGTGATCAATAAGGTTTTATGGTAATTCAGGATGTTGCAGTGTCTTAAAATAATACAAGATGAAGGTGTTCACATATTATTACGCAGATAAAAGGATCTTCATTTTTGGACCAAAGCATTTTGGATAGTTATTGTTTGGATTATTTTTGGATTTCCATAAAAGGACAACCCGAAGGTTGGGCGGCAACCCGTCGCGTCCGGCAAGGCCATGAGACTTGAACCCCCAACCGAAGGGCGACAAGGGTGTATCACCTGCCACTGGCCCACACAATGTCCAGGATTAAATAATGTAGTTTTTTTTAAAAGATCTGGTAGATGAATTAAAAATTCGTTTTTTTGGAACCCTATACAAATAGGATAAATAGAATATTTTTATATATTATCTTTTAGAGTGAAAGTTGAGTTTGTTGTAGAAATTAGTTAAAGGATGGAACTCTACTTGTCATGAATATATTTTTCTTCTTCTCTTATTCTATGAAGAAATTAATTCTTATACTTTATTTAAGGAATCCTAAAACCAAAAATGTGTTATCCTAATACCGCATGTTTTGTTGAACCGTTGGTATTTCAAATCATCATAGATTGATGAATTTAAGGACCTCAGTTTTACACTTGTTTGTGATTGATGACCTCAATCACTACCTATAAATATTTACGTTTTTCCTCCAATTATATGTCTCTAATATCCACCAATGTTCTCCTAATAAAGATCATAATTTGGTGGTGTCCCTTTCATTTCTCTTTTCCTCATATTAAGACTAAATTTCAGTAACCCAATTTCTGATGTGGGTTTTCCCACAAAGATATTTTCTATTTTCAACCTTTTATTTTCGAAGAACAATTTCAAATTGCGAGGACATAATATATTGAAGGTGGGGACAATGTAACACCCCAAGATTTCATAATGTGTTATTTCTTCAAAATAATTCAATAACTTTCACTACACGCAACACCGAGTTCAAGAGCACCATGACTTACCAAACAAGCCGTTCAAAAGAGGCTATGAATAGTATTAACTAAATTTTGAACTTTATATAATCCTTATAATTTTAGAATCCATATTATGAGTTTCTTAGACATAATGTAAGAACAAATTCATTTTCAGTATTGCAATTTTACCAACTTTTAACAGTGAACCCTTTTTAAATACAATATTTTAAGCTTTTTGACTAAATGGGGACATAAAAAATTTAAAAGAAAACATCCCAAGCTTCCACGCTACGCTTCTCTTTGAATAATATAGTAGCGTGTGATGTACGCAACTTCGAGTTCTAACACACACCATAATCAAATCAAACCAGCCATTATGAATAGTAATACACACTTTTGGAAATTTTATAAATTTTCCTTCTCAAAATGGACTTCATTTTTGGATTCGGAATATCTAATTTAGCCTAAGGTCAAATTTTGGTACTTTTCGGATAACTTTAATATTTTGATGAATAGTGAAAATTACTAAATTTTAATTAAAAACAACTTTTTTTAATCAAAATAATGTATAGTGATAAATTATATTATTGATTGGTTTTAAATTATAATTAGAATATATTTTTACTATTTTATCCAATGGTGTTCATTAGAATTAATTTCACTTTGAAATTGGACCTAAACAATTGTCAATATTTTGGTATATATTGTTTCTTAAAAACACGATATTTTGTTGTGACAGCTGGAATTAATTATAAAATTAATTAATTCAACTTATATGTTTGGAATTTTTTAAAATATACATCATTTTTGAATTCGGAATATCAATTATATCTTAGGGTGAAATTTTGGCATTGTTCTGAAAAACTTCAATTTTTGATGAATAGTGAAACTACTAAGTGGTAGTTAAAAAACTGAATTTTTCATAAAACGTAATTCTACCACTTCTGTGAATGGAATTTTGATAATCTGAGAGACACGGTTAATATCAATAAGTAAAATGTGGTTCAATGAGATGAAAATAATTTTTGGTGAATAGTAACTTTTTACTTTTATTTACCACGGTTAAAAGTAAATAGGGTAATTAAGGGTAAAAATGATATTAATATTACCCTAACACATGTCCTAATTCTATTGGACAAGTGTATATCGACCAAAAACAACCTTAGGAATACAATATTATCATTTAGGTCCACATGGATTAGATTAGAACATTTATTATTTTTTAATTCAAAGAAGAGTTAAAAGAGTTAAAATCAAAGTTTATTTACTAAAACATTTTTAATATATGGTTATACATAAGATAAATTTGATTTTAAATATTAATTAGAAAGATAATACGATTTCCTACATAATTATATTTTATTTATAATTTTTATACATTAAATAATTTAAATTATTTATGACACAATGATGATGCAGTAATTTCCATAATAGGGAAAACTTAAAATAATTGATATTATAAATACACAAATAAATATAATTTGAGACTTTTAATGAATTAAAATAATCTTAATGTTTAATAAGACATATTAGGATTGATTTAATTTACTTTTTTTGAAGTAATGATTCTGTTATGAGTTTCAAAAAAATCAACTATTGAATAGTGTCAAAATTGACATAAAAGAGTTTTTAAAACAAATATTATATTATTAATTGATATTAAATTCCTAAAAATCTACAGTTCGGCCAAGAGACTTATATAATGATAGGTGTATCATTAATGGACCACTTAGGGGTCGCTTGGATGTATATGGTTTGTTTATTAACCATATAATATAAAAATACAAAGAGACTTTGTAAAAGTGAAACTAATTAACTTAGAGTTATACTTAATGATAAGGTTAATATAGTAACCCAAACCTGTCTAAATTCTATTAGTTGAATGGTTTTCGACCTATACCCACCTTAACCTTTTAATAATCAACTTTGGAGCCATTATAAACCGAATATGAATTTATTATTAATTAATATTTCTAGCTTTTCCAAAGGTGCCCATCACCCCTCTTATAAAAGGGAACTCCCCCTTCTCTTTACTTCACACCTTCAAAGCCTTCTGGATTGGCCAAACTCTGCCGAAATACTCTCCCAACTTCCCTCACTACAACCGAGAGGCCTTAGTTTGATCAGAAAGCCAACCTAAGGAGCCCTTTTTATCAAATCAAAAGGAAGAACCCAAAGAAGAGGTAATGATTTCACCACCCTTTTCCAAGTTCCTCTCTTCTTCCACTTCTTATTTCATTGTTATTACCATTCTAAAATAATAAATCCAGTATCATATATATACTGTGATTTTATTATAAATATGGTACAACCATATTCAGTATTCTATCCACCCTTTGAATAACATGTCACCATACGTGCGTACGTACGGCTTACCGTCTCCACGTCGTGGTGTAATTGTTATTCAATATATTATTATTTGGATGGGTATAATAATGATGTGTAAATCATGTAAAGAAAAAATATAACATTTTAATGATTCCGTATATATGATATACCATCCAGTTATATATTATTTTAATATCAAAAGAATGATATTGTCACTCGTGCGTACGTAGGGACTACCGTCTCCACGAACAGGATGAGATTCATTCTCCATCGTATCCATTCAAGTATAATTATCATTTGATTATTAATAATAGTATCTAAGGACATGATATCATTCTGGATATGATTAAGATACAACCTATCCATTACAAACATGGCTTATGTAACAAAACATATAAAAGGAAACGAGTATGTTAACACCCGAAACAATGATAATACTAAGATATTATTAACAAATCAATGTTAAAAGATCATATATCATATCATATTAATGTATTTGATTCTTATATAATTTAATAACTATTATCTCACCATTATACAGTAATTTAACCTACCCCCAACCAAGGAAATGTACATGTTAAGGGGTTTTCATCTCACTCCTTATTCTCGTGAGATTCATGCCATATTGCCTCTATTACATTTTGTGTTGTGTATGTACTGCTCATAATTATATTCTTTGTGTAATAAACTTTAATTTATGTGTATTTACATATTCATTGTATGATACCTCTTTCATGTGTTGTACATTTCGTAAGTTACCAAAATGGTAACGGTTTATTTCACAATCTCTTCATTATCCGAGGTTGTTTATACGCAATTATCTACTGGGATCTCTTTATCATCCACATTCATGTTCCATAGAAATGTATTTAAAAACATTTTTACCTTTTACTAGACAGTTGGTTAAAGTAATTTATACCCTTATGTGTTTTGAAAGGAATCTTTCCGTCGTTTTCCAGACAAGGCACTTTTAACATCTTCGACAAATTTAAGGTAAGAATGTGTTTTTTTAAATTATACGGCGGGTGCGGCTCTTTACCGCCATTATAAAATCGTCAAATCTTCCCTTAGAATCATATAAGAATATTTTCAAAGTAAATGTTTTATTTTATAATTATGTGACTTTTAAATGATTTCAAAATTAATATTTTATGAATTTGTGAAAGGCACAGTTTATCAAGATCATAATTGTAAATGTTTTCAAGATTTATCTTTCTAAATCTTTTTAATTAATGTCCATGTTTTCAAAATGATTTTAATTATTTATTTACATGGACATTAATGTTTTGAAATGATATTTCGTTTCAAAATATTCAATGTGGTATGGGACACTTTGATTCAAAAATCCCTTTTAAATTACTTCCTTTACAAATGTGTGACTTTTCAATGATTTCGAGAAAAGAGATATTTCTCTCGAATAGTTTTGATTTTCATCTATGTCAACATCCATTGATGGATTTTAAGCTTATTTGAAGTTGATTTACTATGATACAAAACTTTTGTATTGTATTGAAGGTTTTTTGATATGTTTTACTGTGGATGTGTTATTTTTATACCATTCATGGTTTATGGAGAAAGTATTGACTATTTGTATGCTAGTTTTAATAAAAATGTTTATGTTATTTTAAACCTTTTCATATGGGAATGCATTGGACTTAGTAAGTGACGGGTGGAGCCCGCTATAGCTCCTCGATGCATCAGTAGGTCTCATTAGACAAACTAGTGTCTTGGCACAAGGCCTTGGCAAAATATTATTTGTAGTCTTGGCGTGAGGCCTTGGATATGTGGTTATGATAGTCTGGCATTATGAATTCCATCATTATGAAAGTGGTTATTGATATTGCATGTGATTATTCGATTAGTAGAATATCCATGTGAATAAGTAAATGGAATTATTTCATTTTATTTTTTCCATACTATGTTGAAGTTCAAGTTTAAAAGGATTTTGTTTTAGTTATACATTTCCTTAAATGTTTATGCTTATTTATGAATGTTTCCGCTGTATTTCTTACCCTTACGGAGCATTTGAGCTCACCCCTTTCTATGTTTTATTTTTCCCAGGATTCCAAAAAGTATATTGTGATTGATAAGAAGGGTTAAGACAAGGGAATAATGGAATTCATAATGGATTATTTATGTTGTTTTGTATGTTATGAAGTGTAATGTAACATTCATGTATGTAATCTACTTTCCATGACTGCTAAACTAATCAGTCTTTCGAGACTTTATTCCTTGTAATCATGCCAATGTATTAAAATAATGCACTGACTCTGGGTAACTAGGGTCAGGGCTTACATCTGAACCGTATAAGAGGGTTTTATATATATAAATAATTCTTGTCCCTTAGTGGATGTAGATGCGGGATTTTCGGGATACACACATGCTGCCACATCTATTGCTATGTCTAGTGGGGCTAAGACACTTGAGGTGACCCCTCCGGAGTTTTCTGACCATCCACCCATAAAAAGGGGGCCACACTTCGGTGTCCCAATGACATCAGCTCAAGAGCGAGACCGTGGATTCAATCTCTGTAGGTCCCCTCTACCAGTTTTATGACTGTATTCCCCTAAACATATTTACTGATATCCATGTCCTTTTCTGGTGCGCATTGTTCTTCAAATAGAGTGGGTCACCTTGGAGAGGTTGGTCGGGGCTTCTGGTGCCATTCATCCCATGGGGAATGCCATTGGTCGTGGAGGCAGATGTCCAAACTGACCTAGCGGTGGTGCTCTCGATAACTGGGGGATCCGTCAGTAGCGCTGAACCCAAGATCATCGAGGGAGTATCCAATGATGAGGATCAATAGGATAGTCCTGATCTTGCCATTCATGATCAAACACTAGATGTGGACCCGGATAAAGAGTTCCTGGGGGTGTTCCCCGCCTATGAGCCTGCCAATTGTGCTGACTGGGATGAGACGTCCTCTCACGAAGAGGATATCAAAATATTTCATCGCTGATCGTGGATGTTGATCCCACGATTCATCCATGACTCCCCCAAGCACTATGGCTGGATGAGGTGGACAAACTACACTCGCGACTACGTGAATTGTGTAATGGGGGAGTGCTTTACTAGCGTCCTTACATGTTCATTAGAGATCTTACGGTGGAAACGATTCAGGGGAATGACTATGGCCTCAGTGTTGGATGGTAGCGGAGGAATGTGGTAAAAATCAAAAGCCCCTAGGAGGATGAAAATGAGGTTAAAAGGCTGAAGCCCTGGGTGGAAGAGCATTCCTCTTGCCATGATGTGCAATCAGAGCTCTTATTGCAACTGAAACCCCAGTTAGCAGAGGCCGAAGAGGGAACAAAGAGAGCTTATGAGGAGATGACCACCATTCGGACCGATGTAAAGTAGTCCCAAATCGCTGCTGATGAATTGCGCTCCATCGCCACCGAGGAGGAGTAGGAGCTAAATAGGTGGCAACAACTCTTCGACGCCACAAGCCAGAGGGTGGCAGAGCTGCTACGCTCTTTTGACGAGGTCAACCCATCCATGGGGGGAGTTGAACCTTGGGTACTGTATTGATTACAACCCCTAAAATTTACTTTCATGCTTTGATTGCTTAATTCCATAGAATGCATGGGATTTATTGTTTATACTGGTTTATTGCATTCTTATGACATTTGTGGAGCTTCCCGAAATCATTCCCTAAGATCATGTGGGTCGAGACCTATGTGAGAAATAAGGGATGACCACCGTATCACCCCAATTCAAATGTAATAGTGAAAACCTAGATTTGGGTATCCCGGGTTTGAACAACCAGGAAAAATATCCGGGAAGAAATGGGAGAGACATGACTAAAGAATGAAGCTCTCAGAACAGCCGAACTACAGTTTTTCCAGGGTGCTCTTGTGTATGAATAAGATAATGGAAAGGGCGTTAGAATCTACCCGAATAGATGGGATTGGAAGGTGTGAATCACGATACCTAAGATTCGGAACACTGTGGGGGTGGCGTGACAATAAAGAATAACTGTTGACCACATTTGAAACACAGTATCCTTATTGTGTTAGCCTGGAATGGGGATAGAAAATGAGGGCCGACAACTGAGCATGTTCGAAACAGGGGGCTTGACTCAAAATGTCATCCGTTAGTCTTCTGAAAAGTTGGCCTTGGATAATAGGTGGGCCACAGTGTGTAAATCCATACTGTTTTCTAGTTCCCTTAGACATGAAAGAGGACGAGGTTCCGAATATGGGCGCGCAAAGTGTGGAATGTGGAGAGATGGGTTATTCTAACAGAAAACAAAACTCTTGAAATTACACCACCGTGGTGGAAATAAATTTGATGGGTGCATCAGACTGATAATGGATCATTCCTATTTTTATATAGGACATCTTTGGAGAAGGATTAGTCTCTTCCCAAAGTCATCATGGGGCATCCTGAACTTGTTCAGGGAAAAGATGCAATTACATGGTTCCCCACAAGGGGTCAGGCCAGGGGGTCGGAAATGAGGAGGAACAAGATTGATGATCCATGAGGTTGTACCCAAGGTGAAATTCCTGGGTGTCTCTATGTATCCCAAGCAGATTGGAATCAAGCCATAAGTAGTTATGAAAGGTGTCATGCAGTTTAACGCCTTACGGAAAGGATGCAGAGTGTTCTTAGTTTATGGTCATTGATCTCTTACCATGGATCGGTAAGTAGTGCATGCAACACAAGGTAAAGTGATTATGAAACCTGTCGTGAATGAGGACCTATAGTCCAGATTACCATGTGTTCCCCGAGAGGATTTTAGGTCAAAGGACTAGAAATGAGAGTTAAGCTAGGCCCGTGGGGGAAGTGCTCGGGCGTTCTTATGTATCTCATGAGAATGAGAATAAATCCGTATGTAGTTATAAGTGGATAAACTATAAGGTACCTGTTCCAGGGGTAAAAGGGGTGTGCGGGCAGGGACCTCACACCAAAAAAGTGGTATTTGATGTGTCATGTTTTCCCATTAAGGTGAATGTTTTTTTGAAGCAACATGCCCTAGATAGAATGTTTCGGCATAGCCACAACAATCAAGATGTATGCAGGCATTGAAAAATGGTAAGACATGTGATCGATACCAAAAAATGGTGTCCCCTTGAGTGAGGACGTCACGATGCAGTGCCATTTTTTATCGTGCGGCCAGTACGATAGTGTCATGGTCTAGGGTCATGTTCTCGGACTAGGCTTGCATTTTAATGTCATGAGACACACACATAGTAGAGATGAGGCTAATAGGGGAATGTTCATGGGGAAATAAAACATACCATACGTGAATAGGGACATAATCCCATACCACACCGTACATGATTCCATGAATGGAACCTTGGGCCAAGGGGACTAAATAGAGGTAACAGTGTAAGGGTAGGAGAAAATAGCTCCCAATTGAGCTGGACCCAAAAATGAGATGTCTTGGTGTTTCTACCTATCCCATAAGTATGGGAATCAAGACACCCATATTTCTAAAAGAGATGTTAGTTTATGGTCTTAGAGATCAGACCATGGAGAAGGGAAGTTGATGTGGAGCCTCGAATGATTCCTTTACTACGGGTTTGTCCTCCTAAAGTAAAAATGAGAACAGAGGGATAATGTCAGGAGTGTTAAAGTTCAAATTGGATATGAAGGGGTGGACAATGATGATAATCATGTAATCAAATATCATGGTTTAATGGGGATGGCATGATGATAGAGGATGACTGTTGACAGTGTTTGAAACACAGAATCCATATCGCGTTAACCAGTAATTCAGAAAAAAAAAGAGTGTCGGCTGTTGACCATATTTTCAACATGGGACTTGTATCTATTTGATGTATGAAACCCTCGAGGACGTTGGACCATGATGGTAGGATAGCCCATAGTCCTAGAATCCCTGCCATTAGGGGGTCCCTTCGAGTGTGGAAGATAATGGAATCCAAAATGAAGAGTAACACAATGCCTGAAAAATGGGAGCAAGCATGACCACGCAAAATCCAACACTCCAAATACGGAACCAGAGTACACTTAAACAGATTGGTGCTTTGCTAATAAGGGTCGAGTAGGTTTCTCAACTTGAGAGTAACCAATTTGAAGGGATTAGTATAGAATAGAGGGATAGGGAACTCCTAGGAGGGAGAGGGTAGGCCAAGGGGCCAAGGTGAAAGGTAGATTTCTGAGAGATAGAGCTGGGCCCGAAGTCAAGATGTTCGGGTGGACTTACATATCCCATGAGGATGGGAATAAAGATATATGTCATTATATGAAGGTGAAATATGAAAAAAATCTTATTTTAAGGTCTTATAACATGGACCATGGAGAAGCGGGACTATCCCATGTAAAGGAGGACCTCAACCAAATCCCTAAACCAATGAGAGTCGAACTCGGTGTAGGAAACAAGCGAGGATACAGTATTTTAAAAACATGAAATATATGCAAAAGGGGAATTGTTGGAACCCCGAATGATTTCTTAATTGCAGCTTCCTTTATTTTCAACGTGCAGATGCGCACTAAAGAATAGTACCAAGAATTTCGAAGTTCTACTTGGGTATGATGAGGTAGAGAAGGATTTGAATCATGTAACCGAAATTTTGGGCTTAATTGGCTTTGCATGACTATAGAGGATGACTTTTGACTGTGTTCGAAACACAACATTCATATCGCGTTAGCCTGAAATGGGCACAAACAAATGAGCGTCTGCCACTGACCATATTCGCAACGTGGGACTGGTATCAATTTGTTTTCTGAAACCCTAGAGGATGTTGGCCTGTGATGGTAGGAGAGCCCTTAGGCATATCATCCATGCCATTTGGGGATCCATTTGGGTGTGAAAGGTGATGGAATCCCTAATGAGGGTGAACATGATGCCAAAAAAATGGTTGAAATCATGTCTGAGTAGAGTCTGACAATCCAATTATTAAACCAGAGTACCATTAGGCACATTGGGGAGTCACTGAAGAGGACTGAGGGTCTCATCATGAGTGAGGATGATTTGAAAAGATGAGGATAACAGAAGAGGATGAAAATTTTTCTGGAGGAGGAGGTAAATGACATGGTTGTTACAACACCTGATGTGAGTGAGAGCCTAATCCCATACCACACCACGTACTCCTCTCTGGAGGAATTTGTGTAACACCCCGATATTTTATAAGAAGTATTATTTTTAATTTATTTGATGTATTGTGTTTTATGCTACACCAAGATTATCTTGCGCTATACGCAACACTGTATTAGCTTGCAGTATATGCAACACTATTCTTGGATCGTGTTACACACAATTTCAAGTTCGTTTGATATTAGTTATTCTACGCAACATTGAGTGTATATATATATATATTCAATATATAATTGAAATATGGTTGGATAATGTTATATGCAATAAAAAATTAGTCTTTCACTACAGACCACCCTGATTTGTCTTGCATTACAAGCAATCGCAACCTTCCCTGATAGTGTGTGTTGTACTCTATACCGAGTTTCACTAAATAGCGATATGTTATTAAAATATTATAAGAACTAGCCGTTATGAATATTAATACCCAATTTTTGAAATTTCATAAATTTTATCTTTCAAAATGAGCTTAATTTTTGGATTCGGAATATCAAAATTTGGCTAGGGTGAATTTTTGGTATTTTTCTGAAAACATTCAATTTTTGATGAATAATGAAAACACTGGGTTACTATTTAAAAACAAACATTTTATTTAAATAATTATTTATTTTATTTAAATTTTTTATGTAAAAAATGATAAATAATTCCTATATAAGTTCAATGTAATTTATTGGAGTCATTTTATAATAATTTTAGATATATAAAAAGTTTATTGACCTTTTCACCTTCTTTTACCCACCTCCTTGGAGAATTTGAAAATTTACACAAAACATAATTTTAACACTTTTGTGAGTGGAATTTCGAAAATCCAAGAGACATGGTTAAATCAAGGAGTAAAATGTGGGTCAATAAGATAAAAATAATTTTTGGTGAATAGTGACATTTTACTTTTGTTTACCACGGTTAAAAGTAAATAGGGTAATTAAGGGAAAAATGATAATATTATTATCCTAAAACATATACTAATTATATTGGATAAGTTTAAATCGACCAATAAAAACATTAGGAATATAATATTTGGTCCACTTGTATTAGATTAGGACATTTATTGTTATTTAATTCAAAGAAGAGTTAAAAGAGTTAAAATCAATGTTTAATAACTAAAACATTTTTAATATGGGGTTATACATAAGATAAATTCGACTATAAATATTCATTATAAAGATAAAAATATTTCCTACATAATTTTATTTTATTTATAATTTTTAGATATTAAATGATTTAATTTATTCATGACACAATGATGATGCAGTAATTAACTTTTTAATGAAATATTAACATAATTGATGCTATAAATACCCAAATAAACGTAATTTGAGACTTTTTATGAATTCAACTAATTTTCTAGGTTAATAGGACATGTTGGTATTGATTAAATTAATATTTTTCGAATTAATCGTCCTGTTATGAGTTTCAAAAAAATCAATTACCAAATAGGGTCAAAATTGAAATATAATAGTTTTTTTAAAAAAATATTATATTATTAATTGTTATTATATTATTAAAAATATACGGTTTGGCCAAATGACATAGATAATGTTATATATATTAATAATTAACCACTTGGGGTTCGTTTGTCTTGTTATGGTATGTTTATTAACAATATAGTGTAAGAAAACAAGAAGACACCGTAAAGGTTAAATTATTTAACTTAGAGTGAAATCTAAATGAAAAGGTTAAAATAGTAATCTAAACCTTTATAAAACATATTGGTTGAGATTATTTCAACCCATACCCACTTTATCTTCGAAATAAATCAATTAAGAGCTATTATAAACCGAATATGAAGTTATTATAAAATAATATTTTATGTTTTTTCAAAGGTGCCCCTCTCCCCCTTATATAAAGGGCACCATTCCCTCTTCTCTTGACACCCTTTTGAGCCTTGATTCTTGCCCAAACCCATGCCCATTTCTATTATCATCTTCCATAGAAACATTATAGAGGTTCTGGTCTCCTCTAAAGACCAACCCTAGTGCCTTAATAGGAGGTTAAGAAGAGGCACGTCTAAGAAGAGGTAATATCCTTTACCGATTCGTTCCAATTTATTTCTTCTTCTACTTCTTCTTATTTATTTGTTTCATCATAAATTAATAACATCAGTATCACTCATATACTGATATGTTATTATAAATATGAAACATCCCAATTTCATCTTCTATTCATCCTAGGAAAACGAAATCACTACGCATGTGTACGTACGGAATACCATCTCCACGCCGTGGTGTAATCTGTTTTCCACCACCACCTTACATGGATGAGTGTAATGGTGTAAATAAATAACAATATATGATTATTGTAAAGTTATATTGATTCTTAAATATTATACATACACTTCAATACAATTCCACGATCATGGGAATGATAACATCGCTCGTGCGTACGTACGGACTACCGTCTCCGTGAACGCGATGAGATTCATTTTCCATGATTATCCATTCAAGTATGATTATAAAGTATATATAATAAATAATAATGAAATATATTACATAATAATGATACTGGATTTATGTACATATATGTTTCATTTAGTTAATTCCATTTAATTCAATAAGGAAACGAAAACAGCGTTCATGCATACTCACAACCTACCGTCTCCATGAATGGTGTATTTCATTACATTTATATACTGAATATATATAATATATAAATCATGTTTTACATTATGGAACTAAGTAAATCAGGATATAAGTAATAATATCAAGAACAACATGTCGAAACATGTACGAGAAATGAAACGATTTTACCCAAAACGCTGTTTCAACATGGAATTTCCAAAAGAACGGGTAATATAAAGTCATAAGTAAACCATATATGATATCATAACAATTTATATGATTCTGGAATAAGTCAATGACATTATTTAAAACATTATACAGGAGGTTCGGATACGTACGAAGCATATCAGACCCAAGGTAAGAGATAACTTTTTTCAATCTCGTTTTTATCCGAGACTGTTTATTCGTAAGTATCTACTGGGGTGATTTTATCATCCATGTCTCTGTTTTCTAAAAATATTTTCAAGTATGTTTAAAGTAATTTTTATCCATTTATGAATTTACTACATGTTATGTAAAGAATATTTTTTTTTGTTTACGTTATGAGGTACTTTTTTGACTTTTCTGACAAAAGTACGAGAAGAATGTTTTTTTAACTTATACGACATCAGTAGATTTTTACGGTTTCATAACTCCTTATTTTCATGAAGCGTTCTCTACAATATTTAATGACTATTTTCAAAAAAATCCTTTTATTTTAAAATTTAATGGAATTTGTTGAAAATAAAATGATTTTGAAGAACAAAGGATATTTTCATCAAGAATTCATTTCAAGTGTTTTATCAAAACCATTTTCCATCTAAGATGACATTATTTCATATGTGTATGTTTCAATTATAATGTATCTATGATTTACATGATTTAACTTTTCTTATGATGAAATATTCATTTGTTTTATATGGATTATGTGATGATGGGATGATGTTTATGAAACCCAATTTATTCTTTGGGTTATGATGAATGCTATACGTTTATTTTGTGGCACAAGTAAGAATGATTTCATTATGAGATGGGTGGGACCTATATCTCCCTCCAATTCATTGGGTAAAGATTTATATCTCATGAGATAGACAAGTCTAGAATGGTAAGTTAATCCAGTTCATTGATACAAGACTGAAATGAGGAGTGAACTCGATTCAGAAAGGGACTTTGTCCACTAAGATGATCTTGGCAGCAATGCCTTGGCTACTATGGAAATCATATCATGTGCTTAATGGTTTGACACAATTACATGTTTTATTCCCATTATAATTTATCATGATTGATGTTACCTTATGATATATGCCTTACGTACTTCCATGATTTATGTCTTTGCTCATGATTTTGATGTTTTGATTTTATGTTCATGTTTTTTTTCATTAAAATGTTTATGGATAACTTTATGTTCTCAATGTTTACCCTTAATGAGAATTTGAGATCACCCTTTTTAGGTTTTCTTTTCCCCACGATATAAAGAACAGTTTTAGGTAAGAAAACCAAAAGGGGAACATCATTATAGGATATGTTGAAGATCTTTCACCATGATTAGAAGATTAGGTTCCGAGTTTCCAAAGGCACTAAACTAATACGGTCTTTGGGCGTCTGTTTTTGTCATGTATTAAGTATTCCAATAATTTAATGTAATGTCCATGTACGTCAAACTTTGGGTCTCTACAACTGGTATCAGAGAGAAGGTTCAGTTAACCTTTGGAAACTACGATGTGAAAACTTTAGTCAAATCCCTACAAGATATTTCTAAGGTATGTCTAGGGATATCCCTAAGGATAAGTATATGTATAGGTTATAGTCATAGAATTATGGCAACAATCTTATAATTTAACCAAAGATGTTAGATATTGACGGTACTCCCCCTTTATTATGTTGTTTTCCCTAGCATGATTTTTCCTCTCACACTATTCTTTTTCGGTTTTAGAAAATGGCTAGAAACAGGAAGATTCACGATAATGGAGGATATGATGGACAATGGAATGATATTCATCATGAGAAACCAAATGAAAAGGGGGTTGGAAGTCCAAACATTGTTATTATGCCTAATCGTCAATCTCATAATATGATCAATAATCTCAACTTTGGTATGTTTCTCGACTTATATAATAAGATAAAAATGGAGTTTCATGATGATAATAGAGGAAAGAAAGTTAAATTTCTATCATGTAAATCATGTGGGAATACGGATCAAGGAAAATGTTTCAAAGGAACTGGAAGATGCTTTGGGTGCGGAAAATAAGGACTCAAATCCAGTAAATGTAAAGGAAAATGTTCATTTAACACCATGGAGAAGGATAATGGTATTTCTACGACATCAACAATGATTATATGTTTTAAATGTGTAATGTATGGGAATTATGCAAACCAATGGCCTACGAGAAAATCTCATGAAGAGAATTAGCATGGTCATATGGGTAGTATTTATGTGGATGATGACGAGGAGACTACAAATGATATATGAGATGAAAGAAGTGTTTAAGCTTGGTCAATGGTTTAAGAAGGTAGTGTAATGATTGTATGTTTATCAAGATTTGTGTTGTATAGGTAATTTAATTGTACTATGGAATAAAGAAACATCTAAGGATTGTTACACTATTGTTTTTTGTAACAAATTTGAAAGTACATGTTGAATGGTACTGGTAACCATGAAAGGTTATTCAAATATTTTTGGAAAGAAGATGATATGCACACAATGAAGGGATAAAGAGAAAATTAAATTTTGATAGTATTCATGAGATCATGACTGATATAAGGACAAAGTGATAACTTGGTTTGAGTATATATAAATTTTGGGATTTTGGTATGTCGAATGAGTTAACTTTTAATAGAATTAATGTTTTAGCTAAGGTTATATGGTAATTCATGCTTCAAAAGAAGAAATGATTAAGGTATTCACATGTTTGGAATATGTACAACAAGATATGTTTTATGATATATGGTAGATAAATGATGGTATTCACATTCTTGGTATATGACCTCTCTAGTGATCATTTTCTTTATACTATGAGACTAGACAGATGTATTTTGGATAAGCCTAAAGATTAGAATGGATTATGTAGGACATAAGTCAGTATTGTTTTAGGCTATAACTTTTTCGATATTATTTATGGAATGTTACAATAATGTAGTTTTAGCAAAAGGACAACCTGCAGGACGAGCGACAACTCGTCACATCAGACAAGGCTATGGGAATCGAACCCACAACTGAAGTGCGACGTGCCTTTATCACTTACCACTGGCATACAGAAAGTCCCTGGTTAGTAGAAACAAGTTTTATTATATTAATTAGTATGATATATGAAGTATAAGTATATTTCAGGAACCATATATGATTAATCTCACTATAGACGGACTTATGTATTTTTGATAACGTTTTCTAACTCTTTGTTTGAGACAGATGGAATGACCCATCTATCTATCACATGATCTGATAACACTTCACGAATGACAAATTCAACTTCATTTCCTTATGTTATGAAATGGAAATTGTCCAATGAACGACCAACAGTGAGATTGTACCAAAATCAAGAAAGTATTTCTCATAATACCAATTTATTCATCATTATGCAAATGATCTTAAAAACAAAAAATGTTTTCCTAGTGCCCTTATATCAGATGAAGTATATAGTACCTTAGATCATAAAAAATTTATGGCAATGTGATTTTTGGATTTTTCATAGTCATCTTCTCTACCACTCTCCATCAGAACAGGATGGTAAGATTTCTCTTTCATATCCTTATTTTCACCTGTGTTCTCTTATGTGGAAACCCAATGATTAGTTTATTTGGGTAATCGTTATGTTTCATACTTTTGTTTTTAAAGATAAGTTTTGGTATTCCTTTTTAAGATGTGGATTTCTATTAATGAAACTTTCAAGTAGAAAACCATTTATAACCCCGATGAATTTCGAGGGAAAAATTCATTTTAAGGGGGGTAGAATATAACACACCGATATTTTATGAGAAGTATTATTTTTAATTTATTTGATGTCTTGTTTTTTATGCTACAACAAGATTATCTTTCACTATACGCAACACCGTATTAGCTTGCAGTATACGCAACACTATTCTTGGATCATGTTACACGCAATTTCAAGTTCGTTTGATAGTAGTTATTTTACGCAACATTGAGTGTGTGTGTATATATATATATATATATATTCAATGTATAAATGAAATATGGTTAGATTCATTTATACACAACAACAAATGATTCATGCACTATACGCCACCCTGACTTGTCTTACATTACATGCAATCATGACCTTCCTTGATAGCGTGTGTTGTACGCAATACCGAGTTTCACTAAATAGCGACATGTTTTTAATATATTATATAAACTAGCTGTTATGAATAGTAATACAAACTTTTTGAAATTTTATAAATTTTATCTTTCAAAATGGACTTCATTTTTGGATTTGGAATATCGAAATTAGCATAGGGTGAATTTTTGGTATTTTTCTGAAAATATTCAATTTACGATGAATAGTTAAAATACTGGGTTACTATTTAAAAACCGACTTTTTATTTAAATAATTATTTAATTTATTTAAATTTATTTTAGGTCAAAATTGATACATAATACATATATAATTTGAATGTAATTCATTGGAGTCATTTTATACTAATTTTAGATATATAAAAATTTTATTGAACTTTTCACCGTCTTTTACCCACCTCCTAGGAGAATTTGAAAATTTACAGAAAACATAATTTTACCGCTTTTGTGAGTGGAATTTTGAAAATCCGAGAGACACGGTTAACATGAAGGAGTAAAATGTGGTTCAATAAGTTAAAAATAATTTTTGGTGAATAGTAACTTTTTACTTTTATTTACCACGGTTAAAATTAAATGGGGTAATTAAGGTTAAAATTATATTATTATTACACTAACACAAGTCCTAATTCTATTGGATAAGTATAATTAGACCAAAAACAACTTTAGATATATATTATTATCATTTATGTCAACTTGGATAAGATTATGACATTTATTATTATTTAATTCAAAAAAGAGTTAAAAGAGTTAAAATTAACGTTTAATAACTAATTTTTTTTTAATATAGGGTTATCCAAAACATAAATTCGACTATAAATATTAATTAGAACGATAAAAAGATTTCATACATAATTGTATTTTATTTATAATTTTTAGACATTAAATGATTTAATTTATTTATGACAAAATGATGATGCAGTAATTAGCTTATTAATGAAGTATTAACATAATTGATGCTATAAATATCCAAATAAATGTAATTTGAGACTTTTTATGAATTAAAATAATTTTATAGGTTAATATGACATGTTGGTATTGATTCAATTAATGTTTTACGAACTAATCATGCTGTTATGAGTTTCACAAAAATCAATTACCAAATAGTATCAAAATTGTCATAAAATAGTTTTTCAAAAAAATATTATATTATTAATTGTTATTATATTCCTAAAAATCTTAGGATCAGCAAAATGACATAGATAAGGTTATATATGTTAATAATGAACCACTTGGGGTTTTTTGGCTTGTTATAGTAAGTTTATTAACCATATAGTGTAAGAAAACAAGAAGACACGGTAAAGGTTAAATTATTTGACTTAGAGTTAAATCTAAATGATAGGGTTAAAATAGTAACCTAAACTTGTCTAAAACATATTTGTTGAGAGGTTTTCAAAACATCCCCACTTTATCTTTGAAATAAATCAATTTGGAGCTATCATAAACCGAATATGACTTTATTATAAAATAATATTTTAAGTTTTTCCAAAGGTGCCCCTCTACTCCCTTATAAAAAGGGCACCCCTTACCCTCTTCTCTTCACACCATTTTGATCCTTAAAGCTCAGAAAACCCCTTCCCATTTAACTTATCATCTTCCCTAGAAACATTATAGTGGTTCTGGTCCCCTCTAAAGACCAACCCTAGTGCCTTAGGAGGAGGTTAAGAAGAGGCGCGTCAAAGAAGTGGTAATATCCTTTACCGATTCCTTCCAATTTATTTCTTCTTCTACTTCTTCTTATTTATTTGTTTCATCGTAAATTAATAACATCAGTATCATACATATAATTATATGTCATAATAAATATGAAACAACCCAATTTCATCTTCTATCCATCCTACGGCAAATGAAATCACAATGTGTACGTATGTACAGAATATCGTCTCCACGCCGTGGTGTAATATGTTTTCCCCCACCACCTTACGTGGATGGGTATAATGGTGTAAATAAATAACTATATATGATTATATTAAATTGATATTGATTCTGGAATATTATACATACACTTCAATACAATTCCATGATCATGGGAATGATATAACCGCTCGTGCGTACGTACAGACTACCGTCTCCACGAACGCAATGTGATTCATTTCCCATGATTAACCATTCAAGTATGTTTATATAGTATATATAATATTTAATCATGAATGTTATTAAATAATAATGATACTGGATTGATTTACATATATGTTTCATTTACTTAATTCCATTTAATTCAATAAGGAAACCAAAACAGCATTCATGCATACACACGACCTACCGTCTCCATGAACGGTGTATTTCATTTCATTTATATACTGAATATATATTATATATAAATCATGTTTTACAATATGTAATTAAGTTAATCAGGATATATGTAATAATATAAAGAACAACATGTTGAAACACGTACGATAAATGAAACGATTTTACCGAAAACGCTGCTTTAACATGGAATTTACAAAAGAACGGGTAATATAAAGTCATAAGTGAACCATATATGATACCATAACAATGAATATGATTCTGTAATAAGTCAATGAGATTATTTAAATTATTATACAAGAGGTTCAGATACATATGAATCATATCAGACCCAAGGTAAGGGATAACTTTCCAATCTCATTTTTATCCGAGATTGTTTATTCGTAAGTATTTACTGGGGGTATATTTATCATACATGTCCCTATTTTCTAAAAATGCTTTCAAGTATGTTTAAAGTCCTTTTTATCCATTTTTGAATTTTACTACATGGTATGTAAATAATATTTCTTTTGTTTACGTTATGAGGTACTTTTTTGACTTTTCCAGCAAAAGTACGAGAATAATGTTTTTTAACTTATACGACATGAAAAGATTTTTACGGTTTCATAACGCCTTATTTTCATGAAGGTTACTCTACAAGATTTAATGACTATTTTCAACAAAATCCTTTTATTTTAAAATTGAATGGTATTTTTTGAAAAGAATATGATTTTGTAGAAGAAATGATATTTTCCTCATGAATTTATTACAAGTGTTTTATCAAAACCATTTTCCATCTAAGATGAAATTATTTCATATATGTATGTTTCAAGTATAATATCTCTATGATTTACATGATTTCTCTTTTCTAATTATGAAATATCCATTTGTTTTATATGGATTATGTGATGATGGGATAATTTTTATGAAACCCATTTTATTCTTTGGGTTATGATGAATGTTTTAAGTTTATTTTGTTGTACTAGTATGAATGATTTCATTATGATATGGGTGAGACCTATATCTACCTTCAATGCATTGGGTAAATATTAATATCTCATGAGATAGACATAGCTAGAAAGGTAAGTTAATCTGGTTCAGTGATACATGACTGAAACGAGGAGTGAACTCAATTCAAAAAGGGACTTTGTCCACTAAGATGGTCTTGACAGCAAGGCCTTGGGTACTATGGAAATCATATCATGTGCTTAATGTTTTTCCTCAATTACATGTTTGATTCCCATGCTATTTTATCATGATTGATGTTCCCTTATAATATATTCCTTACATAATTCCATGATTTATATATTTTCTCATGATTTTTATGTTTAGATTTTATGTTTATATTTTTTTTCATTCAAATATTTATAGATTGTTTTATGTTCTCAATGTTTACCCTTACTGAGCATTTGAGCTCACCCTTTTTATTTTTTCTTTTCCCCATGATATAAAGAAAGGTTTTAGGTAAGAAAACCAAAAAGGGGAACATCATTATGGGAGATGTATAAGATCTTTCACTATGATTATAAGATTACGTTCCTAGTTTCCAAAGACACTAAACTAATACGGTCCTTGGGCGTATGTTTTTGTCATGTATTAAGTATTCTGACAAAGTAATGTAATTTCCATGTATGTTAAGATTTGGGAATCTACAATGTGGGACAAGGGGCCAAGATGGGGATGGACTTGAAGACAAGATGTTTGGGCGGTCCTATGTATCCCATGAAGATTTGAATCAAGACATTCGTAGTTCTAGAATCCCACATAGGGGTAGGATACCCTAATGAGGGTGGTGTATGACATGGTGAGTAACCCGAATTGAATGAGGACATAATCCAATACCACACCGTACAACCCTAAATAGGAACTTTGGACAGGTGCCCAAAAAGGTGAAGGGGCCAAATGGTGGGCCTCGGTCGAGAAGGCCTGGCCAGTTTTTTTGTTTAACATCTTACAGTGAGGATGAAGAGAAAAGTAAGATACACCAAACAAGGGAGGTGTAAGAAATGGTGAATAACCCAACTTGAATGATAAAATAATCCCATACCACCCCATACACTCCGGTTAAGAACTTGGTTCGCGGCCTGAGAAGGCCAAGGGGCCTGAGGCTGGGCCTCGATCAGAATATCCTGACCAGTTTGCAGTTTAACATCATGAAGTAAGGACGAAGAGAGGACAATGTAGCTCATCTGGGGATGTGTATGACATGACGAGTAACCCGACATGAGTGAGGAAAGATTCCCATAACACACAATACAATCCCATAAGAGTGAAACTCAGTCGGGGGTCCGAAAAGGGGAAGGGACTGGTGGGTGGGACTCAGATGGGAAGGCCATACATCCTCTTGTACGGTTACCACCTCATCATAGATCCTAAGCCCCTGTGAGTAGGGCTCGGTGTGTGAAACAAGGAGCCAGTCTTGGCTCTCCCTGTCATATGGGGGTCAAAAATATGGCTTTTCTTGAGGGTAGTTCGTCGCTTGGAGATAAAATAGGTTAGAATGAACCACACCACTCAATGTTTGGGACATCATTTGGTGGTTCCAATGATGCATGAGTATTGTTGAACTAGTTCAAAACACAACCTCCATATAGTGACTAGAAATGGGAACAAAAAACGAGCATCAAATGCTGACCATATTCGCAACGCGGGACTTGTATCGGCTTATTACTCAACACCCGTGAGGGAGTTGGCCCGAAGTGGTAAGAGAGCCCTTAGGCCTAGCATTGATTCCATTCGGGGGCCCTTCTAGATGGGAATGATGATGGAGTCCCAATCAAAGGAGTGGGTGAAGCATATTTTCACCCATATATGAAAGAGGAAAACTTCTCGAGGGAGCAGGACGTATGACCGGATCAAGATTATCTTGACATGAATTGGGGAAAAAGTCTTCCCCCCCCCACCATATGTCTTGACCCAAGGGGAAGATCTGGAATTTGGGATGGGCCGAGAGACGAAATGTCTAGGTGTTCCTATGTATCCCATAATGATGGGAATCAAGTCATACATTGTTCTTGACGGCCATGTAGTTAAATGTCATGCAGTGAGGACGTGGGAGGATACAAGAACGGGGAGTGAGCACATGATGCGAATGCTATAATCCTGGAATGAGTTGGGATATGGAAGCCTACACCATATCATGAAAATATCCCTCGAGAGAACTATACCCAGGGGAAATAGTCAATGAGAATAATTTAGGGGTTGCACTCAAGATAAATAACTTGAGAATTCCTACGTATCCCTTGCAGCTGAGAATCAGGACATAGGTAGTTCTAAGGGCGCAGTTTAATGTCTTGCATGATGATGCACAATTTAATATCAAGTAGGAATGAATAATTTAATTTTAGGCTGGACCATCATGCAGTTTAGGGTCATGCGGGAACATCCAGTTTAAGGTCGTGCAAGACCAGTAGGCTCATGCAATGTATTGCTTCTAGAACATGGCATTAGTGAGAGGATTTATACACTCACCATCTGTGGTCACCAGGGAGTGTGTTCCTCTAGGGTAAACCATATGAATTATGTAAGGTCATTCCCATTTGGGCTCCAACCTGGGTGGTTTCCTACAATGGATCATTGGTGTCTAGAGGGCCAATACTAAGTCACATTACAGGAAAGAGCAGAGGAAAACCTTCTTATTGAATTCCCTAGAATCCTTGTTCAGGTGCCTTTCCAGATTGTGCAGGGCACGAGGCCTACTCTTGTCAAGTGCTTCCAATTTAGCCAGACGAATTTCAGCTACATTATCTGGCACCTGCTGGTCATAGACTACTGTGCGTAACTAAGGCTGCTGGATTTCGATGGGCAGGACGACCTCAACACCATACACCCGGGAATATGGGGTCACCTAGGTGGATTTACGTGTCATCATCTGATAATCCCAGAGGGCATTGGGGTGCAAGTCCGACCAACTCTTTTTGTCTTGATCATCCGTTTTCTTCCAAATGTTAGAGAGGATTTTATTGAATGCCTTGATCTACCCATTTTCATGGGCATGATAGTTGGAGGTATGGTTCAAACAAATGTTGTACTTGGCGTATAATGTCTTAAACTTAGCTGCATAGATGTTGGTGCCATTATCGGTGAGGATGATGTGAGGGACCCTAAACTATTATATGATATTGGATCTCACAAAGTCGACGATAGAACGGGCATTGACCTTCTTTAATAGAACTGCCTCTACCCACATGGAAAAGAAATCAGTGGCGGTCAGGATAAACCTACATTGGCGAGCTGTGGATGGTGGATATGGTCCCATGACACTAAGTCCCCACACTGCAAATGGTTAAGAGTACTTGGTATAGTAGAGAGGTTCTCAAAGCCGATGCATGAAGCTAGCATGAATTTAGAATGTTTTAAATATCTTGGTGAACTCGATACAATCATGGATCATGGAGGGCCAGATGTAACCCAGTCTATGGATCAGATGGGATAGCTTCAACCTAGCCTAGTGATCCCCACTGGAACCAGCGTGAACCTTCTGCATGACTTAGGAAATAACAAATCCATTGATGCAACAGAGGAGAACACCATCAAACTCACGCTTGTAGAGAATCTTCCCAGGACTGAAACAAATTTGGAGGATAAACTGTAGTGCGCAGTGTCAGATTCTCTCACGCTTGGCCCGATCGGTTGGGAGGTAACCATTTTGGACATACTCGACAAAGGGGGATCTCCAGTTGGGGGTCGCTTCAGCCACTGCATCTGAGGAACCTGGGGGTCTTGACGTGGAGGCTCTGGTGGTAAGATGTCTTACCCACATCCTATAATCATCATCAATGGTAAAGGGATCAATGAATCTCTGATGTGCCATGTCTATAACTAGATCATCCTACACAGGTTCTACAAGTGATGCAGTCAGGCCGACCAGGGTAACGACTCGACCGTTCTGTGATCGATGGACATGAGTAACTTCCGGCTGAGATGGGAACTATTCCATTAGCTATAGGTTGTGCTCCAACAATAGTATGTTCTCTAGCTTTCTGACGAAGTAGTCACCATTTATTTTCTTGACAACTAGTTCAGAATATCATTTCACATGCAAATGGGGCAGATCGATATCGAGGGCCAGCTCGGGGCCAGTAATGAGGGTCTGACACAGGGCTTCAATGTCGGAGCAGCCTTCTGACAACAGGAATGACTATGGTAGAATGGCATGCACTGGGGTAATAAAGATGATACCTCTGCCCACTCTGTTAATCCTAGGATCATTGTGCCTCCAGTCGGTGGGGCGTCGGGAGGCACTGTCGAAGTGCATTTTCCTACATGGGATGGCATGATCTACCAAGAGGATCACCTCATCGGGAAAATCCAGGTCCAGGGACTGGTCCACGAGAGTTGGATGGACAGAAAGAAAATCTACCAATGCTTGTCCCTTGATATATTTCTGAGGGACAAACCTGATGTTGAACATCTTGAGGATTACCACCCACCGTTCTAGACATCCAGTCATCATGGGGTGGATCAGGTTGTACTTCAGCAGGTCTATCCGAGAGACCAGCTTTACCTCGTGGTGTTACATGTAATTTCACAACTTCTGCACAACAATTATGAGTGCAAGGAAGCTTCTTTAAATGAGGATGTATCTGGTTTCTATATCGATGAGCATATGGCTGAGGTAGTAGAGGCTGTTTTCTATCACCTCATTGTTCTTATGTGTGATAAGGGCACCAAGTGGTCATTCAATGGAATTCACATATAGGATTAGAAGCTTTCCGGGGAGGAGTGGCATTAGGACCGGAGGCTGGAGTAGATACAACATGATTTCATCCAACGCGGTTTGGCACTCTCCTTCCCATTCGTAGACAGAGCCTTTCTTCATTAGCTGAGAAAAGGACTTACACATGCCGGCTAGATTTCGAATTAATAAGAAAATGTTTTCTAACATGCCATGGAAACCCCGTAGCACTTGAATATTTCTTGGGGGAGGAATCTGGCTGATGGAATTGATCTTCTCTCTGTTGATCTCTATGTCCCAGTACCTAACAACAAAGCCAAGAAAATTCCTGGAGGTGACCCCGAAAGCACACATCAACAAGTTCATCTTCAGGTGGTGGCAATTAAGGTAGCCAAACACTTTCTCAAGTTACTTGATATGGTCTTGGCGCGTGTGATATTTGACCACCAGATCATCCACATAGCATTCCACCAATTTTTCGAGGATTGGTCTGAATATGCAATTCATGGACCACAAATAGGTGGCACCTGCATTCTTCAGGACGAAGGGCATAACCTGAAAACAGAAAGTACCTTGGGGTGCCTTGAATGTTTTGGACACCCCGTCCTCAGGGCCCATTCAGAACTAGTTGTATTCGGAGTAACCATCCCTGATTGAGAGGGCTCGAAAACCCAGCTGTAGCATCGATCAATAACTCCGACACGGGAAGGAGAAAATCGTCCTTCAGTCAGTGTCGGTAGAGATCGTGGAAGTCAATGAAGACTCTGATCTGTCTATTCTTATTCCTGTCTGGCACAATGTTGGCTAGCTTCCTAGGGTACTGGACTTCCTTGACAAAGTCAGATCTGTTAAGCTTGACAACTTTGGCCTCGAACATGGCACCTTGATAAGGGTTCATCGTTTTGGGAGGCTTCTTGAGCCCGTGATGATTTGCTGGAAGATTGAGTCGGTGGACGACTTCCTAAGGGTCTAGACCTAGATTATGGTCATTTCTCCAGGAGAATACATCATGATGTTGTTTCCATAAATCCATGTATCATTGTTTCTCCCCAAGGGGCATGGAGACACTGATCAATGTGTGCCTTGGATCTGCCTCACTTCCAAGGTTCACCTGTACCGGTTCATCGACTGTGGTGCAATCACCTTCTTCAATGGTGGGGGGGGACCATCCTCCAGAGCCTCTTCTTCACATATGAAGGGGGGATCTTCAGCCATAGGTGCTTCCTCTGGGTCAATGGATCTCATCGAGAGGCTGGTTCTAGCCTGGGCAGTGGTGGACATCATATCGGGAGATCCACGTGCTGCTGAAACAATAGCAACGTTGGAAGTCGATCTGATCCCATCTAGTCTTCAGCCTAAGGGGCCGCACATGATGTTATCAAAACAGTAGTGTAAAGTCATCTTGATATGGTTTATTCTAGAAAGGAGAAACATGGATGTGTGATGTACTATCATTGCCATAGGCCAGAAATCCGGATACCGTACAGGTGTAGGAGGTTCTGAGACCACATGATCCTGATTTTTGTAGGAGTACGAGGTGATTTTCTGCCATCACATGGACTTGGGAATTCTCATCCTTCTTGTAGTAGGAAAAAAAAAACATTTCCCCGTGTTAGGGGTTGTGGCCTCCAATTGATGTATTGGGAAGACGTAGGCGTCATCTAGACCCGCCCATGGGTCAGTTGCGACCGTGGCGGGATCAACCTCACTCGCCTGAACCTATTTTTCATTGCTCTTTTAAAATTCAACATCTAGGAATTGGGCTTCAAAAGAGGTTAAAGGGGAATCATCACATTGGAGTATGCCTACACAACCATAGAGGGAGTACATTAAAAACTGGTGATACGACGAGGGGACCGCCGTGTGATGGTGGGGCCACGGTCTGCCCATCATTGCATTATACGCGGTGTCATGGGAGACAACCATGAAATAGATACTGGAAACTCGGCCACTGAACTGGGTCTTCAAATAGATCGTACTGTCTAGGGTCTTCTCTATCCTATCCACTCCCTGGATTCTTAAATTGGATGGAGTCAGTTAATCCTCGGATAACCCTAGCTTCCGCAATGTCTGCATCGAGATAAGGTTAATCCCAGAGCAAGTGTCAAAAAGACAGCGGTGAACCACAACTCCATTAAATTGGCCAATGATTTGTAGTGGAAAAATGTGCCCATGTATGGTAGAGCCTTCTTCTTCTCCAAAGAATGAACTTATTGCGTTAAATTCAGTATTTTCGACCGCTTCAGTAGGAAAGGCTTCTGCAGCTGCTACCTCCTTCTCAAACTGGAGGGGGATTCATAAAGCCTCACTGCGGGCCTCACACATATACAACTACAAGTAATGGGGCTTGAAGATGGAAATCCTAAATGGGATGCATGAAAGGTGCATAAGTACATCATACTTCCACATCAGGCGTGATCGTCTGCTTGTAGGGGGCCGCTCTGTGACAGGAGGAAAAGCCGGCCCTGTCAGCTGGGCCGTCAGCTGACTGGTGCTCGGTATATCGCGCTGCTCGCTACTCGAAGCTCGAAGAGTAGCTACCAGATGAGGGCCAGACATCTGGGATCGACCTGTAGCAGGGAGAGGATGGTCGTGGCATGGCCGTGGAAGCTCTCCTGATCTAGTAGAACAAACGTTGGTGGATGGGGGCCCGACGACACCAGATGAAGAGGCCACGAATGCTGAGCTCTACGCTGGGCCTGCTGTCTGGTCTCAATGGCATGTACGACCAGGCTGAAGGGGCCAAATGATGTGCCCAAACGACCCTTATGTCCAGGACTCCGCCGATGTTGACGTCGGCTAGCGACATTGGGGAGATTCTCCTGGCACTCCCCGTCGTTGGGAGTCATATAGGGATTTGCCAACTCCAACGTTTTAACGGAAGAATACCCAAGACTATTGATTTAAGATTCATCAATTTATGGGCGAATTCTGGGGGGAATCCCCATCTTAGGGAGAATGAAATCACTGAGATTGCGGGATGACGATGGCATTGGCGGGGAACATTTCATTCCCTTGCACCATCGATGCTTGCTCTTTCCAGAAGAGGTTGGCTGAGATGATGATGTAGAAGTGGTGGCAAAAACTTTTGAAGGATCTAGATGGTTCAGGTGTGCACGAATGATACCGCGGGAACAAGAAACTGTCTTTTGAGCCTTCCAATCATCATACTTCTGGGACTCGCAGTTGGAAACCTGTTGCTACTGGCCCTCACTGTCGATACTGCTGTCTGGCCTTATAAAGGCAACCACCACTTCTGTCGGGGCTAGGCCCAGCCTGAATATGTTGTTATCGACCTGGTCTTGAAGCCAGTCTTTGAAAAAATAACACTATTTGAGGTTTTTCCCTAGGATCCGATGATAGGGGAATTAGTTTGGGCGATTAGTGAGGTTCACCTCTTCTAGCCTTCTGCACTCAGGGAAACACATGATCCATTGTTCCATGTCTCTTATGAAATATATAGGATCCTGATTCACGTTGAATGGGTAGGTCCAATTTATTTTTTCCAGAAATGGGGCCCTTGTTTCCTAGCCGTAATGAGGTGTTGGAGGGGCCTCCCAAGGAGGTGAACCCTAATTTTTCCTCCTGGGTGGTGACAACACATTCCGCAGTGGTGATTGCTGATTTTGAGGCAGATGCTGCTGAGCCGGAGGCCGCATCTGTGGAGGAGGGCCCTTGCGAGGTTGTGGGGCTGCTACCACTAGTAGTAAATCCAGATCATTGAGGGCCATTATTTGGGCCACCCTGGCGGGCTCAGATCTGGCATCCCTCTTTGCTGGAATTAGTGGGGGCAACGGACGAGCCTGGCTGGCCTGTTGCTTGGCTTCCTCCTGGCACTGGGCCTAGTCGGAGAAGTCTCAGAATTCTCCAAAGTAGTTCTGGTTGATCAGAGAGGGAACCAACTCTGCCCTGACATTCCCAACCCAAATCATCATTAATTGCTTCTGAGTTAGTGGCATGTCAAGGGAGTATGTGAGCCCCTTCCACTGGGTGATAATGTCAGTGAATTTCTCATCTAGCCTTTTTTTTCCTTGAAGAGGTATGAAATTCTCCTTTTCTATGTGGTAGAGCTGAACTGGTTGAGGAATTTCCTTCCAAGGTCCTCCATACTAGTCACAGATCTGGCAGGGAGCTGGCTGTATCAGAAAAATTCCAGCCCCTACAATGTATGAAAAAAATAGAGCATGGCAGCCTCCTTCTGCGCTGGAGTCTCCAACATAGTCCCACTCCATGAGTTAAAGTGGGCCAGATGCTGTAGCGGGTCCCCCATCCCGTTAAAGGGGGAGAAGGTGGGATTCTTGAAACCCGATGGCACAGATATATCATCCACCCATGCCGGGTATGACTTACCATCTGGTGGGATTTCCACCTGTCATGTTTCCAATACCTCCAGGTGGGCTATGAGTGCCACCATAGGATCATCTGGGTGGGGGTCCCCATCTTGACAGGGATCCCTAACCACCAGGGCATTGGTAGGTTCTTCAACGCGGTAAACTGAATCATCGTCTCATGGAGCGGCTAGTGGAGCGTCTTGCGGGGCAGCTGGGGGAACCCGAGCTAGATTCCTTGGATTGTCACGCCACTCAGGAGGGTTTGGCGAGACATATTGTGCCATCTTGCTATGAGCTCCGACTTCAGCCTTTTCTGTAGGGGCAGAATGATCCAGGTTGTCTAATGGAAGCACGATGAGGGGATGTTGTTCCTGCCCCTGCTGTACTGGCCTAGGAATTCCGTAGTCAGGCCTTCACTCTACAACACGTTCAGCCAAAAGTTTGTCGATCAACTTCTTCTTCTCAGCACGTTGTTGGCAGAACGTGGCCTTATGAGGTTCCTCCTCTATCTTCTGCACTGAGGTGGATGGGTCAGAGTGTTTGGCAGCTCCGACGTGCAGTTTGACCTTACTAGAATTCTTGGTGAGTACCAATGCCTCGGTGGCTACAGAGAGACCAAGTAGGTTCCTCCCCTAATGAGTAATCTTTCTCAATGGATCCAATAGTGGTGGCACAATTTCAGGGGTAAGTCTCCATCGAGAAGCTCCAACTCGTCCTCCTTGTCCAATAGGTCAGCCATATTGACCATGACCCTTACTAGGGGCATTTCCTTAATATTGACTAGCGATTCGGGCTGCCACTGAATAGGACTGAAGGGGAGGGCAACATACTTCCACCATTCACATATTTTCATGTGGTGGGTAGCCTCCTTGATAACTTTGCAGAGTATCTTGATACTCTGAACACATTGCTACAGGAGGGCCTCACGAAGACCTGGTGACTCAGGGTGCTAGGCCACAAGGAGTGCGACTAGATCGACTAGAAGACATTTCTCACTAATGTCTTAGAAATTCACATGGATCCTTAGATTTCCCAAATCATGATGATGAAGAATAAAATGTGTTTCTTAGAGGGTGTAACAGAAATACTCAACTTCATCCGGTGTGAGGGATTCATTTATGTAGAAATTTTGTGCTACCACAGGCCAAAACTTCTCAAGGAAGTGGTCTACTGTGATGATGTTCCAAATGCTCCTTGGCTCAGATTCATGGTCTGACCCCTAAATTCACCAATCATCAACTAGGGGTGGTTGAGGAACTAACAGCAGTTCTGAGGAAAACTATTGGGAAGGCAGGCTGGCTTGTGGAGAGTATGGAGAACAGGCTGACGATCCGCTGAATCATAGGCCTTCAACCGAAGAGTGTAGCAACCTGGACGATATGTCATGATTGGACGGGATGACAGCCACAGTTCCTGACTTCGGGGATAGGGATACTGCTGATAGGTCATGATGATGCTCGCTTGCCATTGGCCCCCAGAATTGCTCCCTATCATCTCTTGTGGAGGTAGAGAGTGCTTCCGATGATGATAATGGTGATTACGCGACCATGACCTGCGGGGTCACAAACTTTTCATTCACCAAGATGTAACTATGGAAGGAGGTGGGAATCCGATGAACCTCACATTCTGGGAGCACTAGACTGAAGCACCTCACCCCTCCCCCTACCCTTGACTCGGATGGGCGAGAGGAGGACTCCAGTGCTGAGTTGTACTCTGCCTTAGAGTATGAGAAACAGACTGGCCTGATCTTAGTCCATACCTTCTTATAATTCTTCTTTTGATGGCGATGACGTGCCATATTTCCCATGGGTGGCCCTTCAGGACATGGATGATTTCTAACACGGGGTCCTTCGACAGCTCTAGTGCTTGGGCAAAGAGGGTTTCCATGAGATAAAGTTGAGCTGCGAGGAGCACCAGGGAAAATGTCAAAGGGGACATTGGGAGGTCCTCCATGGATAGTGCTGGAGCAGGAAAAACCATCGCTAGAACCGGAAGAAGAATGGGGAGGACAACCACACCTATTTTCTTTGGCGACTTCTGTATAAGGAGGGTCCTTGTACCAGTCTAGCTAAACACAGGTAGGACCTCTGCGATCGGTGTGGGTGGAACGAGGCTGGCCCTCACCCCTTTGGTTGCCGAGGCAAGGGCGACCCTCACCATCACCTGAGAGAACATGGGGAGGATCCCCATATTGGAGAGAGACCGAATGGCCGATGTCCCTAGATCGACGGTCGAGTGCAGGAGGAATGACTCCATACCCAGTGTAATGGGCACGAGAGAGGCTTACATACTAAGTTTCATTTCTACAGGGAAGGCCCTCATATAGAATGGGGGTTTCATGAGGAGGACCTCCATACTATGTCTTGGAGTTGGTAAGGACCGCGATCCCTATGGTAGTGGTATGGGGAGAACCTCTATATTGGGTGTTATCACTGCAAGTAAGATCGCAGTGGACAATGATTGTCTCAACAACCACGAGAGTCGACCCAGACTACCCTTGGGGCTATTGGGGCCTCGATCTCAGTTGGGCGTATAAGTGACCCTGCACAGTGAATGTAGGGAACTAATGATATGCGTCGATGGAGGTTCGGGAGACAACTTCTGCCGATGTTGATGCCCCTTGGCGGGCGTCTTCATCTTGCACCCGACGCAGGAATTAGGTTAGATGAATCGGGGATGGTGGTGTAGGTATGTATCTTACTTTCTCCTCTTCCAGCAAGATCGGGTGGTGTCGCTGACGTGGCTAGGTGGGAGCCCTCACTGGGAGCCCCTGGAATTTGACTCTGACCGGACTGGGTCAGATGTCACCTACCTCCCAAGCGTAAGGTACGAAGTCGTCAAAGCGCTCTGGGGGCAGGCTTCTAAAATGGTTGTATGTCTGGGTGGGGAGTAGTGGTTCCCTGCGTGGACCTCAGGGGTGGCATTGGTAGTGAGGCACAGATGCCTCCAATTCCAGGTGGGCCATATCATGCGTAGGGATGATGCCCTCCTCCTCGTAACGTCGAAAAAAGTCATTGATTACCCTCCAATGAATGACCCCAGACGAGGAGAGGGGGCATGGGCGCACCATGGTTATAGATGTAGTGGAAATCATAGAAGAGGTGAAGCCATGTGGAATGACCATGTTGGCACTGCCCCTGCCCCTACGTAGGCGGGAAGGCAGTGATTGTGTCCCTGGAGAAGCAACATGACTACTAGGAATCAGGGAGATGAGCTCATCAGTGTGATAGAAAAATGAATCGATGACCAATTCCCAAGAATCATCTCATCTTCCAGGATCTGTAAGAGGGATCCACCCTGACAACATTGTAGAACGAGAATGTCCAACTTTGTACTGCCCCAACTTCTAGTGAGTTTCACGCCATGCCCACTATGTGCTTAGCGGGACCCGGTGCTGGATAACTGGATCCGGTGACATGTAAATCCATTGATGCCCCAAGCGCTACTAATCACCATTTTGAGGATAATATCTTCATGTCGGGTTCACCATTTGTATTTCTGATGATTTCACTGGGACACATGTGTCCATCTCATTTGGGGATGAGGGGGCACAGTTTTGTTGCCCCGCATTTCCGCATTCCAAAGGCAGCCGACATCCACTCCTTATTTAGGGACATCTGCTCCCTGATTGAAACTAGATGATGGGATTTTAGTTCTTCCTTATGTGGATTCCTCTTCCGAACTCTTCAACCAGTACGGGTCTCCCTTATAGATTTAATACGTTGTTCGTGAAACTCTACCAAGCACCATATCTTCATGAATCCATGTTAATTGCACTGCTTCTATCGGGACATTCTAAGGGGTTTGGTCAGGTCAGCATCCTTTGGTTAGGGGAGTAGTTACATTAGGCGTCACTAGTGTATCTGGACACTAGGGGATTGGCATGTCTATCTTCTGTCCCTTATTATAGGTCTTATCAATATCACAGATGCCCGAGGCATCCCGCATTGAATGTAGGGAATCATATTCCCTGGGCATGTATCTGAGGTTTTCCTCAGCTTCCCATGTTTAAAATAGGGTATGCCAAATGTTTAAAGTCCATTGGGGAGGGATCAGATTGATCAGAACAATGACTGGAGTGGATCAGATGGGTGTAATCCCTTAGCGAGAACACAGATATTGGGGCCAACATGTGGGTGGCTTCCCAAGCGCTGTTGAGGGGAATGGTGTATGAGGCGGCATGACCCCACTGGGATTTGGCGGCCCAGGTCTGAATCAAGATGGGTGATGGAGCGTTTTAATGAAGTGGCTGGTGAAAGGGATGGAAATTCCATGAGGAAGATGATATTTTTTGGAATGAGACTTGAATAGGCTTCCTATGTATCCCCGTGGCAGGGAATCAATGTCCGTGCAGTTCATCTGACGACAACTTACTGCCGATTGGGGTTCAATGTCTTGCCTCTAGGTGGGGGTGTCATTGGATTACCACTGAACGAGGTCACATCAGCTTACCTATGGATGGTGTCCACAGTTTAAGGTCATGCTGGATGGGGGGGAGAACTAAAGTGAATTGTGTAGGAACTACTGGGTGTTGGGATTGAACCTCATAGAGGCTTCCTACGTACCTTGCTTTGGATAGGATCAAACACCTCGTAGATCTGGTGGTGCTATTTGGGGATTACACTCTGAGGCGGCCCAGGGTGTCGGTGAATAGACGTGGAGGAATACCTGGGGGCCAATGGATGTTGGGAATGAACCTCGCAGAGGATTCCTACGTACCTTTCCTTGTTAAGGATCAATGTCCTCATAGTTCAGATGGGGAATTTTGGGATTACGATCTCAGGCGGCCCAACGAGTTGGTGAAACAATGTGAATATGGTCGGAACGACCAGTGTTGGGCCTGGACCTCAGGGAGGCTTCCTACATACCCTTCCATGGCATGGATAAAAGTATTTGTAGTTAAAAAGGTTGTGAACTGACATGATGGTGGACCTGGGGTTCAATGGATAGTGGCTTGAACCTCATGGAGGATTCCTATGTACCCTGCCTTGGAAGGGATCAAAGTCCTCATAGCTCAGTTGGTTAGGAACCGATGAGATGGTGGACTTGGGGTCCAATGGATAGTGGGCTTGAACCTTGTGGAGGCTTCCTACATACCCTACCTTGGAAAGGATCAAATTTGTCGTTGATCGGATGGTTGGGAAACGACGTGAAGGTGGACCTGGGGTTTAATGGATAGTCTTCTTGAACCTCAAGGAGGCTTCCTACGTACAGTGCCTTGAAAAAATAGAAACCATCGTTATGTTAGGTTGTCCTCACTAGCCCCCCTTTGTAAGAATGGATGTATTATATGTGGTTGGAAGAATTAATGGGGGAACTATTAAATGTGACTCTCACAGCCTTTCCAAACACACAACCATCACGAAATGGAAATTTTGTATGTGTTATGTTACTTGAAAAGCATTTATTGTTATTTTTACATCCAATGGTTGTTAAATTACCTAGTATCATATTTTATGATATATTATTATCCTTGTTATAGTTTCATACAATCTTGAATTTCCTCAAATGGGTCTTAACATTCGATAAATATAACCAATTAATGAGATACCCATTTATGATAGTTCCAATGCCTTTAGATAATTTTAGACATACGGTTTCATAAAAAAATGTGAACACCTTTTGGTATAGTATTCATAAATAGATATAGATTCTATGAAGGTCATGAAATCACCTAACATCATGAAAAGTGATGATAGAATGGAAATCTAGTTATAGTAAAACAAAGCCTCTTTCATCTACCTCAGACTACATATTATTGTCCAAGAGGACATTTAATTATACTCATTCATCCAATTCTAGTATGTAATCTCTAAAAGGACACACTTGTAATGAACATCATGAGGCAAGGACCCACTAATGATTGAGTTAATGGATGTGAACATTTAACACCTCACTGGTGTCATATCCGATGTAATCTAGAAGGAACTAGTCACTGGGATGTTTTCAACCATGTTAATTCTTCTGTTTCCTAGATATGGGATTACAATGCCCAAGTATTTCCTAATGGAAACAAATAATTATTCATTCCCAAAAATTAGACCAAGGATTAGGGTATTTAATATTTTTTATTTAATATTTATTAATCTTCTTATTTTTTAACATTAGATTATGGGCCAACAATAGTGAGAAAGATTTCTACCATAGCCTTTATTCTTTTATTAGAGTGTAATTCATTAGAGATAAAAAGACACATAACCTAATCAAGTGTAAGTGAGTCATGACTATAAATCATGGTTTCTATAATGGTATTGTAGGAATTATCTAATGAAATTAGAAGGATTATATATTAATTTTCATGATTAACAAATACATTTTTTAATTCTATATATAACAAACCATCATTAAATTTATCTATAGGATCATTTATATAACTACTAAGTTTCATATTAAAAGTGGAAATTATGCGTTTTTTTATAAATCCATCTAACTATGGAATCATTCATTAAGCAGTTTTAAAATTTATTCCATATACAAGTTGTAGTCGATTCATATACAACATCCATAAGAATCATATTGACTAAATAAATTACAAGGGAACTATGAGAAATTGGGGTTATAGACAAGTGGCCGAGAAATCGTGTAATATGGAATCCAACATGGGATCGAACATGGGAATTTTCATTATTCAGTGTGGTTCCATTGATTATTTGGATGGTCCACTTCACCGTTCATGTTCGTCGGGGCGTCAGCGGTAGAGAAATATCATATGTTGTGGTGGTGGTGGGGGGTGGGGCTTGGATGGTGGGACATATATATAGTTTCAACTGATGGAGGGTGTTTATCATGATGTATTGAAGCCCACATGTCGGGCGAAGGTGGGGACCCCCCTATAGTGGCTGGATCCATGCTCTGTAGATGGGAAATTAAGATAATATAGGTATTGTGAGAGATAGTTTGAAATGAATCTATGTTATTCCACAAGTAGTGGTCCATGGTGGTAATTTGGTAGGAAGAAATAGTAATCAGACGATTTATCAGGGATGTGATGAAAACAATGAAAAAAATTGCAGTGGATACCAATGTTTAGTGCCAAATAAGGTTAGAGAAAGGAGAATCCACCAAAAATGCTCACATATTTTGATGACTGAGAGGGTCTGAATTTTTAATTGGCACCATCCTCATGTATTCATACATTTGGATTACTAATTGACTTTATTATTTGCTATGTTTCCATGGAGAAAATATTAGAATTATGTGGGAGGGGGATTACAATTGGGTGTTTGGTCTTTGGACTAGAAGGGATACAAATTAATCCCTAGTGCCTCCGAGTCTATGGACTATGTAAATGGTATCCCTTATAATTTAAAAGGGTAATATAAATATTAATATTAAAAATATAAACCCTTTCAGTATTCATGAAGGAAGAGAACTATGAGTATTAATTAACATATACTAGTAAATATTTTCATATGTAGTAAAAGTTTGAAATGTTTCACTCGCAATAACATTATTTTTATAAGACCCATAGAGGTAATCAATTAATCCTTACTAAACTAGTAGGGATCTCATCATAATTCACAAATGATTATTATAATTATAGTAATCAATATTCTCAATATAGATCCAAGGTATTGACTTGTTTATAAAATGATTTGATGTGGTGTTGTTGCAGAAAATGTAACGAGAAAACCCCCAATAACGAAAAATCTTAAGGGTAAAATATGAATATCAAAATAGATTTGAAATGAAGAGGAAATATTTATGGGACAATAGATATAATTGAATAAAATAGATAATAAGTGACAATTTTGGAATGTATCAGAATGAAAAAATTAAAAAAAATAGTTTTGGAAATAGGAAATGAGATAAAAAGATAAAGAACAATTCAAGAAGTAATATGACATTGTGAGGGGTAAGTGTGAACCAAAAAAAGTAGAATAAACGAACCCTAATATGACCGAACATGGGATTTTCACTTATATGAATATATCTATTGAATTTATACATTCAAGATGAAATTATTAATTAATGCACTAGAAAATAAATGATTTAATTTATTTTCCCTATTTGGGAACTACATGCAATACTTGAACACCACCCAAACTCAAATATTTATTACGCACAATGAATAAAATAATACACAATGAAATCATTCAGAAATGAAACAAAAATTTAAGTATAAAATATTTTTATGTTTTTAAATAAATGAATCTAAAACGAAATATTTATTGGTCAAGGGTGGAAATCACTCTATAGGTCATAATCCCATAAAGCTGAAAGATAAATTCATTAGACACCACAATTTGATGACTCCTTCATAACATTATTCTTAATTAATATTCACTAAAAATTCTGAACATATTCCATTGAGGATGAACATATTCTTAACCATAAATTGGCCCGGAGGTGAAGCCAAGGAGAACAATTCACCAAGACTGGTTATTCAATAAAGAAGAATGATGTTGGTGAGGTATGAACCTTCTAGAAGCAACTAATACCCAAACCTAGAGTGGGAGACCCAATATGATCAAATATTGATCCAAAGAAGTGATTAACGGTCCATCAGTACAATTAAACCCTCACACAATACACCAAACTAGGAGAGGTCATGATACCTTTCCAAATAGAACTCCTAACTGAATACTCACTTCGCAGAGAAAAGTGGATAGTGTAGGTAAATTTGGATGGGAAATAGATCAACAACTATGAAAAAATCCTACACGGATCAGTGACTAAGCATTGAAGTGAGCCAAAAATCTAAACAGAAAACATAATTCCAATAAATAAAACTTCATTTATATTAAATAAATGAAAAATAATTTGTGCATAAATATAATAAAAAATAGAAATAGAATATTAATAATACAGTCGAATGAGTGTGAAAAAATATTTATGCATACCATAATTAACAATTCCACTAGAGAAGATAGGAAAATAATTCATTTCACCATTAATCCCAAAGAAAATTATGCTTTCCATAATTTTCCCCACAAAAAATTATATAATAGAGAATGGAGTTGGTTAAAAATTAAATCTAGGAATTTGAATATAGATATGGAGGATGATCCATTTACAAGAGATACTACAATAATAAGAATCTCCGTCCATTCTTAGAAAATCTTCTTTCATAACCATAATGAAAACTTCTTAATGACATTGCCAATAATGGTAGAGAAGACATTTTTCAATTCCATTTCAATATTATTCTAAAGTCCCATATAATGCGGGTGATTCTATACCACCGAAAATCCACATAACTACTTCAATCATCCATCTATATTGACCAACTTATTTTTATGAAACTCATTTTTGGTATTTTATAAATTTGTAGTTAACTATAAACACTTTATTAAGTAATAATAATATCCTAAACTGAACAATGTTCATTTGGGGTAACATGCACAATGGGAAGACTTTCATATGAAAAGATGAAATTATAAATAAAAGGTTGTTACAACAAATCATTTCTCTATGATGTACCCTTCCACATTGTTTTTAAATGAAAATTAGAAAATAATTATTCCCATATGATGAATAGGTATGAATAATAAAGATCCCCTCTCCCAGTACACTATATGGTTAAAATTATTAAAGAACATAGCATTAAAATTATTTTTTAGTGTAACCAAAGTTACAAAATTAATTACAATGTAAACCCATATATGAAAAACCTCTATTAATGAAAATTTAATCCCATGTACATCCTATTCAGAAATATAATATGTCACAACTGGACCCAAAAACAACATAATCACACCGCCTTAACATTATAGTCGGGTCCTGGCCCACCAGGTGCCATAGTTTATCCACAGACACATGGACCCCCTCCCCCCTAAGGCCCCTACACCAACCGGACAGGTTATCTGACTAATGACTATACCAACATACCAACACATGTACTTTCCAGTGATTATTGTCCTCACTCATACACATCCAGGGAATCCTTCCAAATGGTCACCCATCCTATTCAGTACTCCAAACTAGTCATGATTAACTATGGATTTCTAATCAGTTAGGCTCCTAAAAATAATGTTGAACCTTGTTGACATATGTCATATCATTTGGTATATTTACCCTTTATCTTTCAGGTGTGTCATTTCCAATGAATAAATGATAAATAATAGGTTGTTAAGATATAAATTTTATCCCAAAATGACCCCTTTCTTCATAGAGTTTTAGTTTAGATGAAAAATGAAGTCTTCTAATATGATAACGATGTATAGAGAATAAATATCACAATTCCACTATTAATCATAAGGTTTAATTTTTTCTAAATATCCCATTTCTGTTATTGATGAAAGTCCGCAATGTTGAACAATTAATTACAACCATTACACATATATACCAATACCCCATTAATGAAATTTTCTTCCCAAGAATTGCACATTGATCCTTTAAATATGTTCCATCTAGACCCTTCTGATTTCATAGACACCCAAAAATTAAAATTTCCGTTAGGTCATTTCTCACTATGTGCCACCAGTTACCCCGCAGACTCATGGCACCCTCCCTAGGGCCAAACCACATTTCTGAAATGGTTATATAGCTAATGACTATTCCCACAGTCTAACTCTTTTTCTTTTTAATATGTTTATCCTAACTCACACACATAATACGAAATATCCTAGAAGATAAGCATTTCTAATCACCACTACATGCCATGTATGATTAGCTGTGGAGTTATAATCATGTAGGCTCCCGAAAAGAAAGATTCAACTTGATGACATAAGTCATATCACTTAGTCATTTTTACCCTTTATTATTTTTCAGTGTTAAATTCACCCATCTATTAGAGAATAACATCCTTGTTGTGGAACCTACATCTCAACAAAGGTGGGGAAACCACACTAAATGTTGGGTTACTTCTCTAATACCAAATTTAATAACATGACCCTATTAACACCACATACACCATGCATTAACATTTCCATCGTGTCCTTAACTTCTTGGTGCCACAAATTTCCCCGCAGATACGTTGTCACCTCCATGGGGACCACCCATGTGCCCAAATGGATTATTTGACTAATGATTATACCCAAGGTCCAACACATGATATTTACAGTGTTTGGTGTCCTCACTAACAAACATTTTGTGGAAACTCTCCGTATGGTCACCCTTCATGATCCTTATTCTAGGATATGGACATTTAACTATGGAGTTGTAATTAGGTAGGCTTCCAATGTGAAAGGATCACCTTATTGAAATCAGTCAAATAATTTATTCATTTATCCAATTAACATTATAGGGTGTTACACAATATTCTTTTCTCATATCATATATCATTTCCAGAACTCATCTTTTAGAAGAATATCAGGTCTTCTTATAATGGAAAAATCCATACACGATAACTTCATTATCTATATAAGATAATATCATGAGAAATGATCATTATATTTTTAGTCACAATATAATGGATGAGATCATAAAACCACATCACCAAAATCAAAGAGAAAATATAGTAATTAAAATTGGAAAGACTAATATTCTAGAACTAAATAATTCCCTATAGATTAAATACTTTTGTATTTAGGGAATTACAATTCCAATTTTGAGAGTTGTGGGAAGCACACCCTATCCAAATATCCTTTAGAAGACAAATCACATCAGTTCCAATAATATGATAAAAATGTTTTCCAAATACTGAATGAAAACCATCAAGAGAAGTCACCACAATATATTTAATATGATAAATGGATCTGATGATTTATTTATCTGAGATATTTCATTCAATATTCTAATTCTTATCATTAGTGAAATCCTTTTGGATGAAATTTTTCATTCAAAGGGGAACTTCAATTCTTTTGGGATAGAAAGTGTTTGGATAAAAATTAAAATGATGTTTTTTAATTATCAAGCCTCATTAAAAGATCATCCCAGTATATCCTCCAACCATAAAATATATTTTTCATTCTCCAGGAATATTCTTTTCAGTATATAGATGTTATATTATTATCACCTTTGGTAACGTGGGACTCTATAGATTTTAAGAACCATTGTCTCTAATTTTTCTATAATTCCACATTACTCACCTTCTCAAAAAATAGATATTCTGAAAAAATCAAATCATGCACATGAGGATGAAGAGTCTCTTTAGTTGGTTCTTCGTTGATTTGATGTAACTATAAAAATCACCAAACCTTATTGTTCTCAACCAATATATATTTGTTTCCGCATTTTTGGTTTTAAAAGTGAAGAACACTATCATCCCATCCCATAGTGATAAAAAAAATTATAATATTTTTTGTTTTGGACCCAAAAGAAATCATGGAATAATTACAACTTAGATTTCCCCCTTTCACAATAAGAAACCCTTGAATAAAATACTAAGATATAATTAGAGAAAACATGAGACAAATAACATACTTAAAATGATTGAAAATGGAATTAAATTCTTTATATCCAATGAATTTATCTAGGAATTCATCTATGTGGACAACTAAAATTCTACTACAAGACCAAGTAAATGAGCTCCCAGTCTTCCCATGATCATTAATATAATTAACAATTTCAATATCTATAAATGAGTTCATTGATGTTTAAAATATAATTATTATATACTAATTCTCATAGCATAATAAAATGTTAAAATCTCCTCCAATAGGTATCGGTCTTTGAAGGGAATCATGAAAAAAACTCGAGAGGATCTAGGACATGTTCTTATCATCATGGATTGGCTATCCATTAACTCTATATAATGTATATGATTGGGATACGGGTACTAAAACAATTTTTCAATGTTATTATATGAGATATTTGAAATTCTAACATCTAGATATATATTCCTAATGTTGAGTGGTAATAGTGGTATACAACCCCAATAAAAATTTCCAAGGACCAACCAAATTAAAATTTTAATTCAAATTAATTTTTATAATAACAAAATAATATTTAATACACCAAAAATGATATATATAGAGTAAAAAATTGAGAATAAAGAAATCACTAAACTAAAATTCATGAAAAATAAAATTGGGGTCAACAAAACATGAATTAACATGATTTAGGCCTTTTGGGACCTACTTAAGGGAAAGAAAACCTCCCACACACAACGATATTATTAATGATAAATGGAAAATGGAACAAAATTATAATAAAAAAATAAATGCAACTTATCGAGAAAAACAAGACTCACAGGACATTAGTATATTGGAAGAAAACAATTAATAATGAATAAACATCAAGTACTCAACCAAGTAATCTATGAAACTAAGGTACAATGAAACTCAAAACATCAGACAATGTTGTACCATATAGATCGTTTCAAGAGTTATCTCAAACATTTTTTCACCTCCTGAGTTTCAATGGTGAATCATTTTCTCCTGGAAGATGTATGTCCTCATAGGGAACATGATCCTCATCTTGAAGCCGGTACTAAATATGAAGCACCCACATCTGATTTGTCACCAAATAAGAGGAGGGATAGACATTGTATAATAGAAATTATCCACCAAAGAAACTAGAAATGATGCTCTACATGTTCAATAATGAGATCCATGAATTTCCACAAAACAATCCAATGAGAGTGGAGTCATGGATCTATTCTCAGTGCCGAAATAATGATCCACCTAGGTGTTTGGCATCCCTAATAGAACCTGAAGTGAGTAACAACACCTCTTTGGAGAGAGATCCATGAACCATATAGGGAACATAAACCCGTGGGACCTGACTAACAACCTAAATAAGGGTTTGGTGAGGATTGGATGGGAGGATACGAAATTCAATGACTATATAAAACATGGATTTTCATTGTTTAAAGAAGGATCCAAGTAGTCCATGAGTGAGTATCCTAGAGTACACATTCGAATTAATCAGGCCCATCTAGAAACCAAATCATATTATGATATTGATAAAATTAAAAAAATCATGTAACAAAACAACTAAATGGAAATGTAATTTAAATTGATTAATTTCAATTTTCAATATCAAAATAATTAATTCCCAAATTAATAAGCCTCCATTATTTTAAATTGTCAATTTGTTTTCATCTTGAACATTTATGTCATTCAAATGAATCCAAATTCATGATATCAATGCAATTATATATCTTCGATAATGTGATAAAATTAGTCAATATATTTGATAGAATTTCATCTCTACATATCTTAGTGACACACACTCTTCGACATTAGTATCATCACTAATATAATAATGTTTAATATCTATATTCATGGACAGATTGTGGAATACTAAATTTTCATCTTGATAAATTGAAGACATGGAAAAAAATTTACAATAATAACATAATTAAAAATACTAAGCTCAGAAATCAATCAATTAATCCATATTCCATCTTTGAAAAATTATGTCAGTGCTATATACTTATCAACTATGGTAGAGAGAGCCTCCACCTATTTCATATTGCTCTTACATTGAATAGGTCCTCCATATTCATTAAATACAAAACCAATTATTGATTTACTAGTATCAACATTTCTTTCATAGCTAATATCCACATGACCAATCACTAATTCAGAAGAATTAAAATCCCTCAATTAGAATATTAAAGGATTGATGTGGAAGAAATGTATATTAAAAACCATCAAATACCATGAAAACGTGTCTTTACTAGAATTTCCTATAACATTTTCAATGAATAGATATAAAAATAATCATATGGTAATGTAAAATTCATAGAATGAATAATACATCCTACAATATTATCATATGGGATTTAGCTCATTTATTAAATATCAGAAGCTGCGGAAGGTGACTGAGATATATTTAGTTTAAAATATTAACATAAAGGAACCCTAAAAATATTTAAAGCATAAAAAACATCTTAATAAAATCAATGACATAATAACATTGACATATATAGAGAAGCACAAGCTTCCTATCTTTAATAACTTATATGCCTAGAATTTTCTTAGAACAAACTAGATCATTCATTTCAAAAGTTGAATCCAATCGTATTTTAATATGGTTGATTAATTCTATTTTATTACATATGAGTTACATTCCAAAAATATAATGTTGTAAATAAATCATGCATTTTGTAAAATAGGACACTCACTAATTGTAGGAGGAACAACCACATGATCCCTCTCTTAAGAAGGATCATCATTATCATTAGTGGGAGGCTAGAATCTAGGGAGAATAAACAATTGAAAACCCACATCTTAGCTAACAATAAACGTGTAAAAACTTGGTTTAACTACACAAAGATTATTACCCTTCACCCCATCGGATACAATATGAATATTCAATTGACAACCATGAGATAAAATTTATTATCCTTATCATGATCACAAGTATTGAATCCAAATACACTAAGATGTTTATAGAATGATATGTTATTTCCCTACAAATCTACAAGTGTCTTAATGTTATTGAAAAATGAGGGGTAGATATTTAATAAGTAAACTAAGATAATGAAAGTTTCTTCCAAAAAGGATTTGGGAAGACCCAATCATTATTACATTCTATGAATGAGCTCAATAACAGTAAAATTCAGATTATTAGTTAGACCCTTATACTAAGGATTATGACTCAATTATCAGTTTCTCAATGTTCCTTCACATTAAAAAACATCCTAATATTATAGGATGAAAATTCAAGTCCATTATGAATCCTTAAAACCATTAACATCTTCTCATAATAATTTTTTATAGCTACCATCTGAGATTCATACCCCTCAATGATGTTTGATATATTTCTAAAAAAATAAACCAAGATCTACCTAAAAAACTCACCTATAAAGTTGAGGATGTATGAACCTGTACAATAGGAGGAGGTTCTTGGATTTCCCACCAAATCAGAGTGAACAAAATCAAGTGGAAGACCAATATTAAAGATGGATCTATGAAAACTGACTCTTTTTGAATAACCTTTACACGGATCTCATTGAAGGGTTGGCTAATTGGCATCACATTAGTGACTAGCCCTTTTTTTCTAACTCATCTAGAAGTTTTACAATCACATATCACAACATCCTCTAAAAAAGCACAGTTTTTTTCATTTATATTCAAATGGGATTTTCCAAAATTCTTTAAATGTGTTCTTACATGATCAACATACATCCCATTCAATAATTATCCATTTTAAACTGTACTAGCTCCCTCGCTGATTCAAAGAAAACCACAATTTGAGTTAACAAAAATCCTATATGATCTATGACACATAATGAGATTAGTTTCTGATGTAAATCTATAACACATGTCACATACAATAAGGTGGAAGTGAAAAATCATGGAGCTCTGGCATAAAAGTTCCAGAAACCACGACACAATATATATTCGTTTTTTCTAATAAAAAACTCTCCTTGAACTCCCTTTGTCAAAAAATAGAATGAACTCCAATCTGTGAACATATGGAGAGAACATCATGAGTCTACAACGAACTCGACATCAATAGTAACTCAGGACAAAAAAACAACTGAATACATCAATACCCTTGATTAGAAATGGGTGAATGATCACTAGATTTTATAAAAGGTTTACCCAATTTCAATTCTAGGCATTTCATTTAAATAGGAACATGTTTCCCACAATGGTAGAAGATAACCTTCTTATTTTTGTGATTAAACCTACTTTCATGTGACTGGATACAAATATTTATTCCAATTTTAAAATTAGCTTTCATCATCCCTCCAAACTCCGACCAACCCCTCACATTCAGACCATTGGATTCATGTTTAAACATATCCTTTATATGAATCTCACAAGAAATCAAGGCTGAATTGACCTATTATATGCTCAAGAAATCTCTTACACACATCACAACATCAAAAAGGAGATCTCTTAAATTTTCTATAGAAATTAAAAGTTTAATTGTTTCATCATCATCTTAAATATTAACATTTATATTTTCTGTCTCTAAAAAGATTTTATAATACTCATAATGGTGTTTCTAGATGGTAGTTCTATGATGTGTCTTGAAGCTATATGAATTTTTTACTCTTATATAAATGGAAAATTAATGATGTTGTCAAATAAATATTTTCATGCTTAGACCAAATTCTAGCTTTGAAAGTCTCATAAGACACTTCTCATTGGACTTAATCACTTAAAGACAAGGTTAACGAGATTTTTGATTTCATAAAAATATTAGGTGGGCCATTTTAATAGGTCGTTACTATCATACCATCTGTGGTCAGACTTAAATTGGGGTTCTTTAGTCTACAAAGGGAATCCTATAGCCCTTACTGGAGTAACAACGCTTGAAATTAAATCAACAAATATTAAAATCATTACTTCTATAAATATTTTGTATTTCATATTTTGAAGAATAAATTGTTTATTTGGGTGGATTTGATACTAATTTTATGAGGGGTTATAGAAGAATACAACCATAATAAAAAAAAATCCATAGAACCTCTGAATAATTTTTTTTATTTAAGTTAGTGATTAAAATATAAAATTAATATTTAATACTCATAAATTGATACAAGAAGGGTAAAAATAAAACTTATAATGAAATTTGATAACTCAAATTCAAGAATTATAAATAAGGGGATAACAACACATGAATTTACATGCATCAATTTTACAGGGAACTAATGCATGGATGAAACACCACCCACACACACTCGTATTGTTATGTCCCAAGGAAAAATAGAACTAGATTACATTATATTACTAATATAGACAAACATAAAGATGAATCAATGACAAACATGAAAATAAAAATAGGACAGAATTAACAGTGAATAAATAATAATAACCTAAAAACACAATATACATAGCTGGGTTAAAATCTAACTCACAATGAGGATAAAGGTCTAGCAATTCCGATCTCTTCAGGAGTCCACTTGAACCCTGATTCACCTCCCAAAATCATTGGTGAAGTAGATCCTCGTCGGTGGTACATGTCATCATGGTGAAGAAAATCCTCATCACGATGATGGTCCTCATCTCGAATCTCTTTGATCATATTCATCAGAAAAAGAGAGGAGGGATACATGTAGTCTAGGACAAATTCACAACCAATGAAACCATAATTGAAGTTCCACTAAACTGTAGACGTGTTCTAGAAATTCCCACAAAATGATCCAATGATTGTGGATTCAAAGATCTATTCTGTTTTTCTAAAGAATGTGTTGTAGTGGCGATTTAACTCCTACTAAAACATGAACTGAGTAACATCACGTCCATGGAGAGAGCTACATGATCCATCCATGGAACAGGAACCATAGTGGCATGGAAAACTCAATAAATTGATGTGTTGTTAGGATTATATGTGAATTTACAACAATCAAATGATAGAGATAATGTGGATCTCTAAATTTTCAAGAAAGACAATGATGTCTTTGAGTGAGAGGCCCATATTGTGCTACCCAATTAAATATGTCAATCCATAAAGCCAAGCATATTATAATATAGAGAAAATTTATTAATAAACATAATACTGTGAATAAATTATTAAATTTTAGGAAAATTTATATTGGTTAATTTATATATTTAATATGTAAACATCGAATACCGAAATTAAGACAAACAGAGGACAATTTCTATAACATACCATTGTATTCGAACAAGAAAAAAGTAAATATACACAACATTTGGACCCAACAAACAGAAATACCTATTTTCTGATATAGTGTATTTATTGTACGTTGGATTCCTATCTCCTGACAGTTCCATCATATTTTTCTTATTTCCCAAGATATTCATGGATTTACTAGTCTTCACCTCTATGTATGAATGCATACATCCTATGATAGTCAAATATCACATTCTTCTTGGAAATATGTTCCTAAAAATAAAAGCACTCGCCATGAGTCTATTTTCAATGGATTATATATTTTTTAGAATCATTACTATTCTTTTCTATCTAATGTTTTATTTTCCATCCGAGCATAATATTTTAATAATAAAAATCTATAAGTTTCAACATAGATCACCCAATAATAAGAACCATTAAAGCACAGCTAGAAATATCATCCTCCATTTTTCTTCTAGAATGGATTTCTCAATCTACAACTTTTACATTATCTCACAAGAAATATGTATAGTTTTCAAGATCTTTAAAGATAAAATATGAACTAATTCAGTCATATTAGTTAGTTTTCTCAGAATATACTAATTACTTCCCAAATCAGTTGATATAACTGTCAAACTAATTTTATCTATCCTACTGCTTTTTTATTCTCTAAATTATCACATTAATTTTTTTCTCAATCTATGAGATGAAAAACCCATTCGAGCCTTTCACATGTATGCTAGAGCTATATTGGAAAACTATTTGGATATATGAATTCATAATTTCATCTCACAGTTCATCTCCAAGAAAATAATAAATCCATAGACAAATCAAACAATCTGTATCCTCTCATATTAATGTGAAACCCATGAAAAATAGTCCTTGTCCATAAGAAAAATAACTCACATGAGTTGTCAATGATCATTTATTACGGCTCTTACACTAATTAAAGACCCTCCCGAGAAAATTATATCTAGATAATCCTAATCAACATATTTTCTCTTGACATTTAATATTATTATATTACTTTTTATTCCTTTTTGGAGAAATAATTTCATTGATATAATCATAGGAAGGAGAGCATGGAATATAATCCGATACATTACACTATAAAATTAGGCAAAAAAATCACAATTAATCTGAATTGAAATAAACATGTTCTATCCTCCAAAATCTTATTTTTACCAGAGAAGAGAACTCATTCAAAAATAAGCACTCCAGATTCCACTTCTCAAATAGAAACCAGGTTTTAAAATTTCCAAACCATTTGTAATATGTTTCAAAAGTAAATAAGATCTAAAAGTTTCTATTACAATAATTTACCCACTACTAGAACAAATGATTATTTTTGTAGGATTCATCATTCCCATTATCATCAATGATGGAGATAAGCCCTTTTTGTTAAGATAATAAGTATTCTAGATTATGAATGGGTCGTATTGAATCATATATGTGACCTAAAACTCAGTTAAATGAATGGAATCCCAATTAAAAATGAGTAGGGAAGAATGTGGAGGAGAAAAAAATCCCTGATTAAAATCCCATGTAATTACAACCAAGTACAAAATCTTAGTAGGAATCCATCAGAAAAAACTCTTAATGGAAAGATACTTCATTTAATATTTTTTCGATTATTACTTTTAGTTCAATAATAAGAATAAAAATAAATAAATAAATTTTATCACAATAACAGCTATATGAGGATTACAATAAACATTGAAGTACAATTTTTATTAAAATATATGTAGTAATATTTTATTAAAAAAAATAACCTCACCACAATGGTAATTATTAATTAAAATTAAGTAACAATATTAATTCAAAATATTAATGATTTAAAAAATAATTTTTATATATAATATTGTATTTTCCCATCTCAATTTTTCAAATTGAATTTTCAAATAAAATTAAAATGTTTCCACAAATATTTATTTAAGAAAAATAATTTCCATAAATGATTATGTAATTCCCCAAAATCTCAAATTGGATTTAAAGTGACGGAGATGAAACTTTTCACACCAAAAATGAAAGAATAGAACCCATATTAAAATATTGTGATACTAATAATCATATTAATTATACTATTTACACCCACGATCAAATAAATAAACATTTAATTTATTTAATATTCACCAAAAATTTGATAACATTTAAATATTAAATATGATTGATTATTTAAAATAATTTATACATTTGGGGAAATATCATTAGTTTTTAAACTTCATGAGTTTTTCAAGAGTAGTGTTTTAGGTTTTATACCCATACACACTAGCACCACAACTATCATATTGATTTAACATTCCCCACCTCCTTCCATTTTTCCATGGATACACATTTTTCTCTATAGAGGTTTCATCTCAAATCCCACCAATGAAAGCCCAACCCGCTAAATATACATTTAATTCCTTCTCCTCTCAAGAATTATTTGAACTCTGTTGTCTATACACACTATTCTATGTGGAAACGGGCTTCACCAATAACTTCTATGGGAGGCCTTCCTTCTATAAAATAGAAACCCAATAGTGAAGAATCATCACATACCAAACTAGTGCTCTATCCGGCCCGTGTCTCTTATCGAGGACTTAGTGGATCCCAATAATATTGTTTTTATTAATCATAACCATTAATGAATCATAAAATATGGAAACAAATCCCCTATTAACCATGTCCCACATTTTTTTAGATATTATTTTCATAGAATAAAATGTTCATATTGTTGGTTTTTATAACTATGAATGGAATGAGAAGATGATGAATACCATTGGAATTGATGGACATGAATGATTATGCCTATTCTAATTATATATAACAATCAACTAATCATATCAATATGAAGGAACATAAATACCTCCATTATACTATTTCAGACCCCACTTAGGAGAAAAATATTTACGATTAGGCATTACGTATATTGATGGCACCAACTATTGAATTTTTCTATCCTTTGGGATTCATTAAGAAGAATATTTCTCCCCAAACATCTAGGCTATCTGCCAATCCTAAAAACATTAAAAAATGGACGGAATTAAGGTTACCCCTGGTACTCAATCCAAATATATATTCTCAATACCCCTTCATAAAGTCATGTGGCTACATGATAATAAGATTATGAAACATAAAAAATGATGAAAAAATTGTTCCTAATGAGTCCTATATTTTTTCATGCCTAAAACAATATTGGAGGGTTATACATATGGGATATTGGAGAAGGTTAAAAACATCAAATGAATTTTGAATTTGACTATAATGATCATAATTCAATTAAAATTGGTCTTCACCCTCAAAATTCGCCATCACCATAATGGAAGTGTTATATTAGATACCCATTACCAGGAAAAATTTTCATGATATGGAAATTTTTTGACGTTTTTATAGAAATTAAATCATTTATTATTCATTAAATATAGAGTATTGCATCATCGATTTTGTTAATTATTGGTTAATTTCATTGTGTATAAGGATTTGGATTCCACTTGATTAATTTTCATAATTGATTCAAAATATAGAGTCATAACTAATTTTAAACATTGATTATTGTATATCATGCTAAAGAGAAAAAATCACTATGAATATGTGAGATTTAGACAATTTTATGAATAGATGAACAAAATAAACGAATATTTATTTAATTTTATTCCTTATTATATCATATGAAATTATTAAAAGATTTATGTTGAGATTTAGGACATCATTATCCCCAAAAAAATATATTTTAAGGTGTTATTCAATATAAAAAAAGTAATTTGAAATGAAATAAATGAAAATAATATGTTATTATATATGATTCATATTATCAAAATAGTAATTTAGAATTTATGAACGAATATTAATATTTTAAAACACCAGATAATATATTTTCATATGTAAAAAAATAAAAAAATATAATATTTGATTATGCTATTTAGAATAATTAAATTAAATTACATAATTTTTTTTCCTAAAAATTCATGCTTAAAATAAAATTTATAAATTTATATTACATAGATCCTATCCCAACTCTTGCATGACCAATAGAAAAGCGGGACGACCAAATTTTTTTTTTTATATGAAAATATTATTTATTTAATTTTATTGGTTTTTTTTGAAATGAATAATTAAATTTTAAAAAATGTCTGATCAATAATTAATATTTTGTAGTTAAATTATATAAAATATAAATTAAATATAATTTAATGTAAGTCACATAAATATTTATACATTATTAAATATATATTAAATTAGTTTATTGTTGACCCATAATATTAATCGTTAAATATACTTATTTTTTAATGGATAATACTCTTTAAAAAGAAAATTTAAAATTATCCAATACAATGGTATTGAACAAGAATGAGAAATCATGCATCATGAAATGTGACTTTCATGTGAGACCATGAGCTACTAAGTTTGTATTATCTTTATTTATATATATTTTTATGAGCATGAAAGAGAAATATGAAATATAGTGACATAAAGAGAGATTCCTTAACATCACTAGATCAAACAATTGATGGATTTTCTCTAGAGTTGAGCTATCAGAGGGAATAATATGGCATTCAGACTCAAGGAAAACTTTACTCAATGTTAAGAAAATAAAAAACACCAAATTAGAAAAAATATATTTTAACTTATCCACATGTGGATTCCACAAGAAAAAATAGACTTTTTGAATTTATTGAAAATTTAAACGAGGGCATCCAAGATGACATAAACAATAACAGAAAAGGAACCACCAGCTACAATCTTGTCTATGTTAATCATTATAAAAACCTTAGATGTAGGTTTATAGGTATTTGAAACAATATCCATGACGATACTATTAATATGAGTTGAAATTTAACCACATGTGGTAAGCCAATAATTGGGTGGATTGATCCAGAATGATCTGGGTCTGAACCATTGACTATTGATAAAATAATTTCCCTAGGACCAAATAATCTAGCCCAAGGTGCATAGGATATTCACATAGATTGTGGGAATAGGGGAAGAACACTTTCCTAAATCACTGAAAGGTTGAGTGTAAACTATAAATTAGAATAAACATAATAATTCCTTGCATTCCACACATCTATGGTACAGAAGCACTAAACAATTACATCCTATTCAGATTCAAATGTATCAATACATAGTGGTCATAATGCAATATCAGAGTCATGGGTGATAGTGAGGTTCTCATTACCATGGAGGATGTTGGATCATGATTTCCACAAAATGTATCATACATGGGGAGGGATTAGGAATCTCCATAGTGCTTTCTAGGTCATCATTGAATTTTAATCCAAACTTTCCCGCACTATCGATTACCCAGGTTTAACTAATAAGTTTTTGAGACACATTTAATCTAACAAATCTAGATAGAAAACAAATCATCCCACATGGAATACTAAATATTATATTTTTATATATTTTTGTAATCAATTTTCAAAACCTTTTAGTACACTAGCCACTATAATCAACATTAATCAAAGTGTGAAACTTTACATTTTACATAATAATGAAAATCAGTGATTGTGTCAATGATCTAATGATATCCATATTCCAAGGGTGTTTCAATATATAAATACTGGATCTATCATATATCCTTCAGTAGAGGCCTTTATTGAGAATATCACGGGACACCCTAAAAAAATCTTAATAAAATGTCAATTCGAGGGCCACACCTTAACATGAATAAGATTGAATATCAAAAAAAATATTGAAAATGACCAAAGAAAAAAAGGGAAGCAACTTTATCAAGAAGATATAGAACGTAATTTTAATAAAAAAACACCATATTAAAGGAACATATCTTGAATCCCCATAAACCCATAATACATTCGAAGGAAATTATTGGGCCACCCCATATAGTTTGTTTTATTTCTACCAATATTAATACCCCACAAAAAATTGACCTATATAACATTCAAATAGTCAAAAAATGAGGTATATTAAAATAGGATGTAACATGGGCAGGGATAGACACATCCCCAACCATGATGATGACTTCCATACCCACTTTGGAAACATTTTTATCAGACCACTCCAGAATTATTTTTTCACCCAGTACAAGATACCAAAAAAGAAATCCTAATTAAATTCTAAAGAATTGCAGGAAACCAGATAAATATTTTTATCTTTCAATCTACTCGAATTGTAGTTTCAATGTAGATATTATCATTTAAACTCATATTATCACCATAACTATTGGAGATCTCAAAAATGGAGATGTTAAATGACTACACATAAGTTATTTTATCCCTATGGATAATATAGTAGATAATACAACATTATTCAAAGTTATCTCTAAAAATAATTAACTATCATAAGTAAAGAAGAGGGGTATATAGTTGTTCTCCTATGGTAATCCTTTAAGCAATGAAAGATATTGAACATTTCTACATCAAAAATTTACCTGTAAAATCATTTGTAACCCAAATAAACATGAAATGGGAGACAGAGTCATCCTGTGGATATACAGTAGAATGGGAAATTATTTTGGAGTTTCCACAAATATTTTTTAATCCTAAAAGAGATATTGTTGGTAAATTTCATGGGATCTCCAATACATTTAGTGTATAAACACATTTAACAATGAAAAAACAAGTGAAAAATCCATTCAACTCTATCATGCACCGTAGAAATTTCCATCTTCCAAGAAATGATAGCTATTTTAAAAAAATATCATTTTTAAAAGTGTGACAGACATCATGGAAAATAATATACTTGTAAGAGATTATTATATTTGATATGAAGTTACTTATGATTTTAAAAATATTGGATGGTATCCATGGCCATATACAGATATTGTTTTTGAAAATATTGTGTATGTCACATTCTATAAACTGATGGTCCAAAATTATGATACCAAAGGGTTTTGTTTCTACAAAATGAGTCTAATAAATTTTTTATTATCTTCACAATGAATGTATTTTATTTTCAATGCTAATTCTTGAGATTTTAAGTGACCTAATAAATAATATGTGACTATATTTAAATGAAAAAAGATAGAAAACCATGTACTCTTGGAACCATGGTTATTTGTATGTTTCTATACAAATAGAATAGACCACTAGAAATAACATATTAGTTGGTGATTCATCATTTCTAAAACTACTAATTCAATACAATAAGAATTATCTAAATAAATGAAATACCTCCCACCCACCTCCATAGATAACTCATGATAAAAAATCACAATAGGATGACAGATTCACATTTTATTAGATATCATTATACTATTGGAATTACTAGGGATAGATATAGATATCACACATCATGTTATAGAGGCCTTATTGTGGAATTAAGAGGAATTTGAGTTTCCCTATTTTATTTGGGATTCGTGAGTATTTATAGGAAGAAAACACTCTTTAATTCTATATGCTACATCCAGATCCAATTATTGCCTTGAGATAGTGGAGATAATGTAATCATAAGGGGATATAATATAACTAATACATATTTATGTCAATAAAATCAAATTGAATAAAATGATGAATAAATTTGAGATCACTAAACCATTTCATATTGGATTCCATAAGTTGGATATTCATATGGATTTTATGATCACCCAAAATTTAATAGGTGATGATCCAAACTTCACACACCAAATAATTTCCCATAAATCTATAAAAATTTCTGATTCATTTATTCCTTGTGTTCCTCGTCACATGAAGAACTTCAACGAGGACAAAAAAAATGGTCTGATGTTGTTGGATAAATATGAGATTCATGAAATGAATTAAATGAACTAATCCAATTACATGCCCCAAATAATATATCTAAATTCTCTACAATGTGATTGTTTTCAGAATATCCTCAAACCCCTGAAAATGGGTTCTTAAAATATCCTTTATTAAAAATTAATATCACTTTTGTTACCATTAGAATGTCAAACATAGATGCATATGGCCTTGGTTCCCATTTTTTTTTGTATTCTAGAAACTAAATTTCATTTAAATCCTCATAGTTAAGAGATGGGAAGAGATGTTCTCCTAGAGGGTATTGAGTAATGTCTAGGTGTCCCAAAATATGTTGAGAGGTCCATCAATAAAATCTCAGAAAAAACCATGCTGGTGTATCTGGTTGATGAATGACTACACCAACATGTGTATAATTGAACGATTTAAACCTAACATCAACATCCTCCTTCTAAAAGAGGATAAGACCACCTACATGGACTTGCGGATAAACCAAGAAATAGTTAGTGAAACAATATTTTTATTGCGATACCAACCATTTAATTAATTATAATATAGTTTTGAATATAAAAACCACATCAGTGCTACTTTTTGTCCACTGTTGGAAAATCATTCAAACTCTTTATCCATCTCCAATCCAATGATAGTTCAAAAATTTATATTTAACTGGGATCATCTAGGATTGATCAATCTGGACTCTTCCAATGACCAATAATGTTATTTTAACAACCTAGTACAATCAACGTTTTAGAATATAATTCATTAATCAGTGGTACGTCCAATCTCTATTTAACTCTATTGTTTTTACTATGCTAATGGCTTTATCATTATCCCCACTAAATTTATTTTTCCCCAACTACTATTTTATGATTGGATATTGATGAATTGATATGACATACATCCTAAAATATAGGACACAAGGTTCCTGGATGAAATAAGTGAGTGTTGAAATTTTAATGATATGAGTATATTTTATTTGGGTTGGCTGATGGTTTTAGCAATACCTTCACATATTATTGAAAAAGGATTACAGGGTTTCCATATTTAAATATAACAAACACTAGATCTCAGGCATAATTCAGGGGACTCTGAAACCCACTATGATTGTTTGGTATATCGCGTATTCCACCTTTTGGTCATTATAGTATTCTATTGAAATAGAAAAATGCCCTATAATTATGGGATTATTTTGATTTTTCTCATATTTCATACATAAGGAATTCTCAATTCTCTCTTGATCACTATTAGTATTATACATCAGATATGAAGTATTTTAGGAAAATAATTTCATATTTATTGGGACTAAACTATATAAACATGATTCCTTATTCATCCACCTTCATTGAAACACAATCTTTATTTGTATTCCAATGACACAAAAAAATGATGATGATTTGAAGCATTTAGAAATCAATGGATATCCATGTGTTTAATTACTATATCATCTAAAATAATCCCCCAACAAGTGAATGCACAATTTCAACTAATAACCTTATCCATACATCTAATACCAAATGATTAAAATCCAATCGATACCATTCTATAAATTACGTGATGTGCCCACCAAATTCACACATTAGTCACTCTATTCTATTTCTAATAAATATTCCCTTAATCAATTTTCAAAATGGGGTTTAGATAGAGTTTCCTTTTAGATATCATCTTCATCTCATATATCCTTCTTTTAAATGAGTTGGTTTTCAATGCACCACTTCCTCCAATGATATACATAGATTTATCATTGTCATTAAATAATTGAAAACTCATGTAGACGAATCCATGTTTTCTTTTGGAAACAACCTCTACTAAATTCTGATCACTATGCAGTCAAATTTACTGTGAACCTGAATTTATGGAAAAATTTAGCACAATTGTTTATATGACAAGGAATTACTTATGATGCGTAAGAAACACATCCACGTCCTACTAAGAAACAATAAATGACTTCTCAATGTATATCAGTGACAATATTTTCTACTTTAAAAAATGAGTCTTCAATATTATAATCATTAATTAGAGAAACTGTGTAATGATGAGGAAATGAGGATTGAACTTTTCATCCAATGGAAATAGGTACTTCAGAAAATCACCACTGTGGGATGGAAGAACGAAGGATGTATTAAACCGTTGGAATCCATGAGATGATTATGTCAAACTGTGGATAAAATTATATAATTTTTTAACAAGTATGTTGTTCAAAATATTAATCATGGTTATTTAAAAATATCATATGAAAAAATATTTTCAATTTTATTTATATTGATAATTATATATGAAAATTTAAAATAAAAATTTAGAAAATTATATCATGTATTCATATTTATGCTAAACATAAGAAAGAAATTTCTGTATTTCAATTTATATTAATGTAATTATGAATGTAAAATTACTAATATTTAAATATAAAAATATTTATCCAATTATAATGTTCCTAATAATATTGATGGACAATATTGATATCATATATCAATTAATATACATTATGGATAAATATACATTATTTATATCAATATTTGTACCTATCATTTATATGTGTACATATACATTTGGGGTATACCAAAATTTGATGAATGATAGTTTTAGAATCGTATTAATAATATTATAACGTATTTTGAAAAATATGAACAAAAGGTTTACATAATAATTCACCACCTCAAAAAAATGAACCAATTTGTTTACATTCTAGTCTTGAACCTGAGGGTTAGGTTCACCAGTTGACTTGAGATGACAATTACCCAACACTACCACCATCATTATTAATTAAAATTAAATAATATTAAATTTTCATTTTAGTAAATATTTGAATGAATAAATAAGTTATATAATTGTTCCATTACCATACCATTTTTAGATTTTATTTATTTGGAATAAATAATGATTATATATTTATAATAATTTAACATAAATAATTTCCAAAAATGTTAAAAAATTACCGAAAATATACACTTCATTTGTTGTTATAATTTTTATAATACACACATAAAGGAAAAGTATCCATAAATCAATGATCTAACAATCAAAATAATATTAATATTACACTTCACCATGCTGGTCAAAAATTCTAAAACAATATTTACTGATTATTGATAATAAATTGCATAAACATTTAAATATAAATAAAAATAATTTTGTGAATCATTTATAAATTTTTGAGAATGTAATTATTTTAAGAACTGGATGAATTTGTCGATCGTAAGATTTTAGTTTTTCTCCATGATACACCATATCTAAAACACCAACATTGACTAAACATTTACAATAGTCCCCCAATCTCGGACCCCTCAAGATTTTTAATTTCGACACATTCATCGAAAATACCACCAATAAAAACCAAAACCCCATAACATACATTTGAAAAATTATACATACATTTTTATATGGATTATATTTTCTATTCTCTCCTTGTCATATTAGAACTCTTTTGAACCAATGATTTCGTGGGAGGTTGTGCTATAGTACAAAAGAGAAACAAATATAGAGAATTCACACATACCCAAACCTAACCATTGGTATCCACATTCCCCTCATCAAGGCATGTGTTTTTTCCTCCAACTTGTTATTTCCCAACAAAAACCATTGCTACAACATCATATATATAATTTAATCCACCCATGAAATAAACACAATGTTTCATTTGATAGAATTCCCATCAGATACAATGTTCATGGTGTTGGTTATGTACTAATGAATGTATAAAAAAACAACATTTTTGGAGCCTATGGATATGAAATACTCTATATTTTCCCATTCCACATTTCAAAAAATGAAAACTCATAGTGTGAAGGAAGTGGGACCCCTTTATAATCCAATTTCAATCCCCAAATAAAAAACCAATAAATAAGTTCAAAAATTCAATATAGTGGTTGAAAAATAATTTTTTTCTTACTCTTAAGATATAATAAAAGAACCCTTCACTGAGAAAATCATGGGATTTATACAAGTCATAAAAAATGGAATCCATTAGAAATTAATGGAGTCAAAAGGCATCAGTTATGACCACAGATCTTAATCCCCACCACCTCTTACTATCTTGTGGAAATCCCAGAAGATGAATCATCAATTAAATGAAATGATGTGAAAATTTATTATAATGAATTCTTTATTGTTCTGACACATAAAAAGCATCATGGGAAGTTTGACAGATTGAAGATTAAATTTTTATATGATGATCAACTGAAATTTGGAAGATGCATAAATTGATTTCAACTCAATATCATTTAAGCATTCCACACCCAATTTTCTATAATCACCATGGATTCCCTAGATTTGATCTTCATCACCTAAACTAGTGTCCTGGATTTCATTTCACATTAATTTTTTTAACATTTATTTTACATTATATATGGAGGATGGAATAAAGGATTTACTTTACAAATGAATTTTTTATTTTATCTATGTATTTGGTTTCCTATTGATTAATTTTTTTATTAGTTTGAAAAAATAGTGCCTTGCCTTATTTTGAACCTCCATTATTATATTTTATGGAATTGATTAGGAATGATTCAAAAATTCTGGATGTTGAATTGAATTTATGAATAGTTAAACTATTATTTAAGGGTTCATTATGTTGATTTATTATTTTTTATGAATTTTTAATGATATCCACATACATAATAAGACATATATTGTATAAAATAATAAATTTATATAAATTTAGAATCAAAATACAGTATCTAATATGAGATGTGCTACAAAAAATAATATTTTTATAATATTTTATTTTATTACATATAATTATTATTATGTATGAAAGCATTTGAAATTTTTTTAGAATATTTCAATGAAAATATATTTTTATTTTTATTAAATAAAAAATTAAACTATATGGAGTTTCATCATGATATTTATAAATATGAATCTAATTACATAATATTTATGTTTTTATAATGATATTGAATAAAAATTTTCAATGTTTCTATTTAATAGGATGTAAAAATACACTGGTGGTACTAGTTATCAAGAAGGATGACCTATGTAATTTTTATTTTTCTATTTCTATCATCGGAAAAATAGTATTTATTTTATTTTGGTGAAATTAATTTTTTAATAAAAATAAGTAATAAATAATGTCAAAAAATTATTTAATAATTCATAAATAATCTACAAAACATATAAATTGTAATAGAATTTATAATACATCATATTAATATATAAAAATTAATTTATTTTAATTAAATTAATGTATTTCTAAACCATAATATTACATGATATATATTATTTTAATGAAATTGATACTTTATTATTTAAAAATACATTTGATTAATAATATTTTTTGAATGATATATTATTTATGAAAAATAAATATATATAGGATTTGGTCAAGACCCAATCCCCATAGAATAGACCAGGTAGAATTCCTATTTTTCTGATCAGACCAAATGATACTCATATTTAGGTAGAACTTATTTAAAGCAGCCCAAGTACACAAAAATCCAGTGTTAATATAACATACCTCAGGCTTGCTATCTTTTTGACAGCTAATTTTTTTTTTCACTTGTGAATATGAGAAACTAGAGATTTTGGAAAATATTATGTAACATCCTGACTTAACTCGTCTCCCTTCAAGTTCTCCCCGATCAAGTCAAATACATTTTATTTTATTTAGAGACCATTTTTATGAACTCTAAAATAAAATAATTTTAATGGTACTCTTTTATTAGTACATTCAATTAGTGTTGATAAATTTGATATTTATTAGTCCAAAAAATGTAGTGAAAAAAGGATATATTCAATAATTTTTTATGAAGTCAACGGTACACATTTTTCACAACATTACCTAGTGTTGATAAAATCACCACTTTTATCCAGTTAAAAATGACATCCTGAATATCTTATTTTATATATATTGTTTTATATAATTTTATAAATTATTTATATGAAAATATATATGTATTTATTAAATTTATAAATTTAAATTGTATGACTATATTTTAAATTCCTAATGAAGAGGGTTAAAATCAAGTTAAATTATCTCTTTCAATATTGATACAATTTCTAGAGCATGGGTACCACATTCAGAAATTATTCAATGTTTCATTTCCATAGTACGTTCATACTAGAATTAAAAAATATTAAATACTCCAACTATGTTGTAAAATAAAAAATATATACTTCTTTAGATACTTCAAGCACTTTGGATCAGAAATTAGTCATGCATATTACAAATATTTTTTATGTCCTTTTTGAACATTAAATTTTGTTCCCTTATAGTCAAATATTCGACTACAATTACATATTGATATTTTTATTTTCAGCTCATAGGGAATGATACAATAGTTAAATTGAATCCATATGAAAAAATTTCTAAAACATCTGTTGTTTATAAAATAACTACCAAAATATCATATGTGATATTTGTATGTAAAAAGATTTTATTCTTAATATAATAAATGTGGGGTAAATTCATGGAATTGTGTAGAAAACATAAAAATAAACTTTACTACATCATTTAAAATATTATTTAATAATTGATGAGTTATATAATGTAATAAACCAAATAGTTATCAAATTTAACCATTACATATTCTAGAAACCATGTTGGTGGAATTTATAAAAAAAATTGTAAGATGACACACAATGAAATGGGTTTAAGAATTACTATACAAATGAAACCAAGTCACTATTGATATTTTTCGTACATGAGTTTTGAAATATTAAATTTATAAAATAAAAAAGTTATAATGCAAACAATAAATTTTCTAGTTGAAATAACATTATTTTTATTTGAGTAACAATTTTTGTAAATATTAATTTATTTTCCTAAAATTAATTAATACCCCCTTTCATAATGTAAATGTAACATTAATCAATTTTCAAAGCAATTTTTTACCAATAAAGTAAATATTTGATTTTATTGATGTATTTGAATCAGTAAACACTTTACACATTTGGAATTAGGAGAGTTACATATATTATTATATGAAATTAGAAAAGTAACATTCCATAAATAATAATGTAAATACTTACATACATGATTTTATAAAATTATAAGGTATCTATAATATTTTTCTATAAATTTAGAGAATGTACAGAGGAAAAACTATATTGATATATGTATAAAATCATTTTTAATGTTTTATAATAATTAATTTTCAGACCAAATATATATAAAGAATGAATAATTCTATCTTGTGCTCCCCATTTTCATGAATGAATGATTGATTGCACAATTTTTTATTAATGTAATAAAAAAGGAATTCTGTAAATTTTATGAATGAAATTGTAAATATATACTCAATTTGAATCCACAATGAAAAAATCTCAAGAAATTTAAAATTTGATATAATATCAACACTGTACTATAAAATAAAGTTATTTTAACTTTTGTATAATTCGTAAGAAAAATATTCATTTTCATAAAGTGAAAATAATGAAGATTCACATAAAACGATCGTATGATGAATCCCAAAAAGGTACTAACGCGAAAATGTGGAAATGAAATCATATAGAATTTTAGTTGATTCATATTAGATTATCTAATTTTTAACGGAGTGTATAATAGAGAGATAAAATGAACGAATAATTATAGAATTACATTAGGGGTGGATGGATTGGTCATATAGGAGTTGAAATTGAAAAACTATATCAATCATAACCTATCAAAATTTAAATTTCATAAGAATTATAGTCTTGTTCTGGAGTTTTACAAGCATTTTAAAAGTTTAACATCCAAAACATTAGAGAATGAATGTTAAAAAAAATCGAATAATGATTTTATGAGTTAAATTTTAACTGAATACTAGGGAAACTAATTTATTTCAATGCTAATTGTGATATGAGTATAGTGGGATTAATGTTTAAGATAAAAAAATTTAACAAATTTTTATTTTTGTGATGAAACATAGAGAATTTAAATTCATAGGATGAAGAAATATAATAAGGGAAACAATCTCTAAAATAGACACAAATATGGGAAGGTCACAGAATATTGAGATTCCTCCAAAATTTTAGTCATAATAAATTATGAATTATGTGTTTTTCATATGAAAAACATAAGGGACAATATTAAAAAAATTGTTATATGTGGTATAAATGTGTGAATCCTAATCATTGGTTTTAATTTTTATCTATCACTTTGAACAAGAAAATGAATTCTAATGTTTAAAAGAATTTAAATCTAGAATATTAAACATTATATTACAAATAATGTATTTGTAAATAGTAAATAGACCATTAATACAATTATAAGAAATTAAAATAATTAGAAGAATGATATATCCATTTATTAAATATAATTATTTGAATTATGAAATATTATTGTTTATCCATAGTTAATTTTAATGTATTTAAAATACAATCATGTTAATAGTATGTCACTTATAGAATTTCATATAATTTTAGGAGAATATATTGAATTATGAAAATATTGGATACATATAAATTATTAGTAATATAATGTTTTATTATAATATAATATAATATTTAATAAATAAATATGTTAATATATTTCCCAACATTGAATGTCATGACATGAAATCATAATGTAAAATAATTTAATATAACGAAGTGGTATTTATAATTAAAAATATTAATGTTATGAATCTTTTTTATACAATTCAAACATATCACTAAAACATCATCTAATTAATTATGATTCAAATGTTTTCTTTCCACCAACTAAAAGAAACTTAGGAAAATCCTTCAATGATATAAGATCCTTTAAATGAAATATTTTGTTTAATCTTATTGTTAATACAATTTTTGTGTGTTTCATATCAACATATACAAGAATTTTGCAACTTCTAATTGAAACAGATCATTATGGAAGACTAAAATAAATAATGGGAAAAAATCTATTATGTTTTTATATTTTAAAAATAATATATCATCTTAAAATTGAATGGAATACCATTGATAACTATTTTTAAGAATAAACCATGCATTTGAAACAAATAACTGGAAATTTAAAAAATAAAAAATCCACCAAATAAATAATTCTTAGTCCCCATGAATGTGGTGATTCTTAACACTATCACAAAAAATGTGAAATAATTGAATATATATATATGTGTGTGTCTACATTAGAATTGTGTGAAACTGAATACAATAAATTATTCACTGTCACACCCCGACCGCAGATACCCTTATCTTACTCTTTTCTTGGTCTCGGTCTGAATTTTTAATGTTTATTTGTGTTGAAGGGTTTCGCGCCAGTGTGCGGTCATCACATCGTTAGCGGTGACCGTGCGGTTGGCCCGGGTGACTACGTGTTCGCCCGACGCTTAAATTTGAGAATTTTATGTTGTCATTTTATTATTTTTTTTTATTATTTTATCATTATTATTATAAAGTTTATTTATTATTATTATTATAAAGTTTTATTAATATTATTATTATAAATTTTTATTATTATGAAGATTAGATTTTATTCTTTTATTTAGTCTTCTATTATTATTATTATGGTTATTATTACAATTATTATAAGGTTATTACAATTATTATTATTATTATTATTATTATTATTATTATTATTATTATTATTGATTATGTATATATATATATATATAGTTTTTTGTTTAACCCCCTAACCCTAATTCCGTTTTCCCCCCACCCTGGCGGCGCACACACTCTCTCTCTCCCCTCTCTCCTTCCCCGCTTTCCCTCCCCGCTTCCGCAGTCGGCTCCCAGCTCCCCTACGCGACGGCCTCCGACATCCCGTCTCCCCTGCGTGTTGTTGCCGTCGCCGTCCCGGCATCCCTGTTCCGGCTCTCCCCGCGGCCGCGCTCTCCCGTTCCGCTCCCCCTCCGGTGATCCGCCTCACCGGGCCCGCGCCAGACCACCGCCCCGACTCCCGCTCTGCCGCACCGACCTCCGCGTCGCCCTCCCTACTCCCGGCCTCGTCCGGCGCTCCCCATCCCGGTGTCGCCGGCCTCTCCACGCGACTCCGGCGCCGTCCCGCTCGACTCCCCCCGCGCCCCGCACCCGGCGTCCGGCTCCTGTCCCCGTCACCGACCCGATTCCCCCCTGCTTCTCCACCTTGCGCCGACACCGCGCCGCCCTCTCCCCTGCACCCTCCTCCCGTCCCAGCCCTGCTCCCGCCACCTTCGGCGACTCCGCCGTTCCGGCCTCCGCCCTGCTCTCCTCCTGCCTCGCTCCGCCGCGGCGACACCCCCCCTGCACCTCCCCTGCAGATACTCCCTCCAACCGCCGTCTCCCCGCTTGCTGCCCTGTAAGTTTGTTTTTTTAAGTTAATCTATATATAACATTTATTATTATTTTTCTTTTATCATATTAATAATATTATAATTATTTCATTATTATTATGTTATTATTATTATTTTATCATTATTATTTTTATTATTATTATTATTGTAATTATTACTTCATATTATTATTTTATTATTATTATTATTATTATTATGTTATTAAGTTATTATTTTTATTATTATTGCTATATTATTATTATGATTATTTATTATTATTATTATTATTATTATTATTATTATTATTATGAATATATTTATCATTGTTTTAATTATTATTATATTATGTTGTTATTTTTATTATTATATTATGTTATTATTACTATTTTTATTATTATCATTATTATATTATTATTATTGTGATTATTATATTATTATATTATTATTTTGTTGATATTATTCTATTATTATTATTTTTATTATATCATTATTGTTATTATTGTTATATTATTATTATACTTACTAAATTATTATTCTTATATCATTCTTGTTATTAAAGTATGTTATTATTATTATTATATTATTATTATTAATATATTATTAAGATTAAGATTATTATTATTTTTATTATTTTCAAGTTAATATTATTAAGTTATTATTTTGTTATGATATTGTTATTATTATGGTTATGCTTATTATTATACTATTATTATTATCATTATTTTCACATTATTATTACTCTGGCATTTACTTGTGCTTTGTCAGGGGTTTTCATCATCAATTTATATTTGTTTTTGGTAGGTTTAGGATTTTAGGACCCGCGCAGGGCATTTCCGAGAGAGCGCCATCGCTGCGCCTTGGTTCCGAGGTTCCGCCATCTTCGCACCTCAGTTTCGAGAGTCTTGGGCTTTATCACGTGGCTTCGGACACACGTCGTGTCATCGCACCTTGGTTCCAAGGTCGTTTTACCGTCGCGCTTGGATCTTGAGGTAGGTCTCCCTATGCACTCGCCTCTAAATTAAGAATTTATTTATTCCTTGTCCTTTTATTAAATTTCAGTAAATTTAAAAAAAAATAATATTAAGTAGTTTTTATAGTGTGGTGATTTGCTGATAATGCAAACTGTTTAATTCTAGCATTTCATTTAAAAGTGTTTACATGGTTTCAATTGTGGGATTTCATAGTAATGTCGCTAATTGGTTCTTCCTGAGTAACGAAAGACATGTTGAATTGGGTTTTGAAATGTTTTTGGAATGTGTAAATTAGTAAATGTACTGTTTATGGAAAATGGTGTTTTCTTATAACCTTGATTAGAGAAAACGTCGTGTGACCCTTTGAAATTGTTTTTGGAAACTTTACGTGTGGTTCTTGGTTGACGAAAGATGTTTTCCCTTGTTGTGTTATTAAAAATAATTCTTTCTAGGTTGTGAAAGTTGTTTATGTTCTTGTTTGAGTGTTACCAAAAAGGGGTTTTTTGCGAAATGATTAGGTAATGACATTTATATTTCTAGAAAGGTATTTTTGGCGTGCGTGAGTTTTGAAATATTGTTTGGGTGTGGAAATGGTGACTTTTGTGTGAAATATCTTGTTTGGAATGCGATATGAGGAAGAAACATACTATGTGAATGTGAAACTTGTTTGAGCACACGGGGAGACCCTGGGTATCTAGGTGGGCGGACTAGAACTAGTGCGCTAGTGAGCCGGATGGGTGTCGTCCCTGTTTCACTTAGCTGGATTGACGATTGCAACACTAACTAATCATATGATATCTGAGGGTCGTGGCCTTCTAAGCCACGTGTTCTGAGGGTCGTGGCCTTCTAAGCCACGTTTTCTGAGGGTCGTGGCCTTCTAAGCCACGTTTCACCGAGACACGAGGTTCTAGGGTCCCACGCGAGCTAGATGAAACTTAGGGGATTTACCCATAGTGCTCTACCATCTCTGGCGTGATGCCTTCCGTCGGCATATGGGGGACCACTTTGGTGTGTGTGTGTGTGTGTGTGTGAGTATGTGTGTGTGTGTGAGTGTGTGAGTGTGTGTGTGTGTGCCCATGGTTATTGCTGATAACTTCTGGTTTATTTTTACTTGAACTTGGTTTTCCTTGCCTGTTTACCTTTACTTGCACTTGTTTTCCCTGCTTGTTGCTTTCAGTCATATTTCACATCCTATACTGTTATACTTTGGGAAAAATGGTTTTCAAATGAAAATGCTTTATTCTCTTTGGGTTAGATTTGAAAATGTAATACTTTGCTTTTCAGAATGAGTTTAAAACTAATGAAATGGAACTAACTTTCGAGAAGGAATAAGGGAAATGTCTCGTGTTTGATTTTCAAGTAAAGCATTATGAAAACTTACTTTTATATATTAAAGTTCAAACCTGGATTATGTAGATTCTTTATTTACTGGCAGTGCATTGGGATTTTTTGTGGGGCTCACCTACTGAGTACTTTTGTGCTCACGCCTATCTTGTACATTTTTCAGTTGCAGGTTCCTTGTGTTCAGGTTTTCCTGCTTGAGTCGCTCAGTGAGGGAGCGACATTGGTTGTAGTTGGGTGGTGACCCGCGAGGTCACGTGGAGGTATGTCGTGGTGTAGTTTTGTTTGTGTCTTTAGTGTTTGTTTGTTTGTTTAGTTTATATTCGTTCTTTTGATCCTGTTTTTAGTTTGGGCTAAAATCGTTCCCAACGATTGAAATTTTAATGCCCGACACTGGTTGCCATCCCGGGGGGATCGGGAACGCCCCTCAGGACTTGCCGCGGACCGGCTTGGGTGACCGGTTCAGGGCCGACCCGGGCTGGTTCGTGACAAAATGGTATCAGAGCTGGTTCTTGTTATTTGGGTTGTCCGGTAGAAGGAGATTAGGACTGTCGGAACTTGAAGGGTAGGTATGGGAAGAGCGTCGCGAACTCTTGCTCGCACTGATCTTCGAGTTACCAGTGGTAGTTCGGGAATTGTGTCCTTGTCTTTCCTGGTTTGTCTTGGATTGAGAGATGATAATGGAGGCAAGCCGACGTTACATCGCGATTTCACATGGAGTAGTGACCCATGTGGAGTCCGAGTACATGGTTTGAATTCCTCCTAGTGGTCGACGCTGACTTGGGACATGGCCCACTACCATGTCGCCAGGTTGAGCGTGACTACTAGTCCCTCATTTCAGTGATTGATGCGAATTTGGATGTTGTTTTCGTTTTGGTCTGTGTGAGTGCGTAGTTGGAAATGAAAAGGGGTTTTTGAAAATTGGACTGGTTTCTTTTAAAGGAATTTAAATGTATAAAAAGGGTTTTAAAACTGAAACCTCTAATTTGAAAATCTGTTGTTTACTTGGAGTTGGTTCAGAATGGTTTGGGGTGAAACCACAGGTCCTCTTTATAAACGTTTGCACATGTGTGAGAATGCATGGAAAGTGTGTGTTGATGCACGTATGAATGGAATGTGGATAAAGACATGTGCAACAGTTCGTGAGATTACCTGGGTGTGTATTTAAAATTTAGGGGCTTGATCTTGTTTTCTAAATTGGTTTTAAAGAGGAAATGTTTTTGGAAAGTTTTTGGTTTGAAAGTGGATTGGTTTTTGGAAAGTGATCTTGAGAAAGGGTGGTTTTGAAATCAAAAATAAAAAGGGAATTTTAAAGAGGAGATTTTGTTTTGGGTTGTGTTGTATTTGTTTGGTCCTTGTGCTGACTGTTTTGATGAAGGCGCTTTTATCGATGTTGCTTCGATTTGATGTTGGTTTTGGCCTTGTGTTTTATATGTCGCTCAGGAAATGTCGCCTAGAAAGGTCTCTAAGGATTCGGATATGTCATGCCCTGTTTTTGGTCCTTCTCAGACTCTGACTATTCTCCATGGTGATCAGGGTCCGTTAGAGGCAGTGGAATGGCTCGAGGAAGTGGAGCGTGTCTTTAGAATATTGGGAACTCCCGAAAATGTTAAGGTTCGTGCAATTATGAAGTTGTTCGAGGGTCCAGCTCTGGACCAGTGGAAGGTGGTTGCCCCACCATCGACGCAAGTTGAGATGACGTGGGATGTCTTTATAATTGTTTTCATCCAATGGTTTGTACCTGAGGAAGTGAAGCTGGAGAAAAAGAGAGAGCTTGTGCATATTCAGCAAGGTCAACGGACGATGAAGGCATATGTTGACCATTTAAAGGAACTGATTCCCTTTTCTCCAGAGGTAGCGTCACATGAGCTCATGAAGGTCTCTCTTTTCACTGGGGGTCTTCGTCCAGAGATCAAGGAGCGAGTCCTCCCTTATAAAGACCTTTGTTTCGAGAAGCTGGTGGAGGAAGCTTTCTTGGCTGAGTTGGTTTCCGGTGTGCGGGTGGTTAATACTTCAGCATCCCCAGTTGTTCGTAAGAGTTCCTCCTCTGGTGTGGAAAATATGCCAGAGATACTTGTCCCCAATGAGTTATCCCCTTTGGTCCCAGCTTCCAGTTCATTAGATCGTTCGATGGTATGCTTTCAGTGTGGTTGTTTTGGGCATTTAAAGCCGTCTTGTTGCAACCCTCCGAAGACGTGTCATCGATGCGGTTGTCTGGGTCATCCGGAGAAGTTTTGCAGGAAGCGTCACATGAAGAGGACGCTGTGATGAGAGAATATCAGTACCTGACTGTGAGGCAGAAGATGCTTCAGCCATCAGAGCCCCTGCCACAAGTCTCGGGGCGAAGCTCGCGCACAGTCAGGAGTTCCCAGGGTTGTGAAGCCTTGGTCCAGGTTTTTTTTGTTCCGTGTTAGTATTGGAACAATCAAGATCTTTTAGTACTTGTTTTCCTGCTACAAAAGTTTCAACAGCGTTGTAAATGTGTTGTTTTTCTAAAAAGTGACAATGGATTTGATCTGTGATAATCTAAGCAGACTTGTCGTGTGGGGGTGATATTCTAAATCGTGTGTCCTTCTTAAAAGTGTGTTTGAGTCTCGTCTGGGTTGACCTCGTTTTAGTTATGTTTAAGATGTGGTTATGTTTCGGGGACTTCGGTGGATCATGTCTCCAATTTGATAATGGTTAAATGTTTTTCTATGGATTTTACCTGGTGTTGAAGGATGTTGACTCTAGTCGAGGATTCAATGTCTCGACGAAGGTGTTGTTTTAATCGTGCTATAAGAGTTGGTTTGAATCGGTTGGGAGTTCCCGCGTCGACCCCCTCCCTTTTCCTAGGGTTGTCTATTTAGATGGTCAACTTTCCTGCACAAGTTGAGATCTTGTGGTGGGGAGAACCCCTTCGCGTTCTCCCCTCAATCTCGAACCCCAGTTTTCTCTTGAATCGGTCGGGTGTGACCTATGCTGAGTAAGGTCATCCCCAAGGTTCTCAGTTCTCTCTGGTTCCTTTAGTTCCGTTTGGGGCAATGACCTGAATCTTGACTGACTTGTGGCTTGGTGACTTTCTGGGGGCAGAAAGTGTCTGTGGTGGGGAGAATTGTCACACCCCGACCGCAGATACCCTTATCTTACTCTTTTCTTGGTCTCGGTCTGAATTTTTAACGTTTATTTGTGTTGAAGGGTTTCGCGCCAGTGTGCGGTCATCACATCGTTAGCGGTGACCATGCGGTTGGCCCGGGTGACTACGTGTTCGCCCGACGTTTAAATTTGAGAATTTTATGTTGTCATTTTATTATTATTTTATTATTATTTTATCATTATTATTATAAAGTTTATTTATTATTATTATTATAAAGTTTTATTAATATTATTATTATAAATTTTTATTATTATGATGATTAGATTTTATTCTTTTATTTAGTCTTCTATTATTATTATTATGGTTATTATTACAATTATTATAAGGTTAATACAATTATTATTATTATTATTATTATTATTATTATTATTATTATTATTATTTATTATGTATATATATATATATAGTTTTTTGTTTAACCCCCTAACCTTAATTCCGTTTTCCCCCCACCATGGTGGCGCACTCTCTCTCTCTCTCCCCTCTCTCCTTCCTCGCTTTCCCTCCCCGCTTCCGCAGTCGACTCCCAGCTCCCCTACGCGACGGCCTCCGGCATCCCGTCTCCCCTGCGTGTTGCCGCCGTCACCGTCACAGCATCCCTGTTCCGGCTCTCCCCGCGGCCGTGCTCTCCCGTTCCGCTCCCCCTCCGGTGATCCGCCTCACCGCGCCCGCGCCAGACCACCGCCCCAGCTCCCGCTCCGCCGCACCGACCTCCGCGCCGCCCTCCCTACTCCCGGCCTCATCCGGCGCTCCCCATCCCGGTGTCGCCAGCCTCTCTGCGCGACTCCGGCGCCATCCCGCTCGACTCCCCCCGCGCCCCGCACCCGGCGTCCGGCTCCTGTCCCCGTCACCGACCCGATTCCCCCCCCCTGCTTCTCCGCCTTGTGTCGACACCGCACCGCCCTCTCCCCTGCACCCTCCTCCCGTCCCAGCCCTGCTCTCGCCGCCTCCGGCGACTCCGCCGTTCCGGCCTCCGCCCCGCTCTCCTCCTGCCTCGCTCCGCCGCGGCGACACCCCCCCTGCACCTCCCCTGCAGATACTCCCTCCAACCGCCGTCTCCCCGCTTGCTGCCCTGTAAGTTTGTTTTTATATTTTTTTTAAGTTAATCTATATATAACATTTATTATTATTTTTCTTTTATCATATTAATAATATTATAATTATTTCATTATTATTATGTTATTATTATTATTTTATCATTATTATTTTTATTATTATTATTATTGTTATTATTACTTCATATTATTATTTTATTATTATTATTATTATTATTATTATGTTATTAAGTTATTATTTTTATTATTATTGATATATTATTATTATGATTATTTATTATTATTATTATTATTATTATTATGAATATATTTATCATTGTTTTAATTATTATTATATTATGTTGTTATTTTTATTATTATATTATGTTATTATAAATATTTTTATTATTATCATTAATTTATTATTATTATTGTGATTATATTATTATTATATTATTATTTTGTTGATATTATTCTATTATTATTATTTTTATTATATCATTATTATTATTATTGTTATATTATTATTATACTTACTAAATTATTATTCTTATATCATTCTTGTTATTAAAGTATGTTATTATTATTATTATATTATTATTATTAATATATTATTAAGATTAAGATTATTATTATTTTTATTATTTTCAAGTTAATATTATTAAGTTATTATTTTGTTATGATATTGTTATTATTATGGTTATGCTTATTATAATACTATTATTATTATTATTATTTTCACATTATTATTACTCTGGCATTTACTTGTGCTTTGTCAGGGGTTTTCTTCATCAATTTATATTTGTTTTTGGTAGGTTTAGGATTTTAGGACCCGCACAGGGCATTTTCGAGAGAGCGCCATCGCTGCGCCTTGGTTCCGAGGTTCCGCCGTCTCCACACCTCAGTTTCGAGAGTGTTGGGCTTTATCACGTGGCTTCGGACACACATCGTGTCATCGCGCCTTGGTTCCAAGGTCGTTTTACCGTCGCGCTTGGATCTTGAGGTAGGTCTCCCTATGCACTCGCCTCTAAATTAAGAATTTATTTATTCCTTGTCCTTTTATTAAATTTCAGTAAATTTTAAAAAAAATAATATTAAGTAGTTTTTATAGTGTGGTGATTTGCTGATAATGCAAACTGTTTAATTCTAGCATTTCATTTAAAAGTGTTTTCTTGGTTTCAATTGTGGGATTTCATAGTAATGTCGCTAAATGGTTCTTCTTGAGTAACGAAAGACATGTTGAATTGAGTTTTGAAATGTTTTTGGCATGTGTAAATTAGTAAATGTACTGTTTATGGAAAATGGTGTTTTCTTATAACCTTGATTAGAGAAAACGTCGTGTGACCCTTTGAAATTGTTTTTGGAAACTTTACGTGTGGTTCTTGGTTGACGAAAGATGTTTTCCCTTGTTGTGTTATTAAAAATAATGCTTTCTGGGTTGTGAAAGTTGTTTATGTTCTTGTTTGAGTGTTTCCAAAAAGGGGTTTTTTGCGAAATGATTAGGTAATGACATTTATATTTCTAGAAAGTTATTTTTGGCGTGCATGAGTTTTGAAATATTGTTTGGGTGTGGAAGTGGTGACTTTTGTGTGCAATATCTTGTTTGGCCTGCGATATGAGGAAGAAACATACTATGTGAATGTGAAACTTGTTTGAGCACACGGGGAGACCCTGGGTATCCAGGTGGGCAGACTAGAACTAGTGCGCTAGTGAGCCGGATGGGTGTCGTCCCTGTTTCACTTAGCTGGATTGACGATTGCAACACTAACTAAACATATGATATCTGAGGGTCGTGGCCTTCTAGGCCACGTGTTCTGAGGGTCGTGGCCTTCTAAGCCAAGTTTTTTGAGGGTCGTGGCCTTCTAAGCCACGTTTCACTGAGACATGAGGTTCTAGGGTCCCACGCGAGCTAGATGAACCTTAGGGGATTTACCCATAGTGCTCTACCATCTCTGGCGTGGTGCCTTCCGTCGGCATATGGGGGACCACATAGGTGTGAGTGTGTGTGTGTGTGTGAGTATGTGTGTGTGTGTGAGTGTGTGAGTGTGTGAGTGTGTGCCCATGGTTATTGCTGATAACTTCTGGTTTATTTTTACTTGCACTTGGTTTTCCTTGCCTGTTTACCTTTACTTGCACTTGTTTTCCCTGCTTGTTGCTTTCAGTCATATTTCACAGCCTATACTGTTAGACTTTGGGAAAAATGGGTTTCAAATGAAAATGCTTTATTCTCTTTGGGTTATATTTGAAAATGTAATACTTTGCTTTTTAGAATGAGTTTAAAACTAATGAAATGGAACTAACTTTCGAGAAGGAATAAAGGAAATGTCTCGTGTTTGATTTTCAAGTAAAGCATTATGAAAACTTACTTTTATATATTAAAGTTCAAACCTGGATTATGTAGATTCTTTATTTATTGGCAGTGCATTGGGATTTGTTGTGGGGCTCACCTACTGTGTACTTTTGTGCTCACGCCTATCTTGTACATTTTTCAGTTGCAGGTTCCTTGTGTTCAGGTTTTCCTGCTTGAGTCGCTCAGTGAGGGAGCGATATTGGTTGTAGTTGGGTGGTGACCCGCGAGGTCACGTGGAGGTATGTCGTGGTGTAGTTTTGTTTGTGTCTTTAGTGTTTGATTGTTTGTTTAGTTTATATTCTTTCTTTTGATCCTGTTTTTAGTTTGGGCTAAAATCGTTCCCAATGATTGAAATTTTAATGCCCGGCACTTGTTGCCATCCCGGGGGGATCGAGAACGCCCCTCGGGACTTGCCGCGGACCGGCTTGGGTGACCGGTTCAGGGTCGACCCGGGCTGGTTCGTGACATTCACCATCAACAAATAATTGATAAGGATGATAAAAAAAATTAAATGAATACCAGATATAAAGGAATTACAAAATGTAGGTGATAAATGTTGTATTTTCCATTGAATGATTTACTCAAATAAGAATTATGCTGAATATTTTTAAAAATAAATATATTATGAAATATTTGTTTTAATAAAGATAATAACATATCAAGTTTAACATAGAGGGAAATGTGAATAATATTTGTCCATATGTGTATATCACATTACGAAAAGAGTTAATTTGAATGAGAGATAATTTATCAAACTCAATAAGTGATGAAATCCAGACCAATTATTATGAAGAAGATAGGTGGATGAGGTTATAAGAAAAAAATTATATAATAAGAAATGTATATCTATTAATGGAGAATACCATGAATTGTACTACTTGCATGGTGTAAAGGTATGGCAGAGATTTATCAAGTAGAAATAAGTGAAAATATGTAGCATCTAGGATGAAATCCATTTAAAATTTGAAAAGTGAAATTAGTGTTTCTACAACATAGGAACACAAACATGATCTAAATAGGTTGGAGGGATACATATAATTACAGTACAATTTTCAGCCATTATCTCGTAATGATAATTTGAATATATATATTCTAGTTTTTTTTGTGAAAATCTAAATGATAATCTTACAGAGAACAATTTATGGATTTCTTTAAAATATAAAAAATAAATAACTATAAAAAATAAATTCCACCATAATTACCTACTTTGAATCAATGAGGGGTTATCATGATAAAAAATTTCAAGATAGTGATGAAATAGGTCAACTATATAGTAAAGGAAATGAATAATTTAGATGCTACAATGTATATCATCAAGGAAGGTGAAATCAAGTCATTCATTCAAGGAATTAAATATATGCATCGTATTAAACATAACATTTAAACTACTAAGGTGAATGATTCAGGAGAGATCAACGAACTTGGAGCTATGAAAATAAAATCTATAACTAGAAAATGAAACATGTGAATCATAAATAAAAATTATATGATTTTTTGAAACATTATAGAAATCAAAGACAATGGATAATGGATAATTATTTAAATATTATTGTACAACGATGAATAAACATTTAGAAATACCAGAGGCTATAAAGAATTATATATTTTATCATCTCTAAATAAAGGATGCATCTATATTAGGATTTGAAGATGCAAACAAAATCATTCATGGTGAGAAATCAGTGGGATGGACTTATGATGATGGAGGAGGGATTTTTAGTATAATTAACAATAATCAATGCTATTCCATTGATAAATAAATGTAATTATAGAGGAAAATGAATTAGATTATTCAATGATCATGTGATAGGTTCTTCCATTATAAGGGAAATAGTAATGGAATGTTTAATTTTTTCATGGATTTCATAATGGAGTATGTGTGGGCCATAAAATAAAAATTATGTAAGGAGGAGGAGGTAGAAGGCATGAGGAGTAGCGAGAGTCCATGGGATAGGTTGTGGAGCAGAATGTTGGTAGTAAGAGGGAAACATAGACATCCATGGAGGTGGGGTGGGAGATGTAGAAGATGTATAGAGGTATGTGGATAAGGGAATCTAGAGTATAATAGATGGAATGACTCAGTGGTAATCATCTAATCATTGAATCATAGATGCCAGGTACTAGAATAAATAGGAATAAAATGAAAAAACATGTTCATGGAGGCAAGAAATCTAGACTCATGTTCATGGACCCATGAAAACTCCCATAGAGATTGTATATTTTTTACATTCTAAATAATTTAATTAATAAAATTTATTAGTAAAATAATATGCATGTGTTTGTGTGTGAAAAATTATTAGTAAAAATAATTATACGTTCTATAAATAATTATATTTATAAATATATGTAAATTTATGACTTGTATATATCAATTATATTTTAACCTATAGTTAAAATTATAAATTTACATTCTTGTAATTATCATGAGTGAGATCACATTATTTCGAAAAAATATAAAACACTACGTTACCAATATTAAAATGAAAAAAGTCCATTTGGACAACCCTCAAATTTATAATCTTTTTACAAACCATAGATTATACTTTTTTTAGATCACACTCAAATCATTAAGGAATTTAGGTACCACTATGTCTTTTGGGGTAATTATAAACAAAAAAATTAAAAACAAATCACACCATAACATCATTAAATGGTTGGTAATTAATTTATTATAAAAATTTTCAACATAAACATTCAATTTAGTATTTTATGAATTTAAATTTATCACCACTAACACCACACCTATCATTAATTACATGTAAATAATAATCATCACTTATTTTTCATAATTATTTAATGGAATAAATATGTTATGAAATAATTTACTTTTTAAAAAACATTTTAGATTTTATTTACTAAATATAATTAAATAGTTCATATAAATAATAATTTAACATAAATAATTTCTTTATAAAATTATTTTATTCCAAATAATAAAACATTTAATTTAGTGTGATAAATAAGATGTTCTAACTCAACACATATAATAATAGAATCCCTAAATTAAATATCTTAAAATCCACATAATATTATTTCTACTATATAGAAATATAGAAAAAAATTCTCTATCGACATTTTGTTAACATTGGACACAAATTTAAAAAACATTAAAATAAAAATTATAATGATTCTGTAAATCTTATATAATCTAAGTGTTATTTCATTAGTTTTAAAATTGATTGATTAATAAAAGCCAGGGGTTGTTTTTTTGGAACCCCCATGCACCACTATACACCATTTTTTGCTAAATAATGTTCCCATCAAACTCTCACACTTCCAAGTATCAACGTTCATAGAATTAGTATTATCATATCCAATCCCACTAATAAAAAACCAAACCCTATAATGTTCCCTTGAATCATCCCATTTTAATAAATTTTATAGAATCTATTTTATTTCATAAATATATATTATGAAATTTGACTCCACTTCAAGCTCATAAGGGATTTTATCATGTAGAAAAATAAAGACCCAGCAATGAAGAAACCAGTACAGACCCAATGACATGCACCAAAAACCCAACATTTTATGCCAATGAATGGGTGGTTCCCCCCAAAATTATTTTTCCCAAATGAACATCATTTCATTATCACTAGAGACATCATTCAGTCCCCCCAGAATCATACAAAAATTTCACTAGAAAAAATAAACATAAAGGAAAAGTTTTATGGTATTGGTTTTAAATTCATGAATGAAAATAGATGATGGGAAAATCTACTCGAATTGATGGAAATGTATGATTCAACATTTTATCATTGTTTTTACATGTAACCTAAACATACCTATTTGAAGGAACATGAATCCCACCATAATCATATTCTAAAACCCAGTTCGAAGACAACAATTAAAGTTCATGCATTCAGGATAATGGATCCAACAACTCCTGTTTTGTCAAACTAGCAATATACATTAAAAAACATTCATCCAGAAAGGAATGGTTTTATGTTCACCACATCTGCATTGAAACATGTGTATGGAATTAGAGGAATCATCTTCCATTAATTTAAATAACTATTCTTACTCTCATAAGCCTTTTTCAACATAATTCAAATATTCATCAATGAAATGAAATGAAGTTTAAAAGGATTACAATGAGTATAATATTATATAGATTCCTAAAAGGAATCACAGAGTTGTAAAAATGTTAGAACCTAGATAGAGATGAAGATCATATATATATATATAATATGACTATAATAATTGTAATATAATTTAATTTAGTTTCTAAATTCCAATTCTCCATCACTAGAGTAGTCTTGTTGGATTCCATACCCTTTATTAGACATGGCTTTTAGGGTTTGGAATGTTATTTTATATTTTTTTATAAAAATATCTATAATTATTTTATAATATATATAAATTCATTATTGATGGATTTGGATTACTAATGATTATTTGTTTTTGTGTCCAAGGATTTGGTTTCATGTTGATTAATTTTATTCTTTGTTTCAAAATGTTGAGTATTTTCGTATTTTTTCTTCCATTATTTAATTTTATCTTAATGAATCCTAATAATTCAGAAATATGTTACATTAAAAATATTTTATAAATTTTTATAAATTAATGAAGGATCCATAATTTTGATTAATTATTATTTATTATGAATGTATCATAATAATAATCTTAATATTTAAAAATTATTTCTCCAAAAGACCCAAATGTATTAATGTGAACGCCATAATATAATAATAGTGTTGAAAATAAATCCATGAAAATAATTCATTATTTTATATATATTTTATTTTTTATTATTACATTTATTTTCCATGTTTTTGAAAATTATTTTTTTAAGAAAATCATCTATGAGAATATATTGATATGTAAAATATTAATTATTAATTTGAATGGAATTTGATTGTGATATTTCCAAATATAAAAATAAATAACTTGAAAACATATATTTTTTTCAAAAATGAAAATTGAAAAATGTATACATTTCTATTTCATAGGCCTTATCCCTAATCTCATGGCACTCACAGCCAGGTGGTCTAACCCACATCATTATTTTATTTTATAAAAATAACAATTATTTCATTTCATACGGTGAGATTAGTTTTTATTAAAAAAATAAACAATAAAAAACAATCATTTATGAAATTTTATGTCAATTATACAATGTAGTATTTGGAATATAATTTTAAATAAATAATATAAATATAAATAAATTAATAAATATAACTGAAATTGGTTTACTTATGGCCCATACTCTTTAATTTTTTCTATACATTTTTTAATTTGAATATTGTATTTTTAAATATTTCATAAAAATAAATTATCATATTTTAAATTTTATTATAATTTTTTTAAAAGTAGATAATTCAGTATGTGGGATGAACACCAATCCTGGATCCCATACCATGTGTACTTTATATTTTTTATATCCAATCAAATAATACTAACATTTACACTGGTGTCTTTTGTTTAGGTCATTATCCCAAAAAACCCTAGGTTAATAGGTCATACCATGGGATATCTTTCTATTTGGCAGGTTAAAATATATTTTTAACCTCTTGATTGGAAAACATAAATATTTTGGATTGTATTTTGTAATATAAAAACCCAATATATTTCCTCCCAATCTCTCTCACCTCATGAACTAGTATTACATTCCCAGTTATAGATTCATTTTTGTTAGGATATAATAATTATAAGCACTAAACCAAAAATACTAATAAATGTTGACTTTTATAAGTGCTTGATAAAAGAGATGATAAAAAATATTTTATGTAAATTAAATGTATAAAATCTCCACATTATCAAGGATAATAATGGAACAATAAGTAGTTCTATTTATACGATTTATTTTTATATTTACAAAAAGGATTTATAAAATGATAAGTAATTATATGTAAATTAATAATACAAATATATTTATTTTAGAAATATTTTAAATCCTACATGAATAGAGATACACATTATAAGGCTAACTCTTCAACAATGACACTAGATCTCCACCAGTAACATTCTTTTTATCATCTTTATTTCCCTAATTTTAATGATATTCCAATGATGTGTTATGATTCTGATATATCGATGTTTTTACATGTTTCCATATGTAGTTATATTCATGAATTATTATATTACATGAAAGGAGATGGGTTAATTACTTATCATTTTTTACATGGTGTGGCGAAGAATTGATTGAAAATAATTATTTTTTATTTTGTAAGGATTTGATTCTTGATGAATTAAGAGATTGTATCATATGGATGAACTATGATGTTTTTGATTATTTTATCTAGTGGCCACTGAATATTTATTTTGTGAAGTGTAGTAGCATGTAGTCAGTTACATTTTGGACATTTCTATTTGTGATTGTTATCAATTGAGATATATTTTTCAGATTGATTATAAATAATTTTTATGTGATCATTTTTTTATTATTTTAACCTATAGGTAAAATTATAAATTTACATTCTTGTAATTATCATGAATGAGATCAAATTATTTCGAAAAAATATAAAACACTATGTTACCAACATTAAAATGAAAAAGTCCATTTGGACAACCCTCAAATTTATAATCTTTTTACAAACCATAGATTATACTTTTTTAGATCACACTCTAATCATTAAGGAATTTAGGTACCACTATGTCTTTTGGGGTAATGATAAACAAAAAAATTAAAAAAAAATCACACCGTAACATCATTAAATGGTTGTTAATAAATTTAATATAACAATTTTCAACAAAAACATTAAATTTAGTATTTTATGAATTTAAATTTATCACCACTAACACCACACCTATCATTAATTACATGTAAATAATAATCATCACTTATTTTTCATAATGATTTAATGGAATAAATATGTTATGAGATAGTTTACTTTTTAATAAACATCTCAGATTTTATTTACTAAATATAATTAAATAGTTCATATAAATAATAATATAACATAAATAATTTCTTTATAAAATTATTTTATTCAAAAAAAAAAACATTTCATTTAATGTGATAAATAATATGTTTTAACTCAACACATATAAAAATAGAATCCCTAAATTAAATATCTTATAATCCACATAATATTAGTTTTATTATACAGAAATATAGATAAAAATTCTATATTTACATTTTGATAACATTGAACACAAATTTAAAAAACATTAAAATAAAAATTATAATGATTATGTAAATCTTATATAAACTAAGTGTTATTTCATTAGTTTTCAAATTGATTGATTAATACAATCCACGAGTTGTTTCTTTGGAACCCCCATGCACCACTATACACCATCCTTACTAAATAATGTTCCGATCAAACTCTCACACTTCCAAGTATCAACGTTCATAGAATAAGTATTATCATATCCAATCCCACTAATAAAAACCAAACCCTATAATGTTCCCTTGAATCATCCCATTTTAATAAATTTTATATAATATATTTTATTTCATAAATATATCTTATGAAATATGACTCCACTTCAAGCTCTTAAGGGATTTTATCTTGTATAAAAATGAAGACCCAACAATGAAGAAACTAGTACAGACCCAACGACATGCACCAAAAACCCAACATTTTATGCCAATGAATGGGTGGTTCCCCCCAAAATTATTTTTCCCAAATGAACATCATTTCATTATCACTAGAGACATCATTCAGTCCCCTCAGAATCATACAAAAATTTCACTAGAAAAAATAAACATATAGGAAAAGGTTCATGGTATTGGTTCTAAATTCATGAAAGAAAATAGATGATGGGAAAATCTACTCGAATTGATGGAAATGTAAGATTCATCATTTTATCATTGTTTTTACATGTATCCTAAACATACCTATTTGATGGAACATGAATCCCACCATAATCTTATTCTAAACCCCAGTTCGAAGACAACAATTAATGTTCATGCATTCAGGATAATGGATCCAACAACTCTTGTTTTTTAAAACTAGCAATATACATTAAAAAACCATTCATCAAGAAAGGAACGGTTTTATGTTCACCACATCTGCATTGAAACATGTGTATGGAATTAGAGGAATCATCTTCCATTAATTTAAATAACTATTCTTACTCTCATAAGCCTTTTTCAACATCATTTATATATTCATCAATGAAATGAAATGAAGTTTAAAAGTATTACAATGAGTATAATATTATATAGATTCCTAAAAGGAATTAGAGAGTTGTAAAAATGTTATAACCTAGATAGAGATGAAGATAATATATATATATATATAATATGACTATAATAATTGTAATATAATTTTATTTAGTTTCTCAATTCCAATTCTCCATCACTAGAATAGTTTTGTTGGATTCCATACCCTTTATTAGACATGGCTTTCAGGGTTTGGAATGTTATTTTATATTTTTTTATAAAAATCTGTATAATTATTTTATAATATATATAAATTGATTATTTATGGATTTGGATTACTAATGATTAATCGTTTTTGTGTACAAGGATTTGGTTTCATGTTGATTAATTTTATTCTTTGTTTCAAAATGTTGAGTATTTTCCTATTTTTTCTTCCATTATTTGATTTTATCTTAATGAATCCTAAACATTCAGAAATATGTTACATTAAAAATATTTCATAAATTTTTATATATTAATGAAGGATCCATAATTTTTATTACTTATTATTTATTATGAATGTCTCATAATAATAATGTTAATATTTAATAATAATTTCTCCAAAATACCCAAATGTATTAATGTGAATGCCATAATATAATAATAGTGTTGAAAATAAATCCATGAAAATAATTCATTATTTTAAATATATTTTATTTTTATTATTACATTTATTTTCCATGTTTTTGAAAATTATTTTTCTAAGAAAATCATCAATGAAAATATATTTTGATATGTAAAATATTAATTATTAATTTGAATGGAATTTGATTGTGGTATTTCCATATATAAAAATAAATATATTGAAAACATATATTTTTTTCAAAAATGAAAATTGAAAAATTTATACAATTCTATTTCATAGGCCTTATCCCTAATCTCATGGGACTCACAGCCAGGTGGTCTAACCCACATCATTATTTTATTTTATAAAAATAAAAATTATTTCATTTCATATGGTGAGATTAGTTTTTATTAAAAAAAATCATTTATGAAATTTTATGTCAATTATACGATGTAGTATTTGGAATATAATTTTAAATAAATAATATAAATCTAAATAAATTAATAAATATAACTGAAATTGGTTTACTTATGGCCCATACTCTTTAATTTTTTCTATACATTTTTTAATCTGAATATTGGATTTTTAAATATTACAGAAAAATAAATTATCCTATTTTAAATTTTATTATAATTTTTTTAAAAGTAGATAATTTAGGATGCGGGATGAACACCAATCCTGTATCCCATACCATGTGTACTTTAGATTTTTTATATCCAGTCAAATAATACTAACATTTACACTGGTGTCTTTTGTTGGGGTCATTGTCCCAAACAAACCCTAGGTTAATAGGTCATACCATGGGATATCTTTCTATTTGACAGGTTAAAATATATTTTTAACCTCTTGATTGGAAAACATAAATATTTTGGATTGTATTTTGTAACATACAAACCCAATATATTTCCTCCCAATCTCTCTCACCTCATGAACTAGTGTTACATGCCCAGTTATAAATTCATTTTTGTTAGGATATAATAATTATAAGAACTAAACCAAAAATACTAATAAATGTTGACTTTTATAAGTGCTTGATAAAAGAGATGATAAAAAATATTTTATATAAATTAAATGTATAAAATCTCCATATTATCAAGGATAATAATGGAACAATAAGTAGTTCAATTTATACGATTTATTATTATATTTACAAAAAGGATTTATAAAATGATAAGTAATTATATGTAAATTAATAATACAAATATATTTATTTTAGAAATATTTTAAATCCTACATGAATAGAGCTACACATTTTCAGGCTAACTCTTCAACAATGACACTAGATCTCCACCAGTAACATTCTTTTTATCATCTTTATTTCCCTAATTTTAATGATATTCCAATGATGTGTTATGATTTTGATATATCAATGTTTTTACATGTTTCCATATGTAGTTATATTCATGAATTATTATATTACATGAATTGAGATGTGTGAATTACTTATCATTTTTGACATGGTGTGGCGAAGAATTGATTGAAAATAATTATTTTCTATTTTGTAAGGATTTGATTCTTGATAAATTAAGAGATTGTATCATATGGATGAACTATGATGTTTTTGATTATTTTATCTAGTGTCCACTGAATATTTCTTTTGTGAAGTGTAGTAACATGTATTCAGTTACATTTTGGACATTTCTATTTGTGATTTTTATCAATTGAGAAATATTTTTCAGATGGATTTTAAATAATTTTGATGTGATCATTTTTTTATTATTTTAACCAATAGGTAAAATTATAAATTTACATTCTTGTAATCATCATGAATGAGATCACATTATTTTGAAAAAAATATAAAACACTACGTTACCAACATTAAAATGAAAAAATTCCATTTGGACAACCCTCAAATTTATAATCTTTTTACAAACCATAGATTATACATTTTTTAGATCACACTCTAATAACTAAGGAATTTAGGTACCACTATGTCTTTTGGGGTAATGATAAAAAAAATTAAGAACAAATCACACCATAACATCATTAAATGGTTGTTAATAAATTTAATATAACAATTTTCAACAAAAACATTCAATTTAGTATTTTATGATTTTAAATTTATCACCACTAACACCACAACTATCATTAATTACATGTAAATAATAATCATCACTTATTTTTCATAATGATTTAATGGAATAAATATGTTATGAAATAGTTTACTTTTTAATAAACATTTCAGATTTTATTTACTAAATATAATTAAATAGTTCATATAAATAATAATATAACATAAATAATTTCTTTATAAAATTATTTTATTCCAAAAAATAAAACATTTCATTTACTGTGATAAATAAGATGTTTTAACTCAACACACATAATAATAGAATCCCTATATTAAATATCTTATAATCAACATAATATTAGTTTTACTATACAGAAATATAGATAAAAATTCTATATCGACATTTTGTTAACATTGAGCACAAATTTAAAAAACATTAAAATAAAAATTATAATGATTATGTAAATCTTATATAAACTAAGTGTTATTTCATTAGTTTTCAAATTGATAGATTAATACAAGCCAGGGGTTGTTTCTTTGGAACCCCCATGCACCACTATACACCATCCTTACTAAATAATGTTCCGATCAAACTCTCACACATCTAAGTATCAACGTTCATAGAATTAGTATTATCATATCCAATCCCACTAATAAAAAACCAAACCCTATAATGTTCCCTTGAATCATCCCATTTTAATAAATTTTATAGAATCTATTTTATTTCATAAATATATCTTATGAAATATGACTCCACTTCAAGCTCTTAAGGGATTTTAACATGTAGAAAAATGAAGACCCAGCAATGAAGAAACCAGTACAAACCCAACAACATGCACCAAAAACCCAAAATTTATGCCAATAAATGGGTGGTTCGCCCCAAAATTATTTTTCCCAAATGACCAACATTTCATTATCACTAGAGACATCATTCAGTCCCCCCAGAATCATACAAAAATTTCACTAGAAAAAATATACATATAGGGAAAGGTTCATGATATTGGTTCTAAATTCATGAATGAAAATAGATGATGGGAAAATCTACTCGAATTGATGGAAATGTAAGATTCATCATTTTATCACTGTTTTTACATGTAACCTAAACATACCTTTTTGAAGGAACATGAATCCCACCATAATCATATTCTAAACCCCAGTTCGAAGACAAAAATTAAAGTTCATGCATTCAGGATAATGGATCCAACAACTCTTGTTTTTTCAAACTAGCAATATATATAAAAAAACCATTCATCCAGAAAGGAACGATTTTATGTTCACCACATGTACATTGAAACATGTGTATGGAATTAGAGGAATCATCTTCCATTAATTTAAATAACTATTGTTACTCTCATAAGCCTTTTTCAACATCATTCAAATATTCATCAATGAAATGAAATGAAGTTTAAAAGGATTACAATGAGTATAATATTATATAGATTCCTAAAAGGAATCACAGAGTTGTAAAAATGTTAGAACCTAGATAGAGATTAAGATCATATATATATATAATATGACTATAATATTTGTAATATAATTTAATTTAGTTTCTCAATTCCAATTCTCCATCACTAGAATTGACTTGTTGGATTCCATACCCTTTATTAGACATGGCTTTTAGGGTTTGGAATGTTATTTTATATTTTTTTATAAAAATCTCTATAAATATTTTATAATATATATAAATTCATTATTGATGGATTTGGATTACAAATGATTAATTATTTTTTTGTCCAAGGATTTGGTTTCATGTGGATTAATTTTATTCTTTGTTTCAAAATGTTGAGTATTTTCCAATTTTTTCTTCCATTATTTAATTTTATCTTAATGAATCCTAAAAATTCAGAAATATGTTACATTAAAAATAGTTTATAATTTTTTATAAATTAATGAAGGATCCATAATTTTGATTACTTATTATTTATTATGAATGTCTCATAATAATAATGTTAATATTTAATAATAATTTCTCCAAAAGACCCAAATGTATTAATGTGAACTCCATAATATAATAATAGTGTTGAAAATAAATCCATGAAAATAATTCATTATTTTAAATATATTTTCTTTTTATTGTTACATTTATTTTCCATGTTTTTGAAAATTATTTTTTTAAGAAAATCATCCATGAGAATATATTTTGATATGTAAAATATTAATTATTAATTTGAATGGAATTTTATTGTGATATTTCCAAATATAAAAATAAATAACCTGAAAACATATATTTTTTTCAAAAATGAAAATTGAAAAATGTATACATTTCTATTTCATAGGCCTTATCCCTAATCTCATGGGACTCATAGTCAGGTGGTCTAACCCATATCATTATTTTATTTTAAAAAAATAACAATTATTTCATTTCATATGGTGAGATTAGTTTTTATTAAAAAAATAAACAATAAAAAAATCATTTATGAAATTTTATGTCAATTATAGGATGTAGTATTTGGAATATAATTTTAAATAAATAATATAAATATAAATAAATTAATAAATATAACTGAAATTGGTTTACTTATGGCCAATACTCTTTAATTTTTTCTGCACATTTTTTAATCTTAATATTGTATTTTTAAATATTACATAAAAATAAATTATCATATTTTAAATTTTATTATAATTTTTTCAAAAGTAGATAATTCGGGATGCGGGATGAACACCAATCCTGTATCCCATACCATGTGTCCTTTAGATTTTTTATATCCAGTCAAATAATACTAACATTTACACTAGTGTCTTTTGTTGAGGTCATTGTCCCAAAAAAACCCTAGGTTAATAGGTCATACCATGGGATATCTTTCTATTTGAAAGGTTAAAATATATTTTTAACCTCTTGATTGGAAAACATAAATATTTTGGATTGTATTTTGTAACATAAAAACCCAATATATTTCCTCCCAATCTCTCTCACCTCATGATCTAGTGTTACATTCCCAGTTATAGATTCATTTTTGTTAGGATATAATAATTATAAGAACTAAACCAAAAATACTAATAAATGTTGACTTTTATAAGTGCTTGATAAAAGAGATGATAAAAAATATTTTATGTAAATTAAATGTATAAAATCTCCACATTATCGAGGATAATAATGGAACAATAAATAGTTCAATTTATACGATTTATTTTTATATTTACAAAAAGGATTTATAAAATGATAAGTAATTATATGTAAATTAATAAAAAAATATATTTATTTTAGAAATATTTTAAATCCTACATGAATAGAGCTACACATTGTCAGGCTAACTCTTCAACAATGACACTAGATCTCCACCAGTAACATTCTTTTTATCATCTTTATTTCCATAATTTTAATGATATTCCAATGATGTGTTATGATTCTGATATATCGATGTTTTTACATGTTTCCATATGTAGTTATATTCATGAATTATTATATTACATGAAATGAGATGTGTGAATTACTTATCATTTTTCACATGGTGTGGCGAAGAATTGATTGAAAATAATTATTTTCTATTTTGTAAGGATTTGATTCTTGATGAATTAAGAGATTGTATCACATGGATGAACTATGATGTTTTTGATTATTTTATCTAGTGGCCACAAAATATTTCATTTATGAAGTGTAGTAGCATGTAGTCCGTTACATTTTGGACATTTCTATTTGTGATTGTTATCAATTGAGAAATATTTTTCATATGGATTATAAATAATTTTGATGTGATCATTTTTTTATTATTTTAACCTATAGGTAAAATTATAAATTTACATTCTTGTAATTATCATGAATGAGATCACATTATTTTGAAAAAATATAAAACACGATGTTACCAACATTAAAATGAAAAAAGTCCATTTGGACAACCCTCAAATTTATAATCTTTTTACAAACCATAGATTATACTTTTTTTAGATCACACTATAATCATTAAGGAATTTAGGTACCACTATGTCTTTTGGGGTAATGATAAACAAAAAAATTAAAAACAAATCACACCATAACATCATTAAATGGTTGTTAATAAATTTAATATAACAATTTTCAACAAAAATATTCAATTTAGTATTTTATGAATTTAAATTTATCACCACTAACACCACAACTATCATTAATTACATGTAAATAATAATCATCACTTATTTTTCATAATGATTTAATGGAATAAATATGTTTTGAAATAGTTTACTTTTTAATAAACATTTTAGATTTTATTTACTAAATATAATTAAATAGTAAATATAAATAATAATATAACATAAATAATTTCTTTATAAAATTATTTTATTCCAAAAAATAAAACATTTCATTTAATGTGATAAATACGATGTTTTAACTCAACACATATAATAATAGAATCCCTAAATTAAATATCTTATAATCCACATAATATTTATAACAGCCCAAGATTTTATAAAAAATATTCTTTTTAATTTTATTAATGTCTTCTGTAGTACGCTACACGAAAAAGGAGCTTGCACAACACGCATCCTTGACTTGCCTTTCATTACACGCAATCGCGACCTTCCTCGATAGCGTGTGTAATACGCAATACCGAGTTTCACTAAACAACGATATGCTATTAAAATATTATTAAAACTAGCCGTTATGAATAGTAATAACCACTTTTTAAAATTCTGTAAATCTTATATTTCAAAATGAACTTCATTTTTGGATTCGGAGTATCGAATTTAGCCTAAGGTGAAATTTTGGTACATTTCGGATAACTTTCATATTCTGATGAATAGTGAAAATTACTAAATTATAATTAAAAAACAACTTTTTTAATCGAAATAATTAATAGTGATAAATTATTAATTGGAGTAGTTTTAAAGTATATTTAGAATATATTTTTACAATTTAATTCAATGTTGGTCATTGGTTGTAATTTCACATTTAAACCAGACATAATCAAGTGTCAATCGTTTGATAGATATTGTTTCTTAAAAACACGCTATTTGTCTTAACAGCGGGATTTAATTATAAAAATAATTAATGAAACTTCTATGTTATGAATTTGGTAAAATAGACTTTATTTTTGAATTCAGAATATAAAATATAGCTTAGGATGAAATTTTGGCATTTTTCTGAAAACTTTCAATTTTTGATGAATAGTGAAACCACTAAGTGGTAGGTTAAAAACTGAATTTTGCATAAAACTTAATTTTACCGCTTCTATGAATGGAATTTAGAAAATCCGACAGACACGGTTGATATCAGTAAGAAAAATGTGGTTCAATGAGATAAAAATAATTTTTTTGGTGAATAGTAACTTTTTATTTTTTTTACCGCGGTTAATAGTAAATAGGGTAACTAAAGGTAAATATGATATTAATATTACCCTAACACATGTCCTAATTCTATTGGACAAGTGTAATTCGACCAAAAACAAGCTTAGGAATAAAATATGACCATTTAGGCCCACTTGGATTAGATTAGAACATTTATTATTAATTTATTTAAAGAAGGGTTAAAATAGTTAAAATCAAAGTTTAATAAGTAAATCATTTTTAATATGGGGTTATACATAAGATAAATTCGATTTTAAATATTCATTAGAAATCTAAAACGATTTACTACATGATGGTATTTTATTTGTAATTTTTAGACATCAAATAATTTAATTTATTTATGACACAAAGATGATGCAGTAATTATCTTATTAATGAAATATTGACTTAATTGATGTTATAAACACCAAAATAAATGTAATTTGAGACTTTTTATGAATTAAACTAATTTTCTAGGTTACTATTATATATTAGTGTTGATTTAATCAACTTGGTTCGAACATATAAGTCTGTTATGACTTTCACAAAAATCATATATCAAATAGTGTCAAAATTGACACAAAATAGTTTTTAAATCAAATATTATATTATTAATTGTTATTTTATTCCTAAAAATCTAAGTTTCGGCCAAATGACTTAGATAAGGATATATATATTAATAATAAACAATTTAGGGTTCTTTTGGCATGTTATAATAAGTGTATTAACCATATAGTTAAAGAAAACAAAAAGACACGGTAAAAGTTAAATTATTTAACTTAGAGTTAAATCTAATTGATAAGGTTAATATAATACCCTAAACTTGTCTAAATCTTATTGGTTGACAGGATTTAGACCCATCCCCACTTTAGCTTAGAAATAAGACCCTTTGGAACCATTATAAACCGATTTTGACTTTAATATAAAATAATATTTTGAGGTATTCCTAAGGTGCCCCTCTCCTCCCTTATAAAAGGGCACCTCCTCCCCCTCCTCCTCACACCAAATTGAGCACTCAAGCTCGGCCAACCCCTGCCATTTTCTCCTCTACACTCCCCTAGAATAATCCTAGAGGTCCTGGTCTTCTTCAAAGACCAATCTTAGTTCCCTAAGTGGAGGATTCAAAGAGGCGTTTCAAAGAAGAGGTAATAACCATTACCGATCTTTTCAATTTCTTTCATCTTCAACTTCTTCTTCATTAGTTGTTTCATGAAAAAGTAATAACATCAGTATTACTTACATACTGATATGTTATTATAAATATGAAACAACCCTAATTCACCTTCTATCCATCCTATGGAAAAATGAAATCACCACGCGTGCGTACGTACGAAATACCGTCTCCACGCCGTGGTGTAATCTATTTTCCTCCACCACATTAATTGGATGGGTATAATGGTGTAATGAGTAACTATATATGATTATTATAAAGTTATATTGATACTGAAATAGTATACATACACTTCAACACAATTCCACAACCATGGGAACGATATCATCGCTCGTGCGTACGTACGGACTACCGTCTCCACGACGCGATGAGATTCATTCTCCATGTTAACCATTTAAGAATGATTATAAAGTATATATAAGAAATAATAATGAAATATATGACATTATAAAGCTACTGGATTTATGTATGTCATCTACTTACTTCCATTCAAGACAATAAGGAAAGGAAAACAGCGTTCATGCGTACGTACGGACTACCGTCTCCATGAACGGTGTTTTTCATTTCATTTATCTATCTATTATATATATATATATATATATATACTGAATATATATGATATATAAATCATATTTTATATTCTGGAAGTAAGTAAATCATGATATAAGTAATAATAATGTCAAGAACAACAAGTCAAAACACCTACGATAAATGAAACGATTTTACCCAAAACGCTTCTTTAACATGAATTTACAAAAGAACGGGTAATATAAAGTCATAAGTGGACCATATATGATATAATAACAATGAATATGATTCTGGAATAAGTCAATAACATGATTTAAATCATTATACAGGAGGTTCGGACACATACAAAGCAAGTCGGACCTAAGGTAAGGGAAATATCACAATCTCATTTTCATCCGAGATTGTTTATTCGTAAGTAATTACTGGGGTGTATTTTATCATCCAAATCCATTTTCCTCAATATGTAATATTGTTTCCATCCACATAAAATAGTTTAAATTCAATTTTACCCATCGGTGAGTTTTTAGTAAAGAATATGAAAGGAATCTTTTATCGTTTTTTTTCGTACGAGGTACTTTTTGACTTTTCTGACAAAAGTACGAAGAATGTTTTTTTAACTTATACGGCATGAATGGATTTTTAAAACATTATTTCCAAGAAGCTTCCTTTACAAGTTTTCATGTTTATTTTTAATCAACTTCTTTTATTTTAAAGTTGTATGACATGATATGAAAGAAAAAATGTTTTTGAAGAAGAAAGGATATTTTCCTCAAGAATGGAATTCAAGTGTTTTATCAAAATTATTTTCCATCTAAGATAATAAAGGGTTCTATTTTTATCCCTATTATTACATTGATTTTATCATGTTGTGATGGAATTATTTTTATGAATTCCTTTATCTTATATGAATTGATTTATGATGTCATGATGTTTCAAGAATCCCATTTTTGTTACATGTGTTATGCGATGATGTATGTTTTATGATTATGTGGCACACATAAGAAAGGATTCATTATAAGATGGGTGGGACCTATATCTCCCTACAATACATTGGGTAAAGATTTTATATCTCATGAGATAGACATGGCTGGAACGGTAGGTTATACCGGTTCAGTGAAACAGGACTGGAACGAGGGTTACTTGATTCAGAAAGGGACTTTGTCCACTAAGATAGTCTTGGCAATGAGTCTTGACTAACAAGAAATGATTTTCTATGATTATGTGTGTATGCCACAAAGTTTCATGTTTTACGATATGATTATTGGGATTTCATTTCATTACTATGATTTATCCCATGTTATGAAATTATGCTCTCTTTTGCAGGTTAAGATTTCCAAAAGTTATGTTCTTATGAATATGATGTGATTGATTTTCTTTTGTTTACCCTTACTGAGCATTTGAGCTCACCCTTTTATGTTTTCTTTTCCCCAGGATATAAAGAAAGGTTTTAGGTAAAAAAAAGGGGGGGGGGGAAGATCTTTATGGGAGATATTGAAGATCTTTCACCACGATTAGAAGATTACGTTCCGAGTTTCCAAAGACACTAAACTATTACAATCCTTGTGTGTGTGTTTTTTTTGTTATGTACTAAGTATTCCGCAAAAGTAATGTAATTTCCATGTACGTCAAGATACGGGTCTCTACAGTTGGTATCAGAGGAAAGGTTTAGTCAACCTTTGGAAACTAGGATGAGAAAACGTTAGTGAGATCCCTAGAGATATTTCTAAGGTATGTCTAGGGATGTCTCTAAGGTTAAGTATACGTATAGGTTATAGTCCTAGAATTGCTCTAACGATCATAGAATTTAACCTAAAATGTTAGATATTGAGGGTACTACCCCTTTATTATGTTGTTTTCCCTAGCATGATTTTTGCCTCTCACACTATTCTTTTGGGGTTTTAGACGATGGCTAGAACCCGAAGGAATCGTGTTGATCAATGCAATGGACAATGCAATGATTGTCCCCCTGAGAAACCAAACGATATGGGAGCTGGAATGAAAAATCTTGTAGCCATGCTCACACAACTTTCTCAAGCTATGAATCATGCAGGACTTCCAAACGAGCAAAGGAAGGAGCAACATTCTGTTGAATCCTTCATGAGGCAGCGTCCGCCTTCTTTCAGTGGGTCTACTGATCCATTAGTTGCTGAACAATGGATTAGTACTACTGAAAAGATATTTTCAGTTTTTCAATGTTCTGAACATGATAAAGTCATCTTAGTAGTATATCGTTTGGAAGGTGAAGCTGATCAACGGTGGAATCTTATCAAGAATACGAGGCCAAGATATGAAATTGAGTCCATAGAATTGGATGAGTTCAAGAACTTGTTTTTCAGAAAGTACTTCCCTCGTATTCTTAGAACGAAGATGGAAAAGGAGTTTCTTGAGCTGAAACAGAAGGATTATGAATCTGTTGGTATATACGAAGCGAATTTTACAAGACTTGCAAGGTATGCATCTGGCATTATCATCCAACCTGAAAGTAAAGTTGATCGATTTTTCAGTGGCTTAAAACCAAGTCTTCTAAGGGCATTAGCTATAAGAGACTTCAGTAGCTATGAAGAAATTGTGCGTTGTGCTATCAAGGTAGAAATGGAAGTTGGTGTTACATATCCATCTCATGGTTTTGACAAGAAACGAAAGATGGAGTTCAAAGAGAAATCTCAGAATAATGGTGAAAAGAAGATGAATGTTTCCTTATGCACAAAGTGTGGAAAGAAGCATGGTGGAGATTGTCTTAAAGGGACTAGAAAATGTTTTAAGTGTGGAAAAGAAAGTCATCGAGCAGCTGAGTGTCGAAGTAATGGAAAAACGGATTCTAATGAAGTGAATAAAGCAATCACTGCAGAGAACGCACAACCAACACTTCAATGCTTCAAGTGCAAGGAAATGGGGCATTATGCTAATAAAAGCCCTAATCCGAGGGTTAGTGATGATCGACATGAGCAACCGCTTAAGGCAAAGGACAAAGGGAAGTCACATGCAATCACTATTGGCAATGTTGAATATGACAACGATGTGGTGGAATGATTAAGTGTTTATGTAATGGGATTCCAAAATAATGTTGTATCATGGAATATTGGAATATTTATGTATTGGTCTAATGTGGTATTCAAAGTGATTGAGATATTATGCGCATAATGAAGGGAAAACGAGAAAATGAAATGTTTAACAGTATTCATGAGCTCATGATTGATATAAGGACTAAGTGATATCATGATTTGAGTATATAGAATTTTGAGGATTTTGGTATGTGGAAAGTGTTAACTTTTAACTGCAGTCAAGTTTTCACTAAGGTTCAATGGGTATTCAAGAGAATACATGATTAAGGAATTTGAATGTTTGGAATGTGACCAACAAAACATATCTTATGATATATGGGGTTCAACGATGGTATTAAATCTCTGGTAATCGTTTTCACTATGTTATGAAAGTGGACTGCAGTATTATGGATAAGCCTAAAGACTAGAATGGATTATGTTGGACATAAAATAGTATTGTTTAAGGATAGAAGTTATTTTTTTCGATATTATTGATGGGATGTTATAGTATTTTAGTTTTAGAAAAAGGACAACCTGCAGGACGGGCGACAGCCCATCGCGTCGGACAAGGCTGTGGGAATCGAACCCACAACCGAAGTGCGACTGGCCTTTATCGCCTACCACTAGCCTACAGGAAGTCCTTGTTTAGTAGAAACTAGTTTTATTATATTAAGCAGTATGATATATGAAGTATAAGTCCATTTTAGGAACCATATATGATTAATCTCACTATAGATCGACTTATGCATATAATTTTTACTAAACTTTTGTTTGAGACAGATGGAATGATTCGTCATTCTATCACATGATCTGCTAACACTTCACGAATAACAAATTCAACTTCATTTATGAAGTGGAAATTGTTCAAGGCACGAACAATAGTGAGATTGTACCAAAATAAAGTAAGTATTTATTCTAATTCAAATTTTCAACTTTAGGGAAATGATCTTGAAAACCAAAAATGTTGTCCTAGTGATCTTATACCTGATGAATCAGATGGTACCTTATATCATCACAAATCTATGAATTTGTGATTATTGGCTTTTCCATAGCCATGTTCTCTACCACTCTCCATCAGAACATGATGGTTATATTTCTCTTCCATATCCATATTTTCACCTATGTGGAAACCCAATGATCAGTTTATTTGGGTAACCATTACGTTTCATACTTTTGTTTTTAAGGATTGGTTTTGATATTTCTTTTTACGATGTGGGTTTCTATTAAAGAAACTTTCGAATAGTAAACCATTTATAACCCCGACGAATTTCGAGGGTGAAATTCATTTTAAGGGGGGTAGAATGTAACGGCCCAAGATTTTATAAAAAATATTCTTTTTAATTTTATTAATGTCTTCTGTTGTACGCTACACGAAAAAGGATCTTGCACAACACGCATCCTTGACTTGCCTTTCATTACACGCAATCACGACCTTCCTCGATAGCGTGTGTAATACGCAATACCGAGTTTCACTAAACAACGATATGCTATTAAAATATTATTAAAACTAGCCGTTATGAATAGTAATAACCACTTTTTAAAATTCTGTAAATCTTATATTTCAAAATGAACTTCATTTTTGGATTCGGAGTATCGAATTTAGCCTAAGGTGAAATTTTGGTACATTTCGGATAACTTTCATATTCTGATGAACAGTGAAAATTACTAAATTATAATTAAAAAACAACTTTTTTAATCGAAATAATTAATAGTGATAAATTATTAATTGGAGTAGTTTTAAAGTATATTTAGAATATATTTTTACAATTTAATTCAATGTTGGTCATTGGTTGTAATTTCACATTTAAACCAGACATAATCAAGTGTCAATCTTTTGATAGATATTGTTTCTTAAAAACACGCTATTTGTCTTAACAGCGGGATTTAATTATAAAAATAATTAATGAAACTTCTATGTTACGAATTTGGTAAAATAGACTTTATATTTGAATTCGGAATATAAAATATAGCTTAGGATGAAATTTTGGCATTTTTCTGAAAACTTTCAATTTTTGATGAATAGTGAAACCACTAAGTGGTAGGTTAAAAACTGAATTTTGCATAAAACTTAATTTTACCGCTTCTGTGAATGGAATTTCGAAAATCCGACAGACACGGTTGATATCAGTAAGAAAAATGTGGTTCAATAAGATAAAAATAATTTTTTTGGTGAATAGTAACTTTTTATTTTTTTTACCGCGGTTAATAGTAAATAGGGTAACTAAGGGTAAATATGATATTAATATTACCCTAACACATGTCCTAATTCTATTGGACAAGTGTAATTCGACCAAAAAAAAGCTTAGGAATAAAATATGACCATTTAGGCCCACTTGGATTAGATTAGGACATTTATTATTAATTTATTTAAAGAAGGGTTAAAATAGTTAAAATCAAAGTTTAATAAGTAAATAATTTTTAATATGGGGTTATACATAAGATAAATTCGATTGTAAATATTCCTTAGAAAGCTAAAAGGATTTCCTACATGATGGTATTTTATTTGTAATTTTTAGACATCAAATAATTTAATTTATTTATGACACAAATATGATGCAGTAATTATCTTATTAATGAAATATTGACTTAATTGATGTTATAAACACCAAAATAAATGTAATTTGAGACTTTTTATGAATTCCACTAATTTTATAGGTTACTATTATATATTAGTGTTGATTTCATCAACTTGGGTCGAACATATAAGTCTGTTATGACTTTCACAAAAATCATATATCAAATAGTGTCAAAATTTACACAAAATAGTTTTTAAATCAAATATTATATTATTAATTGTTATTTTATTCCTAAAAATCTAAGGGTCGGCCAAATGACTTCGATAAGGATATATATATTAATAATAAACAATTTAGGGTTCGTTTGGCATGTTATAGTAAGTGTATTAACCATATAGTGAAAGAAAACAAAAAGACACGGTAAAAGTTAAATTATTTAACTTAGAGTTAAATCTAATTGATAAGGTTAAAATAATACCCTAAACTTGTCTAAATCTTATTGGTTTATAGGATTTCGACCCATCCCCACTTTAGCTTCGAAATAAGACCCTTTGGAACCATTATAAACTGATTTTGACTTTAATATAAAATAATATTTTGAGGTATTCCTAAGGTGCCCTCTCCTCCCTTATAAAAGGGCAGCTCCTCCCCCTCCTCCTCACACCAAATTGAGCACTCAAGCTCGGCCAAACCCTGCCATTTTATCCTCTCCACCCCCCTAGAATAATCCTAGAGGTCCTGGTATTCTTCAAAGACCAATCTTAGTTCCCTAAGTGGAGGATTCAAAGAGGCGTTTCAAAGAAGAGGTAATAACCATTACCGATCTTTTCAATTTCATTCTTCTTCAACTTCTTCTTCTTTAGTTGTTTCATTACAAAGTAATAACATCAGTATTACTTACATACTGATATGTTATTATAAATATGAAACAACCCTAATTCACCTTCTATCCATCCTATGGAAAAATGAAATCACCACGCGTGCGTACGTACGGAATACCGTCTCCACGCCGTGGTGTAATCTATTTTCCTCCACCACATTAATTGGATGGGTATAATGGTGTAATGAGTAACTATATATGATTATTATAAAGTTATATTGATACTGAAATAGTATACATACACTTCAACACAATTCCACGACCATGGGAACGATATCATCGCTCGTGCGTACGTACGGACTACCGTCTCCACGACGTGATGAGATCCATTCTCCATGTTAACCATTTAAGAATGATTATAAAGTATATATAAGAAATAATAATGAAATACATGACATTATAAAGCTACTTGATTTATGTATGTCATCTACTTACTTCCATTCAAGACAATAAGGAAAGGAAAACAGCGTTCATGCGTACGTACGGACTACCGTCTCCATGAACGGTGTTTTTCATTTCATTTATCTATCTATTATATATATATATATATATATACTGAATATATATGATATATAAATCATATTTTATATTCTGGAAGTAAGTAAATCATGATATAAGTAATAGTAATGTCAAGAACAACAAGTCAAAACACCTACGATAAATGAAACGATTTTACCCAAAACGCTTCTTTAACATGAATTTACAAAAGAACGGGTAATATAAAGTCATAAGTGGAACATATATGATATAATAACAATGACTATGATTCTGGAATAAGTCAATAACATGATTTAAATCATTATACAGGAGGTTCGGACACTTACAAAGCAAGTCGGACCTAAGGTAAGGGAAATATCACAATCTCATTTTTATCCGAGATTGTTTATTCGTAAGTAATTACTGGGGTGTATTTTATCATCCACATCCATGTTCCCTCAATATGTAATATTGTTTCCATCCACTTAAAATAGTTTAAATCCAATTTTACCCTTTGGTGAGTTTTTAGTAAAGAATATGAAAGGAATCTTTTATCGTTTTTTTCGTACGAGGTACTTTTTGACTTTTCTGACAAAAGTACAAAGAATGTTTTTTTTAACTTATACGACATGAATGGATTTTTAAAACATTATTTCCAAGAAGCTTCCTTTACATGTTTTCAAGTTTATTTTTAATCAACTTCTTTTATTTTAAAGTTGTATGACATGTTATGAAAGAAAAAATGTTCTTGAAGAAGAAAGGATATTTTCCTCAAGAATGGAATTCAAGTGTTTTATCAAAATTATTTTCCATCTAAGATAATAAAGGGTTATGTTTTATCCCTATTTTTAAATTGATTTTATCATGTTGTGATGGAATTATTTTTATGAATTCCTTTATCTTATATGAATTGATTTATGATGTCATGATGTTTCAAGAATCCCATTTTTGTTACATGTGTTATGCGATGATGTATGTTTTATGATTATGTGGCACACATAAGAAAGGATTCATTATAAGATGGGTGGGACCTATATCTCCCTCCAATGCATTGGGTAAAGATTTTATATCTCATGAGATAGACATGGCTGGGACGGTAGGTTATACCGGTTCAGTGAAACAGGACTGGAACGAGGGTTACTCGATTCAGAAAGGGACTTTGTCCACTAAGATAGTCTTGGCAATGAGTCTTGACTAACAAGAAATGATTTTCTATGATTATGTGTGTATGCCACAAAGTTTCATGTTTTAAGATATGATTATTGGGATTTCATTTCATTACTATGATTTATCCCATGTTATGAAATTATGCTCTCTTTTGCAGGTTAAGATTTCCAAAAGTTATGTTCTTATGAATATGATGTGATTGATTTTCTTTTGTTTACCCTTACTGATCATTTGAGCTCACCCTTTTATGTTTTCTTTTCCCCGGGATATAAAGAAAGGTTTTAGGTAAAAAAAAGGGGGGAAGATCTTTATGGGAGATATTGAAGATCTTTCACCACGATTAGAAGATTACGTTCCGAGTTTCCAGAGACACTAAACTATTACGATCCTTGTGTGTGTGTTTTTTTGTTATGTACTAAGTATTCCGAAAAAGTAATGTAATGTCCATGTACGTCAAGATACGAGTCTCTACAATATTAGTTTTACTATACAGAAATATAGATAAAAATTCTATATTGACATTTTGTTAACATTGAACAAAAATTTAAAAAACATTAAAATAAAAATTATAATGATTCTGTAAATATTATATAAACTAAGTGTTATTTCATTTGTTTTCAAATTGATTGATTAATACAAGCCAGGGGTTGTTTTTTTGGAACCCCCATGCACAACTATACACTATCCTTACTAAATAATGTTCCCATCAAACACTCACACTTCCAAGTATCAACGTTCATAGAATTAGTATTATCATATCCAATCCCACTAATAAAAAACCAATCCCTATATTGTTCCCTTGAATCATCCCATTTTAATAAATTTTATAGAATATATGTTATTTCATAAATATATCTTATGAAATATGACTCCACTTTAAGCTCTTAATGGATTTTATCATGTAGAAAAATTAAGACCCAACAATGAAGAAACCAATACAGACCCAACGACATGCACCAAAACCCAACATTTTATGCCAATGAATGGGTGGTTCCCCCAAAAATTATTTTTCCCAAATAACCATCATTTCATTATCACTAAAGAAATCATTCAGTCCCCCCACAATCATACAAAAGTTTCACTAGAAGAAATAATCATATAGGAAAAGTTTCATGGTATTGGTTCTAAATTCATGAATGAAAATAGATGATGGGAAAATCTACTCGAATTGATGGAAATGTAAGATTCATCATTTTATCATTTTTTTACATGTAACCTAAACATACCTATTTGAAGGAACATGAATCCCACCATAATCATATTCTAAACCCCAGTTCGAAGACAAAAATTAAAGTTCATGCATTTAGGATAATGGATCCAACAACTCTTGTTTTTTCAAACTAGAAATATACATTAAAAAACCATTCATCCAGAAAGGAACGGTTTTATGTTCACCACATATTCATTGAAACATGTGTATGGAATTAGAGGAATCATCTTCCATTAATTTAAATAACTATTCTTACTCTCATAATCCTTTTTCAACATCATTCAAATATTCATCAATGAAATGAAATGAAGTTTAAAAGGATTACAATGAGTATAATATTATATAGATTCCTAAAAGGAATCACAGAGTTGTAAAAATGTTAGAACCTAGATAGAGATGATATATATATATATATATAATCTGACTATAGTAATTATAATATAATTAAATTTAGTTTCTCAATTCCAATTCTCCATCACTAGAATAGTCTTGTTGGATTCCATACCCTTTAGTAGACATGGCTTTCAGGGTTTGGAATGTTATTTTATATTTTTTTATAAAAATCTCTATAATTATTTTATAATATGTATAAATTCATTATTGATGGATTTGGATTACAAATGATTAATTGTTTTTGTGTCCAAGGATTTGGTTTCATGTTGATTAATTTTATTCTTTGTTTCAAATTGTTGAGTATTTTCCTATTTTTTCTTCCATTATTTAATTTTGTCTTAATGAATCCTAAAAATTCAGAAATATGCTACATTAAAAATATTTTATAAATTTTTATAAATTAATGAAGGATCCATAATTTTGATTACTTATTATTTATTATGAATGTCTCATAATAATAATGTTAATATTTAATAATAATTTCTCCAAAAGACCCAAATGTATTAATGTGAACGCCATAATATAATAATAGTGTTGAAAATAAATCCATGAAAATAATTCTTTATTTTAAATATATTTTATTTTTATTATTACATTTATTTTCAATGTTTATGAAAATTATTTTTTTAATAAAATCATCCATGAGAATATATTTTGATATGTAAAATATTAATTATTAATTTGAATGGAATTTGATTGTGATATTTCCAAATATAAAAATAAATAACCTGAATACATATATTTTTTTCAAAATTGAAAATTAAAAAATGTATACATTTCTATTTCATAGGCCTTATCCCTAATCTCATGGGACTCACAGCCAGGTGGTCTAACCCACATTATAATTTTATTTTATAAAAATAACAATTATTTCATTTCATACGGTGAGATTAGTTTTTATTAAAAAAACAATAAAAAAATCATTTATGAAATTTTATGTCAATTATATGATGTAGTATTTGGAATATAATTTTAAATAAATAATATAAATATAAATAAATTAATAAATATAACTGAAATTGGCTTACTTATGGCCCATACTCGTTAATTTTTTCTGTACATTTTTTAATCTGAATATTGTATTTTTAAATATTACATAAAAATAAATTATCATATTTTAAATTTTATTATAATTTTTTAAAAGTAGATAATTCGGGATGCGGGATGAACACCAATCCTGTATCCCATACCATGTGTACTTTATATTTTTTATATCCAGTCAAATAATACTAACATTTACACTATTGTCTTTTGTTGAGGTCATTGTCCAAAAAACCCTAGGTTAATAGGGCATACCATGGGATATCTTTCTATTTGACAGGTTAAAATATATTTCTAACCTCTTGAATGGAAAACATATATATTTTGAATTGTATTTTGTAACATACAAACCCAATATATTTCCTCCCAATCTCTCTCACCTCATGAACTAGTGTTACATGCCCAGTTATAGATTCTTTTTTGTCAGGATATAATAATATAAGCACTAAACCAAAAATACTAATAAATGTTGACTTTTATAAGTGCATGATAAAAGAGATGATAAAAAATATTTTATGTAAATTAAATTTATAAAATCTCCACATTATCAAGGATAATAATGGAACAATAAGTAGTTCAATTTATATGATTTATTTTTATATTTACAAAAAGGATTTATAAAATGATAAGTAATTATATGTAAATTAATAATACAAATATATTTATTTTAGAAATATTTTAAATCATACATGAATAGAGCTACACATTGTCAGGCTAACTCTTCAACAAGGACACTAGATCTCCACCAGTAATATTCTTTTTATCATCTTTATTTCCCTAATTTTAATGATATTCCAATGATGTGTTATGATTCTGATATATCGATGTTTTTACATGTTTCCATATGTAGTTATATTCATGAATTATTATATTACATGAAACGCGATGTGTGAATTACTTATCATTTTTCACATGGTGTGGCGAAGAATTGATTGAAAATAGTTATTTTCTATTTTGTAAGGATTTGATTCTTGATGAATTAAGAGATTGTAGCATATGGATGAACAATGATGTTTTTGATTATTTTATCTAGTGTCCACTGAATATTTCTTTTGTGAAGTGTAGTAGCATGTAGTTAGTTACATTTTGGACATTTCTATTTGTGATTGTTATCAATTGAGAAATATTTTTCAGATGTATTATAAATTATTTTGATGTGATCATTTTTTTATTATTTTAACCTATAGGTAAAATTATAAATTTACATTCTTGTAATTATCATGAATGAGATCACAATGTTTCGAAAAAATATAAAACACTACGTTACCAACATTAAAATGAAAAAAGTCCATTTGTAAAACCCTCAAATTTATAATCTTTTTACAAACCATAGATTATAGTTTTTTTAGATCACACTATAATCATTAAGGAATTTAGGTACCACTATGTCTTTTGGGGTAATGATAAAAAAAATTAAAAACAAATCACACCATAACATCATTAAATGGTTGTTAATAAATTTAATATAACAATTTTCAACAATAACATTCAATTTAGTATTTTATGAATTTAAATTTATCACCACTAACACCACAACTATCATTAATTACATGTAAATAATAATCATCACTTATTTTTCATAATGATTTAATGGAATAAATATGTTACGAAATAGTTTAATTTTTAATAAAAGTTTTATATTTTATTTACTAAAAATAATTAAATAGTTTATATAAATAATAATATAAAATAAATAATTTCTTTATAAAATTATTTTATTCCAAAAAATAAAACATTTCATTTAATGTGATAAATAAGATGTTTTAACTCAACACATATAATAATAGAATCCCTAAATTAAATATCTTATAATCCACATAATATTAGTTTTACTATACAGAAATATAGATAAAAATTCTATATCGACATTTTGTTAACATTGAACAAAAATTTAAAAAACATTAAAATAAAAATTATAATGATTCTGTAAATCTTATATAAACTAAGTGTTATTTCATTAGTTTTCAAATTGATTGATTAATACAAGCCAGGGGTTGTTTTTTTGGAACCCCCATGCACCACTATACACCATCCTTACTAAATAATGTTCCCATCAAACTCTCACACTTCCAAGTATCAACGTTCATAGAATTAGTATTATCATATCCAATCACACTAATAAAAAACCAAACCCTATAATGTTCCCTTGAATCATGCCATTTTAATAAATTTTATAGAATCTATTTTATTTCATAAATATATCTTATGAAATATGACTCCACTTCAAGGTCTTAAGGGATTTTATCATGTAGAAAAATGAAGACCCAACAATGAAGAAACCAGTACAGACCCAACTACTTGCACCAAAAACCCAACATTTTATGCCAATGAATGGGTCGTTCCCCCCAAAATTATTTTTCCCAAGTGAACATCATTTCATTATCACTAGAGACATCATTCAGTCCCCCCAAAATCATACAAAAATTTCACTAGAAAAAATAAACATATAGGAAAAGGTTCATGGTATTGGTTCTAAATTCATGAATGAAAATAGATGATGGGAAAATCTACTCGAATTGATGGAAATGTAAGATTGATCATTTTATCATTGTTTTTACATGTAACCTAAACATACCTATTTGAAGAAACATGAATCCCACCATAATCATATTCTAAACCCCAGTTCGAAGACAACAATTAAAGTTCATGCATTCAGGATAATGGATCCAACAACTCTTGTTTTTTCAAATTAGAAATATACATTAAAAAACCATTCATCCAGAAAGGAACGGTTTTATGTTCACCACATCTGAATTGAAACATGTGTATGGAATTAGAGGAATCATCTTCCATTAATTTAAATAACTATTATTACTATCATAATCCCTTTTCAACATCATTCAAATATTCATCAATGAAATGAAATGAAGTTTAAAAGGATTACAATGAGTATAATATTATATAGATTCCTAAAAGGAATCACAGAGTTGTTAAAATGTTAGAACCTAGATAGAGATGAAGATCATATATATATATATATATAATATGACTATAATAATTATAATATAATTTAATTTAGTTTCTCAATTCCAATTCTCCATCACTATAATAGTCTTGTTGGATTCCATACCCTTTATTAGACATGGCTTTCAGGGTTTGGAATGTTATTTTATATTTTTTATAAAAATCTCTATAATTATTTTATAATATATATAAATTCATTATTGATGGATTTGGATTAATAATGATTAATTGTTTTTGTGTCCACGGATTTGGTTTCATGTTGATTAATTTTATTCTTTGTTTCAAAATGTTGAGTATTTTCCTATTTTTTCTAACATTATTTAATTTTATCTTAATGATTCCTAAAAATTTCGAAATATGTTACATTAAAAATATTTTATAAATTTTTATAAATTAATGAAGGATCCATAATTTTGATTACTTATTATATATTATGAATGTCTCATAATAATAATGTTGATATTTAATAATAATTTCTCCAAAAGACCCAAATGTATTAATGTGAACGCCATAATATTATAATAGTGTTGAAAATAAATCCATGAAAATAATTCATTATTTTAAATATATTTTATTTTTATAATTACATTTATTGTCCGTGTTTTTGAAAATTATTTTTTTAAGAAAATCATCCATGAGAATATATTTTTTATATGTAAAATATTAATTATTAATTTGAATGGAATTTGATTGTGATATTTCTAAATATAAAAATAAATAACCTGAAAACATACATTTTTTTCAAAAATGAAAATTGAAAAATATATACATTTCTATTTCATAGGCCTTATCCCTAATCTCATGGGACTCACAGCCAGGTGGTCTAACCCACATCATTATTTTATTTTATAAAAATAACAATTATTTCATTTCATATGGTGAGATTAGTTTTTATTAAAAAAAATAAAAAATAAAAAAAATCATTTATGAAATTTTATGTCAATTATACGATGTAGTATTTGGAATATAATTTTAAATAAATAATATAAATATAAATAAATTAATAAATATAACTGAAATTGGTTTACTTATGGCCCATACTCTTTAATTTATTCTGTACATTTTTTAATCTGAATATTGTATTTTTAAATATTACATAAAAATAAATTATCATATTTTAAATTTTATTATAATTTTTTTAAAAGTAGATAATTAGGGATGCGGGATGAACACCAATCCTGTATCCCATACCATGTGTACTTTAGATTTTTTATATCCAGTCAAATAATACTAACATTTACACTAGTGTCTTTTGTTGAGGTCATTGTCCCAAAAAAACACTAGGTTAATAGGTCATACCATGGGATATCTTTCTATTTGACAGGTTAAAATATATTTTTAACCTCATGAATGGAAAACATAAATATTTTGGATTTTATTTTGTAACATACAAACCCAATATATTTCCTCGCGATCTCTCTCAACTCATGAACTAGTGTTACATGCCCAGTTATAGATTCATTTTTGTTAGGATATAATAATTATAAGAACTAAACCAAAAATACTAATAAATGATGACTTTTATAAGTTCTTGATAAAAGTGATAATAAAAAATATTTTAAGTAAATTAAATGTATAAAATCTCCACATTATCAAGGATAATAATGGAACAATAAGTAGTTCAATTTATACGATTTATTTTTATATTTACAAAAAGGATTTATAAAATGATAAGTAATTATATGTAAATTAATAATAAAAATATATTTATTTTAGAAATATTTTAAATCCAACATGAATAGAGATACACATTGTCAGGCTAACTCTTCAACAATGACACTAGATCTCCACCAGTAACATTCTTTTTATTATCTTTATTTCCCTAATTTTAATGATATTCCAATGATGTGTTATGATTCTGATATATCGATGTTTTTACATGTTTCCATATGTATTTATATTCATGAATTATTATATTACATGAAACGAGATGTGTGAATTACTTATCATTTTTCACATGGTGTGGCGAAGAATTGATTGAAAATAATTATTTTCTATTTTTTAAGGATTTGATTCTTGATGAATTAAGAGATTGTATCATGTGGATGAACTATGATGTTTTTGATTATTTTATCTAGTGGACACTGAATTATTCTTTTGTGAAGTGTAGTAGCATGTAGTCAGTTACATTTTGGACATTTCTATTTGTGATTGTAATCAATTGAGAAATATTTTTCAGATGGATTATAAATAATTTTGATGTGATCATTTTTTTTATTTTTATAATTTCCATGTATGATTTTTTTGATAATGATATAATGTTTGTAAATATTAATTTTTTTTCAAATATGTAGTGTTTTTTGCTTAATAATTAATTATTAATTTTATTGATGCAATGGGATTCATTGGATGTTTTATCAAATTTTTCAGGGATGCTTTGAGAAAAAATCTCTATTGCATAGACTAAAAAAAATAAAAGAAAATGATGCAGAATATTCTCATGAAAATTATGTGAAACTTACAATGAAAATTCTATTTTTATCTTAATCTGTTACATTCAAATATATATATACACAAAAATAAATTAATGAAACTAATCCTAATTGTTATGGAAAAACATTCTCCGAGACATATCTTGAAACATTCAGTAAAATTAACAGTAAAAATCTGAATAAATATTACACAATAATCAATATATGAAACTAATGTTGAAGACAACTCAAAAATAGTTTTGTGAAAAATAATTGAATCATTAACTAGGATTAAAAAGTTACCTCAAATGTTTACTAAAAATAAAATTATATTTATATAGAATCAATAAAAACATATTTTAAAATATGCATTTTCATAAGCACATATTGTTCTATATTTTTTTCATATAATATATATATTTTAATGAGAAATTATATTAATTATATAAATATTTTTTTATATATTTAATTTAGATATTATTTAATTGAATTTTATCTAAATATATTTTTTAATGTTCATTTTTATCAATATATTTTTTACAAATATTGAGTTGTATTATAAATCATTTCTTAGAATATTATATGGATGTTACCATTAAAATCCCATTATAATATTTTCCATAAGTATTGCTAGAACTTCCACACGAAGTTTCATAAGAATTTATTCTGAAATATCCACTATTAATTCTATAGAAAATGTTGTAGTGGATGCTATATTAATAATTCTATTGAATGGTATTATGAATGTATTCATTGAAGTATCACATTACAATCCAATCGAACACTATGAAATATTCCACAATAACATTTAGTAGAGCTTACAAGAATACTAAAAGTAAATATTTTACTTATTAGATTTACAATTTTAATTTATAATTATTTTTCAATAAATATATTAAATATTAGTTTTAAAATTATTTATCAAAAATTTATATTTATTTGTAATATGTGAAAAAAATTTATATTGTTATGTATATAAATATTTATTCTCTAGAATTTAAATATTTTATTTAAGTGTTTTAGAATATAGATTTTAACTATTCATATGGACAGTTATATTTGAATAATAAAACATTTCACAATTATAATATATAATTTATAAAATTTAATTTATTGTATATATTTTTATTAAGCTATAATTTTTATTAATATATTTTTTAGGTTTAAAAATAAAAAAATTATGTTGTGTCAGGAATCATTTAGTTGATGTTTTTTTGCATATTTCTATATATGATTCAGGGGAAAAGGAATTTTAATTTTAAGCAAAACATGCACTAGATCATCTATTAGAACATCCCATGTATCTTCTAGTGAAATAGATCATGTTTATGTTCTAGTGAAATTTGTAGTGAATACTCCATCAGAAATTTCCATTGAAGTGGCAATGGAACTTCAATTGAAACATCAATATAAATCATTATAAATGTTATGTAAAATGTTTTTATAAAAATTATACTGATTAATTTAAATTTTTATCCTTTATTATATTGTCCTTGAACAAATGTTTTAATGTTTCTAGTTTTTCCAATGAAATGTTGTTGATTTTTTTAACATTAATTATATTTGTTATTGCGATGAAGTCGATATAACATGATGATGTATAATGTGACTATGAAACATATTTGGGATGAAATATGTATAGGTTATACAAATAATACATGAATAAAATGAGAAATGAAAAATCAATCATCATATAATGACTTAATTCATGTAGCAAAGTAGGTTCTATGATGGTCGAGATACATGAGAAAGTGGTGAATTTTCCCCATGTCGAAACATGTATATTTTTAATTTAATAAATGGGTGTTTTATTTTTGTTTTTTAGAAAATATTTATGTAGTGTTATTGAATAATTACATAATCATTAATTTTAAAATCCTAAATCAATATATATGATTATGTCCCATTGAAAAAATAATAGATTCATAGGCAGTTTAGATAGATGTGAATTCATTTTCGGGTATTAATCCTAATGATCCTTTTTCCTTGGAAAAAAATAATATTATGGGTTGTGATTTTATTGGGTACATTCATGTAGATCCTTATAATTATTTATGGCCTAAAAAAAATAGAAATTTTCCATAGCGATTCATGTTTCATGTAAGAGTTCCTATGAAAACGTTATAAAAATCCATCTTTTTTCTATACTATACAGTTTGGCATGAACGTGAAAATTAGAATTATTTGCTTTGTTATATAAAAAATGATGACATATTATGAGTTATACAGATATGTGTTATTAACCAACATTCAGAACATATAAATTGTATAAGCCCATATGTTTATTTTTAATATTTCATCATCATTGATAGATAATGGTTTTTGGGGACCCACTATCATAAGATTAAACATCATATTAATTATCATGGTTTTATAAAAAAATTTTTCTATCACATTAATATATGAAAAATAAATTTATAAATCAATATTTGTTAATGAGAAAATCCAATTTTGATGTTTTTGCGAAAACAAGACAGTGGGTTTGTATGTGGAATTCAATGAAAAATTGACTTAAACATTTAGGTAATTGGATGAAGTATGGATATAGTTTTCTATTTATATTTAAGAAGTGTATGTCATATTACCATGATTAATTTAAATCTATCGTGGATTGGAATTCCCCTAAAGAATAAAATGGATATGAAATATCATAGTTATTAGATGATGTATTTAGGTTTTATGATTAATGGACAGAATTATTTTTTAAAATATTATTTAACATTGGTTATTTGTAGCACTAAATTTAGTGAATATTTAAATGGAAAACTGAAATATTATCTTCATTTAAAATTTTGTGTTGTATATTTATTTAGTCAAATTTATATCTTATTTAATACAAAATATAAAAAATTGAATGATGAATTTGAGATGTATGAAGACTTTCATCATAATCATTACACATACCATGTGTTAATATGTTAGATAAATACTATATAAACACCAATGTTATTTTATTCATTTCAACCACACTGTAAAATTATTGTGGTATGTTTTCTGAAATAATTTTATGAAATAGGAGTTCGAATGACTTATTTTATTAGAATGGTTGATTGTCATGATCATTTTCATACATCATCTAAAGCATCAAATCCAGTTTTTTAATGTTGATATCTATAATTCATGCCATCCATGTTATTTTTTATATTATTTTTATCTTACTTTTGTGAGATTAATATATAAAAAATATATTTTATGGAAGAATAAAATATTAGATTGAAATATTCTATTCTTTAAATGATATTATACTGATGTAAATGATGATAAAATGTATCTTATTGAAAAACATTAATTAGAATTAACATTAATGGGCATAAATATTATTACTATTTATTGTGACATTGATGTGGGTTATGAAATCTACTTAACTAATTTTTTAATTTTTATAGAAAGATTTACAGTTTAAAATATGTCAATAGATATAGTTTTTTTAATTAATGTTTTTGATATAATTTTTAGAATAATCTATTTTACAATGGAATCAAAATAGGAAGGGGGATGATGTAACAAAATTATTTTTAGAAATTAGAGGATGAAAGAATATATAATTAAATAAAATTAATAATAATTTTATATATATCATGATGGTATTATTGATTCATAAAGGGAAATATGATGAGACAATAGTGGGTGAATTGTTTCGTTTTAAAATGTGTTAGAAACAATACATACCTCTTGAGATTAATGTGCTTGTTTCCTCACATCATGAATATTAGTATGTAGTAGAAAATAAATAAATAAAATTACAGAGTTATATAGTTGTTGGGAGAACCAGAGGCCCCTTGTACAACTTAAAAATGCTCAACCCCTTGAGCTTAGTGATTTTCACAAGACGACCATCTTTTCTAAAGACATTTACAACAGAGTGTATATAGTTGAATCCTTCTCAAAAAGGATTTTTTATTACTTCTAGGTCATTACAGAGAACCAAAATATCCATTGATTAGATTAGGAAGCTAACCCTCCACCTATACAGATTATAATAAGTTCACACATTAACAATAAATAGATCACGATTTAGAGGTTAAATATTCATCCAGCTCATAGTTTCATCAACAAATGACAGATGTAAATGTTCTTCAACAATGAAAATAAATAAATTATTCTTCAATAAAAAATAAAATTTCATAAGATAGTAGTTGGGAAAAACCAATTATGAAATAAAAAATGTATGTATCCAAACTGAAGATATAATTAATGATTTTTTGAAATGCACTAAAATAATAACATGGAATAAAATAGTGTCAAAAATCTAGTTAATCAAATATATAAAAAACCAATAATGTATGTATTGAAATTGTATATCTATATTATAAAAAATATTATTATTTTTAAATTCACATATGTTTCATAAGAATACAAAACACTACATATTTATCATGATGGTCAATTTTCATTTGGTCAAACAACCCTATAAATATCACATTAAAAACATGAGTATTCAGATTTTTAACATTCAATTATATAAGTAAATTCCATTAAAAATAATATTGGTTTAAATTTTTTAATACGATTAATTGGTTCAATGATTGAATTGATTTAAAATGTTATGTAATTATATCTAAACTTCTTCATAATAAATATATATTAATCCTTAATTTAGAACACCATAATTGGACATATCAAACATAGGGTTTCATTGAAAAGTGATAAAAATAAAAAGTATGGTTGAGAAAAAATATAATTTTCAATAAAATTATTGTTGAGAAAAATAGATTTATTCCTGAAATGTATGGTTTCCTCCAAAAAATAACTTTCCTGGCCAATATGTTAATTCAAAAAAGGGTGCACAAACCATATATTCCTTTTAAAATATATTCTATAATGAGTGTTAACCAAATTCTTATAAACACATCAAGTATATTTATAATTGTAGAAACAAAATAATCTTCCCTAAGATTAATTTTGGTGGTTAATTTTAGAATAAAATAATTACACCAATGATTATTATCCACAAACTCGCATAATGAAACTTCACTAACAATATCGATGTTCTGGTTTGTTGATACTCTAACGAAAAAAAGAATTAATGAAATTGATTGATAAATAGATTCCCAATAACATCCCAAATGTTTTATCACAATACCCATAAAACCAATATTAAAATATTCATGAATACAAAATAAATTTTATAAATAATATAATATATAAATCACAATAAAAATTTTTCCTCATAAATAAAGATATTTTTACAAAACAATCTCTCCTATATATATATAACATTGTAAAATATATACATTCCAATAAATTAATAATATATATTCCTCACATATTTATTAATTTTACATAACAATCATACATTTCATCCAACTTATTTATCTCCCTTTTTCTGAAATCAAATAGAAATTATAAAATATATTAGAGAATATTTGATGTGGTAAATGTTTATTAAAAATTTTAATTAGAATGAGAGAAATAAAAATAATAAATTCAGATTTTATAATAAAAATTCATTTTATTACACATTGAATCGAATATAGTGGTGGAATTGAATATATAACATTTAAAAGGGTAAATGGATCATCTTGACTAACTAAAATTTGACGACTTTTTCACACTATTTCTAAAACTATTAATAGTAGCTATATTATTCCTTGGAAATATGCATATCAATGATCTATTATTGATGTTGAAATATATTTAACAAAAAATATCCTTTATATCATTAAGATATAACTTAATATCATCTCTACATTTACTGTTCTCTATTTGGATTATTGTCACCACTTTTATGAAATCAATTCCTTGTTTATAAATTGATTTTTCTTGAAATATATGATAATTAATTTGAAGAGTAACAAAAATATACATGGATATTGAAAAAATCACTACATATTGGTAAAAGTATATAGATATATCTATATATTAATTAGGATTAAGTTACTCTTAATTCAAAATATTAAACATGAATATAATCTATATAGGGAAATAAATCATTAGAAGTTCGGAGAGATTATATATTTGATTCATTAGAACCCATGAATTATATTCCTTTCTTAGATTATTTCCCCATGGAATCCTCAATAACAGAAAAAAAGAATTTATAAAGAATTTATTTATATCTTCAGAAATTGAATTACAATTGTTAATGAAATCATTTTTATCATTTTCTAAAAATTGTATATAATGACCAATACAATTAATGATTATCTTTTTAGAATAATATTTCTTTGTGCTTAATGTACTAGTTGACACATTATCCTCAAACTGGTTTCTCAAAAACCCTCTGAGATCATAATTTCACACATGTAAGAAATTTTTTTTAGGCTGTTTGATAATAAGTTGGGGTTGTGAAAGAGGAACATGAAATGTTTCATTCTAGTGGTTTTTAGGTGACATTTCAGATTCCTGAGCTAATATGCATAGTAATCATTTTGCATTTTTAAGTTCAAAAATTATTTTAAAAAAAGAATAAGATATTGAATAAAAAATTACATTATCTAATAATTTTTTTTATGAAAATAAATTATCAATACAACTTTTATAAATAAAATCAATTATGAGAACTAATTTTTTATTAAATAAACAAATATTTATTCATGTGATTTTATATTAATAAAAGAAATTAAAAAACACACCCCCTAAAATATACTGCTTCCTAGAAAACTATTCTTATGATTTTATATTAAATGGTTTTACTAAAATAAATAAATAAAAATATTTTACTCATACATGAATTATATTAAAATTTTTGTTGTATATCTTAATATGGAAATAAATAATTTTTATACAGTATGTATGATATAGTAAAATAATTCTATAGATTTATTTATCAAATAGATTGGTAAATGATTAAAAATCTAAATGAATTGAGAACTAAATTTATGATATTAAAAATAACATTGAATAATTTATTATACATATATAACATATAATGAAATTAAATATTATATTAAAATAAAAGTGAAACACATCCTAGATTAATAGTTCCGGCTCTAATGACATTCCTCTTTAAATGAATGCATAAAATTTCAATAATTTTCAAGAATACACTTAATGAAATAAAATTTAAGACTACTAGTGTATACCTGCATGATATTAAATACATGTTCCTACCGGTACCCAAATGATTTTTGGCCTAGAATTATTAACAACTAAATACATTGGCAACCAAATTTTTTTTGCGTTGTGAAAATAATCCATAATTATGGATTGATAATGATTTGAAAATTGATAATTCTTTGTACTGAATAAATGATGTATTCTAAAATAGTAGTTAGTATTATAATTTTTGTTTATTCTATAGTGAACCCTTTTAACAATAGATATGATCTTCCTTTCTGAACTAGGAATAGAATAATTTCTATATTGTTGGGGTGTTTTTCTATTCCCTCAATCCCATGTCATTCATTATGATTATTTTTTTAGAAATAGTTTCACTCAAATTGTTTCTCAATTAATAAGTATTTTGGATCCTTGTTTTAGGGTACCAAGATCATCCAATAGTTCCATATTTTTATCTTAATGATAAATACAATAATATTTTGAAAAAGTAGAACACAATTTTGTAATTTTTTTATAAAAATACATTGTTAATGTAAATAGAATAACACATTTTTATCATATTTCTATTATTATTTATTAAATATTCAATTTTTTTTATAATGATAAACTTTTATTTATTTTTTCAAACCACGAAAAAATTTATATATCAAAATTTCTAGTCTAAGATGATTGTACCTCATAACCTAGGTCTATAAAATATTGATTTTTCTTCTTGGTTTCATGATATTTTCAGATATTTTAGGGGACTCAATACATGAATTATATGTATCAAAACCAGTTAGTATTCATTACCTCATAACCTTTTCTATTTTAATTATCATTTCTTTGAGTATAATCATATTAAAATCTGACTTTGTGTCACCTTTTTCCTAAAATTCTTTGTATATTTTTTTCTTCCCTTCGAAAATATTGTTATAAAACATATAAAATCATTTTTGGAAGACCTGTCATCTCATAAAATGAATCTTCATAAATTGAAGGTGATCCATCAATAGTAGTTTTATGTGCAATACTTTCATTTTTTATAGAAATGAAATTCTCATCTTTATCTTGCATTTTATCATTATACATAATTAATTTTCTAATAAATTATTTCAATTTTAACTCTTAAATGTGATGGATTGATTAATAGAAGTAGATATTTAATTCTTTATAGGGAAAAAACATTGAGTACCATTAAATCATGATCTAATAGTATAATATTATATCCATGTTTAGTAATATGGATAAAAACATCAATAAATCTTAGAATAATCAAAGGGATTCATTCATATTCATGAATCATAAACGTATCAAATTTCAATTTTCCAGTGTTATACCATATTTTCATAATATTATAAGATCCATCACAACCAATAGAAATGGTCTTCAACATCTCTATATAGTATCACACTGTGAGACCCAATTAAATTCATAATTTTTTATTCTAAAGAAAATATCATTCATATCTCTATAATTAAGTTAATAATCTATATCTTGATCATCATATCAACTTATATATTCATCATTAATAAACTCATAGGTATTGAATACCTCTCAAAAAACCAATCTTCTGTGAATTTGCATTTAAATAAATGTGAATTAATTTTAGTATCTATAATTATATCCATTAAAAATGGTACAAAGGTCATCGATATACCTTCACTAAAATCATCCCTTGATAATTATATTTATTTGGATCATTAAATATGATTTTTTTGAAAAAAATTATTTAATCACTTTAGTGTATCCAATGAAACCATTTTTTATAAGTTAGATATAGTAGAATCATTATGGATATCAATAAAAGAAATATATCCATCCCATCCTAACCTCTGATATGAATTAGTTAATTGTAACAAAAAAATATACTTATAGAAGAAGGATGAATTGTGTTCCATTAAAAACAAGATTGAAAAATACATACCTCTTGAGAATAAGTTAATTATTTAAATCATTCATAATGATTAGTATGAAATCAAAAATAAATAAAGAAAATAACACATCGATGTAAAATGTTTAAGGGAAAAAGAACACACTATTATAATCCACCAGTTATATACTCTACATGTATGTTGTTTTTCACTACCTGGTCGATTTATCTAGAGTGTTCTACGACTGATTGTTGGAAGACAAAAAAATTAAAAAAATACATTTACTAGGACTTATATTTATTTTATAGAGAACCAAAATATCTATATCTTAGTATGAGAATATGAAAGAAAAGAATGATTGAGTGTGGGAAGAAATCATATCTATTGTAAATATATATATAAAGTGGATCACTACTAATTCACATCACAATTGCAGAATAAAATGAAATATGTATATGATATTTATTAACATAATGTATTAAAATATTCTATAATGTGAAATAAGACATTTTTAAATTTCATTATTGAATACAAATGTATGATGGAAAAACATGAATGTCTCAAATGTTTTTCTATAATAAGTGGTTTTCTATAATGTATAAAATGATTAATAAAGAAATACATTAGAATCAATAGTTGATTCAATCAAACTGACAATAAATCAAAACAAGAATTTCATTAAACTGGATCTCTAGAGGTGACCACAAATTATTATTTTAAGACAAACATTTGTATCTTTAGAAGAAGAAAACCTCAGAATCTATCATTCAGGTTGAATTGCATTTTGTCAAACTCCTCCATAAATATCACAAGAAAAATTGTTATCATTTAAATTTAAAACATTTATAGAATTTCATGAAAATCAATAGAAAAATGAATGAATTATTCTACTGAATAAATTCTATTTTTTTGGTATTTAAATATCTACAAATAGATATTTAATATAACTGAGACCATATTCAAAAACATGGAAATAATCCAAAATTCAAAAATTCAAAATTGAACATGTTAAATATCGTGTATATATTTGTATTGATAAATATCAATTGTAATGTTTTCAATATACTGTTGATTAAAATTTCAAGGATGATGATATATTCATTTTTTCTTCAAATAAATAGCTTCTTCCAAAACAAGTGTTCATGATATATGAATTAATTCCAAATAGGGTACAAAAACCATAAATTCTATATAAAATATATCTTATAAAAAATGTTTCAATAAATAATATAAACAAATCCAAAAGACATATATTTTAAGTTGTCAAATAACCTTCTTTTGAATTAATGTCTAAAAATTATTCTATACACAATATAATTATTCCAATGAAAATTATCCTAAAATTCACATAATGTGACTTCATTTTCAATATAGATGTGAGTGTCTGTGCACATCGAAATAAACAAAAAAATAATAAAATTTCTAAATTAGCACATACCGAATAGTAATTATTTCATTTTAGGGTGATGTTATTTCTTATGTCTAGTATTCTAATAGAAATTTGGTATATTGTATCATTTTTTTGACACCAGGGGTATTAAATAATGAAAAAATAGGTTTTATTATAATGGCTTCAAAATCACGAATAAAATTATCTTCTTTAGTATCATAATCATATTCTATAGTTTTTTTTTTTTTTAGTTACTATATTGTATGAAGACTAATAATCCAATGTTGATCTTCATCTTTAGATGTTGATTTCCAAAAAATTGGATGAGTGGGAGATCATTGAATGAATTGTATGCACTCAATTTTTTGTTAATCTGTGATAACTCAAAACCAAGTACCATTTTTTTGAATATTTATGCATCCAGTAAACCCTTTATAATACATCTTAAAATGTAATATATTGGGCAATAGTTTTAGAAAAAACAGTCCAATTCAGAGATTGGTATATGGGAATTTGTTTACAAATAGAAACTATTTTGATTTTTAATAAACCATGATTAGTACTTGAAACCATTTATACTGGAATTAGGTTATAATATATGGATACTATATAGAAATTTTAAGGTTAAGAATATAATTCTAGTGGATGTTATTTCAATATATCAAAATTACAAAAAATGTTTTATTTTTAATAATAATGTATCCAAATTGGTGTTATAAAATAATTATCTTGGGAACATTATTTCATTTAACATGTTGTTAAAACAGTACTTATTCTACAACATTACTATAAATAATGTTTTATTTCACTTTCATATCAATCCCGTAGAACATGATTGATTTATTTTGATTCTGAGTATAGCATAAACTAGTGTTAGTAGGATTATTATTAATTAAAAATTGTTTTTCACCAGATATCATAAGAGTTTACAAGGTACCAATTACCAATATAAAGACATATATCGTCAACTTTATCATAGGATATCTTTTTTTTATTAGTTTCTATATTCTCTAAAGTATGCCCAATTATTAATTCATGTCCCGAGATTATGTTACTATATTGATTAATATATTAAATAATGAATACATGGGTAGTCTTGTTCAATTAATTTCGGATTTTATTTAATATTTAATTGATTAACTCTTTCCAAAGTGTTAATGGTTATACAAATTGAATTTTTATTGATGATTAATACTAAAATAGATTTCATGTCAAAGTAGATAAAATTTATTGTTATTAATGTCTTATTCTAATAAATAGAATGTCCCCCACAACCTAAACGAGACATCAATATTTTTTAGAAGGAAAAATGTACTCTCTTCGCATTTAAAATCAATAGTGTCCAATGTACCTATGTGGTATTTATAGGGATGAAAATTATTCCATTCAATAGGAGTCCATAATCAGTTTGTTTCTATATATCAATCTATATAAAATTTTTATTCTCACCGAAAATTAAGTAGTAATAAATATAGATAAACTATGAACTATTTTACTGTGATCATTAATATCAATAAATCTAGGAAATTTCATCTCTCTTCTCGATTTAACAAAATTTTTTATGTATTTGACGAATATCTTTGATTACATGTTATCATTTAAAATTATCTAAGGATATTTTAGTAAGTGGGAATTTGTTAAGGATAATATTGGTAAGCAAAATTACTCACCCGAATACTCAGTGTTTCTTTTTTAAATGATAGAAGATTTCATCATTTCCAACATAATTGAAATTCTTCTCAAAGTTATAGATATATTCACTACACCATAGTACTATTTATTTATAATAAATCATGAATGTGATGAGTAATTTAAATAAATGTTTAGATGACGGTTGCACATTACCTTTTTTCCTAACATCATACATGGTAGGCTCCTACTTTAGAATAATATCATGTCACTCATAGTTTCATTTTTGAAATCATTGAATCCAAATCCCTATTTTCTTATGAAAACCCCTTATAACAACCCTTATTTATTCAGTTAAGTCTAAAATAATGGTTAAGAAGATTGTTTTATGAAGAATAACTTTTTTATTTTGTTTTTTTACAATTCTAGTATTTATGTTCATCTTCTTATTATGGTTTCATAAAAAATCCAATTATATATATTTTTTCTTTTATAATTCATTATTTTACATTTTTAATTATTTATTGTGTTTTTTGTTATCTCTGGCTAGGAATTTTTGATAGTGTACTCAATGTAGTAGGGGTGAACTAGTATTAAATTTCTCCATAACATTATGGTACATTATTATATTTATTGAATACTACCTCATATTATAGTATAATCAATATCATAGTTTTATTTTTTGTGATACCTCTTTCTATAGGGAATTTTTTCGGACATTATTCACTGAACATAGGGATAACTATCTATTCATAGTTTGTTTTTTTCATAATCATATAAACTTTTTTGTCAATTACAATGATTCTCATCAAATTGTTTTCTTCTAGGATACTAGCCCATTCCATTTTATAGATTAGTACAATTTTAATTTTTTTTATTCAAACTATAATCTACATCAATTATTTAAATTATTTATACCTTTTCATCAGGTAGTTTACATATTTTCTAGTTATCACTTAAAAAATTTATTTTATTCATCAACGACTCATTATTTGACTCAGGCATACTTCATAGCTTTTTTCGTTGTAACAACACATTCCATTATGGTTGTAATTTATTGATCAGTATCATCATCTATATAATATATTGACTTTTATTTTACATAACCATTAATTTTAGGGAATAATTAATAAATATCTGTAATTTAATATAGACCCCACTAGATTAATTTTTTACATATTTGGATTTTATATTGGTTGATTTTATTTCCCAAGAATACAATGTACATCATCTTGAAGAATTATAAAAATTTATAGGAGACCAATAACATTAAAAAAAATATTAGAATTAGGTTTCTGGAATTAATACATGAACATGTTGGGACATGTGGTCTAAAAACATGAATTTTAGTCATTCTTAACATTGTGAAGGCTGATATGACATAGTATAAACCATAAAATGTTTTTGAGATTTAGAGATACTTTGTCTTAATTCGGTATTATCATCTGGTTGTGCATTATTTTAAGGATTTGAAATACAATTTTATTATTATGCCAGTGTAGACTCTTTCAAAGGCTGGGTAGGGCTATGTGGTCTTTTTTTACTCATCTTGTTTGGGTTTTGACTATGTCGTCTTATAGGGTAATATCTTATTATCCTATAGTACCCAATATCTAAAAAAAACATTACAATAAAAATATTTCACATGAACTCAAACTTTTAGCTATGATGTATCATCTTAATAGGTGGTTTCATTACATTATTTGTGCAATGTTTACCATCTATTTTGAAAACGAAATCATATATTATATCTTTTATCGAAATAATTAAATACATTATTCTATCTAATGGGTGGATTTATTATATTGAAATGATAGTAACCTTAACAAAAACACTTTTAATTTTAATTTCATAACAAATTCAATGATCATTAATTTTCCAATCTAATAAATAATTGATACTTTTTAAGAGTAGAACATGATGTTTGTTATTGATCAAAAGAACTTGGGTGTTTGATAGGATGAAACTATTTTTTTGTATTCCAATATATTGGTGAAATCAGTCATTCTCGAGTTGATTCATTTTTATAAGTTGATTGATGATGAGTTTCATAGAGTCATGGACTTTATTTATCTTGGGAGACTATCTGCGAGTGGTCATTTTTCCAAGATAGTATACAATGTTTTGAAAGATGGTATATTATACTATCACCAATGAGAAAATTAATGATAGAGGACATCCATAGTTCCTAGTAGGCAGTGATACATAACACCACAATAATTTTATATGACGTTTTTTGGATGACTCTATTTTAAAGGAATAAAATTATCCATTGTTGATTTTATTTAATGTTTTTATACAAAAAAACTGGAAAATGTTGATCCCTAGAAGACATCATGATTATTTCAACCACTTATTGTGTTGACTAGAATGTGTTAAAATATTTTAATGGATCTTGAAGTTTGGTTAATGGTTCATACTCTAGGGAAGAATACAGTATGGGTTGTGATTAATAAGATAACCAATTCTATTAACTTTATCCCCATTAATGATATAGATTATGTTTAAGAGTTGGAAAGAATATATGAGTTGGATATCATTACTGATCATGGATTCCCATATATCAAATTATATGAAATTATTCCACTTTTAACTTATCAATTTTTGGGTGACATCTCTGATACGACCAGATCTCTTACGATTTTGAGCATGGAAGATCATTTGCAGATGGATGATCAGACCAAATTAACTATACATATTCATCAATAAATTATTCATTCATTTGTTATCAACATTTATAATTATATAAAATTCTTAATGTTATTGATTTTTTTCTGATTACAAAAAATTATTGTCATCCATCACAGTGAAAACCTTTGAGGCATTTTATAGCTTCCCTTGTAGACATCTATAGTGGCCGTCATATATTGGTGAAGAAATGTTTTTTATATGTTATTGTTGAAAATATTTTTTATATTCATTATATAATGGTAATATCATAGAGGTTTCATAAATTTTATTTTTATCAACATAAAAAAGAATTGGTGTTTTTAATCATTGACAAAGAGTTTTTGATAGCTTCACCATGTTTGGTCTACTCAGGGATTGGAAAATTGAAATCATGTATCAAGATACGTGTGGTCAAATGAGGTTGTTAAGATGATTAGAAAGGTGGAACACTATTTTTTATTTTGCACCACTTTTGAAAAATAATAATAACATTTTTAACATTTAACATCTTAGAAATTATTTCTATGCCCAATTAATTTTTGGGGCTGGGATGAAATTGCTGTTGATCAAAATATATCCATAATTGAAAAAGTGCCTATATTATATTCTATTATTATATTTCCTAGTGGGAAATCCATACCTATGGGTTGGGTGTTATGGATTCATGGATCTGATTCACATGATTCATGGGCTCACCAGGCACTGATGAGAATGCAGTGGCCTAATATCTTTATCATGGAGTCAATGTGACAAGATTTTTTGGGGGCTAAAATAATTTATTATTATGATATAGTAGCATCCCATATCAATCTATCATATACTTTTATCCCATTTCAATAATCACATATTTTTTTGGGTGTCATCCATAAAATTTATAGAGTATTAGAGATTTTCTATTTTTCAATGTGGATATGTGTTATAGAATGAGAGGTTGTGGTTTGGACAACATAGCTTAGACATGGACAGTCTGACTATAACATAGAGGATTTTTATTGTTTTACTATTTTAAGAGATAACATTTCCATGTATCTTGGCTACAAAACGTTCTTCTTAGAGAAGATTTATACTACTATGTGAAGGTACCGGTTGTGCCGTGGAGTATGTGGGTGTGGATTTTTGTGAAACAACTTATTTTGGTATAGATGATTTATGGATGATTAGTTGTGGAATAAAACATTCATGATTTTTTAGATATATTTCATAGAGCTCACTATATTTCTTTTATGTGGTTTTTACTGGACAATTTCAGGAATGGTCTCTTATATGTCACTTTCCCATGGCACCATATATATGTTTTGTGTCATGGTGCCAATTAATGTGTCATTGTCTATTGGTTTCAATAGTTAAAAATTCCAATACCCTTTTCATATTCCAAACAAATACCCAATTATCAATAGACAGATTTTATTTTGGAGGCTATCTCGAGATGATTTCATCGTCTACAATCCTTTTCCACTCATATATTTTTTTCCACTCATGAATTTTATCTCTCTTTAGAAAGATAAATCCCCTTAACAAGGAGTTCCACTTTTTCTTTTCAAGTCTACATTTAGATTGATAAATCTAATGTAATTAAAATATTGAATCCCTATTTTGGTGGTATATAACTCTTTTTATTCCTATTTGATCATTATATCCTTCGATTCTATATTATCAATTTTCTTCATGCAATATTGATCATTTTATCATGTGATAAAAGGTACACAAACCCATAAGAAATTTTCCTACCAAAAAAATAATGAACTAAATACCATATTTAAAATGTATATTAAATTGAGTTTTCTAGAATTGGTTTTTGATTTCAAATGGCCATGGATTTTTAATATTGAGTACTTTTTAATGGAAATGATATGTTTATTGAATTTATTGAATGATGGACATGGTTGAAAATTTCATGATGAAATGACTTGATGAAGTTTCATAGAATAAATGTTTTTAAACAAATGTTAATTTTGAATGTATTGAAATGTATTAAATATCATTATTTGATTTTTAATTTTAAATGGAATGTTTGAACATAAATTTGGGAACATGAAAAGATAATGATTAATTGATTTGTAATTAATGAAATTATTATAAGAAATTATTTATTTTTTTGAATAAAATGTGAGATTAGGGGGGTATTGGGTAAAAAGGAGAATAATTCTAGGACAATGATGCCCTATAAATAGATTGAATATGGAAACTATATCTTACCTGAGTTTCATATGATTTCCCAGATTAAATATGGAATAATTCTATCCCAATAGTATGAGCCTTAGGTATGTGTTCATACAATTATACTTGATGAGTAACAGAGATGTATGATGATCATATAACCATTAACTACCAAACATTCATAATTATCGGATGATGCAATTTTTATTTTACTATTTTATTCTAGGGATTATATAACTATATACATTCATACCCCTCATCATATTATATATATATATATATATATATGTTTATTTAGTTTTGTTTTGGTATATTTTCCAGTTATCTAATTTAGAATTATGTATTGACTAAAAAAAGAATTATTACATTTTATGTTTTTTTTAAATTACATAATATGTTGTTTATTTTAATTGGATATTATTATGGAACATTTGGAGAAATCCAATCGGGGTGTTTTTCTCACACCCATTCATTGGAATCAGGAATTTTTATATGTTGTTATTTTAGTTTTATGGAAATTTAATGTTCTAGAAAAATCTGAGGGATGTACCTAATACATGGGATCATGGGTGATGGTGGCGACATATTGAACATTGGTTACATAATATATGGAGATTATAATTTTTTTCTCTATATTGAATTATATTTTCTTATATCTGATAAATTTATTTTGAATATCTATTTTATTATTCAACTATTTTAATTTTAAATAGAGTTTTTTATGGATAATGTTCAAAATTTATCTTTTATATTTTATTTAGGATGATTTATTAAAATGGGAATGTCATTCACTTGAACCTCTTATTCATGCCCTGCTGAAAGGTACTAACATGTGGGGTTCAGGATCACCCTTTATTCCATGCAATGGATGACTTGGGTACATTTGTACAATGGTATTACGAATGTTTTGTTATAAATAAACGGATCATGGAGAATTAAAACCATATTTAGAAATAGATTTCCAACCTACATATCTTCCAGTTACTTGAAAACCCCAAATTAGGTTTTTGTGATATGTAATATGGATCCTAGACACTTGAATTTCAAAGAGTATAAATATTATGATTCAAATGGTGAGGAAAATTGGATTTAATAAAATAGTGTGAGAATTAGAACATTTTATTATAATTATTTCTCATTGATTTTTTAATAAGGAATTGTACTCATAATATAATAATTTTTATTGAATATAAAATTGAAATTTTTTCATCCAATTTATCACAATGATATCTATTGGTGAATTTCCAATGTTTCACTTGTAGTAACTTCCATCAATGTTTTAGATTCCATCATGTTGTTAGTACAATGAATTATACTATTATATGCTACAACACTTATTACATGATCCTCCTTATAAAGAGGTGAAGGATGAAGTCTTTGACATCATTGAAAAATTCATTGATTACACAATCGATGTTTAATGTTTTATTATATTATCTTTTTCTAGTTAACATATAATGTCACATGAAAAATGGATTCTTATAGAACACTCGAGTATCTCATGGGTCTCTACTTTTAGGTAGCTATGAAATAACAACCTGAGATACCCAAGGAACTATTTAATAATAATTATGGGGAGGTAATACAATCAATGACACATGTAGTGAAGATCATTGGTTACATTGACTGCCTAAAGTCTTTAGGTTGTATGCTACCGGATGAAAATATCAGCAATCTCATTCTTATATTACTCCCTCCACTTTTCTCGGAATCTATTGTAATTTTTTATATTAAAAACATTGAGAACAATCTTCTAATTTTAAATAATATTCATCTAAAAGTAGATAAAAAGTTGAAACCTGAGAATAATTCTATGATTATGTTGATTAAATATAAATATGGTCTTATATTTATTCATCTAGAAAGGACAAGCTTCATCCAGGTTGAATGATACTGTCTATTATTGAATACATGGAACAACTATGAAATACATCATAAAAAACAAGGATAAAATATTGATCCATATTTCTAGAACCATACTCTTATGTGTGTGACATACATTAATGTGAACATATATTAATATTTTTAAATTCTCTACATATGTTGGTGTAATCGTTTGAATTGATTTGCAAAATTAATGTACCATAAAAATTATTTTTTAAAAAAATGGGTGCCATCTATTGCTGAATACAAAAACATGTATTATTCTCCTATAAATCACAATAGAAAGAGGATGAAGATCCTTAATTCCAAAATGATGATGTATAACCATTATCAATGTTATCTATTAACCATATATTGTTATCCATATAATTTTTTTGGTGGTTTTGAAGGTTAACTCAACTAGACTCCATTTTTATACATGGTAACCCTTTATCAAAATATAGGGGAATAAGGTTTCAAATTTGTGAGAAAATTGTGGTCTGTTAGGTGTCTTATAAGTTTTATTTGAGGATTTTCCAATGTTTCTTAACATTATATAATTTTACGATCCTTCATTAATTAATTAGATATTAATTTCACTTAAAAAATATATGTTTACTAATATGGTAATAAAATAAAATATTTTCCCTAAAATATTACAAACCCAAAAAAATCTAATTTTGTTACATTAAAAAACACTGAGAGTGAGATTTGTATCCATTTATTTTGAAAATTTAATCCTCTTCAAAAAATTGAAATTTTGTTGTTGGTTTTGAATGTATATCTTATACATGAAATATTTTAATGGTTATTCAAAAATATTTTAAAATAGATGCATGTATAATGTTTATATAAGAAATAATTAATGTAATTTAAAACATAAAGTAACATAGTGAACACAATTTCTAGGTTAGTATAATGAAATTTTATGTGAGTTATTTTTCAATAAATCATTATAATATTAAATGGAGAACCAAATACTTTTATTGGCATATTTTTTAGAATTTAATTTTCATCCCATAACCTCTGAATTTAAGTAAATATTTGTCTTGATTTTTTTATATCATTAATAAATTGAATTATAAAATAGATAAATGGAAAACATATTGAATATTTATATACAATACAGGTTTGAGAAAATATCAAGAAACATATAATGTGTTGAAATTAAAAATAAGAAACTTTTAATTTATAGAAAATTAAAATTATTAAAAAAGATTTCAGTAAATTCCAAAAAAAGGTCTAAACTTTTAAATAAGATGGACTATATATTTATACATATTGAAAGTAATAGAGGATTGATATGAATTAATATAACTACATCATGGTGGAATCAACCCATGGATTCTATGTGAATCCCAATTAGTATAAATTATAATAATGATATAAATTAAAATTTAACAAATCATTAATGGGGTGTGGGAATCACTATCCAAATGAAGACAACAAGAAATCATATTGTCATAGTATATCATGGTCCTTATTAGGAGATGAAAATAATATAAAATTTTCAATTCAACATATACTCAATATCATTATCTCATTAATCTTACCCTGAATAATAATCAATATTTTATACGAAAAAAATTTATATTCATGTCATTGGATATATAGGCCATCTAAATCACCAAGTGATTGGTTTTAGGAGACTAAATGAAATTGACTATGAATTTCTCTAGTTAGAACATTCAATGAATTTTAGTCATCTAATTCTCAAATTTTTTTCAAAAATCTACTGATGTTTATATTTTTTTCATCAGGTATAGTAAGTCCTTCTCATACGATACTCTACTTATTTTGACAAATCCGATCTAATATATATATAATACTACATATGAGGTGCTTAATATATTAGTGTGACCTTTAATCCTTTTATATAGACATTATTGTTATACTATTACATTTCAATGTGATGATATCAAAATTTCAGGGAAACAAATATAATAAATGGATTCATTTTTTAGTCTAAACCGATTCTCATTCTGTATCACAATCTTCAATATGGTTGGATTCTATTGAAAAAATAGGGACCAGTAAATATTTTTTTTAATCAACCACTTGAAATTTAAATATATTAATGTAAATTATAATTACTTTATAAATAAATTTCTTTCATTCATTTATTTTTCATTCCATAGATTCAAAATTTAACATAGAATACAACTTTGTTTTTTAATATACTATAGAAGGGGATGAATAAATAAATAAATTAAAACCCAAACGAAAAAGTTCTAAATAATACGATGTTGAAGAAATATCATCTAAATCTAATCAGTTGGATTGACCTTTATATAATTTTTATGATAATGAAAATTATTCATAATAAAATAATTTTAGCTTAAATTTATTGAATAATGAAGAAAATTTAAAATAAAATTCATTACATTATTAAATTGATTTCAGAACAAAATATGAAAAAAATTTGGTATTAAACCATCCTTTTATTTAATATAAAAATTTCATCTATATGAATACTTTTTTTTATAATTTTTATGAAACAAATATATTGTATTTTGGCAAACCAAGAAATGGGTGTGATAATAAAAATTTAAAAGTAGTCGATAAATATATGATTCTCATTATGTTTCTCATGGTTCCTAAATTATATCGTGTTCTTGCATATCATATAATTAAATAAAGAATATTAACTATGTTTTTATGTCTCTCTATTATAATCCAAAACTAAAACCAACATTATACAATTAATATTAAACAATTTAAAATCAAAGAATAAAAATGTTAGAGTAATTAAAAATATATTATTTACTAGTAATTATAAATTTTCTGCTAATATAAAAAATAATAACTAAAATTATATTCTTTTTTAATACTATAAACGTACTATATCTATATGATTTTTATTCATTCATTAAAAAAATATATATTAACAATACATAACATATATATGTGTGTATTATAATTATTGTTAATATATGTATATATACAATGTAGTATGTGTATTAATAAATATTTACAAATATAAGACTAATACATATTATATTTAATATACTATATAGTTAAAAATATGATTTTATATTCAGGTTATAATTAGGATTCAGTTAACACTATTAAAAGAAATCTATAAAAAATTATTAACTGTAAAAAAAATGTAAAAGTCCAGGGTGTTACCCTTTAATATTAAAAATTTCAATAACCATAGAATGTAATTATTTTTGAATACCCATTGAACATAAATGAATTCATTATGCACTGAGAAGTTTTTAACTGGAAAACGTAACTGTTAATGAATAAATCAATCTAGAATTATAAATCCAATGTGGGAACTCATTAAATCCAAAAGGAACACCCCAATCATTCCTAATGATGAAAAAATTACGAGATGCTGAATTTCTAAATTAGGGAATGAATAAAAAAACAAGTGTAGCAATGCAATAAGGAATTTAAATTTTTGAGACAAATTTTAGATGAATAAAAGTCATTTCTATATTTGGAGATAAAAATATCAACAAAAAGGTAATTAGAGTCAATAATCAATTTGTCCCATCTATTAGATCATGAAAGTAGAAGACCATGGAGGATAGAGATGCCTCCACAATAGAGGGATCCCAATCATCCCAGATAGAAAAACATTATTCTTCAAAAACATTTCTCTCATTCATGAAAACAATGATAAAAATACCCCCAGTAGATCTCAATCCAATAAAAACCATGTATACATCTCGAGAAAACCATATAGGGGAGGATCCTAACAAAACATTCTCTAATGGATACTCTCTTTTGAGGATTCAACTCTATTCTATGTCTAATAAATTTTCTAATCTAAGGAACTCTCATTCCAAAAAAAATTGGTGTAATTTTATTAGAAAACAAATTCATTATATCTTTTCCTAACCAATAATGATATTGTAAAAATCAGTCCAACCATACATTGCTTAGGGGAAGAAATAAAATTATCAAAATTATGAGCAATTTCATTATTTGAATCAATGAATTAGTGGATATTTGATCTCCAAAAAATCCAAACACCATAAAATTAATGGGGAATAATAACTACTTAATGAGTGAACTACATATTACAAAGGAAAACCTGATGATTTTCATCTAATGAATGAAGTAAATAATTAAGATTAATTAATTTAAAAAAATATCATAACATGTCATACAAAAAAACATAAATTTTGATCACATTGAGAGACCAAATAGCATTCCAGATCCCTACTGGTGGGCCTATGGTACATCATCCACCATAACATTAGTCAGAATAGAGAGTATAAATTCCCAATATTCCATCTTCCAACATAGTTTGTGAATTCAATTTTTTTGAAGTGAATGTATTATGAAAAAAGATGTTAGGGTCTCTATCATTGATCCAAATAAAAATATTATCATCATCTGAATCATCATATTAAAAATTAAATAAATCCCTTACTATTCCATTTTTAAATCCTAAGATAAAATTATAGGAAACAATCAAATCTAATCTATCTTTTATCCAAATATCCTTTTAAAATAATTTCTATAACATTTAAAATTATATAATATAATCCATTCTAAAAAATGTTATTATCTCATCATATACACAATTAAAAATATTATTGTGAGGCCCCAAAAAATATTAATAAAACAAACAGAATGAAAATAGTTTTCTAGAAATACCATTGAAAAGATTGCATTTAGTAAAGGAAATTAATACATCCATAAATTGGTGGAAGGGATCCTCTATGAAAATTAGAATTCATGAACATAATCACTATGATGTGTATGGGGGGAAAAAATAAGCAGAACACCAAAACCCTAATAATGCCAAACTACGATTTCTCATGTAGATGATGAAGTAAATTGAGAAAAAATTTAAAGATGATGAAATTAAAGAAGGTGGTAGAGAATAAAGGATATACATGCTTTGTTCCTTTGGGACCAATGTCAATAAGAAGAAGACCTCCTAGAATCATGCTGTTTTTATTCAAAATGAATTTAAATATATAGGATTAAATGCATCACGAATGAAAAGGAAATTAATGATTACCATATTTGTAAACATAGAAATAATATAAAAATAAATTAAATACATAGAGGTTCGATGTTGAAATCCGTCTAGTGGTCCTAATATCCATAATATGGAAGCCAAATTCACTATACACCATGAGTTGTGGACTGCTTCATACATTTACTCTTCTGGAATAATAATTTAAAAGGACACACTTATTCCACCAATTAAGGATATCATTTTAACCATAATCCAACCATGATGTAATGTTATGTAGGATAACATGTCACTAACGGTGTAGTGACACAATAGAATATTGTTGGAAGGAAAGGATATTTCCAAAGGGTACAGAGAGCCAAATAGAGATCAGAAGATAAAAAATGATCAAATTATAACCAACAATGTGAAATAGGTGTAATCAATCACTTGACACCCCCAAAGAATACAACCAATTAAGATGATCCATGAAACCGACCAGACTAAAATTCTTGATCACTTACCCAATTATTCAGTACATGCGGATAGTGAAGATCAATATTGTGGTGCAATAGATCTACAACCATGAAAAGGAAAAAGTGGATTAGTGACTAAGAAGAGGAATGATCCAACTATTTGGCCAAAGATGATGGACAAAAGTAAAGGCCCATTATTGTATCAAAATACCAAATAGATAGAATAATCATATCAGATCAATTTTTTTCCATGTAAAATAATATAACACATTCACCATTCTTGAAACTAATAAAATATAATATTGGATGATAAATAATATGGCAACTTTAAGATAAAACAACAATTATTAAAATAAAAAATCTTATCCATTTTAAATTGAAATTGGTGAGGATATTTTAAATATAATAATAGCATTTGGACCAAATTTTTACAATATAATAATATTATAATTTACATAATTTTTGGAAATTTTTAAAACTATCAACCACGTTACCCATAATGTGCATCTTTTTGACACACAAGGTTCAAGGATCTATAATATCTATAATAAAGTGTAGCCGAATATTTTAATGACATGACTTACAATCAAATACTAAATTTCTAGATAAATTAATATAATATTAGATATAATAATAAACAATGATAACATAACAGAGAATGTTAATTTCATATGGAATGACTTTCAACCAAAATTCATCTTATACAACCACTACCAAATTAATGTACTCTTATTCCATGGTTGAAAGAAAGTATGTGGAATGAATGTTACACTACTATGAAATGAGACCACATCATATTTTAAAAATATACACACTCAATGAATTTTGGGTATTATTATTTTTCTCATTGTCAATTGTTTTGTTTCAATCAATAATTTTAGAAGTGTCAACATTTTTACCAAAACAAATGGGCCCATTAGAACTAAAAAATTAATAACTATCAATCTATTTGTGTTCATACAATGTTGAAAAAATTTATTGGACATAAATATAATAATGGTGAATATTTCATTGAATATGTTAGACTGATTTTAGATCATTCTAGACATGATGTTTCTTAATATGTTAGCATAAGACATTTGAGTTATAAGAGAAATATCATTAGAATTTACAAGTGTATATTCCAATGAAAATTTAATGTGTTTTCCAATAGGCACATTTCCATTTTTTATAGATTAAAACTTATATCTCTTAAGAATCATTAAAATTTATGTATTTTAAAATAACAAAAAATGTTTATTAGTTCTATTCCAAATAATATCAACATAGGAAATTTCATTTTCTTTACTTAATTCATTCATTTAAAACACTCCATTTCATTGATTTATAACAACAACAATGACATTAATGTTTTTTGAAATAATATACATAAAAAAGAATAAATCATAGAGTTTTTAGTTTATTTGAAATAAAAAAAATTAATATATTTACTTTATATAGTTCGGTTATATAACATAAGGGAATGAAATTTCTAATAGAATTTCCTCAAGAATTTCCTTAAACAACAAAATGATTTTTCAATATGAATACATGAATGAATTGTAATTCCATATGATAATTATGAGGAATTTTCATGTAATGCTCGTAATTTAAATGACTATTATAGAATTTAGTTTCAACATAAATTTGATCATTGCTATGTTTACTCTTGGTAATAAAATAAAGTACATTTCCAATAGATAAATGATTGGAAACATAAGAAAATATCTTCTAATACAAAATTCCATATGTTTAAAGTAGTCCCTTTTAAACTATCCTTGAATTATATTTAATTTTATTTTCATAAATTTCTTATTTTTTCCATCTATAAAACCATTTACAACAAATTATTCTAAAATTGTGTAGTTTATTTATAATAGAACAATTATTATTTTTTTATTAAAGAATGAATTTCTTAACCCATGTAATGGACCCCACATTTAAATGTCTTTTAAATTTATATCATCATTATATGTATGATGGTAATTATCTAAAATATCTTGGGAAACTTGAAATTCTTTTGAATCTATATAATATTTGAAGAGTTGAGGAGGAAGTCGACAAACTCTCCTCTATGTATATTAGTTTAATTGATTATCCCTATTATTGGGAGGATATTCCGTTTTAGAATAGAAGGTGTAACTAATGTCAAAAACAACCTAGATATTTTTCTATGTATGAGGTCGATTAAGCTATATAGTACCCTCAATGTGGGATGAAGGTTCATTTTCATCACCATATTCAAGGGTTGGATCAGTAGTGCTTGACATTGTAGGATTTGATTTGGTATAAGAGGACTCATGGAAAACAACATACATACATTCAAGGATATTTTTTATAGGTTATATAATACCAAATTCCTATACACTAAACACCCTCGGGATACACTGTTGTGATGTGTTTATAATCTCATGGGTGAAATTAATCAATTTTATTGTATACACATATAGTAAAATCAATGATCATTATGTAGATATATGAGAGAGTCATACCATTATAAAGTTCATTAAGTTTATAAAATTGATTCTTAGGGGAAGAAAAACTATTAATGAGGTAAACAGAAGTGGTGGAATCATGTGACGAAAAAGATTCAGGGATACCTGGGCAGCTAGAATGATTCATACTCTCTACAAAATAGGTCTATTAATTTTATATTGAAGAATTTTATTTGGGATTGGTTCAAAAACATTACTATGTATTTCAAATCCCTCATATTGAAAAAATTATATATACTCAGATGATAGGTACCCTAGTCCATTATTAGTTCTTATTGTATTAATTTTTTACCCAACTAGTGTTTCATCACATATTTTCCATGATTAAAATCCAGAAATAAATAATATTTTTTCCCAATATAAATCCAAAAGGATATTTAGAATTAATATATATAAGTTAAAAAAATTAGAACCTTCACAATGGGATGAAGTACTACCTTGTCACCATAAGTAAGAATAAATGTATTCAAAAGTGTTAGAATCTTAAACGGAGTACATATTAAAGGTAAATATCATATCATTTTCCATCACACTATCACAAAAATGAATGTTCTGTAGTTATGAGGTCACACAATTGAACTCTATTATTGTGTTATTCATGGAAAGTGTGGCTAACATTACCCAATCCCCAATTTCATAACATAATATTATCAGTATTGGTTATGAAGGAACCACAAAATTTGCATGAATATGTTTTTCCATTAAAGGCATACAACCCATTAATGAGAGACCCTTTTTTGATAGTTCTAGTACCATTGATGATTTTTATGTATCGTGCCTCAGTAATAAATTTTATCCCCTTTTGGTTTATGATTCAAAATTTAATCAGGTTTTAATGATCTTTGGGAAGCCACTTAACATTAAGCAAAGAGATAATGGGATGGTCATACAGTTCTAGAAAAAGAAAACAACTTTTGTCTATCATACACCTCATATAACTACTTATTAGGGCACATTCATATACTATTTATATGAATTATATGAATGAATATCTAAAGGGATACATGCGAAAAGAATATCATGAGTCAAAGACCCCATCATTATTGGGTTTAGGGTTGGGCACAATTAAAATGTCAGATGTGTCATAAACAGATTCATGTTGAAGGGGCTGGTAAGTGGGATATTTTGATTAATGTTCATGATTATATTTCATACATTTGGGTAGAGTTTTTCCATGTTATGCATAATTAAAAAAACAATTATTCTCTCGAAATAAGTATACTTAGGATTTTGTTCATTAATATTCATTCATTTATCATTATTAAAAGAAATAATTTTATCTTCTGACAACGGGATACCCCTTGTGAAAAAGCTCTCCACCTAACCCTTTATTCATGGTTTATAGTGTAATAATTTGGAGGTAAGGAATGACATAGCCACTTTAAGTGTTAATGTGTCGCAAATTAACATCATAGATTCTATGAAGTTGTTGTAGGAATTATCTAATGTAATTAAATGGGTCGTTTCATGATGTTTATGATTAGTAGTAACATTTAAGTTTTCTAAATCTGACAAAACATAGTTAAATTCATCTTAATTGGCCTTTATATAACAACCATGATTCATCTTAAAAGGTAAAATTTAGTGATTTTTATAAATCCAACCAAATAATGAATCTATAATGTATATTTTTTCTAGTTCAGGTCATATTGAAGAAGAAAAAGATTCATCGAAAGATTCCTAAAGAACACTATATAAAAAATAAAGTAGAAGGAACTATGGGCTCTAGCTATCACATCATGTGAAATGACATTATATTTACTAATGATTTGACGAATTTCATTCACAATAACACTAGGTTTTTAAAACCCAAAATCGGAATCAATTAAACCCTACTAAACATGTATGGCTCTTATCATAATTTTCCAATGAATAATTTCATAATTTACATAATAATTAACTATTTAAAAACAATTTTTGACATGTTTACTATATTAATACATCCCAATTTCATCTGTGAAACATTATGAATACACCCCCAATGATTGACCAATCTTGTGGTAAAAATAAATTTATCAAATAAAAAACAAATTAATAATAACTAATAATTTGAAAATGTATCTAATTGAATATAGTAGATAAATTGATGTTATTTAAGTAGGAAAAATATTGATTAAATTAAAATAAATAACTATTGAAACTAGAATTCAAATTAATAGTAAAATTAAACGAATTAATATCTAGTAACACTTTGAGAGTTGTAAGGGTGGACCGAACAAAATTAGAACAATTAAAAGCTAAGGGCACTAAATTGTTGTTTTTCACATAGAATATGGAATCAATATAAAATAATCAGTCAAAAAATAATAATTAAATAAATCATTAGAGAACACAATATTTACATACTTTATTACCTTTAGTACCAATGTTTATGAAATGAACAGAACCATGAATTATGAATTTTATTATTCTCAATGAATAAAATTATATAAGATGAAATATATAAAGAAAAATATAATCAAATAATCAAATATTTTTATTATTTGGAATAAATCGAAACAAAAACAAATATGTAAAGTAAAATAGTTGAAATTGAAAAGCTGATCTAGATCCCTTCTAAATAGTTTCACTAGAATCCTTGATTTATGGAATCCATATTACCTCTATGCATCTGGAATTTTATGTAAAAGGCCACACTTCAGCCACTAAGGACACAAACAATCTCTATCCTATGATGTACATGAGTTTAATTTGAGGAGGATAACATGCAAGGACTAGTTATATAATGAGGAAAAATGTTTTTGAGAGCTATGGAATCTCTAGAATGGACCTTGATCACATGAAAACCTAAAATAGCACACCCAACACAGAGAGTCTATGATTCCATGCCATCCAAATAACTAGCACACCCAACACAGAGAGTCCATGATTCCATGCCATCCAAATATCCTGACCACATACTCAATTAGCCCGTAAAGGTGGACAGTGTAGATCAATCTGTTGGCATGATGGATTAATGACAAAAAAATACACATGGATCAAAGAATTAGTAGAGGAAACAATTATGGGAAAAATATAATGTTATGTCCCAAAGAATATTCCCATGTATGTAAGATAAATCCAAATTAATATCATAATCCAAAAATATCAATTTTTAATCATGTTAAATAGAATTAATGTTTCTTCACATGTGAAACTAATAAAAAATAAAAAAATTAGGTAAATAATATGATTAGTTCAATATGAACACAAAATAGTACACCTCATAATTAAAAAACCCTTATGAAATTATTTTAAAAATATGATTTCACAATCTACCAAATGAATATTTGGACTTGCATTATCTCCACCCAAAAAAATCCATTTGATAAAGGAGTTGTTTAAAATTTAAATTTGGGGATCTGAATAAAGACATTGAATATGGTCAAATATCATGAGATACATCCTTAATAAGAATCCCCCTCCCTGCATTTGAAATATTTTTTTATGGCCAAAACATATTTTCATACACTTTATTAACAATTGGAGAATAGACCTGTGTCTATGAAATTTTGATATTATTCAGAAGTCCCAAATAAATTTTTTTCATGACACTATAAGAAATACCCATACATACATCAATTTATCATTCTATAATAGTGAATCTCTATTACTAAAAGAAATTTCAAAATTTTCATTGTTATTCCCTAACCATAAGACATTTCATGAATAATGAAATTTTTAAAAACTAAACAACATTATTGAGGATTATCACACACAAAGAGAAGAATATTTCCTCTAAAGTAGAAATGAATCCTTTGAAGGTTTTTGTGACATAAAATTAGTCCATGAATGAAGCATTTCCCAAGGAATATAAATTTAGATGAGAGAATATGGCTTTCCCCACAATAAAGATCTAATTATTTTAAGGATTCACTTTTTATAATCCCCATGAATATTTATAGATATCATTAATGTTATTCCTGGAAGACAATGATGTTACTAAATTCATTACAACCTTCACCAATATATCCCAAATCCCCATTATATATGTTACCATCCTAGTAAATGACCATTCAGTAATATCATATTCTTTCATCATATCACAACAAGTGATCTTTTTAAATAAGAGTGGGTCTTCATAGAGTTGAAAAAATCATAAGAGATAGAATAATTTTCAATATCACATCACATAATGAAAAATAATCTTTTATTTTTATTCATAGTAAGAGTGAGGATGACTTATAGGCATGTAAAAAAATTTATAGAGATAATATAAAAAATTATATTTTAAATAAAAAATTATAGATTGTAATTGTTTTCAAGGGACTATAAATTTTTGGAATTACTGTAATCAAAGACTAATTGAAAGTATTAAGGGAATAATATTAAATCCACACATCCTTCAAAATTAAAATCACATCATTTCTAGTAATATTAATAAAATTGAAAAATAAATATCAAAAAATATACAGGGAAGGAGGATTAATTGAATGAATATGTTGAAGAGCACTGGTGATTTTGTTATAAGAGATTTCCTATTCTATATCCTGATTCATATCATCAGTGATAGTATTTTGGATGAAATTAGTCATCCAAAAGGAATATTTAGCGCTTTTTGAAATGAAAAAATTTGGAACAATATTTAGAATGATGTTGGGTGTTTTTCGTGCATCATCAAATGTTCTACCCATTATATCATCCATGGAAGAAATATTGTTTTCCACCTTGAGGAGGATTTTTAGTGGAATTTTTTTTTATTTTTATAACCATCCCTATGATTTTTTTATTTCTTTGAAGATACTTTTTCCCACCATTTTACTTAGGGAATCATTCATGTCTTTCTAAAAAACGATATATTCGAAATAATTGAATCACTGCTCATGATGAACAAAAATATATTCATATGTTTCTCTATTGAATTGATGAAACTATAAAATTGTTCAAACCTTGTAGTACTAAAATTATATAAATTGGTGTCCAAATTTTGTATTTTAGATCAGAAGCTCACATTCTAACCATCCCATGAAGATCAACCAACCTCCTCACATGTGTTTTTCTAGAGAAAAAAAAAATTATTGTAGAATGCATAATTTTTTCTCCCCCTCTCCACATGAGAATCTATAGAAATAAGGACTAATATGTGATCACAAGAAACTAAAGGAAAATTGTATATTGAAAAAAAAAATACAATTACTTGATCCCAAAAATATGTCTATGAATTCTACTATATGGACAACAACTATTCAACCTCTAATCCAGCTGAAATAGATCCTAGAGAAACCACCACCATTTAGGGAATTCACAATGTGTGAGTCTCGAATAGAGTTTATTGTCATGTAAATTCAACTACTTGTGCATTGTTATTAATTGAAATAAATAACTTCATTAAAATATCCCCAAACAGAGAGAGTATCTAGAAGTAAATTACATAGATGAATCAATAGAGAATATGTCACAATCATATTATAATGGATAGGACACCCATATACACTTACTAAATTAGAAAACATGGACCACATTTTTGAAATCAAATATAAAATTTGATTTTAAGAGAGATTGATAATATTAACATCCCAATCTATAATTAAAAATATTAAATTTACACTAACATTATTGTGGATTTATATAGGCAATATATTATTAAATCCATTATTCAGACCCATCACATGGGAATCCATTTTTTTACAATATAGTCATGTATAAAAATCTAAAATCATGGGGTATTATGAGTTCCTCAAGAATAGAGTATAAACTATTAGGGTTTTTTCCAAGACCCTTACAATTACAATATATAATATTCATTTTCCCAAGAGGGATATGATTTATCTACATTTTCATCTATCAATGAATACATTACATGACCGTCGACTATCAATATCTTTTGGAAAATATGTTCCTCTACATCAAACAACTATTCATGGGCCCATTTTATATAGATGATTAGTAATTTTGAGTCTTTAATATTATGTTCAATATGGGGTTTTATTTTCCTTCCTCGATTAGCTTTAATATTAGAATAATAATGATCTTTCTGACATAAATTAGATCCCCCAATAACAGAAACCATGGAAGCATATCTAGGTAGACCATCTTTTAAATTTCATACAGTTATAATTTTAGGTGATACATATATTAAATTATCATCATCAAGACAACAATAGTGTTCCAGAACATTAATATATTCATCAAATCTTATTCATGAATATATGTTAATTTCCTAGGGAAGAGACTCATAACATCGATTCTCAGTGGAGAGATATCTCATGCAATCTGGTGAATCATTTGTATTATATTCATCATTAGTAAAGCAATGGAACTCTAGTGGATCACTTATTTTATGTATAAGTGACCATCATGTAACATTTCATAAGAAATACTTGGTGATCTCAAAAAAATATCACTGGATTTCCATTGATGGGACCTCAATCCATTCACATTATATATATCTAAATGTTTAAAAACCTTTCTTTTCTCAACCTATGAGATGAAAATCCCATATGATAGTTTCATGTGGATAAAATAGCTACACTATATATACAAATATCCATCCGAGATCACACTTTTAATCTCAGATTTCTTCTCAGAGAAATATAGAACTCAAAATAAAGATTAATGAAAAGGCAGACTCTATTAATCAAATGAAACCTACAAACTTGAATCCTTAGACAAATGAAAACTACCACATAGGAGTGGTCTATCAACATTTACTCGGGATCTCACCATGATTAAAGATCCTAGTTAATTAGATCATGTGAATCCCAATCTATATATTTTATGGTGACATTTTCAATCAATATTAGACTTTTTAGTCCATTGTGAAAATAGAATCCAATTAATATTTTACTCAAATAGAGAAAACGAAAAAAAAATCATAATCATTGAATTCTTAAAATATTTCACAAAATCCCAATTGAATGGATATCAAATGACCATTCTCTACCATCTATAAAAATATATTTTCAAAAAGAGATGAATCTATTAAAATTCACTCCAGATTACACTCCTAAAATAGGAACAATGTTTTATAGTTTTTACACAATTCGAATGAAATTTCACAAAGATGGAAGATTAAATGATATAATTTCCAATAATATACCCACCTGATAAAGGGAAAGTCATTTATGGTAGGATTAATCTACTCTATAATCTATAGTGAATGAGAGAATATCATTTTCTAAAAGAAAAAAATGTTTCTAGTTTTTGATCAGGTCATTTTGGGGTTGAAGTAAATCCACAAGAATTTATAGTTACCACATAATTTTATATTCGGTTAAAATGATGTTTATAAAAAAATTGATATATGAATTTAAAGAAATCCAAATGAGTTTTTATGGTGCATGTCATGGTAATCATAAGAACATGAAGAAATAATTGAAATACCTATAAATAACAATATATATAACACGATTTAAGTTATTTGGTTCCTTTATGCATGGGTATGACATCACTTGAGCCATTTTTTTATTACTATGAATCATAAAAATAAGAAATACACGCTTGAAGAGTAATGAAGTTGAGCTGAGAATCAATCAGTGGAGGACGACCTTGTTGAACTAGGTAGTTTTGATGAAAAGATTCATTTTGAGTCCACATTGTCCACTCCATGACTGACAGACACACAAAATATATATGGATAATGTATCAATCAAGATTCAAATGATGAATATATTATAATTCCATGAGTGAGATTTTAAAACCTGGTTACAATGAATATAATTCATGATATGAAATCACCTTGGGCGGACAATCATCCCAGACCCAAGGCCAATTAAATCTCCACTAAATATCTATCAGATATGTACTTATTATTGAAGGAGGTAGTACAAAAAGGACCAATGGGAGTAAAAATGGATTGGAAAGACCACTTTTCCTCTTCTATATTGAGATCCTCTCTCCACAGTAAGTGATTCTGTCTTTGAGTGATGCCAAGATGATGAACATAATGAGAACAGTAGAAAAAAATTGTCCAGAATAATATAAGTCATCAAATCAAAATGAAGAGGATTAATAATGGATTGTGAGTGAAAATTCATGAAGTGTGGTTATAATTAAGAGGTGAGATCTGTGTGGATGGAGGATATAGAACATGTAGTGCATATATTAGATGGGGGCCCAACTCGTGGGACATATGTTAGCATGCCATTGGGTACAAAAGGAGTGACCCCAATCAACACCAGGGAAAAAAGAACATCTGTGAGAAATGATATCTATTAGATCACCCACTATAAATGATCAATAATCAATCACTTAATTTTATGTATAAAAAATATAATAGAAATGAAAACACACACCATGTAAATAGTGTTCATGAAACTAAATCACCATGAAATACCCCATATGAACAAAAAACCATAATAATACATATCAAAATCAATCTATTGTAAATAAAACATACGAGAAAACCTAAAAGAATTAAATTGCAGTATTTATGGGTGGAATAAAATAAACAATATCCACATATATATTTAATAAAATTGAAATGTTGTATAATTTGGATCAGGTTCATTAGTCTAAATCTCTAATAATATTAGATAATGTGATGAGTATAGTAAAAATATCATCCAGATTGGACCCCATCGTTATCATAGTGATACTTACTATCTAAGATTCTTTAATTTTCATAAAATTTAATTATAATATTTATGTGAATCGATCTACCATATAAAATATAGTTCTTCTAAATAGTCAATGTTGATTGGATGTGATAGTGATGAACAATGATTTTAACATATAAATATTATTGATAAATCAATGCTCGTAACAATATGTCATCCATGATAAAATATTTCAAGGCTATATACTCATCCTTAGTTGTGTAAATGGAAAAAATAAATTAAAATTTTCACTAATAAGATACATATCCTCTACAAAAAATAAATACAATATGAGTGATTGAATTTTGTTTGTCAAAATCCCTAGAGAAATTTGAGTCAACATTAACAATAAATTCATGAATAATTTTTTGAATTAAGACATATTAAATGAATAATTAATTAGACATAGATATGTAACTGAGGATCCACTTAATAACTTTCCATAAAGGAATTACAGATTCCTTAAAATCCATCTCAATATATTCAGAAAATAACCAATGTGGGTTAGTAGAGATCATAGTAGACATATGACTTCGAACCAGATTTTATATTGGGATCAAACTCATGAACACAACTTCAACATCATTTTTATGGTAATGTTCAAAAGAAATATAAAAATATTATCCTAATGGAATTTTTATATCAATAATTTGTCCAGTGATTAATATTTTCAATACCTTCTTAGAAAAACCAATATGTGAGAGGTTCATGTTTTTTTCCTTCTTAAATATTATTTTGTTCATGAATTTTTCTTGTTATCATGCCCAATGTCTTCCATTTCAAAGACATTGTTCAATTATTTCTTGAAATATTTTATAATCCTCAAATTTCTTATAGATTAAAATTATGTCATCAAAATATAATACTATAAATATAGATTAATTTTTAATAGTTTTAGTTTATACAAATGAATCAAACTTACTTATGAAAAAATTATTTTCAACAATAAAAGAGTCAAACTTTTTCTACAATTTATTATAAGACTATTGAATCCCATATAATGATTTATTAAGACAGAAAGCATGATTAGGTTTGACCTAATTATAAAATAAATTGGGAAAAGTAAAATGTAATTTTTTATCAAGGGTACCAGGCCAAATGTGGGTTTTAAATATAATTTCTCAATATTCAAATCATTCTTGGAAGAGAAGTAAAATTGAATCAGTATAGATGAATGTTTAGAAACACGGGATAGTGAATCACAATAAAAAAGTCCACTATGTTAAACAAGTAATTTAGTAAAACCATGGGATTTAATCATGATCTTAGTTTCTCCAACATTGTTTACTTATTATAATATACTTATACATATGATTTATTATTATTTATATTATTTTCTAATGACAAATCTCAGTAATTATTTTTATATAGTAAATTCATGTCATATTGCATAGAGACTAACAACATAGAAGCTTATATAGACTTCAAATATTGTTTATATGATAGAGGTTCATCAATGTATAATCTATGTGACACATTAAATGTATATGAGCAAATATCAGCCTTGTTGAAGTAGTCCAGAGGCCTAATTACTCTTATCTAATTATTTTGATTATGTTGATAGTAATGTATTATGATCCCTTATAATTGAAGGATATCTAGAGGTCTCTCCAACCATATTTGAGGACTCTACATACTCTATTTAGTTATAATTTGAGAGAATAAATTCTAGAAATAGTATATATTTTCTAACTATACACATTTGATAACTTCATTAATCTGTCCGTAGATGATATCCCTTAACACACTTTTGATAACCTAGAGAAATAAACTTTTTATCCATAAGAGAATGATTATCAGTACATGTATTAGCAAAATCAAAGGATATCAGAATCCTATTGTGTGAAAGACTGTAGGGTGAACCTTTCTAATTCACTTTTGGTGTTTGAAAATATTTATCAGAATACGAGTATTGATTTATCAATTATATATCCATAAAAGTATCCTTGTCCCAAAAGGAAATGGGGTTTATAGAGGAGAAAAACATCGACCAAACCCTTTCAGGGATAATCTTGTTCATCCATTCTTTGAATACATCTAATTTTCTTGTTTTCACAACAATATGTCATCTCATGATTCAATCCTAATCACATAGTTTTATGAATTTAATGAAAAAAAATTAAATTGGTTATCAATTCATTAAGGCTTTGAGTTTCTTGTGAGATTCACATTCTACCCTAGATTTCCATTTCTGTGATTTCTTAAATGTATTATTTATATACTATTTTATATAAATCATTAAATTCATTAAGTATTCATAAATAAGGTATGAGAAGTAATAACATCTACCATGGGTGGGGACCCTAGAAGGACCATACTGATCAGAGTGTATACATTCAAGGGGTTCATTAGCCATAATCAAGGATCTACAAAAACATAATCTTTTAGATTTTCTATGTGAAAAAATCCATATAGAAAGGTAAATTACTATGATTTAAATTACTCAAATCCCTAATTTTACATGTTCATCAAGACCATTGGTACTTATACTCCCTAGAATTTTATAAAATATGATGGTTCTATCTAGATATGAATCATAAGAGATGTTTAACTAACGTATATGAACCTTACCATCTAACATATATAAACTATAAAAAATATTCCATAACATAATAGGGAGGGATCCTCAGTCAATACTATGACTTCAAATGTTTGATCTAAATGTATATCCCTTTATAGTCAAGTTTTCCTCGGTAAATGATTTTTTTTATTTTCTGGTTCCCACCAAACCTCTAGAAGTATATCAACATTCTTATCATTTATGTATAATGATATAGTGTTGTTTCCCATATATTGAAATATCTTTCAATCCCCTATATATACATATCCAAATTTACTTTCTCTAAAAGAAATTATTTACTCCCTCCTATGACACATGTGGAACGACCACCCGAAATCAAGGATCCATTCCTCAAAGATGTAATTATCATTATCACTGAACAAATCATTAGTGCCAAAATCATACTCAACTGAAAACGAGTGGTTATTAATTTTTTTTTTCTGTAGTCAGCATTTTTTTTGGGAAGTTCCTCTTAAGGTGACAAGGTTTTTTAAAATGAAAACAATTAATTTCATTATTCTTGCACATAAATCAGTGCATCTTTGATAGACCCCAAAACAAACTTGTACTCATGGACTAAATTATACCCCAATGTTAAATTTTACCCATATTGTTTAGAAACTCTTCTTAATACTTAATACTATCCATTCATTGAAGGGGTTTTTAGAGTGATGATTATTTAACATATTCAAGAGAAATGTTTTATTTTATATACAAAATGGAATATTTATATGAATTATAGGAATCATCTAATGAAATTAACATTAATATGGATTTATTCGCATCATGAAATTTAAGGTCTATGATGGATTGATTAAACTATAATTTTTCAAAATCATAAATGTTTTTCATGAATGCAGTTCTGGGATGCATTTTGAAAGTATATAATCTCATTTTTTGGTAAAATATAAAAATATGTGACTTGTTCATATAAAAATATTTATGTTTATACCAAATACATGTAGTAGACGACTCATATACATCATCTTTATTTACCTGATCTCTTAATGATAAGAACATTAGTATATGAGATTTTAGAAGTGTCTATTAGTGAATATCTACATAAGTGATAATAGTCTATTAATCTAGGGAAAGGGTAGAGACTTCCATTAATAGTTATATAAATGGATTCAATTAATTCATTGTGATCTCTTAGTGAATTCAATTTAAAATTTCGAAGATTAAAATGATTTTCCCTCCCAATTTTTTTGATATAAATTTTTTTAGAGATAATTATTTAAATTTTTGTGTTCTCTGATATCAAATTTTTTAGAAGACTGTAATCCCCAAATATGATAAGTAACCAATGGATTGTATATACAACTAAAAAGATATGTTTGAACAATCTAAAATATGAATTATAATAAAACAGAATGATATTTCTTCAGATATGAATCATTGTACTCACAAAAAAAGAACGACATAAATGAGGGATCCTCAAATAACACCATATATAATGTAATTGTATCATATTGAACCAATATGTATGGAGATAACACCATCCTATAGATTTTTATTATTAAAAATATAAATATTAATAAGAAAATAGACTCTTGGTAAAAATAAGTCAAGAAGTGAATCTATCTTAGGATTATGGATTTATTGAACTATCTAGAAGTGATTAAATTAATCATATTGATTCAATGCAAACCACTCTATAATGGAATAACACAAACACACATACCGATGAACGATATAGTTTCTATCATGAACAAGATCGATAAATTTCATATAGATCCAGGAATCATAAACTGAAAATAAATTACAATGAATTGAATTCAATATCTGAAACCACCCTTGTTTATCATTTATATCAAACCAAAGGTCGAGCCAATATACACATAATCTCCACCATATCGATACTCCAGTTGCATGGGAAGGAATAAACATAACCGAGGGGAGTATATATGGTTGGTAAACCCTTATTCCATCCTATACATTGAGATACTCTTTGCACAGTAGGGGAAGAACAATATGGAATCTCCCAAGATGAAGAACCACATGGGAAACAAATAACCAAAATAATCCAAAATGAAATCAATCAATGAAAAAAAATTTATTTTATTCCAAATGGAATGTTAGAAGATTATCTAGTGGAATGATGAAAACTACTAGATGAGATCCATGTATACTGTTGTGATGTATCCGATAGTTTTTCTAATAGAAGGTGCACCTATTGGTGGGATAGATTCCAGTCTTCCATTAGAACAAAAGGGATGACATGAACCAATACTGAGTAAAAACTCATTACCAGATGAAATGACTTATATTAAATTTCCCATGATAAATGTTTGATACTAATGTGATACACTATACGGATAAAATATATATGAAATAATAATATAAAAAGCAAATAAATAGTGGCCTTGCAGATATAACCCCATCTAATAACTCAGTGACAAGAGTAACCATGGATAAAATATAAGAATATAAAAAACAATGTAAATAAATAATAATAGAAAACAAAGAGGGTTTAAATTTCAACATTTATGGGGGGTTATAATACAACTCTTCATATTCAATCTTATGTGACCCAAAACTATAAAAAATGATTTCTAATTAACAAATCCCACCAAGATTAATGAAGAATGATATTGGGACCAAAATACCTTGATGAAATCCCAATTAAGAAGAACCTTGGATAAAATAGTAAGAGGAATCCATATGAAGAAACCTTTATCTAGATAATACTACACATAATTATCTTAAAAATGTGACAATTACTCCAATCATAAAAAAATAAAAATAAAAAACTAGAACATTTCACACCATAACATCATTAAATGGATGTACAAAAATATAAAATTTCAAGTTTTTTTAAAAATTATTATATTAAAATTTTATTGAATATAATTTTCATCTCCACCACAACCATCATTATTGAATAAAAGTAAATAATACTCTTTTTGTTGAAATATTATTGATTTAAAGAATTTTTTTATTTATTAGTTTATTTTTCCATCTAAAAATTATATAATATATTACATAATTTAATGATCTATAAATGAACATAATAATATATTTACACTTCAGATGCATGGTAAAATAGATAGATATGAAATTTAGTTAATGTAGATTAACGATTTAAAAATAGTTTAATTATAAATTAGAATGAATATATAATTCCTTTATAAATTTTTTGGGATGTCATTATTTTTGGAACAACATTAGTCAATCGATCCTATGGATGTAGTTTTTAAACCCTTGTGTACCATTTCTATACCTTTCATACCTATTGAACATTCCCTACCCTTCCACACTCATCCATCTATCCACATTCATATCTATAGTTTTTTAACTAAAATACAACAAAAATAAAAAACACCAAAAAATTCCTTTGAATAATTCCCTTCTGATAAAGTATTTGATGCCACTATATATTATCACCATTCCATATGGAAATGGGGTTCACCACATTATGTCAAGGTGTGACTTAATTCTAAACCATGTAAACCCCAAAGTGTTAAATAATCACATAGCCAAACTTGGGTATTCTAAGACCCATTCCCATCATTATGGCCTAGGTGGTCACCTCTTACATGCTTTTTCTCTAAGAGGATAATTCACGCATCACAAAATATGGATGACAACCCCCAATTACAACATATCACATTTCTATTGATAATAATCACTTTAAAAGAAATGTTCATGTCATATGTTCTATAATGATGAATTGAAATAAAATAAGATGAACAATGTCCGAACTGGGAGACATTTGGGACTATTCCCTTTTTAAATATTCATACCCATCACATAAACATCCCAATTTGAAGGTCTATAAAGTCCTATATAGTCTTATTTCAAACACTAGTTTGGAGATCTGGATTGATATTTTGGAATTATGTATAGTGATGTTATTAACTGGTCTTTTTTATCCTTTGGGTTGGAATAAAAAATCACATAACCTAAAACATCAAATAATTATCCCATTGCTAGACACATGTATATAACATGAATAAATTATGATAATATATTGTCATCTATTTTGAAATTAATTCTTAATAACCCCTCTAATATTCAAGTGAGTAAACCATTATAACATTCTACAAGTAAATAAAAATAACTTATATATTGATCCCAATGAGTCATGGATCATTTTAGTGTGAAAAATATGATAGGACATACTGACATATGGGGGATTGGATATGGACAACAAAGTAAACTAAATGTAATATATGAAAATAACAATCATAATTAATTTTCAATAAATCTTCCCCATCATAATTTTATATCCCATTCATTGATGTGTTAGATTAGATCCCCATGACCTAGCATGATTGTAATGATGTGGATTTTTTATTTTTTATTTTACAAATAAATAATTTCCACATATCATTTTACATTAAATATAAAACTTTTCATAATGATTTGGTTTACTAATGATTTATTATGTATTATCTATGTAGTTTATTTCCTATAGATTAATTTTCATCTATGTATCAAAGTAAATAGGATTGCCTAATTTCACACATCAACTATTTTATTTTCTTTTAATGTATTCAAAATCATTATGAATATGTGGGGTTTAGTTGATATTTTTAATTTTTAAAAATTCCTGTAAGGGTAAATTAAATTTATTTTTGATTATATCTTCTAAATTTACTAATAAATTCATGTTTATCCTTAGGATTTACATGACACAAAACACCAAAATATAGTACGGTGTTCTTCAAAATAAATTTACAATTTTAAATGATGTCAAATATAATAATATAATATTATATATATTTTCATATTTTTATAAATTTAATATTTTATGTATGATCAAATCTAGTTGTTTTAAAAAATTTAACCCAAAAAATATTTTTTCACATGTAAAAAACCAATAAATAAAATAAAATTGAATTTTATAATGATATCTGAAAATATAAAATTAAATTACATAAGAAATTAATTTTTTTCAAATATTATATTGAAATAATAATTTATAAATATATATTACATATGCTCCATAACTACTCTTACAAGAGATACAAGTAATAGAGCTGATCTACATACATTTTATTTTTTATTCTTTTTAGAAAACAAATATTTATTATATTTTATAAGTTTAATTATTTTTGGATAAAAATAAAAAATAAAAACAATCAAAACAGTAATTATTATTTATTAAATATTATATATAAAAACAATGTTGAATATATTTCAGAATAAATTATATAAATATACATAAATTAGAAAATATACATTAAATTAATTTATTCTTGACCTATTATATTACTTGTTATATATACATTTTTTGAAAGGAGAATACTCATTAAAAAGAGTATTGAAAATCATTCCATACAATGGTATTAAAACAGATTGAGAAATCATGCAGCTGGAAATGTGACTTATCTAAAACAAAATGGGTCTCCAATAGGCATGAAACCTTATTGTTTTCTCCTTTAATGAGAAAGAAAGAGAACGATCACAATTGGTGACATAAATAGTGAATTCATCATCACATGAGACCAAACCGTAAATGGTTTTATTCCAGGGACGCGATGTCATTGGGGATAATAAGTATTTTTGATTGATGGATAATATCAATCCATATAAAATAGCAAACCAAAAACATTTAATAATTTATTATGAGTTATCCACATATGGAGACCACCTAGAAAATAGATTTTTTGCATGCAATGAAATTTGAACTTGGTGTATCCTAGAAGGGCACACTGATAACTAAAATGCGACCACCACCAACCAATGCTTCTAAATGAATAATTATATTACCTTTATTTGGAGGTTTATAGGTATTTAAACATATATGTTTACCATTTTGATTGATTTGGAAATCCTTGTCTCTCTATTTTTTATTCAATGGGAAGGGTTGACTTACCTAGATGGAGCGTGGTTTGGACCAAAGATTAATGATTAAAACTTTTATCTCGACCCAATTAATCAAATGCATGGTGCACAATATATTGATATATTTTGTGGGATGATTGGAAGAAAACGTTTTGAGAATAATTTAAAATTATGGTGTCAACACCATAAGAGAATAATCCTTATCATTCCATGCATACAACACATCTATTTCACAATGGAACTCAGATGTCACGTTCAATGAAACTTTTGATGCATCCATTCATAGTGGGAATGATGGATCATCAAAAACATATCAAATAGCGAGGATGTACTTGTCAAGGATGATATTATAGCATGAATTCCACTATAATTACCATGGCTTAAGATGTATTGAGAGTTTCTTGAGGGATTTATAGGTCAATGATTAATTTGACTCCAATTTTTTCAGCACCTGGGAGTACCCATGTATCACTGAGTAAGTGACTAATAAGGATTTATTCCAATTGGTATTTTCAAATCCCAAATCATTTTCACATGAAATACAAAATATAATTCTTATATCTCCTTCATTAAACAATATATTCAAATCTTCCTTGAATTGGATATTGTTATCCTCATTGAATAATGAGTGCACTATCAAAATTTCCATATCCTAGAGAATCAGTGATGTTTCAAAAAAAGATATCATTATCCAAAATCCAAGTATGTTTTCAAATATCAAAATTAGTTACATAACCTATATTATAATATAGGAATTTATTGTGAATATTACGAGACCCTAAAAAATATCACCAAAAATTCTAGGTCATAGGCCAAGATTTGACTTCTTGAAAATTGAATACATAAATATTTTATCCAGATGGCCCAATAATGAAGGGAAGTAGGTTTCTCCATAATACTCTAAACCTACCCAAAAATATGAAAATAATATAAAAGGAACATTTCTTGAAACCCCACAATACAATAATCCATAGTGAGGAAAAATTGTGCTATACCATCCAATGAGTTTTATTTTTCCATTATTAATTTCCAAGGTGAAATTTAACACTATAGCACTCAACTAGAATATAGTATACTAGGAAATTTTAAAAGTGGTATAACATATGTTGGGATATAATGGGCCACATTAGTTTTGAGGATTTAATTACCCACATTCGAACCCATTTTAATGAACATCCCTTAAATTATTTTTGAAACCCTATTCAATATACTAAAAAAATCCAAGTTTTATGAATGCCACAAAATAGGGTAAAAATATGATAATTTTTATAATTTTGAACCACTGAAATTGCAAACTCATTGTGTACATTATCCTTCTTTCCAAGGGTAACACTAGAACTATAAAATATCTCACACATAGAGTTGTAACTAACAAAAAAGAAGTCATCTCATTTATATGGTTAATATAGATGATAATACAACATTATTCCATGGTATATGTCACAAAAATGAAACATAAAAATTAAAATAGAGGTGAAAATAGGTGGGAAATACTAAAAATTCATCAACCAATGTGTTATATTTTCTATAGCTACTACAAAAATTTATTTGAAAAAATTATTAGTCACCGAAATAAAAAGAAAATGGGAGAGGGGATCAAACATACAAAGGCTTATATTAGGGGAAAATACTATAGGATGGTCTCTATTGATTTTAATCATAATAGTGATAGTGGAGATGAATTTCATGATGACATCAAACTATTTATAGTAAAAACCCATTTTACTCATAATGAACTTGATAAATTCCATTAGACTCTATCATAATCATTATTTTTATTGAGAATCCAAGCCATGATACCTCTTTTAGAAGTAGATAAAGTTTTCATAGAGTGATATAATTCTAGGAAAATAGTGAAATTATTTGAGAAGAGTATATAAATGAGAAATACTATTTGGTTTTTATAAATATTGGATGGTAGTTGTGGCTATATATTGTAAACCAAATTTTGTTCAAATACATTATAGGCGACCATTTGTAAACTGATGGTCCTTAATTTATGGAATAAGGAGGGTGTTTATCATTATATTGATCCAAATAATTTCCCTCTTAACTACACAATGATTGGTTTTTTGTCAGTTCTATGGTTATTCATGATATTTGATGTTTCTGAATCTGAAATATGTGAATGATTTTTTAATTAAATTACAGAAAAACCATTTAATTTGGGAACCCCCACTGATTATATTGGTTTTTGTTAAAACAAACCCTCACCGTCATATGAAATCACGTGCGAGCTAGCTATTCATCATTTTTAAAACCAACCCTTCGATACAATCATAAATAATGAATGAAATTACAGACCCCCATCGACAACCCTAAAAAAACATGATAAAAAATATTGATAATATCATGGATTCCAATGTCATTGGATATAGCACTACCCATGGAATTGGTGGAGATATATATAGAGTTATTTAACCTATTTATAGAGGAATTATGATAGAAATTTATCATATTGGATTTCCCACATTAATTTGTGATGCTCACGTGTGTTTTAGTAAAAAATTCAATCAATTCTATGATCATCATCCCCTTATACTTCAAGCATTGAGATAATATAGAGAATGTAATAGAAATGGGAAGAGAATGTAACTCAAAAATATTTATCACAATCATAATAGATTGAATTGTATGCTGAAATAATTTGAGATCATCCCACCATTTCGACTGAGAAACTGAAATAGGAATTTTCATTCTAATTTCATGTTCACCAAACTTCAAATAGAAGTGGATCACATATTGAAACCCCAATCCATTTCCTGAAATCTATAAAATTTGAATATTTGTTTATCCCTTGGTTTCCTAGAACATAAATAAATTTCAATGATGAGTAGTCAATGGTTTGATATGGTAAATTCATGGTGAGAATTTGGTGATGAATTAACAAGAGTAATCGAATTTGTTGTCCCAATGAATATTTTAAACTACATTACAATATTATTTTATTTGAGAATTCCATCAAAAACATGAAAATGGTTACCAAAATATCAAATACAACAATTTAGACGAAATTTTGTTCCACCTAAATGTAAAAAATAAATGAATAAGGATCGTGATCCCCTATTTTTTTATCATTCTCGAATAAACATATATTGAAATCCATCTAATAAGGGGAGGATCAGAGTTGTTCTCCTAGTGGGTACTGAGTAACTTCAAAGAGTTCCATTAATCTATAGAAGACCATCCTTAAGAACTCACAAAATCAAATTTTGAAGCATTTGGTTGAAGGATGACTTCTCTAATGTGAATAGAAGTGAATTATTTAATATGAAAAACCATGTCTTCCCAACAAATTAGGATAAGACAATCTTTATAGACTTTCATAGAAACTGAAAAACAATCAGTAAATCATGGTTTTTTTGAAATGATATCTATGTAATTAGTTTATAATGTGTTTTCTTATAAAAACCCATATCAGTGATAATATTTTTTGCACCATACTAAATCACTAAAAATGATCATGTGTTTCCAATTCCATAATACTTCCAATATCGGATTTTCATTGGTATTAGTTGTGCTGGCTCAATCCAGCCTCCACAATTGAGCATTCATGCTATGTTCCATCACCTACCACATTCCCTCTATTACAATATCTCTCATCATCAAATCGTCACTCATAACTCATTTTACCTTTATTTCATTCCCACATGATCATTCCATTACTTAACTCCTCCCTCACTTAATTTTTCGACAACTGTTATTTTAAGACCCACCATTGATGAATCGATAAAACTAACCCCCCATAATATGGAATACAAGGTTACTAAAAGTGTCAGTAGAGTTTTTAGATCTTGTGTATATAACCATGTTCTATTTGGTTTGGATGCTGGTATTCTAGTTCCCCCACTAATGTAAGAAGATGTCATGGGTAGGTCACCATCACCATAAAAATTTTACCCTGGTCCTCATGCATAACCATGGGGACTCTAGAACCCACTAAAATGGTTTATGACATCCCTTATTACACACAATATGCATCATGATTATCTATAGAAAAAATAAAGTCCCTCAAATGATTATATTATTTTTATTTTTCTCGTATTTTTTACATAATGTTTTAACTTGACTCTCATTGTATCATTGTTTTTCTGGATCATATACGATGGATGAAACATAATTTGTTTCATATAGCTAATGAATATATTGAATGATTACATGTCCATATTCACACACCTTCTATGAAAAAATATGTCTTTCCTTTTTAGGACCATGAAACCCATAGAAAAACAGGAACATTGGTGGCTTTTGAAATTTGAAGATATCCATTTGTTTACAACCAATGGCTTATGAAATACTCCTCTCATATGTGAATACACAATGGTAACTATTACACTAATATATAGATTAATTAATTAATTAATATGATATAATCAATACCATTCTATAATATCCATGATGAATCCATCAATTTCATGCATAACATGCTCTAATCTACTACGAAATTGAATTTCATTAAGTTATATCCAAAAGGGTGTTTTAGATGGAATGAACTTAATGAAATATTCTCAATATCCCATATAATTCATTAGAATGAGATTATTGTCAAATAATAATATCCTTCCCGTATGATTCATTTATTTATCTTTTTTAATTAATTATTTAAAAGATCATATATCCTGCTCCAAATTCTCATATGGATACACACTGTTTCAATCTACAAACATTTTCCGAAATGCTTTTTTAGGAATCTAGATTTAAGGGGTGATTGACCACAAATTTTATGATGGTATTGAGTTATATTAGATACATATGAAATGAATCCTCATTCTTATTGTCCATGACAGATGCACTCCCTTTTTCAGTAATCGATATTTTTTTCAATTGTGCTATGATATTTGACTATATAATGACACTCCTCATGTAGAGAATCCAGTTATAGAAGAAAGAAGTAGTTTGAAATGTTTTGTGAAATGATGGAGGGATGTCAACAAATCACCAAAACACCACGTAAAACACAAGGAATATCTGAACCTTTGGAGTCCGTATGATGAAGATATAAAACATAAAAAAGAATTATATAATTTACAAGTTACATATACATTTATGGAAATTTAATCATGTTTATTTAAAAATATAGTAGAAAAAATTAATTTATAGTAAAGGGATGCCTTCTTTATAGTATAAATAAGACCCATCTATATTGATATAGAAGGTATCTATACGCATGAATCGAGATCACCATGTCGCTCATCAAGGAATGACTGGTTTCATGTCACATGTTATCATGGTAGATAAAAGTGTTAGTTTATTATATACTTATACTTTGTGATCCTATAGTGTTTACTCTATGTATATATGTTTACCCCTTGTTTACCAAGATTCTTCTGAGTTTTCCACTAAGAGTGAATTATAATATTACCATGTGTGACTATCTTGCATGCTATTTCCCAATAAATAACATTAATAAATCATCACATAAGTAATTAAATCCTGCCAAAAAATAGACTCCACATTTCATCCAATAGGATTTTTGACATAGAAAATGGTGATGGTGTTGATTCATTATCCATAAATGGAATGAGAGGAAGATCATTGATGGAACTAATGGACATGGAGGTCTCTTTCATTTATCATTCTTCCCACCCATCAACTAAAAGTACTAGTTTGAATGAAGAAGAAGAAACATATAATCAAATTTCAAAAACAACATCCGAGACATCTATTGATGATCAATGATTAATGGCTTTGGACGAAAAACCAATATTTTATAATTCTCATGATATAACTGAATAAATGTCAAACATAATATCATGAAATTATATCAAGTAGTTACACATAGAATCAATTGGATGTTATTATGGGAATCCATGGACATAAATTCAATAAATAATTCTTAATCCCCACCACCTCTTACTAACTTGTGTCAATTCTATAAGAGGATACTTCAATTAAATGAAATCATGTAAAAATTTATTAAAATGTGTTTATGATTGTTTTGACACATATAAATAATCTCAGAGAGTAAAAGATATAGGTGAATAAATGTGGATTTCATGATCAACCAAAAGGAGAATAAGACTAAAATTAATTTAATTCAATATCATTTGATTATTCCTCACTAAATTCCCCATCACAATTAATGACTATTTCTACTAGATCGATATGACCAGAAAAATTTATCATGATTTGGAAAAAAAATTATTTATTAAATAAATTTTAAAATATATCATTACTAATAATTATTCATTCTTTTGTAATGTAATTTGTTTAATTCAGATTGAATTATTATTCTGAGGTTTTTGTCCCATATGAATTAATCTTTTTATTTGTCCAAAAATAGTGGTTAGTCTTATTTCACACATTCATTATTATTTTTTATGTTTTGAATTTAGAAATATTAATGCATTTGTGATATTTAGTTGATTTTAAATATAGTAAAAAAATCATGTTGGATTCATTATTTTGGGTTCATATTATTTTTTATGAATTTATAATGATATTCATGTTGAGATTTAGGAGGTATATAACCCAAATTATTAAAATGTCGTAATATATTCATCAAAATACAATATCTAATTTTAAATAAAATCTAAGAAAGTAATATATTTTATATATTCCTTTTTTATAATTTATTCTATTTATCATGTATCAAAACATCTATAAATTTTAAAATAAAATTCCTATAATGATAATGTGTTTTGGTCTATATCGAATAAATACAAAATAAAAATGGAAATTGATAATGAAATTATAAATATGAAATTAAATTACATAAAAAAAGTTTCATTCTAAATTCATATTGAATAAAATGATTTAAAATTTCAATTTCATGGGTCCCCGCCTTACAATTTAGGGACATTCAAGAAATTAAGCTGACCTATGTAATTTTTTATTATTTTATTTAAAAATTTAGAGACAAAAAACTAATTTAATTTTATAGGATTTAAATTTTATAAAAAATCAATAATAAAATATGTCAAAACAATATTACAAACTTTTTAAAAAAATTCTAAAATATATAAGTTAGAATAAAATTCAATGTAAAACATATAAATATTTTAAAAATAAATATTTCCAATTTAATTATCATATTATTGACCATTATATAACATGTTATATTTTATTTTTCTGAAATTGAATCTTTTAAGAAAATTATATTCAAATAATATTACTCTTGTAAGGGATATTATTTTTTAAATATAAATATACATGAGATGTGGGTTAGAAAAAATTCCCATTGCACATACCATGATGATTTGTTATTTTGATGATCAGACTAAATGATAGTCATAATTATACATCCCTAATTTCTAGAGTCCCATTTCTATGAAAACTCGGGTTAATGGATCATACCACACAACAACACAACCTTTCAAAAGCGAAATTTAATTTGTAACATGAGATTGTCTGAAACTAGAGATTTGAGAAATTATTTTGTGACATCCTGACCTGACTCCTCTCCCGTCAAGATCTACCTGATCTTGTCAGAGTGCTAATTTCACTACTATATATTTTAGTTTATTAAAGAGTCATATTTATCAGTACTAATAAAAATATTTTTAAAATATTGACTTTTATTTATTAAAAAAAAATTTACAAATGTGAAATTTTTTAGTGGTAAAAATTAATGTGAAAAAATATATTATATTGTGATTAAAAAATCTAAAGAATATAAAAGTACCCATTTTTAATATCAATATACATAAAACTAATAAAATCACCTTCTTTTCCACTGTTAAAAATGACACAACGAACAATTTTGTTTATTTATACATTTTATTTATTTCAAAATAAGATATACTTATAAAATAATTAAAAATATATATGTAAATATAATATATATATATATATATATTGAGTAACTATATTATAACTCTCTGAAGAAGATGGTCTCAATCATGGTAGATTAATTCTTCAAATATTAATCATTTTTCAAATAAGACACTATTGAATTACAACAATATAATTTAATGAGGTCTTTTATTTATTACACTATAATATGATCAATGGAAATGTTTCACATCCATATAGTTTCTTTTCTAACATTAAAATTCACGATATACTTTGATTCTTGTAAAATCAGCAACCACTACTTATTTAACTACATTATACAGCTTCCAGTCAAACTAATTAGAGGATATTATTAATATTTTTCAGTTTTTGTAAAATTACATGTGTTCCATTATCATCCATCATATATCTAAAATATCATATATATTTTTTCAATTTCTATTTTATAGGTATAGATAAATTAAATAAATTAAAACCACATGTAAACTTTTTTCAATAATTTGGTGCTAATAAAGTCCTTGAAAAAATATAATGTATTGGATTTCATATTAAGAGATTGGTAACTAATATATAATTATTCATAAAAAATATGATTAGAGGAAATTAATTAGATGGTGAAAAAATTTTGAAATATAATTCACTGCATGAATCATAATATTTGAGAATTAATAATGAGTTATATGGTGTAATAAACCATCTACTTATAGATTAATGCAATTATATCATCTAATATCCTTATTAGTTTAATTTATAAGTATTATATAAATTTCAAGTTTACAAAACATGAAATTGAAGTCATAATAACTATTGAAATGCTATTGACAAACAATTAATTCATCTTTCAGTACTCATTGTTCCTAAATGATATCATTTTACAACCTATTGTACTTTGTGATAAAACCTATTCTATAATTCATTATATATGACATTTATTCTCTGACACTTCAACCAATATTATATTATAAGAGTTTAACAGTAAAAATTAAAATTAAATAAATTTTAATTTAAATTAAATATAAAATAGTTTATAATTATAATATTACATTGAATACTTATATATTTAAAAATATTTACAAATCTAAAGTTCTGAAATCTTATATTATTATTGTTTTTATAATGCATACCTCAATAATGAATTTTCACGAGGTAAGATAGCATGAGATAAAATTAAAACCTGTATCAAATTAATTAGAACATTCAATAGGTGAAATATATGAAGGGAAAGAAGTAGAAGTGTAAAAAAATTTATTTCATAAAAAAGGAAGAATCACATCATGAAATAGTAATCCATTAAATTTCAAAGAAACATTTGGTTATATAAAGTGAAAATAATTTGGTATATTCAATTGCATTTATGGGTTCTTTCTAAGATCCTGAGATATTAGCCAATATTAGATGAAATCAATTTTCACTATGTTATTTACATAAAATTTTAAGTTCTAATTTACGTTTTGTCTATCATTTCTATATTTTTAGGGAATATATATCATGAAAGAACTAACATTCATAACCAAAATCAATATGCAGCAAAATTAAATTTTATAAGGAATGATATAAATAAAAAAAATTAATTTAATAACATTGTAGAATATATGAATACCATACATATACATTATAAATATATCATTTGGTGTTTATTATATATTTTTTAATGAAATAAGGAATAAATATAATTGGTTTTACTCATAGGGAGTGTGAGAGGAAATTGGAAGATAAAATGAAGTGATAGGGGTGCTTGTTACATGTGGGGATAGAGTGAAGGCAGGTGGAAATATGTGAAACTGAAATAACGTTATATGACAATAGATGTTAATATAGGTTAATATGTTTAGGTTAATTATATCAATATATTAAAAATGTATGCATATATGTTTAGGTGATTTCATAAAATGTTTTCATACTATATGAATATATTATTGTTTTGGAACATGGTATATTCAATTCATTAGTCTAAAAGAGAAATTGGAGGAATAACAAATTTCTAACATAACATATGCATACTATAGTTTCATACAATATAAAAAGTCTAAACACTATTGGTAATGTTGAAATAGTACGGTTGAAATAATATAAATTTTATGGTCAATATTGAAATAGAAGCGTATACACTAGAAAAGGTGTAGTTTTTTTAAAGTATTTTTTATTATTGAATAATACTATAAATTTTAAAGCTCAAATAGATCTAATACCGTAGAAAGAATTGAATTTTTATTGAGATCAATTCCCATTGTTTCACTACATTATAGAAATAACATTATAATAGAGTAAACATATTACAAGTAGAAACCACATGAGACTATTATAACATAATCGATACTTGTTGTTGGACCACATGTAGAGATCTATCTACTAATAATGAAAAAACTCATGTGTGTATCCTTGTTTTCAGAGTCCAAACCCACTAATTCCTACTATAAGTCATTCAAATCCATATTTATTTACAACTTACCTCTGTTCATGAAACCATCAACACCCCTATTTCAGTTAAAATTAACTAATTGTTTCGAACCAGTAATCTTAATGTTTTCTAATGACTAAATTTAAAAAGGATATAATATCAAAATTTATTAGTCACATATTACAAACATAGAATCAAAATATGTATGGATAAATACTTAGTACTCATATGCACTCAGTACTGATAATATGGAATGTTGCGATATTATAGAATTATGAATTAATTCAAAATCATAGAAGAGATATCTTTAAATCACAGAATATTTATAAAGAAATTTGTATAGACAAAATGATAATTTTTTAATAATATTATTTTTAATTAAAATAAATTTAATAATGTTCTAAGGATAATAATTCAATGTAAACATTTTCTGTACTCTAATATATGAACCTTCAATGAATTTACTTGTAGCCCAGTTTCCAATATGATTGTTATTTGAGGAAGCATCTTTATTTGAAGGATTTTAACTATTATGAAACAAAAAAATGGAAATATATGTCATAAATAAATATTATTAATCTGAACATGAAACAATAAATATAATAATGGAATGATGTTAGAAAAAATTTACCACATATTTAAATTTATAATGTATTTTTATGGATAATACATTTTTCATGGAGACTTATTATCCCTAGGGATGTATATAGATTAACCCAGATTAATGGAAAGGATATTTATCTATTTTAATGTAAACTATTAACATTGAGAATGTTACATTTTTTGTTATAAATATTATGATGTTACTAGTTATATATTGTTATGAAATTGAGAATGTAGGAATATATATGTAATAATTTACCGATTAAGTAAGTAGTTTCATTATGTAGTTGAGAAAAATATTAAATTTACTTATAATTACTTATAAAACAATATTTAAATATTTACATTACTTGTTAGTTAATTTAATATAATAATTTATTAGATTCACATTTTTAACATTTTCAATGGTTCTCATGTATATAATAGCAATATAAACTTTCTTACAGATAGATTTGGGCAATACCACTCTTTATTTTGTATTGGCTATCAAATGATAAATTATGATATCATAGAAACGTATATGTAAATATTTTGAGTTTATTTAAATATTATACACATATAAATATAGTTATTATAAAAATAAATACACATACTTACAATAGTATAGAAATATTGGAATTACCACTACTTATATAGAATACATGGTTTAAAGGTTTTCCATATCCTAAGAAATATTCTGTTTTGAAGAAATATAATCATGCAATTATAATATGGTGTGTCCTAATAAAATCATTATTTTGTAATACAAAAGATAAAATTTATAAATTTAATAATTTTTGGCAATTAATGTTATAACTGACAGTTTCTTCTTCTGTAGATTTAAATTTCAATATTTTAGTAACCAATATTCATGATGGTTAAAATTAAATGTATGAGTGATCATAATAGGAGAGATAAGAAAATAGAACATTTAGTATAGTGATTTGAAACTCATAGTGTATTCATCACATAATATTTATAGAATACTGTGATTATTTATATGAATAGATAGTATATACACTGTACAAAAAGGAATTGATGGTGCTTTCATATATAATGTATGTATAGGAACATACTATGTATTAATTTTTAGATAATATACTCAATGGAAAAGTAAATATAAAAATTATATTCATTTATATAAATAAAAATAATCCCTATGGATGATTTATTATGATTCAAATTCATTGTATATCTTGTTATATTAAGATATAATGTTTAATATGATGAAGATATTTTTGAAAAAACTTATCCAAATGTCTACAATTGAATATAGTATATATTTTTTCTAAATATAAAAGTAACATGAAATGAATAAATAATGTAATCATGGACCATCTGTAGCAATATTTTATATTACATTCTATATGGTATTTTGGTAATTCTAAAAAACACCATATATCAATTTCCTTCTAATATATTAATATATTTAGTACAATTTCAAATTTGTTTCAAAAATTTCATATATTTAAAAAGAAATATTCATACATATCTTACTATCCATAATGTATATAATTAAGTCAATTATAGTGATTAACCAAATATAAAACAAATAGAGAAATAATTCTTAGTAGTATATGTACCGTATAATAAATTTTAGTATTAATAAATATTAATGTTAAGATATAATATATATATATATATATATATATCACATTTTCATCAGTAAAGATAAAATCAATTCATTCTATTTCATATTGATATTTTGATGAATTTTTAAACTACATACAAATGATTCATTGTTCAATTTTTAATAATTAATCTTAATGAATATAAATTTGTTTTAATTTCTTATTTAGAGAATCTATTTATATGATACATAAATAGGAATTAAAATTTTAATTTGTTTATCAATATGAAATATATACAAAATGGGTAACTGTTGACATAACTACTAATTTATTTTTGTAGGAATAAAAGTAAATCATTACCGAACAGATTTTATAATGTAAATATAAAATGATAATTTTTTTTAGTTAATATTTAGAAAATAAATTAAATATTTCCACACATTAATTTATTTTAATATTTATAAGAATTTAGAGCATGTGAATTAGGAATGTTAAATTTAACATTACAATAATGTAAAAAGTAACAATACATAACTAATAATGTAAATATTTATATTCATGTTATTATGAGAGTACAAACTATCATTAATATATTTTTATGAATTGAGAAAATGGACATTAAAAAACCCAAAAATAGATTTGAAGGAAAAAAATATTTATTTTTAGAATGCTTCATAGAAGACTAATAATATATCAAGATTTCATACTTATATCTTCTAATCCCCATTATCCTGATGAACAAATGATTTTATAAACTAATATGAAATGGAATGCAAAGGAATGAAAAAAATTTATTCAAGGAAATTATTATGTTATACTCTACATATACTCATGTTGAATACTCCGTACAAAATATATCATTTGAGAAAATATTGATATTATAGAATGAAGAATTTTTTTTATAAACAAATTTCATATTTTTTTGGAAAATATTCAAATTTATACAGTGTAAGTCCTATAGAGTCACCTAAACATAGAATTTTATATTTACATGAATGGTTCCATAGAAAAAATATGGTAATCAAATAATAAAGTATAGTAGATGCATCATAGTAGTATCTAAGATGTCTGATTGAGTATATAATAAAGATGTATAATGGATGATAAATTATAACATAACATATGTATTACATAATGTGAATATGTAAGATTCAAAATAGGCATAACATATCAGTTAAAACATGTAAAATATAATATGTCTTATGAATTATATTATGGTTCTTAAGTTCCTCAAGTATTTTGTAGGTGAAAAATTTATAATATTATTCATTTAAAGTTAAAAAACCAAAAAATCAATCATGAATGTTGGATTTTTAATGAATACAAGAAAATAAATTATGTGAATAAGGACATTAATGTCAATATGGTAGTTTTGATATGTATGTGTTAAAAATGTAATGATTTTGTATTATTATGGTGAAATATATAAAATATTGTTTCCTAGGATGCATATATATAATAGTGAAAAAAATAATTAAAATAGTCACCGATGAAGAAATGTCAAAAAATGTGGAGTTTATTCATACATTTTATTCATTAGTATAAATGTATTATGTTATGTTCATGGGAAGAACATAAATGACTTTAATAATAAAATGGAAATATGTGTTAAAATTGTGTGAAAAATACATATGGCTTGTAATTGTTGTCTAATATTTCCAATTCCATTTGAATTATATATTTAATATTCTTCTTATATTAGAATATTTATGATCATATTAAGGATATCATGTTTGGATATAGTGTATTTATTTTTAGTAAAATTAGATGAAATCAATTGTAATAGAAGAATGATATATATATAGAATAATTTGATTTGATTTAAATTATGAAATAATATGGATTATCTATTGTTATGTTTCTGGTTTGATATATAATTATTTAAATAGGAGGCCATTTATTTGAATTCTTAGAATTGTAGGAGAATATAGTGAAATATGAATATGGTGGGAATATGTAAAATATAATTAATAACATGTTATGAAATAGTATATTAAAATATTAAATAAATGGACAAAATAATAAAACAACATAAAATATAATGAGATGACATAAATATTAATGTATACTGAATAAATCTAATGAAGATTTAATTTCAATTAAAAAATGAATGATATTTTATTTTTTAAATTAAATACAATCACTACAATTTTTTCTAATGTATAAATATGAATATTTTATTCCACTAACTAAATGACCCTTTGGAAAATCATTATATTCAATATGAACGTCAATAATAGAACGTTTTAATGTTGTCAACGGTTATTGGGAGCCATGAGTGTTTCATATCATCATTTTCTTGAATTTAGTATCCTATAATAGAAAAAAGTTGATATAAAAGAATTGAAAAATTAAAGGGAATCAACTCTTTTATGTTGTTTTTATTTAAAAAAAATATGAAAATCTAGAAAGTAATGTGAAAACCATTGTGGGTTTTTATCAAAATAAACCATTCATTATATATAGACAAAAATAAATTATAAAATATACCATGAACCATATAATAAATAATTTTAAGACACAATAAAATTAATTATTTCTAATAAGGTGACCCAATAATTTGTAACACAAAAATATTTATATATATGGTGACATTAGAATTTTGAGAAAATTAATAACATCAATAATTGAAAAATATTAGTAATTGAAGAATTATGTGTAAGAAATAATTTGAATGAGTACATGAAATGTAAGGATTGCATAATATAGGGGATATATGATTAATTATCGAGAGAATTATTTTCTAAAATTTGAATCTATCATGAAAACATAAAAAGAAAAACATAAATGAAAGCTCTTAGAAATTGTTGATATAATAAATATAATAACACATCATTATATAAATGTAGTGAAATGTAATTAAAGTTTTACCTCAAGTATACAAATTTTTTTTAATATAGTTGAATTGAATGAGTGAATTTTTTTAAAAATTTAATTATAGAACTAATCCATATCAAATCATATAAATGATATAGGTGGATTAAATTATATGAATTTAATGAAATGAAATAAAATCCACATATATAAATGGAGAGGACCCTAACATGTACCAGTAGTAGGGTGTAGAGTCATGGTCATGGTTTATCAGGTAAAATAAAATGAAAATTTGGAACAACAATGATGGAATCCTTGAAAAATTTGTCAAGAGAAATCAAGTTTATAACGATACTGGTATGAGCACTATATTTGGAATGGTTGGAGGTATACATATGATCATGAAAAAATTATTCATCCATGATATCAACAAGAGAATTATAATATATAATTCTACTAATTTAGTTAAATTTTAAATGAAAAACCTATGTTTAATAATATTTGAGAAAGTGTATATGAAAAAAGTGACAAAATAACATTAAATATTTCATTAAGTCAACCCAATGACCATTGAAATAATATATTCGGATAATTAATTATTAAAGATTTTAGGATAGTTAAGAAAGAGGAAAAAACATATATTTAAAGGCATAATTTTTTTGATGTGTTAATGTAAAACATAATGCAATGTGAAATAATGTCATTTGTCCATAGTAATATATATATTATTAAATTTTATATTTAAACCAATAATATTCAATATCAAATAGAGATTATATATTAGGGATATATGAAAAACAGATCCATGATAATAATATGATACGAAATATTTATAAATAAAATTATAATATAGTATGAATAAATATAGATATTAAAATATGAATACCAATAAAAATTTTATTAGTAATTATTATTAAATGAATATGAAATGTTTATTATACTGACGGTTATATGGAACAATATATTGAAGCAATTATGAATTGATGATGAATCATTGTTAGGTTTTAGAGCGGTGTATGATTCTATGAATGATGTGGAATTGAAGGGATGCCCTTATGATAATGGATTGTGGATTTGTAGGAAACTAAACTATATTTATTATTATATATTGAAAAATAAGGAATAAAGGTATAAGATTATGAATTAATTGATGTGAAGTCATTCTGAGATATTAATCCACTATAGGGTAAATAGTAATGTGATGCATATGTTTTTTGAAGTAGTCGGATGGGAGAAATCATGTACCAGAAATTAAAAGTGGAGGAAGTAGGGATGAGGATGTCAAAGGTCTATGGAGGAGAGCGATTCCGGGAGTTGGGTTAAGGTGGAAGACATAAGGATGAAGAATAATTCCAGTTTTATTAATGTAAGGGAAGTGGGTGGTAGAAGATGAAGAGAGTGGATAGGATATAAGAATTTAGACCATGATGCATGTTATGATTCATTAGGAAGAATGGAATCAAAGAATTTCTGAAGTTGGGGAATGGAAAAAACAAGAAGGAAAAATGGCTATATGTGTCAAAAGAGGATGGAAATGGAGACACATGTACATTAACAAAAGAATCCTTTGATAAAAATAGGATTTTTAAAATTTTATTTAATAACAATAGGTATTTTTAAGATAATATATGTCTTTGTGTGTTAAAATTATATTAAAGAATATAAATATACATATACTAATAGTAGTTATATATATATATATATAAAAATTAGAATAATATATATAAAAAATATTGTAATATGTATTTACTTTTTTAAATTAAATTCATTTAATTATAATGAATCGGATCACATTATTTAGACAACATAGAATAGCATATCTTCCAATTAATTATTTGAATAATTCCATGATGTCCACCTTCCAATGTTAAATCTTATCACACACATTTCAAAGTAATGTTTTCATACCGAAATTAGGTCGTAATGTAATTCATATTCCACTAAGTATTTTTGATTAAATGACAAAAAATAAATATTAAAGATACGAACTCCTCTTTCTATAAAAACATTAAATGAGTGTTAGTGAATTTTAAATTAAAATTTTTTAAATAAACAAATCATAATTTATGAAATTAAAATTTTCACCAACACCATCAAAATCTAGATTAATTAAATGTAAGTAATATTAATTTTTTAATTTTATAATGATTTGGGGAAATAATTAGGTTAATAAATTGTTTCCCATTCCATATCCTTTATATATTTGATTTATTGATGGCATTAAATAATTTACCTAACAAATAATTAAACATAAATAACTTCCAAAAATAATATTATGTAATTTTTTTTTTAAAATGAAATATTTCATTAAAGGCGATAAAGAATGTATTCTTCACTCAACAAATGAAATAAGAGTATCCCTAAATAAAATATATCATAATTCATATAATATCAATATTAAACTTCAAATACTTTGTCAAAAACACTATATTGATAATTAGTAAATAATAAAAAAAATTTAAAAACCAATAAAAGATTAATTAAGATGATTCTATAATTCCATTCTAAATTATGTTGATTTTCAAAATTCATGGAAATGAATGTGACATTATATCCTAGGGTTTTTGTTTTTGAACCCCCACCCACTATCTCTACACCATCCTTACTAACTAATCATTTCCATCATTCCCTAAAACATCCATGGTCATACCTTCATGGATGTAGTGCTTTCATCTAAAATCCTTCCAATAAATTAATCAAACCCATAACCTGACATTGAATCTATCGATTCAAATGAATTCTCTCATCATAACTATCTCCAATCCCACTATATTATGAAATCTGAATTATCTTGAATATATCGATGGATGAAATTTATTTTTACAATGAAGAGATAATAATGAATAATCAATATATATAAAATAACAAGAATTAACAACCCAACATCATCTATCAGAATTTGAGAGGTTCTATATAAAAACCTTTTCTCAATGAAGACCATTCCTACATCACTAGATATAGGAATACATCCCAAAAAACCATACCAAAATTTAGCACGACAAAATTATCATCACGGAAAAAGAGAATGGTGGTGGTTATAAAAAAATTAATGGAAATATAATATAAAGAATATTAATAAAATATATTTATATGGATTATTAATCCTTTCCACATTCATTATTCCTATCACCTAAATGCACCATTTTGAGGGAACATGAATACCTCTATAATCCAATTCAACCACCAGTTCTAAGACCGAGTTTAATGTCCATGCATAAAGGATGGAGGAGGCATAAACTCTTGTTTTTCTGACATCCATGTTGTACTAAATGAACCAGTCATATAGAAGATAAAGGTACTCCATAGAAACATTACACATGGAATAATGATAAGGAAATAATGGAACCATTGGACATTAATTTATATCAAAAAATTTACTAACCATCCAAATTTGGAAATATCCTTGGAGGATTTCGTAATTAAATGAAAGGTAGTAAAAATAGATGAAAATTAATACAATATTATTTGGATGCTTAAAAAGAATCATAAAGAGTTATACATATGGAATAATGTTGAAATATATAATGACCAATTATAAATAGAAGACGAATATTATGGTTTCAATTCTATGTCACTTAATCTCCCTCCAAATTCTCTATTCCCATAATAGCTGTGTTGGATTAGATCTCCATGTCCATACATGGTTTCCATTATTTGAATTTTATTTTATATTTTATTTTAACAATAACCATCATTTTTTACATTTAACATAATGAATTGTCTAATAGATTTATTTTAATAATTTTTTTAATTCATTGATTTGGTTTTTTATTGAAAAATTTTCCTCTTTATTTTAAAATACATTGGATTTTCTATTTTTAAACATCTATTAATTTATTTTTGGATATTGAATTTGATATCATATGGAATATATGATATTTAATTTATTTAATTAATAGTTTAAATAACATTTAAGTTTATATAATTTGGATTTATTAATATTTATTATGATTTTCTCATGAGATTCATTTTCTGTAATAGGACATATTAACCCAAAACACAAAAATTTAGTATGGTATACATCAAAATAAAATAACCAATTTTATGTGAGCTCTATGAATATAATATATTATTATATATATTTGAAAATTATTAATACATTTAATTTTCATGTATGGCCAAATATATTTTTTTACATCATCCAAGAAAATATATTATGTCAAGTAAAATATTTGTAAATAATGTCGGTTGAATTTGATAATTAAATTTTAAAATATAAAATTAAATTAATATTTATTTAAAATGATACTGGTAATAATGTATAAAATCAAATTTCATAGGCCCTAGTCCAAATCAGATAAAACTTGCAGTTTGGTGGCATAACCAACAATATTTTTCTTTTAATATTTATTTATTCATGTATAAAAATTATAATTTAATTTTATATAGCGAAATTTTTATATTAAAAATAACCATTTGAAAGAAGTTTCTAACAACGCAATTATGATTATTAAGAGATATATACAATGTAGAAATTGGAATATAATTCAATATATATAATTTAACTGTATATATAAATTAATAAATATATATTAAATTAGTGTATTGTTGGCCAATACTATTTCTTGTTAAGTATAATTTCTTATAAATTGAATCATTGGTATTTAAAAATATCATAAAAAAAATTATTTTAATATAAAATTTTATTATTTTTTATAATAATAAATATATGTTGGCCACTGTATGGACACAAGGCATGTATACAAGACCATATAGATTATGGATTTTTTATATGAGTCCAAAAGCTACTCACATTCACTTAGGCATATTTTATATAGGGTTATGTACTCAGAATCCATGGGCTTATAGGTAATAGCATGGGTTTATGTTATTTTTGAAAAGTAAAAATATTTTTATTTCCTAAAAATGTTAGATAATAGTGACTGTAGAAATTATTTTGTAACATCGAAACCCAACTATTTTTACCTGAAGCTATCTTAGATCATTTTATAGTGTTATAAAAAAAATACATTCTCGTTTTTTTCAATTACTATAATTTATTAGAACTAAAAAAACACTTTAATATGTATACTTATATAAGAACTTGATAAAATCACAAATAAATATGGCCTTTATTAGTGTTCAAATAAATGGGACAAAAGATAAACTACTGTCAACGAATTTTTTATATTAATAAATTTAATCTTATGTCAATTCTTTAAAGAGAAATCCTAAAACCTCCAACATAACATCATTAAAAATTAAACCATGATTATTTTAATGATTATAATCATTTTTATTTATATATATGATTTAATAAAAATTAAGTATTTATTACTAAATACAAAATATAAATATAATGTATATAACAATATTATAAATCCTTTTAGAATAAGACTCCAAGCATGACATACTATGTTTTTCTATAATGACACAAGATATCCACTAATAGCCTGCATTTTATCATCTATATTTCCCCATTTTAAATCATATTCCAAGGATCTCATGGGATGTTTACATGATAATGCTTTCACTTGTTTTAGGATCTATTAATTTTTGGGAATTAACATTTCACTTGAAATGAAATGAAGGAATATTCAATAATTTTTCACATGGTTTGGTTAGGAATTGGTAGACAATTGTTTTTTCAATTGTCAATGGAATTTTTCAAGATGCCACTATAGATTGTAATGTAGGTTTTCACAAGGAATGTTATGATAATTTGACCTTTAGGCCACTATATATTGATAGTTTAGGGGATATAGCATGAATTTTGATACATTTTGGACTCTTTGTTGTTTTGTGATTATTGATTGTGTGATATGTGTATGCTAGTTTGTAAAAAATAATAATAATTTTTTCATTGTTCATAAAATTTCCAAATATAATTTTCATTTGCCTAATTATATAATGTTTGTTCATGTCTTATTTGTGCTTTAACCTGAATAGTTTTCTACTTAACACAAAATAATGAATTTTTGTAATATGATGACATTCATTAAAAGATTTATGGAATATTTTAGAACCACTCTCTGCTACATTGACTAAAATATGTCAAAGAAAAAATGGAGGGGATGAAATAATTTTTACTAACAAAACTACAAGTGAATCTTTCACTAAGTCTTACACTAAAATATTCGCTAATATACATACTGAAATAAATTAATGAAACTGATCTTGAAGATTGGGCCAAAACAATCACTAAAACATACATTGAAAGATTAATTGAAACTAACACTTTGACTAATTGTTAATATTATATGGAAATAAATAAATAAAATCATTGTTGAAGCATACTATGATACATTTATTGAAACATTAATTTATATATTCACTAAAACCAAAACAATGCTCTAAAGCATTCAATGAAAATGAAAATATATAAATAACTAATTTGGAAAAAATACACTATGTTTATTTTAAAATATATATTTTCTTCAATAAATATTTTTATGCTTTTTTTAAATAATATATACATTATTATACAATAAATTATATTATATCTAAAAATATATTATAAAAAATATATAATTTTTTTTATAAAAATTACTTTTATATAAACATAGTTTTTATTATTTTTTATTTCATATATAGTTTTTTCTTGTTATATATATATGTTGTTTTATTCAAATACAAATATTTTCTATTTCATTATAATATAAGAACATCCAATATAATTTACTTACGAATTTTAACATAAACCTGCACTATTATATATAGTGTAACCAAAAAAAAAATATTATATGGATGTTATAGTGACATTTATTATTCTTGATTTATTGGATATTTCATAGGAAAATCCAATGATACATTCATTAAAAATGTCATCATACCATTCATAGGAACATACACAAATACTACCACTAAATATTTCAATTAATAGAATTTTTTTCTTTTTTTATAAAATAGTTTTAAAAAATATAATAAATATTATTTAAAATTGTCTATATTATAAAAATATTTTAAGATAGTATTTACTAAAAATATGTCTATATTTTGGTTGAAAATATTTATTGTTAGAGATAAACAGTTTTTATTAAAAAGTTCCATTATATACTATTTATCTATTCACATGGGAAATTATATTAAATTAATAAATAATGTAGTAATTATAATTTTAGTGTGATGTTTTAAAAAGGTAGTAGGGATGTAGTTCAAATCACTTGAGTGTGAGAAAATGAATCTATGTTATGTATGTGGGACTAAATCAATATAATATAAACAAAAAAATACTCGAATAAAAAGATAAATGATAAATCAATAATTAAATAAAGCCTTAATTATTATAGAAATTATGTTCGATGGAAGGCTGACAAATGTGACCCAATGGTGGAATTTCTAGTTGTTGAGATAAAATAGTGTTTTCTTTTTTGAATGTAGGTCAGTTAGTTGTTTTTTGGACTACTTTCAAGTAATTCATTTTCTAAAAAGGAATAATCATCCCTAAAAAATAATGAATCAATTCATATGATGAGTTCCCATTGAAAAAAAAGGATCACAAGTATCCTGGTTATATGTGAATTCTTCAGTAGTTATTAATCCAATGGATTCATTCTCTATGGTGGAAACTATTGTAGGTGGGGTGAGATATTGTGGGGTAAATACATGTAGACCAGTTAATATATTTTTTCTTATAAAATGAAGTGGGAAACTTTTAATAGTGATTTATGTTTCATGATATAGTACATACAAAATCAATGTTAGGGAAACATATCTTCTTTCAATACAATGTAGTTTGGCTTGATTGATAGAATTAAAAATATTTCCTAGGATAAACCAAAATTATGAAAGGAAATGTGTTATTTTGAGATATTTTTACACCAAATACTGAACTAATAATGAGTATAACTGATATTTATCTATTTTGTCTTCAATCAATATTGATTTATTTTTGTTTTTATAGAGTAATTTTTCATGCCTGTTTCAAAAAATACAGGTTCATCATAATAATATATGGAAAAATATTTAGACCGATAATGATATAGTTATGAAACAATCCATCTATAATGAATTATAAGAAAATCGACACTCCCTTTTTATCTATCACTTAATGAAAAATGGATGTAACCATTTAGGAAATTATATGATAGATCAATATTGATTCATTCCTCAATTTATGAAGTGTATTCCCTAGTACCATTTTGTAGGTTTCTTTAACATGTAATGGGATTCCCTCAAAGTTATGTATGGTGATGGGAAGTCCATATTCTTAGAATATGTATTTTGGTTGTGAGATAAATGGAATCATTGAATATTTATTTATTTTATAACATTAGGTATTAACAATACTTAATTGAGTGGATGTTTTAATAAAATGAAGAATGACAATGTTCATTGAAAATTTTATATTCTAGATATATATATGAAATTCAAAAAACTATTGGAAAAATGAATATAGAGAACTAAAAACCTAATTTGATATGTTGGATCACCTACCTATAATCTTTACACAAACCCTTATTAATGTGAAATATTATTCAGGACAATTTGGGTTATCTGGGAACTTTTTTTCAATATTATAATATTTTATCTTCTATATTTTAGAGAAATATTAGAAAAATATATTTTTTTGGAGGTGTAAATGATTTCATAAGATTATTTTAAAGCTTGAATTAGATTTGATTTTATGTAAATGATGATATAATGTCTGATATAGAAAAAATTTAAAATAATTACCACTAATGGGAATGATGTTGTTTATGATTTCTTATGAAATGGGTATGGGGAATAAAATTCCATTAAATAGTTTTAGTAACTGTATAGAAGGTTTGAATTATGTAAATACTTCAATGTATAGAATTTTTGGTAATTAATTTTCTATTTTTTTATATTGGCAACTTTTAAAAAGTAATGAAATTATTATAGGGGATGATTGAATAATATATACAAATTGAAAATTGAAATAATCCATAATTGAATATAATTAAGAATAATTCTAGGGCTATGATAATGGTATTGGTGAGTTGCAATATAAAATATGAATACAAAAGAGGGGGTGGATAATTTTTTAAAAAAATTATATAAACTATAATTACCTCTAGATATTAAAGATGTTTTTACCTTGTGTCATGATGGAAAGAAATTTATGGAAGATAAATAAATAAAATAACATAGTTATGTATAATGGTTATGGGAATATGAATCCCTTATTCCACACAAACAATGAACTTCAACACAATAATGGTGATTTTCATATGTTTTCACCCTTATCTAGAAACATTTATACCTGAGTGTAGGTAGTGGATCCCTTTAAAAAAGGTTTTAAAAATGCCTTCAGGTTCCTTAAAAGGTAGTAAAAATATCCGTAGTTTAGTATGAGAAACTGAAACTACAACACTGTAATTTGTTTTAATTTCACAAATTAATAGTAAATATATTATGATCAATATATTGAATAACATTTAAACTCATATTTTCCATAGAAACCAAGATAGTTATATGGTCATTGAAAAATAATGGAAAAAATATTCTTCAAAATAAAATAGTCTTTCTTCAAATAATTATGGAGAAAAAAGTAGGTTGATGATAAAATATGTATGTCACTAATGTGTAGACAAAATAAATAATTCCTTAAAATGATGTAATATATTAACAAAGAAAGACAAGATATTCAACAATAGAGTTGGTCAAACATATAATACTACAAAGATGTATGTCTCCAATGTGTATCTATAGAGATGAAAACACATTATTATTTATAAACTATCAACTATATCTTCCATAGAATAATCAATTAGTATTTATAATGATTTTTGAATTCCACAGGTTAAATAGAAACTGAAATATCAGATTAAAAATTACGAGTATGGGATTTTAAAAAATTCATATAAAGTCAAAACATGCCCCTAAAATAGGAATGATTTAATATGTTGAATATAATCATCTGAATAAATCATTAAAAAAATTAATGAGATAAATAATTCTAGTGAGATTATTATAGAAAAAAGGAAATAATCCACAATTTAGAACTCTAAAATTAACATAGTAAAACGTACTGTTTCAAAGAGAAGCGAAAAAAATTATAGGTGAAAATATATAATGAATAATAAAATTATTGTTAATAAACATTATATTTATTCTGAATGTTTAGGGCTTCCTCTAAAAGAAGGGTTCCTACGCAATACATCCAATTTAATGTACAGGTATAAAAATCATACATTATACATTGTTAGTAGGGCATACATCAGGTTTCCAAATATATTATAAACACATCATGAATAATTATAGTTTGATAAATCTGATAGCATTACATTCATTTATATTCTAAAATAAGTTCCAGAAAAATATATATATACAAATTACAATTATCCTATAATTCACTTAAAAGATGCTTCCCGAGAGATATGAGTGAGTTTTTCTATGAGATTCAAAAGGAAATAGAATCTAACTAAATTAATTTATCAGCACATTCTGAAAAGTCTCCTCCTATTTGTTGAATATAATATCTATAAAACCAATATTAACATAAAAATGAATAATAAATGTAATTTAAAATACAATAGAATATGTAAATTACAAGAAATGTTTTCCCTCATAAGGAGATATATGGTTGCAATGACATTTCTCAAATATATATTTTTGATCAATTAACATATACATTCCCAAATAGTTTTTAAATTTATTTCTCAAAATATTTCTTTTTACACATATCATTGATATATTTCTTCCCATAGATTTATAATTTATTTTGTAGAATCAAAATTTAATTTAAAAATAGATTAGTGCACAATTTATTTAGGAATAATGTATTAAAAAGGATATTTAAAATAAAAAGAAACAAAAAATGAAAATAATTTTGTATAATAATTTTTTTTATTTTTTATTGAGTTGGATACTGTGGTAGAAAATAATTTAGACATTTGGAAATGTTAAATTCTTCTTGTTTAGTCGCAATAATTCAAACAATTTTAACCACAATTTTTAAACTCTTGGGAGTAGTATTATTCTTATTTTATCTTTTTCATATCAGGGATCCATTGAAGAAGATGATAACTATGTGACTAAAAACTCTTTTTTCTCATTAAGATAATTATTAATAATACTATCTTAGTTGATTTTTCGTATTTGAACTATTATATCCGTTTTATATAAATAATGTTTTTAAAAAAATGATATTTCAGGCAAACTTTAACAAATCCATTAGAGAGTAAGATAATCATCCATAGAAATATAAACTTTTTCCATCCCATTGTAACATTTTACGGATTCATTTATATCTTGATAAATCTTTACCAATTATTATTTAAAATGATTAAACATATATTAGAAATCAATATATGATATTCATTCAATATCTAGTTGGTAATATTGAACATACGATTCTTCAAAACCAATTATTTTTATTCCATTCCATGATTATTTTTCTATGGAATCCTAAAAAGCAAATGATTTATTCTAAAATATAAATAAAACCTGGCATGATGTAATGAATTTAAATTCATAAAATCGTATTTTAACCCTTTTTTTGTAAATTGTATAACATGAAACACACATTGAATGAATATCCTTTTAGAATTATATTTCATTGAGATTAGTGTCCTAGGTCTCTTTTTACTGATCATATTGAAATATTTGGAATTATTTGAGTTTGGAATATCAATTAAGGAAGATAAAAGTTTTGAGAAGGTTTGAGAATTAGTTAGTGCTTCAAAATATGAAGATGAAATATTTTATTCGGTTGGTTTTTAGAAAGATTTTAGATTCCTCAATGAAAATAAATTGTAATAAATTCATACACATTAGTTCAAAAATTCTTTTTCAATTAGAAAATGATTTCAAGAGAATAATATTAGTTAATTTAATAAAATTTATGGAAAGTAAATTTTCAAAAAAAGTTTTGAAATACACAATAATTAAGATTTTTTTTATATTAAATATAGTCATCTTTATTCATGCGATTTTTAAATAATTCAGGAATGTATCGCACGCCCTCAATGATTTATAACTCGTCCCAGAAAACAATTCCCTTCAATATATATAAAAACAAGTTCTAAAAAATTAAATAATAATAAAATTTTTACACATATTATAATACATTATCACTTTTTCTTATCATAATATGAAATTAAATGATCTTTATATAGTATCCAACACATAGAAAAAATATTTCAATACAATTTATTAATCAATTAAACTACTATATTTATAAAATACAAATTGTTTAAATGAAAATACATTAAAATTTATATGATGAAAATATAAAAATTTTAAAATATTCTTTTCCCCTATAACAATTCATTTCATGCATTACAAACAAATATTAAAATAAAAATAAAAATTATCCTTTTTTAATATTTTTTTATCTAATGAAGTCCCCATTTGATTTAACTAAATAAATATATATAATTTTCAAATATCCACAAAATGAAATAAAAATTATGTCCAGTGGAGCATAGCAACAATATACCTGACATGTGCTCCTTTTGGTACCCACTTTATTTTGGGTCTTGTAGTGTTAATATCGAATTTGTAAGTTAAAAAAATATACCTTCTTTGAATAAATAATCAACAATCAATGATCTATAATTATTTCTAATAATGAAATTTCTTAATACCAAAAAATTGAGGTTTTAAATAATTGAATCAAATAGAATAAATTATATTTAATAAAATTTGAAAACATTTAATAGTGGATATGCTCTTGGTTTTTAAACTTAGAATAAAATAATTTATATATATTATCAGTGTTTCTCCCTTTAAACAATCACATTTTTTCAATTATTTATTTTGTTATTAATAATTTCATTTAAATAAATTTATCTATTTGAAATAATTCTATATCCTTATTTTAATATATTAACATCTTTGAAGAGTTATTACATTTAAATTCATATAAAATGCCTGAAAAATTAGAATAAATTAAATTAACTTTTTTTCTATTTTTAGAAGCATTATTTAATATTCAAAATACCATTATTTAATTTTCTCATATTTTATAGATAAATTTTAATGATTGAACATTTTCATGACGTATAAAACAAAATATTTTATATATAAAAACATATTTTTTTGAATATGAATTTTGGGATTAGGAAGTGTCTGACTGAAAAACAAATGATACATAAAACCTATATTTATCATAATGTATTAATTATCATATTCTAGGTTTATAGTGGATCCATTAAATAATTAAAAAGTATCACACTGCTTAGTAATCATGTTGTTCCTTACATTTTATTTATAACAGTATTTTCATTGAGCATTAATTATAGGAAGGTTAGACTTTTTGTGATCTTTTTACTTGAATTCATATAATCAATCATATTTAATCCTTTTATATATCATGTATTACAATATTCAAGATATTCTAGAGAGATATGACAACTCTTTATAATATTCATTACATGAATCAAATGATTCATATGTACTAGTTTTTTTAAAAATATCTTCTTTTTTGATAGTAATAGTGTTTTTCTCTCTGTCTTAAATATGAACTTCATATATCCTAAATGACAATAAATTATGTCAATGTGAATTCCTTTATTAGTGCGGATTAATTACTAGTAGTATATATATCATTAAACAAAATGCTTAGAGCATTATGTACCATAAGATCATGATCCAATTTTTCAATTGGTTCTCCCAGGGAACTAATGTTATTGAAAATTTCTAACAATCATACATTAATATGAGAGATTCATTCATAATCAGAAATCATAAATGTATCAAAATAATAATTTTCAATTTGTACCCTATATTTATGAAATTATTAGTACCGTTACATGAAACTATGTTTTTTCCGTATCTCATATATGTTATCACACTGGTAGATTCAATTAAATTATTTAGTTACTAATTTGATGATTAATGAATTCGTATATATTTAGTTAATGTCATTTTAATTATATTGATAATCATTATATTTTTGATAATATTATATAGAAATTTCAAGGGGCTTGACAACCTTTTAATAAACTCTTATTCCATGATTTTTAAAATAAATAATATTAAATTATATTCCAATATCTATAATAATCACCATTAAATAAATTTTAAAGTTATTAAATGTAACTTGTCTAAAACAACCCACAAATATTTATTCTTATCTAGAAATTTTACTCTAAATATGTATAGTAAAAATATATATAGCTACCTTATTCTAATATCTCATTCCAATTTGTGGTAGCAGTTATAAATATTAAAATCACCACGAATTTATAAAAACAAAATATATCCATCACATCTCTACCTCTAATAACAGTTGTTTAATTGTATTAAAATTAAAAAAAGGCAAAAGTGGGAATGAATTATTTTCATTTAAAATCAAGAAAGAATAAACTCACCCCTCTTGAGATTAATGTAAATATTTCTTCTATCAATGTATTTATTAATAAATATGATATAAATAATGTAAATAAAACAATGATTTATAGTGGTTTATAGAATAATAAATCACCTAGTCTACTCCACCAACATTATACTCCACCAGAATGATGATTTTCCTCAAGGATGCAATCTTGTTCAGAGAATCCCACATCTGAGTATAGGAATTTATTACCCTTACAACAATGATATTACAAGGATATCTAGTTATTTTATTGGGATCCTTAATATCCAAAAACTAGTATGATAAGTTTACACTACACAAAAATTGAGTAGCTGAAAAAGGATGATAAATATTTAATATATTAATATGAAGAGGTTGAATAATATTTATGACACAATTGCAACATAAATTTATAGATTAAAATGATAATCAATAAAAAAATACAATAACATTCTTGAATGTAATATTGTATTTCATTAAATAGTAGTTGATAAAATACTTGGAAGATAATCAAACATGTTTGTATCCAATTTGTATCTATTGTAAGTGATATGTTTACCTACATCAAAGGAATAATTATTAAATACAATATCATCAACAATCATCTTCATCAAATTGATAATAACTAAAATCATTCATATCTCCAAAGTGAAGAACTAGAGGTGAACATACATTATTTTCATACCCACATTATTATCATTAGAAAATAAATTATCAGTATTTATCATTGTGGTAGAAATTATTCTATTCAAGCTTCCCCAAAAATATTTCAAGACAAATCATGAGTATTAAATTTTAAACATTTAAATATTATCTGATATTCACTTAGAAACATGAATGATCTAATCTGTTGAATATGTGCCTTTAAATTAGTCTATAAATATATTTAATGAGATATTTAATTTTTTAGAGACCATTGTTGAAAAATGATAATAATCCAATATTCCATAACCAATATTTAACTATGTAATATATAGTGTTTCATTAAAAAGTAATAAAAATTAAATGTACTATTGAAAATATATGGTGGATTAAAAATTATGGATGATAAAGTATATATTTTTTCCTAAAAAATTGGGTTAATTCCTAAATTAGGGATCTTGAGGCATGAATTCATTCCGAATAGAGAACACAAACCAAACAACATGCTTAAAATGTATATTGTAAACAATTTTTCTTAACATCTTATAATCATGTCTATAATAATTATACACTATGAATGAAAATAACCGTAAAAAATATAATGTATGAAAATTATTCTAGAATAATATAATTATTATGATGATTAATATCTGAAAATTACCATAATTTAACATCATTAGCGACATAGATATGGGCATTTTCGAGCATCAAAATCAAAGAGAAATTACTAAAAATGTTATATCAACACAAGGTAATATGTAAGAATTTATTTTATGATGTATTAAATTTTTATGACTAGTATTATAAATAAATCATTATATCTGATATCATTTTTTCACACAGGGAATTATAGATCCTGAAAAATTAGGTTTTTCTATTACTACTACACAATGAAAATTATATTTAATATCATTTTTATTATCTTTTAAGACTACAATTTATGTAATATTATAATTTCGCTATTGATGGATAACCAATCATCCAACTTGGATATTATTTTTTTAAGGTAGTGTTACATATAAGTGTATACGAGGGGAATTAGTGAAAACCTTATATGAAAGGTGTATTATTGTGAAATTTTGATCACTCTCCATCGTATACAAGTGATTTTTCATTTTAATTCGTCCAATGAACACTTGATTACATTTTTTGAATTTTAATTAACGGGGAATTTTTTTTAAGAAACTAATTTTTATAGGATATTCTTGAATGTTACCTTTTTTCCATCCTTAAACTATTTTTATTTGACAAACACCTAGATTAATTTTTAGGACCATCATTATTGTAATCAGGTTCTAATGTACTAAAATAATTGAATTATAGTAGTTATTATGCTGTTTATCACATCGAAAAAAATCATATGATATGTTTCATCTGGAATTGTAATACAACCATATATGTATTTAAGACAACCTATATTGGGATCATCATTTGACTCCATTTCCTATTCAAGCAATACTACAACTAACATACAATATAATATCATCTAATCCACATTTATGCCACGCCCATATACCAATAGTTTTTTATTGTATATCAAAATATTTTAAAAACTAATTTCAAAGGAATTTTACTTCTTCTAAAATATGTTTCTATGAATATGTTAGAAGGGTTGAAAATGAAGAAGTTCACCATATAAACATTTAGATCATCATCTTTCCTTAGGATATCATTTTCTATTATGATTTATTTGATTCAATATTCTCAAATAGATAAAAAAATATAATTTTGTGGTCTAAAAATGTGTCACCCAACTGATGGATATCTTCAACATTTAATGTAGGGTGGTATTGTGAAAGTAATATTGGTTCCATTTTGATGATTTCCATGATAAATTCGTTCTACATGTGTTGAATGTTGTAAAAATTTAATTTTCCAAGTTAAATAAATTTAAAATGTATTTCAAGTCAAGGTGAAACAATATGCCATTATTAATGTATCATTTTGATAATTATCATGTCCACCAACACACAAAGAGGACAGCATCATTTTTTAGTGGATGAAATATATTATCACCACATTATAATGAAAAATTTCCAATATGACTATGTGTTGTTGATGGTGAAAACATTTAATCCATTTAACTAGAGTAAATAATTAATTAGTTTCTCGGTATTATTCTATATTAAATTGTGATATTCCCCATAGTTAATACTACATCAATATTTATAACTTAAGACACATTACGATATATTATTTTTGTCACATTAGTATTTTGGAAATAATATACTCACCATGGATGCCCAAGTAATAAATGATGATTTTTCAAGTAATATTCTAGTTTTCTTCTACATTAAAATATTTCTATTTATTATTTACCTTACTAATTTATTGTACGATATAATTGATAATTTTTAGAGGATATTACAGTATGTGGAAAATATAAATTGGGAAACTTTAATACTCTCCAAATATCTCATATTGGTTTTCTTCCAAAGAGATAAAATTTCATCTAATGAAACTATGTATAACATATTTTTATAATTATAGATATATTTACTACATAATAGTATGAATTATTTATAAATAGCCATGTATTATAATGGATAATTTAAAATAAATGATTAAAATAAGGGTGTCCATTACATTTCATACTTACACCATAATAGTTAGGTTCAAACATCAGAATCATATGAAGAGACTCATAGTCTTGATTTTGAAATAACAGAATCTAACTCCCAAATATTTTTATGAAAAAAATTCTCCCAAAAACCTTATAGGTTTTTATATCACTAATATATTGTATATATTTATAGTTTTTATCATTGCATTTGGATCTTTGATATAATTTTAATATGATGATTCTATTGTTCTTTTTATTATTATACATCAATAAACAAACACCAGTTAATGATTTTATTATTTTCTTGTAATTTATATTACATTTAAAATTATTTAATGTGTTCTGTGATTTCTTGGTATATGAATTTTATATTTTCTAATGGTTTTGGTAGGTGTGAACTATTCTACACTTTCATTCTTACTTTATTCCACTATATCTTATTTGTGGAATTCTATCTCAGATTCAATTATATTGATTATATCATTTATCTATTATATGATCGATATTCCCTTGATAACTTCTTCCTAACATTGTTCTCTTACTGTAGGGATAATTGTCTCTTCATAGATTGTTTTTCCCATTAATCATCAATTTTTTCATCCATTAAAGTTTCACTCATCAGTTGCTTATCTTCACGGTAACTATACCATTCACTTTTAGGGTGTAGTCCACATTATCATTTATATTGAATGTATCAATAATATATTTAAATTTATAAATTTATATTTTATTTCTTATTATCAGGGATACCAACTTCTCTAGTTTTCTTGTAAAAATTTAATTGTCCTTTTTAATGAATCATTATCAATCCCTATACTCCTTCAAAACCTATTTCACTACTACACCACCCCGCATGGGGGGTATTGTTTTTTCACCCATTTCATCAATAATATCATTGTGTATAAATCCTAAATAACATTATTTATGAAGGTAATCATATAATTATGGTTGTGATTTGATGTCTTACATCACTAGCATAAACAGGTTGATCGTCTTCGATGATATGTTGAATTATTCTAATATTGAGGAAGTCAGTGTTCACCATATGAGAGTTGTTATGAAATTTTAAAATTATCATTGAAACTATGACTTGTAATTAGATGAAATTTATAAAACCATGAAATATATTTCTATAGACACATGGTCTCGATACATAGATTTTCAATCACTCCAAACAAGGTGTTGGGTGTTAAGACATGGGAAACCACACAATGTATTCAATATTCAGAGCTATATAGTCATAATAGGGCATTATCACTAGTTTTATAAATATTTAACAAATTTTTTCCCTATGATTCTCACTCTCACAATGAAGGAAATAATGTTCTTTTCAGATATGAAATGTTATAGTTCTTTGGAGGAGTTGGAATTCCATTTGAATTATATACTAGTGGAGACACTCCCAAGATCTAGGCAGGGCTATGTGGTAGTATATTTCACACAAGGAATGGTTTTAGACATAATTTTCATGATGGTTCATTACATAGTAGCCTACCATTCCAAATAAATTTACAATAATGATAATAAATATCCTAAAACAGACCTCAATATCAATGTTATAATGTATGCTCTTATGTGATGGTGAAATTACCTTAGTCGTGAAGTGTTTACCATATATTATAATAAAATATAATGAGTTATATATTATATAAGAATTATTTGTTCTTTTTTATGGTTTTTGGTGGAATACCTTTAGTATTATTATTTTTACCTTAGATGTATCCATTGTAATCAGAATGTTGTTTCTATGTAACTGAATTTGAACATTCTATCCCAGTCAAAAAATGATATTTTTGGATGATTGTAACATGATGGTTTTCATTTATATCAAGAATTTGTGTATCTTATATGATGACAATAATGTTTTCATTCATGTTTTTTTTGCAACTCAACTCTTCAGGTGATAATTCATTAGGAGTAGTATATTGATGATGAGTTACATAGAATTAAAGAATCCATTTACAGTTTAGAGATTATCTACTAGTGTTAATTTTACATAGATGTTGTCTTATGATTTAAAATAAATAAAACTATACTAAAACCTGTGACAAATAATTGATGTTGATCATCCATAGTTTCATGTAGTAAATGATTCCCACCACCACAATGATGTTCTAGGTCATGTGGTAATGATTATGTTTTCATGGTATGAAACTATTTATTGTCGATTTTTTTTAATTTACATATACTAACACCGAGGCAATGACAAAAACTAAAATCCTTCGAGATTGTTTCAACCCCAACCCATTCCGACTAGAAAGTGTTTCATGATATTATTTGAAATCCCCTTTAGGATGTCACATGACCCTATTTGGAAGACAAAAATGTGGGGTTTTATTGATATGATAACCAATTTTGATCACTTTATCTTCATTTATTATATAGACAATGTTTATATTTTTTGTATCCTATATGTGTTGGATATTAGTAGACCACATCAATTCCCATATATTATAGTCTCTGATAGGTTTCCCCATTTAACATCTCATTTGTCGAGTGAACTCTAAAAGGGAATATAATGTCATGTGAGTTTTAGCATGGAATATCATCTAAAGACAAAATGATAGATAAACAAAGAAATACGGATTCATTATGGAATACTCTGTTCTTTCTTTCATAAACATTTTGGTTATTAGAATATCTGCATGAGATTTTTTTATCTTTTAACATGATATTTGAGTCATCTGTGAGTATGAAACCTTTTGAAGTATTTTATATTATCCAATATAATGAGAAGTTATGTTAGTTATTTATTGGTAAAGCATCCTTGGATTGAAAGCTCTTGGTCTGTGTGAGAAAAGAAATCATCTAGTTGATTCATCGGTTAATATTAAAATCATATAGCAGTTAGAAATACTATGTTTTTCAAGGTCGACACCAATTGGATTTATCATTTTGTAACCAATAGTTTTTTGATATATTAATTTTTTTAGTCATTAATGGATTATATGTAAGGTAAAACATTAAACATAATACGTAGTCTCAAATGAAGTTGATGAGAATATTTGAAAGGTGGAATATTTTTTTTCATTCCAACTTTAACTCAAAGTAACTAATAACATGATCAGCAAGTCACATCTCAGAATGTCTCACTACAACCCATATAATTTTTTGAGATGATTGTAAATATATATTGACCAATATTTATCCTTGATGTAGATGCTTAGGCATATTTTTGATTCTGGGATGATATTTCATAGTTGTAAATTCATAGCTCTGGTTTAGGTGTTGTGGACACATGGATCTAATTAACTTGAGTCATGAAATCATAAGACACTGATGATAACATAGTGGCCTATACATTTTGGCATGAAGTATTCCTTGATAAGGATTTTAGGGGATGAAATAATATGTGATGGGGGGTTGTAGCATCCTTGTTGTAGATTTTAGGTACTTTTATCATATTTCATTAATCATTAATTTTTCCGGTTTGGAAAAGGACTTTGTTATTGTTTTGAAATTATTTTGATTTTTTGGGGAGATGTGTGATAGTGTAAGGTGAAATAGTGTGGAGAGGAAATATGTGGTATGGATAATCTCATTGTATTGTGGATGATTTTTTTGGATTTAACATTTTAGGTGACATAATCAACATATTGATAGGCTATGGTAGGGTATTCTTATAGTAGTTTAATCATATAGTGTGTGGGTGTCAGTTGCTGCTTGGAGTATCAGGGTGCATCTTTTGGAACTATTGTCTATTTAAACATATATAATGCATGGATTAATGGTTGTCACATATACCCATCATGGTTCCTTATATCTACAACATAGTGTGTGTTTCATCTATTGGACTAGGTTTTTGCCAGTATAAGTATTTAATGTTATATTACACAGTGTTGTGTTATGAACCATTTTAACATTTATATATCACATTACCAAAAAATGTAGAATATTCTATTATTTTATATATTTAATGACTCAAAACCAATTTTTATATTCCATGTACTCTTAATAAAATAAAAATATAACCATTTCTATTTTGATCATATTTTTAGAGTATTTGTTCCTTTAAAAATCCATCTCCTCTTCAATCAAAATTCCAGTTTATAAATTTTATCTCTTTCATATAACTGATATAACCTATCCTAGGAATCAAATTTTTTTATTCTATCCTTTGAGAGTGATAAATCATCATGTTATTAATTGATGAAATCCATATTATTTAGGATTTTGTTCAAAGGGATGACACTTCATTCTTACTCTACATTTATTCTCTTTTAGAGATTTACATCATTTTTGATTGATCAATTGATCATGTGACTAAATGTGGAAGGATCGATATTTAATTTCTATTCACCAGAAATTTAAATGTAAACCAAAATTTAAAATTTATATTCAAATGATTTTTTATATTTTAAGATTTATTTAAAAAAGGTAACTATTTATAAAATAAAATATTTTTTCAAGCCATTGAGAGATTGATTGGATTTTAGAAAATTTATATTGAATTGAAAATTATTTGAATATTCTTCCTTGAGGATATATATTTAATTGAAACATGATTTTAAAAGGATCGAATTTAATGAAACCCCATGATTTTCCATTAATTTTTAAATGGCATTTTGGAATATGAAATTGGTAATTCAAGAACTAAATGATGATTTAATTTGAAATGTATAAATATCCCATGATTGAAAACATTATTGATTGATGCATATGTGAGTGTAGTATGTTAGTGGTTTAATATAAAAATCATTCCAAGACACTGACACCCTAGCAATGTATCTATAATGAATACTTTAACTAAATCGATTTTTACATTTTTTTCAGCTTGGGTGTCGATTATTTTTCACTTAATGGCATGAACCTAAATAAAGTATGCACACCATGAGCCATGATGATTGATTGAGATGTTTGTGGATCAAATGACTAAGAAATAATTAAATTTTGACTTATGAGATTGTTATTTTTTATCTATTTAGTTCATTACACGGATTATAAAACTATCATTACTTATCACTCCATTTATGTTTTATTGAAATGTTCATTTTTGATTGATTTCATATATTTTTTTAATAATATGATTTGGAATCCTATAAAGAATGAATTTGAAAGGTAATTTTTCTTGTCATTTCATTGATTAAGTTAAATCTTTTATAGATTATATTTACTTAATCACCTTATGTAACATTTTTTTAAATCCTACCGAGCTGTTTTTCTCAAACCCATTCTCTTAAAAATGGAATTTGATGAATTTTCAAGGTAGTTATCAGATATGGTAATGTAACACTAGAAGATAAATGGTTTTCATTATTTATGATACATTTTTTGATGGTAGAGATTTATAATGATATGGTCCCCAAGTTGTACAATGATTAGGAGTTTTTGGGTGGGTGGATTCCGGATTTCTTTTGGGTGATATTTTTATACAAGATATTTATTTTCAATTAGTACTATTTTATACATGTAGAGTTAAAGGTATATATATATTTCATTTTTTATATTTTAATATTTATTTTTAAATATATTTTTCATATGGAAAAATTATTTCCTTTTACATTTTATTGATTCCCATGTGCTCGTCTCCAGCCCATGGGGATCGAGAACAACCTTTGGGATATGTCACTGATGACTTGATTACCAGTATATAGGGTTATAATGGATGGTTTGATACAAATAAATGGATCATGGATCAGAAATATCATGGTTGTTAAATATATTCTTACCCACATAGCATCATGTGTCTTTTCCAAACTTCATTGTAGTTTTTTGAATTGGTGTATGGATTGTTGACACTATAATGTCAATGAAAAAAATATTCTGAGTCCAATGGTGGGCGAAATTAGGGATGATAAAATAATGGGAGACATAATAAAATTAATTATTATTATTTATCACATAAATTATAACAAATAAATTTACTAATAATATACTAATAAAAATTATATATATAATATACCATTTCATACACTTCAACCTTAGAATCTATATTTGCGAATGATCATCACATCACTGGTAGTAACTTCTAGTAATTATTTACATGCATTTAGGATGCGTTTTTCCATGAACCAAAATATTTTGTAATATGAATATTGTTACTCCATCCACCAACAAAATAGGATACCAATTAATAGTATGATATCTATTAAAAAAAATGAATGAAACAGTCAATGTTCAATGTTTTATGATTTTATCTATGTCTTATGAACTTATGATTTCACATGGTCAAATGGATTATAAAAGCATGATCATACATATCAGGGGTCTCTACTATAAGGGAGCATGGAATGAATGGTTTGTGATATCTAAGGATCTATGCCTTAGTAATAATGGGGATGAAATGTTATCTTGTAATCACATATTAATTATCGCATGATACATTGAGTACTAGGAAGTATTTGTGTTTAATATATATAATGAAAAACATTCCAATATCATTATTACATCACCCTCATTTAGCTTTTCTAACACTATTGATAAACTTAAAATGAATAAAAATGAGAATAATCTTCTTAAATCTATTAAATCTTCTTTAGTATGTTTATAAAAAGGTCGAACATGAAAACCATTACTTCCATCTATTGAATAAATATAATATCAAATAAATTTGATCTTCGCCTAATGATAATTTACAACACCCTTGAAAAAGAAAGAGATAATGGAAATAAAGATAAGGAAAATTATGATATCCTTTTCCTTGTGGAAACAAGGGCCACTTCATGAAAAACAAAACAGATCCAATGAATTAAATGGAAGCATATTGAGTTTTTTGTTATTAAGTGAATTTACCTATTTCTAAACATTAAAATTTTATTCAACTAATGGTTATCATATACATAATCAAATATAGGAACCAAGTTGATGTATAATGACAAATAGGGTACCTAAATCTGCAAGATTCCAACAGATCCATGATTTTTGTTATATATATTAGGGACTAAAACATTATGTCATTAATATAAATGATACTTATTATAATGGATTTAATTTTTTCTCCATCATTTAAAAAAGACATTATATTTTGTATCTAGAGATGGTATTTATTGACTTACCATAAAATTTAGTTATAAATTATTATACTTTTATAAATATAACACTTGTTATGGTATATAAAATTCATATAATTGTCCTTTTGAATAGTATTTCATGAATGTGGAAATGTCAATTGATAATGAAACAAGTTCAAATAACTCATAAAACACTCATCTTTTGTTCACAATATAACTCATATAAAAGTAATACGTTTTACTAAATTATACCAAGAGGGATATTTAGATTTATATATACTACAACAACTTTTTTTGTGGTAACAAGTTTTTATAAGTAGAATTTTGAGGAGGACCAACATAGCGGATAATGTGAGAAGGTCATTGAACATCTCTATTGAGTTCTTACTGATGGGTTTGGTCTATTTTCAATCGAAGAATGGAGTGTTAACTCATACTATAGAACATTTAGTGATGATTATTAAAAATATAAATATGTAAACTTTATGAGGTAAAAGTCAGATTAAATTTAGTGATGCATAGAATACATGATTTATATTCAAAACCATATTTTTAAAAAGATTCATAATCTCTAGTCAAACTATAGAGGGGAATGTATTAATAAATCCGTCATTTTTTATGGGTGTTTTGGATAACATCTCAATTCACTCCACCATATAATCCAAATGTTTATGATGGTATACCATTTATGATATGAATGGTAATGGAAGTTTTGTTTTAATATATATATATATATATATATGTTTCAGGTTGTAAATAATATGTCAATGTATCTTCATGTAACAATCTTTAACTATGAGGCACAATGTGTACTGTTATATTACACCTAATGGAAACATGGGAATATTACCTATACAAACTATAATAAAACTAGTAATAGTGGAAAAGAATCTATATTCAATTGGGGGAGAACATATCTATAGAATATATTTCATGTGATATAGACCTTGAGTAAGTCTAGGATTATGTTTAACAAGAGATGGTACATAAACTTTCTACCCAAAACACCATAGAAAAAGTTGTTCTAGAGAGACAAATGCAGCGATGGAGTTTAATAAAGGATTGAAAACTATAACTATATGTTTTTATAGTCACCATGTTTTCCTATTCAATGATAATTAAGAATAATGATCTGTTAACTAAAAAGGGACCGGTAATTAGAACCAATGTATCTATGTGGAATTAATTTATAAATTAAAAAATATATTCCCTGTACCAATATGAAGTCAAAATTTTGGTACATCCTCCAATGAATGTAACAACTACTGGTTATAAATTTTCATCTAAGAAAAAAATAGACATGTATAGAAAATTAAATACATATATAGACTAACTTGTTTAAATAATGTTTACAACATCAATGAATAAAATACAAGAAAACATTTTTCTAGTTACAGTGTTATGATCTGTCATAATTCTACCTTCAATTCTGACATTCCATGTCTATGGTATTTGGAATATAGATTAAAAAACCTCATTCCTTAATGGAAACCATTATGTTGATTTCAATATGACACAACCTGATTAATTCATAACTCCAAAGGATGATAGAATGTTTTAAATATTTAAAAAATTAATTTATGAATTAAATCAATCATTAAATACATTGAACATTAATATTGATGAATAAATAAATGAGTTTTTATTAATGAATAATGAATATGAGACTTGTTTCATTATGTTATTTCACCCGAATATGATAATATTCATCGTTGTATACATTGATGAGATTTTACATATTATATATGAAATTCAACTCTTATGATCTGTTAAGGCCAGATTGAATAAATGAATATCTATAATAGACATATTAACGGAATCATATATTCTTGGGCTCCAGATCCATCATGAAATATCATAGTGGATTATCAGCCTATGTCAAGGTACATATTCTGAGAATTATTTAATGAAATTTAGGATGGAATAAACCAAGATTGAATAGTTTACAATGTTACACGGAATTCATCATTTTAAGAAAATTTGTACTCATACCCATATGTAATAAAATATAATGAAATTGATTCAATTTGTGTTAGTGATTGTATTATCAATGTAGGTGATAAAAGAAATCTATTATATTTATAAATTCTATTTGATAGATAATAGAACATAGGGGATTATTATTTCCATTTGAGTCTAAAACAATATATTTATTTATTTTGACTCAAAAAATTGAAACAAATTTTCTAAAATATAGTTCAAACCAAGTTAGATGTTCAAATACATAGAGATAGTTCATTGAATTTATTATGTACAAATAATGATTTTATTAAAATCATTTAGTGAAATAGAGAAGTGAAAAAAATAGATTTGGGTTTTGAAAATTGTTCGGTGAAAGGAAAAACAAGTGATACATGATTTTATTTGAAATATTTTTAATGCATGGTGTGTTCATATATTTTTAGGGTTTATGTGAAATTGTATATTTAAATTTAATAAACATTTACATAGTTTCATCAGAATTGGGTTGCGGTAGAATTAATGGTCATGAAATCCATGGTCGTGATCATTTTGTAATTACTAAATCATGATTATATCTATAAAATATTTAATCATGATTTCCCAAAATGTGGAAATGTTTATTAATTATTTAGGAAAACTATTTCGGAAATTAAAACGATCTTTTAGGTTCATTAATAAATGATCATTATTAAACCAACAGAATAATATTAAAATTTACAAAATGAACTGAAGTAACCCTAATATATGAAGCTAATGAAAATATAATACATAAATAACATTCCCAATTAGATAAATTACCGTATAACAAGGAATGACTTAATCAATCATCCTATATATGAGGAGTTATAGGGTGAAGATTAGTGAATGAAAATATGAATGAATAACTGGAGAAGAAGAACAGTGATGACACTGCACAATTTTGCTCCTCACCCAAAGCATTAATAAATTCATCTAGATCCTCTTACAAAAAACATAGTAGATATATTTTTATCAAAATTTACGGGGTCATTCATGCTTAATGTCTTTATAATTTCAATAATAGAGGCCTAATTAACTATTAGAATTTAATGGCTTCCTACATCATTATTTCATTTCTTCCATCAAAATCAACATCACAAGCCTTCCAAATTGGGTCATCTTAATCACTTTAATGGTGTGCAAGATGATTTGACTCTATGAATTTTCATTCCCTCTATCACAAAGGTTTATGAATAGTATTCTCATAATTACATTTATTGAATTTAAGTCCTAAACATGATTCATGTTTTGAATATGTTTTTTCTTTCTCTGAAACCTCCATTTCACCATGTATCATTGATTTTGTTCCCCAGAAGAGAGTTTTGATCTTAACATTTTTAAGGGAATCGAGATTTTAGTGGAATTATTTATCCATTTAGGATTCTTATTTTTATTATCCTGTAATAATTTTTTTCCTACAAATATTATCTAATAATTAAATGTAGATGAAATAATTTAAAATTAAATTATTAAAATAAGTCTATTTAAATATTGAAAATGTTTTCATGGAAGATAAATATCATATACCCCTACATTTGAATTAATTATTTTCCCCAAGCATCAAATTTCAACATACTACAAAGGACGATCAACCTATAACTAATTTAATTAAATTTAATAAAATTTAATTGATTCAGAGGGAAATGAAATGATCAATCATCACATAATTAAATTCATCAACACCGGATGTTTCAAAGAAGAAAATTAATAATTTAATTTAATTTTAAAATTCAAAAATAACGATTCATTTTCATTCATCGAATTTTAATAATATTTATTAAAATAATTAATTTCAATGGAATTGTAGCCAAATTTGAGTATTTTCTCATTTTAATGGTTCTATTATAATTAGAGTTTAACATATTCCTCAAGATCATGTTACATTAATATTTTCATAAAAAGCCTCACGAATCTACACTGTGTAAATATAGAGGACACAATTAATTATGAAGGCTTTTAATAAGGCTGAAATGTCTAGGGGGATTTATGTCATGTTAGAATATGATGTCAAAAACAAATAATTCTAAATTTTTTTTGTATCTAATGTCTATTTTTGGTATCAAATAGATATTCTCAATAAAAATATACCTTTATGTATAATATATCTATTCCCAAAAAAACATTGAGAGATCATGATACAATTAAGCATACTTAATTAACTTCCCTCTCTTTTTATTTTACCATTTTAATATATTTTTCAAATTCAATCTCCTTGATATTTCTCACTTACACAACTAATCAAATTTATTATTAAAATATTATAATTTTAGAAATGGTTGTTATTTTTCCTCCTATGACATGACACATATAGTTTTTATATATTTTTTCATTTTTTAACATGAATGATAAAAAATTATGTATTAAAAATAATGGCATACACTCTTCCAAAATATTATAAAACCAATAGAAATTTATTATTTGTGATATGTATCCATTTCATACAAGGATAGCCTCTACCTTAAAATTATTATTTAAAATATATTTTAATACACTGTGAGTTGGGTATGATTGTTTAAAATTTTCCGGTAAAATGGATCATTTCTTAATATGGTCATTTATGGATTCTATGGGAAAAATAATGTTTCATTTAATGTTGGGTCCAATGACAATGGGTTTAAATAATGATTTACTCAATCATATTGTATGTGATTATATTCAATCATAAATTTTCTAAAAATCATTAAATGTTCTATAACAAAACATGTTCAAGTCTGACAAGAATTATACTAAATAATTTAATTGAATGTTAGGCTAAGAGGATGGATTGTGTATGGAATCAATTAATTAGATAACTACTCATGGAGATTCACATAAATAATTAAATCTGTTGATTAAATTATAAAAAAATAAAGGGAGAAAAATTACCAAAGAATTTCAATTTTCAAAAATTAACATTCTCCCATAAATCATGATTTTCTAAATCCAGACCCACATGTTTACAATTGTTATTTTGTTTTCCTATTTTATTAATAAAATTTATTTCCAATGAAAATTAAATTAATGGTAATTCAAAAATCATAATTATTTTATGTCTCATAGAATAATAGACTATGAGAATAAAAAGGGAGTCAGGTAATTTTTAGTTTCCACCGTAGAACAATTAAATGTGGAGAATGCATTTAAAAATTAAAAAAATTAAATTCTTTCTCCCCATAAAATGATTCGTGAAATATAGTTGTGGGGATATTCCTAGAAAAAATTCATGACATTAATTTTTTACACAATGTGTATTCTATAGATTTCAGGATGTGAATGGGTTTCATGAGATGAGTTGGTCTTATTGATTCTTCTCAAGCTACCTACCATGGATAATATGATCTTACAAAATAAAAAATAAACAATTGAGGGTAATGTAAATTTTAATTATTATTTAAAAAATTTGGTTGAGTGTAAATATATTGTAATATATATATATAACTATAAATTAAACTAGAGTTTTCTCCTAGATTAAAAATTGTTTAGCGTTGTTGGTTTAAACATACATTTTTAGCATCATCTCAAGTGACGTTGAATGAAATGATTTCACCTGATTAGGATCCTTAAATGATCTCTTCTCTAAGATGTTACCATAGGTATGTGTTTGTTCATCATATCTAAATATCTTATCACATTCTGGTTTCATCACATTCTCAATCTCCATCTTTCCAATAATCAATTTCTTCCTTAATCATGAAATTATAAATGGATGATAATGTACCATCAATACCTATATGAATTTCTCAAACATAGTGGAATCAATCAATCTTTATTTATCAGTGGCTTAACCAATCGTAATTTCATTAAAATTATCAATACATTAACATAGAATATACTCCTGTACATTAACAAACTCATTAGGTATTTATTCTATATCAAAAATACCTTCAGATTTGTTTATTGTTTCTTTTCTTTGATCATCTCCTCCTTTCACAACATAGTTTTTGATTTAACAATTTATGTTGAAATTTATATATTTGTTTCCTACTTATAGAAAAGGTATTTCACTTTGTCTGCCTATCAGAATTCACCTTGTATATTATAATATCCTTCCTTGAATGATAGGTCACTACTCCTCTTCCTTGTTCAACTATATGAATTCAAATAGGAATGTAGATTATTAAATTTTTACTATGATATCTCCAATTATACGTATGGGTTATTTTATTGTTGATTCTTCTATCGTTAGTGTGACTCTAGTTTTCATCAATATTTTAATACCATATATCTTGAATATGTTATATAACATGATATTTATGATGACAAAAATATTGTAAAATGACATCCAAATTTTTTGTGAGCAAACTTGAATAGGAATTGAAAACCCAACTGGGTAATATTGCCTTCTCCATTTCCTGTAAAGATGATCGCCAAACACTCTAATGTGATTCATATTCAAATTTTATAAATTTAAGATTATATACAAACATTTCCACTAACATTTAATGGACGAAAAATCATGTGAGAAGGTACCTTACAGACTCAGCCCATGCTATGGTGGAATGAGAGGTGAAACTATAAATCATTTTAATGGGTTTGATCATTCAATGAAAATATAAATAGTCAATGTACTACCATATCACAAGAGATATTATAGAATTGGAATGCCACATTGGGATCAAGAGTAATTCCAAGATATATATTTTGATCTTTATGAGGTGTTATGGGGAATTACATGCAATTCAAGATCATTTTTAATAATGTTTTTTTATCTCAAAATTATTATTAACAAAAGGTTTCACTGGGATGATTAATTGGAATTCAGTGTTTGATATATACCAATAATAAATAAACATTCATATAATTATATCTCTTTATTGAAATCATACTGCATATACCAATTTCTCGATACCCTTCATGTTCATTTTTTATTCATACTTCAGAATTAGATCATGATCGTGATCAATCATGATGATATATTTTACATTTTCATGAGTATTTATTTGTTTATTTAATGATTTAAAACAAAACAATTAAATAAAATTACCCAATATAAAATTTAAAAAATAAATCAATTCAATGAAATGTAATTTTTTATAAAACCAATAATGTAAACTACATCCTTCCCTGGAAAAGTCACAGATACAGGGCACCCAGGGGTTATCACTTATTTTCTTTGGAGATAAGAAAAAATGGCCTTTTTATTTCTAACTAAATGATTGAATTGAATTAAATATAATGTAGTAAAAATTAATATTTATTATGGAACCCAAAAATTGTGAGAAATTAATTTTATATATTTTAAAAAATCATTTCTTTAAAAATGATTTGAATAAATAGAGTAGGGAAAGAAAGTTTTTTCTTGTTTTGAAGACAATTAGTAAATTGTAAAAGATTATTTTAAATTTATAGATTTTATATCAAAAATTTAACATGTCCTAGGATTATATATATTTATGGTTTAATTTAAATTATATTTATTAATAAAAATTACTAGTTCAGGGTGGAGTCAGAGACTGGAATAGGAAGATTCAATGGTCAAGAAGTCCCCAACATAACATGATAACCCCCCTTTCCACTTGAATGGATAAACTTAGTCTTTTGAAAATATATTTTTCCTTGACACCATTTTAAATCATGAATACCCTATATAAAACAATAGAAATATTGAAATTTTAGTAATCAGTTGAAAAAATTATGTGTTTATTATTAAATGATCATGACTAAATAAAATTGAAGTGCATGTATTTTATTATTGGAAATTGACGAATACATAATATGTGTATTTAAAAAATAATATAATAAAAAAAGTTAATTACTTCCTTAGTAAATGTATCCATTGTACAATGTGGGATGATACCCTACATCCAAGTGATAAGGGAATAAGGGGGACTGAATAATGAATAAAAACATGAATGAAAAACTGCAGAAGAAGATTGGTGAGGACCCTACAGATTACAAAGCCTTTCTCCTTAAATTATTCTTATGAACCCAATCCATTAGAAGAAATGTAGTAAAAAATTATTTATATAAATCATTGGGGATGAAGATGGAATTAAATCATAAAATTTCAATCATAATGGTGGTCTGATTTAGTACCCAAATTTAATGGAATCCGATGTCATTAATTGACTTCCACCATCAAAATTATAATCACAATAATTCCAAACTACGATCTTATAGCCATGTTAATATGCATAATGACGAATATAAACAATTATTTTTATTTCCATTCACTTATATTGTTCACATAAGATATTCTTGTCAATTCTGGAATAGGTTCGACATCATGAACATGATCCAATATTTGAATCACCATTTTCTAGTACTGGGACATCTATTTCACCTGAGTTGTTATTTTTTGTTCCATAAATGATTCTTATGATCACCCATTGTCATGGTAATACATAATTTAGGGGTATTTTGAATCCATTTTGGCTTATTTTAGAGATTATTCATGAATTATTTATATTTTAGAACATATGAAATTAATCATTAAATTTATAGTCATTGATGAACAAACAAAAAATAAATATAAATGTATTCAAATATAGAAAAGGTGTTCATGAAATATAAATATGAATACTCTGATTAAATCATGGAATATAAGAGAGCTAAAGTATTAGAATTGAAATGTGAATTTATTCAAAATCTCGATGTGGAACATAGAAGTAATGACCATACCACACTCTATTTTGATGATAATATAGTAGTGGCTCCCTCTACGGATCCAAGGTTATAATAATTGATATAGTATATACCTTTGATGTATCATCACATAACATGTATTTCTTCTAGTGGGGATGTTTTAGTGAGTAGTATATCTATGGAAGAAAATATTTTAAACCCCTGATTGAATCGTTAACATAGAATAACATGATCCTCAGGTAAGGTCTGATGGACTGAATCTTTAAGGAAGTTGGTTCAATTCCTAGTAATATTTTATAGTGTTTGTGTTATAGAATCGACTATTTATAATTTGGAATACATGTGTATTTTAAGGTTTAAATATTAATAAAACTATATATTAAATACATATTTTTCATCCATGAATTTATATAATAATGGCATAGGGTGTCTTCTACATTTATAAGGTCATAATAGTTTCCTTATATAAGGTGAAAAATTATGTGAAATGATTATTTTCATACATATAGATTTATTTTAAGATAATTTACAATTATTGGTATTGTAGTTTGAAAAATATTTGGGGAATGTACACATATAAATATTATTTATTATATAATGATATTTACATTTAGTAATCTCCCTAATGTGATATTATGATAACACACATACATATATGAATTCTGCATGTTTTAATGTCATCACATATTTCAATATAAAATCATATGTAATGGTCATCAGAATATATCATTCCCATTGATTAATATCATGACTCATGCTATATTATTTACAAGATAAAACCATGATGACATAAGTTCTCCAATAGTTGCGTATGTAGGGTGAATCACAAATGTGATGTCATTAATGGACAACTCACAGAATTATTTTTCTAATGAATATTTATGGATGTCGAGATCTATGATAAAACATTGTAATATAACCATCACCATAAATTCCAAAGAAATGGTGAAACAACATGTTTATTTTAAAGGGTAAAAAAATATCAAATCATGGAAAGTGGATGATGAACCATTTGTGCAAATTGTTGGGGAGATATTATAAAAAAATGGATTATATTACACAGTGATCATTCAAATGTTGTGGTCATAATTATGACATTATGTTTTTCTCATTTTTCCCATGAAACATTGATATATAGTAATCTTAGACATTATTAATGATCACATAATACCAATGGGAAAAAATTGTTTTGGGATAGACACTATATAATTATGTTGATCATGATTAAATAACATTTGAATTTAATTAAATGAATTAATATTATTCTATATACTGTGGAATAATATTATTCTTATTTTATCAATAATAATTACTCATCGATGAATGAAATAATTAATCAAATATTTATTCATGTATTTTATAAATATAGAGGGGCTATATTGGACAATTATCATCTCTATCGATAATTATTTATTCAAAAACTAGTAAAATATATCTATCATTATTCAAGATAGTTAAACTCAGTAAATAATAAATATAAAAATAATAATATTATATGTAATATTGTTTTTGATGAATTATTATATATTTAATTTCATGTATGAAATTAAATACTACCTTAACATAATGCCTATGTTTATAAATAGATGGTCATACCTATGTTAATTTTTTAATGGAGACTTTGGAATCATTGTGCATTGTGAAATTTTCATGTCATTCCGCATCCTTAATTATTCTAAATAATAAGACATTCTAGAGTGATTCCATAAAGTGAGAAGGTGTTATATGTGATGAACATAATCTAAACCAGGATATATATTTTCATGAAAGTACATGGAGTTATATAATTTTTATTAGAGATCGAAGGAGAACATGCAGATAATTGAAAGGTGGAATCTATAGAAGGATCCTTCATTCATAATGGAGGTTTTTAGAGAAGGGTTAAAGCATAGTCATCATGATCATCAAAGAATGTTCCTTATTGAGGTGAACTATTACAAAAATAATAATTAATTAATTATAAATTTATTTTGAAAATATCATCTCTAGGTTCTATATTTTTCCATGAAAATATTTGGTGTAAATATTTAATAGTTTTTCAGTTCTCACCATGTACAATATTGTGAATAATCAACCATATCAACAAAAACTACATGGTTATTCACCCACAAAGGCACTCCTGGTTTTCTCAAAACCTTCATGAAATTTAGAATAGAATTAATTATATGCATAAAAAAATTTCAAATGAAATGTGGAGTAATATGATCAATTAAAACCATCTCGTAGTGGAATCTACCAAATGATTTTTCGATATACCTAGTTAATATATTTAAAATCATAAAAATATAAGTTTTAATTGAAAACGCCATGTAATGGGTGTGAGAATAACTACCAAAAAGTATCCCTCAATTAAAAATATTGGATTATAATTCCTAGGTTCTTATCATAGGTTGGAACTGTTATAACCTTTTCAATGGGATAGATACCCTATGACAATATGACAATAATGTATCATAGAAAAATTACCATTAGGAGATTATACATTTTTTTAATATATATATATTTGATTATTTTGGTATTGTAAAATTTAATGAGCTCTGTTTAATAGAACTAACCAAAAAACTATTATTTCTCATGATCTAACTATAAAATTCATTTAGTCACATGTCTTATTCATGATAAACATTTTTCTATTAAGAGAATGATTTTGTCATTATATCTATCAGGAAATCCACCAAGGAGATCCTAATACAAAGAATACACCTCTCTGAGAAAAATATTGATATAGATGAATCATCTATAATTTTATATCTATGGGCGCGACATTGACATATTTAATAGATCCACTTCTATATTGTTAATACTATACAATGTGGCTAGAAAATTACATTTAGTCACAACATCAAGATCTTAGATGATGTTTCATACCAATAATGCTTCATTAGGTGTATCAAAAATCAAAAAAAATATTAGATATATTATATAATATGTAATCAAAATATCATTATCTATAAAAATCACCTTCTAGTAAGACATACTCTTTATGTTACACCACAAGATTTTGCGAATTATATTATTTCAAATTAATTTCACTTTTCAATATTTTTCATTTCACAAGACACTGGAAATAGTTCATTAAATAAATATATATATATATATATATATATTAGAAAACATTGTAAAAATATCCTATCATGCACAATACCAACTCAGGTTTCATTTCATGCAATACCAACTTGGATTGCACTAAAAGCAACACTGACATAGAATACGATGCTTGTAACACCACAAGATTTCATAGTAGGTTATTTCTTCAAAGTTATTCAATTACTTTCACTACCCACAACACTGATTTCAAACGCAGCACGACTTACCAAACTCACCATTCAAAAGAGGTTTTGAATAATATTGACTGAATTTTTAACTTTATATAATCCTTTAAATTTTAGAATCCATATTATGATTTTCTGCTACATACTATAAGAACAAATATATTTTTTTAGATAAGTCAAGTATTTTAGAAATCAAATGCAATTTTACCACCTTTTAATGGAGAATCCGTTTTAAATCCAATATTTCATACTTTTATATATTAAATTTGACAAAATAAACTCTTCTTTAGAATCAGGACATAATAATTTACTTTCAATAAATTTTCAGTGTTTTTCTAATAACTTTCATATTTGGGTGAATAGTGCAAAATACTATATTTTAAATGAAAAAAACTTTTTTAATCAAAATAATGTTTACTGTTAAATTATATAGTTTAAGGGTTTTGATGTATAAATAGATTATATTTTTAACATTTAATCCAATGCTGGTTATTTTATGTAATTTTACATTGAAATTTGACATAAACAACTGTCAATCTTTTGATATTTATTATTTCTTAAAAATCTGGCTTTTGTTTTTGACAACGGGAATTAATTTTAAATTAATAAATGAAACTAATATGTTTTTAATTTGGTAAAATAGACATCATTTTTGGATTTGAAATATAGAAATTACCCTAAGGAGAATTCTTGGTATTTTTCTGAAATCCTTCAATTTTTGATGAACAGAGAAAAACACTAAGTTATTATTTAAAACAAGATTTTTATTTAGATAATTATTTATTTTATATAAATTTATTTTAGGACAAAATAGATACATAATAACTATATAAATTCAATGTAATTCATTGGATTCAGTTTATAATAATTTTAGATATTTAAAAAAAATTCGAACATTTTACCGTCTTTTACACACCTCCTAAGAGCATTTGCAAATTTACATAAAACTTAATTTTACCACTTATTTGAGTTCAATTTCGAAAATCCAAGAGACATGGTTAGTATCATGGAGTAAAATGTGGTTCAACAAGTTAAAAATAATTTTCGGTGAATAGTGACTTTTTACTTTTATTTACCACGGTTAAAAGTAAATAGGGTAATTAAAGGTAAAAATTATATTATTATTCCCCTAACACATGTCTTAATTCTATTGGATAAGTTTAATTCTATAAAAAACAACCATATGAATAAAATATGACTCTTTAGGTCCACTTGGATTAGATTAAGACATTTATTTTGTTTATTTAAAGAAGAGTAAAAATAGTTAAAATCAATGTATAATAACTAAACCATTTTAATATAGTGTTATACCTAAGATAAATTCGACTATAAAAATTCAATAGAAATATATAAATATTTCCTAAATAATTTTATTTTTATTTATAATTTATAGAGATTAAATAATTATGTTTATTAATGACACAATGATGATGCAGTAATTACGTTATTAATGAATGAATCAAATAAATGGTTTTGTAAATATTAAATTAAATATAATTTCAAAGTTTTTATGACATACACGAATTTTATAGGTGAATATAACATGTTAGTATTGATTCAATGTACTTTTCTGAAGTAATCATGTTGTTATTATTTTATCAAAAAACAAATACCGAAGAGTGTCAATATTGACAAAAAATAGTTTTTAAAATAAATATTATATTATTAATTGATATTATAGTATTAAAAATCTAAAGTTAGTCCAAAAGACATATATAATGATATATAAGATAGTAATGAACTAATTAGGGTTATATTGTCATTTTATTGTAAGTTTAGTTACCATATTATATAAAAATTCAAAGAGACATGGTAAATGTCAAACTATTTAACGAAGAGTTAAATCTAAATGTTAAAGTTAATATAGTAACCTAAACATGTCTAAAACCTATTGGTTGAGTTTTTTTACTCATAACCACATTATATTTTAAATAATTATTTTTTGGACCTTTAGAAACTGAATATGATTTTATTATAAAATAATATTTCTAGCTTTTCCTAAGGTGCCCCTCACCCCTCTTATAAAAAGGCACTCCACATTCTCTCTATTTCACAACTTCAACCTAATTTGGATCTACCAAAAACTACCCAAATATCCTCCCATATATCCTACCTTCATCCTATAGTCCTTCCATTGGCCACAAAGCCAACATACAGAGGCTTTTTTATCAAATCAAAAGGAAGATCCTGAAGAAAAATAATGATTTCACCAACCTCTTTCAAGTTCTCCTATTCTTCCACTTACACTTTCTTTGTTTTTTCCATTCTGAAATAATAACACCTTTATCTTATATATATTATTATGTTATTTTAAATATGGATAAAAAATATTCATTATTATATCCACGTTATGAACGATAATGTCACCATGCATGCATACGTACGGCTTACCGTCTCCACGCCGTGGTGTAATTTGTTATTCAACACTATGTTATTTGGATGGATAAAATGATTAGAAATATGTATATAAATAATGAAAATAACATGATAATGTCTCTATAAAATTAATATACCATTCAATTCCACACCTTAAAGGAAATTATATTGTCTCTCATGTGTACGTATGGATTACCATCTCCACAACGCGATGAGATTCGTTTCCACGATCACCATTCATCGACGATTATAAAAATATATATTACTAATAAGTATGTAATATATGACATAATAAATCTACTATAGATATATATATTTATGTATATAAACATATATGTGCACTTACATATATCTTATTCACTTAGTTCTGTTCAATACGATAAGAAAAACGGAAACAACATTTATGCGTACATACGGACTACCGTCTCCATAAACAATGTTTCTAATTTCAAATATATTTCTATTATACATATTTATATTCTTAATATATATTATATATAAATCATGTTTTATATTATGGAAGTATTTAAATCATGGTCTAAGGGATAAAATGAAGAGTAACAAGTTAAAACACGTACGATATTGAAAGCGATTATTAACCGAAATATTAATTTTACATGGAAATTATTATTAAATGGGTAGAATAAAGTCATAAATGAATAATGTATGATATCATAAATAATAATATGGTTCTGGTATAATTTAATAACATTCTAAGCTCTTTATACTATAGGTTAAACGTACCCTTGACTAAAGGAAAGTGCAAGGTAGGGGTTAATTTCACAATCTCTTTATTATCCGAGGTTGTTTATACGTAAGTATCTACTGGGAAATATTTATTATCCTGTAAATGTTTCATAAAATAGTTTTAAAAGGGTTTATGTTAAGGGGATTTTTTCTAAAACATCATTTTAAATGATTTAATGATTTATTCTTCTAAAGCATTCTCATTAAAGTCCGTGTTTTGAAAATGGTTTTAAGGATTTATTTAAATGAAAATTAATGTTTAAAAATATTAATTACATTAAAAAGTTACAAAGTTGTGTGGGACACTTTGATTGAAAAATATATTTTAATTTATTCCTCTTTAAATTGTTTTACATTTAAATGTTTTCATAAAAAAGGGATATTAATCTCAATGAGTTTTACAAATCAGTTTCATCTATGTCAAAATCCTTTAATGGATTTTAAACTTGTTTGAAGTTGATTAATTATGAATCAAATCTTACATATTGTATTGAAGGAATTGTTATATGTTTGACTTTGGATGTTTTATTTTTGTACAATTCATGGTTTAAGGTTAAAGTATTGACATTTCGTATGCCAGTTTTAATATGAATGATTATATTATTTTAAACCTTTTCATATGAGTAATGATTTGGAATTAGTAAGTGACGGGTGGAGATCTCTATAGCTCCTCGATGCATCGATAGGTCTCTTGATAAAAAGTAGTATCTTGGCACAAGACCTTGACAAAATCTTATTTGTAGTCTTGTAACAATTCCTTGACTACGTGGTTGTGATAGTCTGGCATTATGCATTCCATCATTATGAAAGTGGATATTGATATTGCATGTGATTACTCGACTAGTAGAATATCCATGTGAATATGTAAATGGCATTATTTTATTGCATTTTTCTATATTATGTTAATGTTTAAGTTTAAAAACGCTTTCGTTTTAGTCTTATACATTGCCTTAAATGTTTATTCTTATTTATGAATTTTTCCGCTATAGTTTTATCCTTACTGAGCATCTGAGATCACCTCTTTCTATGTTTTAATTTCCCATGATTCCAAGAAGTGTATAATGATTTATAAACAGGGTTAAGCTAGGGGATTAATGGAGTTCTCAAAGGATCATTTATATTTAGTTTTATTTTCGAATGTGTAATGTAACATCCATGTATGTAATCAATTTTCCAATGCTGCTAAACTGATCGGTATTTCGGGACTTGATTCCTTGAAATCATGCCAATGTATTAAAATAATGCACCGACTCTAGGTTACTGGGGTCGAGGCGTTACAGTGGGTAACAGAGGAAGTTTAGAAATAACCTTGGAAACTAGTTTTAGATAAACATTGATTAGAGCACATTACCCTAAGATATACTTTAAGGATTAGTATAGTAGAACTTTCTAGAATTTTGGTAATGTAGATATTTTATTAGTTTTACAAGAAAATACATCCATGTCTAGATACGAGCAGGTAGGGGAGGCTTTGGCACAAATGTACCTAGGTGTAAAACTCGAAAACACCACTTTGAGCTAGACTCGAATTGGAACTGGTGCATGACAACAGGCCTTGCTTCACTCTTGGTTACGACACTCTCGGGGGATATTCATTGTATAATTATCATTTTCTATAAAAATCATTATGATGGATTTATGATTATATATCTCCAAAAAGAAAATATTTTTGTTGATTATATCTATAAACTGTTCAATTTTTGTTAGGTATTTTAGAATTTTAGAATAGTTCATTGCAATTCATAAGCTGACCTAGTGTATGCCATTGTATTGAAATCGCTCCCAGTATAAGGAATGTAAACTCCAACAATATATATTTTCCAAACAGTAAGAAGGATCATATCATTCATAGTATTAAGCCCACATTTATAAGGGAAATAGTCTATCATTTATTCTCAACATATGAAGAAATAGTATCATGTGTCAATAAGATAAGTAAAAAATTCTCTTAGCCCTATGGCTTTGAAGGGAAGCAAGAGAAGAAAAGAATAGAAGAGAGAAAGATGGTTAAATGAAAGAGGGAAAACAAGGATTCTCCAATATGTGATAAACATTGAATGAATCACCGTGGTAAATGCTTGAAGAGAATGTGAGTTTGTTATATGATTTGAGAAAAAGGACACCAGGTACGTGATTTCTAGGGCATGAATAAGTTTTCAAATGTAAAATGCTTCATCTGCACAACATTGAGACACTACGTGAATCAATGTCCAATTCAAAAGATTATACCACAAATGATGTTTTTGGATAATAATCAAGTTATGATACTACCTCAGAAGAAGAGTAATGAAAATTGTTCTTATGTTTTTATTATAGAATTATTTCATTTGAGTGTTGTTTCAACGGTATACTGGTTACATGAATTATGGAGATGAATAAGGATTGTACTTTAGTACTATTTTATTTAGGATTTGAGATTATATGGTTCTAAGAAAAGCGACATTATAGTACGCTACACTTTTGGAAAATACATGGTTGAAGGAAAGGTAATCCATAATATAGTCTTGATAATGAGGTAGTGATTTTGGAATAAGAGATGGTTGATTTTGGTAATTCAGGATGTTGCAGTGTTGTAAAAGAATAAATGAGAAGACGTTCACATGTTATTACCTAGAAAAAAGGATACTCATTATGTTTAACTTCCTTATAAATTTTTTTCTGAGAGTTTCATTAGAAATATTTTGGATAATTCTAAAGGTTGTAATGGATTATGTTTGAAATTAGATACTATTGTGATGGTTATTTTTGGATTTACATAAAACGGACAACCCGAATGTCGGGCGGTAACCCGCCGTGTCCGGCAAGGCCGCAAGACTTGAACACGCAACCGAAGGGAGACAAGGGTGTATCACCTATCACTGACCCTGGTGATTTCCTGGATTGAATAATGTAGTTTTTTAAAGGGTATGGTATATGAATTATAAAATTATTTTTTTGGAACCCTACACGAATAGGATAAATAGAATTTTTTTAAGTTCTATTATATTTTAGAGTGAAAGATAATTTTATGGTCTAAATTAGTTAAAAGATGGAAATGTACTTATCAAGTATATATATATTTTTCTTATCTTATTCATTGAAGAAATAAATTATTAAACATTAGGTAAGGAAACTTAATACTAAAAATGTGTTATCCTAATACCTTATGTTTTGTCGAACCGATGATATTTTAAATCATCGTAGATTGATGGATTTGAGGACCTCAATTCTACAATAGTTTGTGACCGATGACCTCCATCAATCCATATAAATATTTGTTTTTTCCTCTAATTATGTGTCTACACTTCCCACCAGTGTTCTTCTAATCGAGATCACAATTTGGTGGTGACTTTTTCATTCCCCTTTTCCTATTATTATGTCCAAATTTTACTAACCCAATTTCTGATGTGGGTTTTCCAACAGAAGTATTTTCTATTTTCAAACTATTATTTTAGAAGAACAAATTCCATTTATAAGGATGCAATTTATTGAATGAGGGAATAATATAACACCCCATGATTTCATAGTACGTTATTTCTTTAAAATATTTCAATAACATTCACTACATGCAAACTGAGTTCAAGCGCACCAGGACATACCAAACTAGATGTTAAAAATTCTTTATGAATAATATTTACAGAATTTTGAACTTTTTATAATCATTATAATTTTAGAATCCATATTATGGGTTTCTAACACATAATTTAAGAACAAATACATTTTTTCAGATAAAAGAAATTTTTTTCAAAAAATGAAATTTTACCAACTTTTAATGGAGAATCCTTTTATAATCAAATATTCTGAAATTTTATATTTTCAATTTTATGAAATAAACATCTTCCTTATAATTGGGACATAATAATTTAGTTTCAATATATTTTGGGTGTTTTTATGATAACCTTCATAATTGGGTGAATAGTGAAAAATACTATTATTTAACTGAAAAAATCATTGTTAATCAAAATAATGTATATTGTTAATTTATAAATTTTAATGGTTTGGAAGTATAAATAGATTATATTATTACCATTTAATCAAACTTTAGTTATTTTATGTATTTTTACATTGAAATTGGACATAATCAAGTTTTAATATTTTGATAGTTATTATTTTTAAAAAATACGCCTTTTGGTTTTGACAACAAGAATTAATTTTAAATTAATAAATTCAACTTATATTTTGTGAATTTGGAAAAATAGACATCATTTTTGTATCCAGAATATCAAAATTATCCTAGGGTAAATTTTTGTTAATTTTCTGAAAACTTTTAATTTTTGATGAATAGTGAAAACACTGAGTTATTGTTTACAACCAGCTTTTTATTTAAATAATTATTATTTTTATTTAAATTTAATTTAGGTAAAAATAGATACATAATAACTATATAAATTCAATGTAATTAATTAGAGTCAGTTTATAATAATGTTAGATATATTAAAATTTTATCGAACTTATTACCGTATTTACACACCTCCTAGAAGCATTTGCAAATTTACATAAAACATAATTTTACCACTATTGTGAGTTGAATTTAAAAAATATGAGAGACAATGGTAATATCAAGGTGTAAAATTTTGTTCATTAAGATAAAAATAATTTTTGGTGAATATTAATGTTTTACTTTTATTTGCCACTGTTAAAAGTAAATTGGGTAATTAAGGGTAAAATTGATATTATTATTATTCTAACACATTTCCTAATTATATTTTATAAGTGTAATTGGACCATAAACAACCTTATGATTAAAATATGACCCTTTAGTTCCACTTGGATTATATTAAGACATTTATTATTATTTTATTTAAAGAAGTGTAAAAAGAGTTAAAATCAATGTTTAATAACTAAACAATTTTTAATATAGGGTTATACATAAAATAAAATCGACTATAAATATTAATTATAAATCTAAAAATATTTCATACATAATGGAACTTTATTTATAATTTTTGGTGATTAAATAATTAAATTTATTAATGACACACTAATGATGAAGGTATTATATTATTAATTAAAGAATCAAATAAATTGTATTATAAATATTAAAATAAATATAATTTCAAAGTTTTTATTAAATACACGAATTTTAAAGGTTAATATGACTTGTAAGTATTCATTCAATTTATATTTTTGAAGAAATAAATATTTTATTATTTTATAAAATACAAATACCAAAGATTGTAAAAATTGACCAAAAATAGTTCTTAAAACAAATATTATATTATTTATTGATATAATAGTCCTAAAAATCAAAGGTTCGGCCAAAAGACTTATATAATAATATATATGACATTAATGAAACAATTGGGGTTCAATTGGGATTTTATAGTTTGTTTATTAACCATATAATATAAAAATACAAAGAGACATGGTAAATGTCAAACTATTTAACTAAGAGTTAAATCTAAAAGTTAAGGTTAATATGTTAACCTAAACCTGTCTAAAACCTATTGGTTTAGTCTTTTTCGTCCCATCCCCACCATAGATTTTAAAAAATTTAGTTGGGAGCCATTAGAAACCGTAAATGATTTTATTATAAAATAATATTTCTAGCTTTTCCTAAGGTGCCCCTCAACTCTCTTATAAAACGACACTCCCCCTTCTCTCTATTTCACAACTTCAATGCCATTTGGCTCGGCCAACCCATGCCCAAATATCGTCCCAACTATCCTACCTTCATCCTAGAGGCATTCCTTTGGTTAGAAATCCATCATAGGGAGCCCTTTTGATCAAATCAAAAGGAAGAACCCGAAGAAGAGGTAATGGTTTCACGCCTTAATTCATGTTCTCTTATTCTTAAACTTACTATTTATTTATTGTTTACATTCTAAAATAATAACTCCACTATTTTATATATACTGTGATGTTATTATAAATATGGAACATTTATTTTCATTATTCTATCCAACATATGAATGATAATGTAACTGTATGTGCGTACGTACGGTTTACCGTCTCTATGTCGTGGTGTAATTTGTTATTCAACACTATGTTATTCGGATGGATAAAATGATGATTAATATTTATATTAATAATAAAAATAAAGTGCTAATGTCTCTGAAAATTAATATACCATCCAATTACACACCATTAAGGAAATTATATTTTCGCTCGTGCGTACGTACGGATTCCCATCTCTACGACGCGATGAGATTAATTTCCACGATCACCATTCATCGACGATTATAAAAATATAGATTACTAACAAGTATGTAATATATGACATAATAATGCTACTAGAAGTATATTTATTTATTTATATATATATTTACTTACATATATCTTATTCACTTAGTTCTGTTTAGTACGATATGAAAAAGGGAACAACGTTTATCTGTACGTACGGACTACCATCTCCATAAATGGTGTTTTTCATGTAATATATGTTTCTATTATAAATATTTATATTCTAAATATATATGAATTATAAATCATTTTTTATATTATGGATGTACTTAAATCTTGGTCTATGTGATACAATCAAGAGTAATAAGTTAAAACACGTACGATAAAGAAAGTGATTATTACCCAAAATATTATTTTAACATGGAAATTATTATTATATGGGTAGTATAAAGTTATAAAAGAATCATGTATGATATCATAAATATTAATATGGTTCGGTTATAATTTAATAACATACTATGATCTTCATACAAGAGGTTAAACATACTCTCGACTAATGGAAAGTGCAAGGTAAGGGTTAATTTCACAATCTCTTTATTATCCAGGGTTGTTTTTAAGTAAGTATATACTAGAAAATATTTATTATCAATGTCAATATTTCATAAAATAGTTTTCAAAGGGATTCTTTTAAGGGAATTTTTACTAAAACATCATTTTAAATTTTTAAAGATTTATTCTTCTAAACCATTCTCATTAATGTTCATGTTTCAAAATGGTTATATTTCTTTATTTAAATGGACATGAATGTTTTAAAATGTAAATTACTTTCAAATGTTTCAAGGTTGTATGGGACACTTTGATTCCGAAATGTATTTAAATGTCTTCCTTTCTATATTGTGTGACATTAAAAGGTTTTCATGAAAAGGGGATATTTCTCTCAAAGAGTATTACAAATCATTTTAATCTATGTCAAAATCCTTTAATGGATTTTAAACTTGTTTGAAGTTGATTTATTATTATACAAATATTATGTATTGTATTCATGGTTTTGTGATATTTTTGACTTTGGATGTGTTATTTTTAAACCATCCAAGGTTTATGGGTAATGTATTGACATTTCATATTCCAGTTTTAATAAGAATGTTTATGGTATGTTTAATTCTTTTCATATGAGGAATACATTGGACTTATTAAGTGACGAGTGGAGCTCTTTATAACTCCTCAATGCATCGGTAGGTCTCATTAGACAAACTAGTGTCTTGGCACAAGGCCTGGACAAATATCTTATTTTTAGTCACGGCACAAGGCCTTGACTATAAAATTATGATAGTCTAGAATTATGCATTCCATCATTATGAAAGTGGCTATTGATATTGCATGTGATTATTCGAATAGTAGAATACCCATGTGAATAAGTAAATGGTATTATTTCATTGTATCTATTCCATATTATGCTGACGTTTATGTTTAAAAAGGGTTTTGTTTTAGTCTTATACATTTCCTTAAATGTTTATGCTTATTTATGAATGTTTTTGCAATATTTTTATCCTTATTGAGCATATGAGCTCACCCCTTTCTATGTTTTAATTTTCTCAGGGTTCCAAGTTGTGTTTTATTACTGATATACAGGGTTAAGCTAGGGGATTAATGGTGTTCTCAAAGGATCATTTATGTTGTTTTTTATTTTCTATTGTGTAATGTAATGTCCATGTATGTAATATATTTTACAAGACTGATAAACTAATCTATCTTTTGGGACTTTATTCCTTGTAATCATGACTCTGTATTAAAATAATGCACCTAGGCTGGGTAACTTTGGTCAGGGCATTACAATGCACGCAATATTGTGTTTTTATGAAAAGACTCATTTTATTGTTTTTATTATATAAATAATATAATTATAGTCCTATCCATTATATATAAAAATACTTAATTAAAAAATATTTCTGTTCTATATAAATATATGATATTTAAAATGAAAGAGAATATTTTGTTGTAAAGTGTTTTTATGATAAAAAACAACATTTTCTCTAATAAATTTCTTCTAATAATGGAATTAAACATAAAAAAAATTTATAAATTGAATTGGGTAAATTAAAACTCATTTTTTAAATTATACCATCAAAATTATCCCAGGGTGAATAATTAAGATTTTTCTGAGAAACATTATTTTTTGATAAATAATGAGAAATGATTATTTTTAGTTAAAAACTGCATTTTTTTCAATAATATTGTAATTCAAAATGATAATATAAAATTTTTTTAACATAACATGAAATTAATTTTAAATATATTAAAAAAATTAATTCATTATAATGTATTTATATTTGAAACTTAAAATAAAATCTAAAAAAACTAATGAACTTTTCTGAATTTTAAACACAGTTATTTCATCCCGTCTACGATATTAGCACAAATTTTAATTTTTCCGCTTCTATGATTGAAATTTCAAAAATCCCAAATATAAAATATTACTAATTTAACTTCTTAGAGTATAATATGAACATGTTATATTCTGACCAAAATTATTAGTAAAATGGATTAAACTTAATCGGAGGGGTTAGGGCCAAATTATGTTTTATTAGAGACTAATCCATAAAATTAAGGGCCAAAATGACCTTGAAACATGTCCAAAACTCATTGGATGTAAATGGTTCTTCCATTACCCCTTAATTATTGAGTTTTTTCATTTTGGTATGTATTTTTTATGTAATAACATGTGTAGAGCTAATTTTTCTCTAAAAAGTCCATGTGAGTCCTTTTCCTTTCCTATAAAAGTCCAACAACTCTACACATTCCTTACACGTATGAATCCTATTAGGATACTCCAAACCTAGACCAAATTTTCCACCATCAAAATCTATTCTACCTTGATGATTCCTTTTGTGAAGTAACTGTGGCATGAAATACTTTTTACACAAATAAAAAGGAGTTACCTGATTATGAGTTAACTTCTTCACTCAATCTCATTTCCTTTAATATCCTTTTCCACACCTCATCCCTCATTATTCCACTATTGAGTGAAAAAACCAGTATCCAATCTATAATATATTATTCATATGAAATTTTTCATGCCTACATATATTCCAACCTAATCTACTCGATGTTGAACATACTTTTTCTATGTTGGACAAACTACTGCCTCACGAGACGATGATTTCTCATTTCTCTTTTTGTAACATCCCAGGTAATTAAAGAATAAAGAATTTTCATATTTATTAATATTTATGAATATTTTATTTAAAATTGGTATCTACGTTCGATAGCGTACTCGATACGCAACGATGAGTTTCTTTGAAAACTTACGTTGCACACAAGTAATAAAATAATATTATTTTAAATGTTAGTTAACAAGTAGCCGTTGTACTGGTGGGAATGGATAGAAATAACTAAAATATGATTAGATATGTTTTTTAATGTTTATACATTTACCCAATAAAAGATAAAGGCTTAAAATACGGAAAGAGTTCAATTTTAGGGCATATATACTCTAATTTTCACTAAAGGTTCACTAATCACCTTTTAATGGTGAACCGTCATTAAATATAGTTTTGATCACTCTTATACTTTATTTTGGACCAAATATAACTCTTCTTTAGAATCGGGACATCAAAATTTACTTTGTGTAAATTTTTGGTACCTTTCTGATAAAGTTCATTTATTTATGAATAGTGTAAAATGTTGTATTTTAATTCAAAACCTCTTTTTAATCTAAATTATTTATATGATTAGATTATTATTTTAATTGGTTTTAAAGTGAAATTAGAAAATATTTTTACCAGTTAATCCAATGGTGGTCATTGGAATCAATTTCACTTTGAAATTGGACTTAAACTGGTGTCAATCTTTTGATACTTATTGTTTCACAAAAACACGTTATTTGACATGACAGCGGGAATTAATTATTAAATTAATTAATTTGACTTATATGTTTTGAATTTTGTATAATGGACTTCTTTTTTGAATTTGGAATATCAAATATAGCTTAGGGTGAATTTTTGGTAATTTTCTGAAAAACTTCAATTTTTGATGAATAGTGAAACCACTAAGTGGTAATCAAGCAAACTGATTTTTCAGTTAAATGAAAGTTTACCACTAATGTGTATTTAATTTTGAAAATCCTACATACATGGTTGTCATTAAGAAGTAAAATTTGGTTCAATGAGATTAAAATAATTTTTTGGTGAATAGTAATTTATTAAGTTTTTAATCGCGATTAGTGGTAATTAGTGTAGTTTAAGGTATAAATAATGCCTTAATAATATGAAATGACCTAGACACATGTCCCAACCTTATTGGGTGAGTCATGGCCGACCAAGACAAGCCATTGGCCAACTTGGGGTCCCCATGGAGCCACTTTAGTTGGAAAATGACATTAATATATTTTTATTTAATGTTAAAGTGAAAATGACACTAACATAAATTGGTTTAGTAAAATAATTTTTGAGTGGGGTTATACAAGTCCAAATTTTGATTATAAATAGTAATTGGAAAGATAAAAATATTTCCTACATCATAGTAGTTTTTTATAATTTTTATACATTAAATAAATTAAATTATATATGACATAATAATGATGCAGCGATGACATCATTATTTGACGATTGAAATAAAATGGAAAGATAATGAAAAATATAAAACCTACACATGTCCAAAACCAATTGGATGAGTGGATTTCGAACCCTTATCACCTTATCCACGAATTATATAAATGTGGGACCTTTTAAAACCGAAACACATTTTCAAATAAAGTAATATTTCTTTACTTTCCAAAAGTGCCCCTCCTCTCCTCTTATAAAAGGCTCCCACCTCTACCTCATTTCACACACTCCTAAAGCCTTTGGCTCGACCAATCCCTGCCCATTTACTCTATCCACATCCCTCTACTCATCCTAGAGGATTCCCTTTGGGCAGAATCCTTTCAAAGGAAGCCTCTAGGCTCAAATCAAAAGGAGTTACACTTTAAAAGGTAATTCATTCTCTCTTGATCATTTGTTTTATTTTGCTTCTCCAAACCTCTAAACTCTTTTTATTTAATTATTTTGTAACAACACCAGTATCTTCAATATACTAGGATGTTTTTATAATATTTATTTGAGCTACACTCTCACATAACTACATCAAATGGTTAAAGAACATACGGTTTCCGTGGATGGCGAAATTCTGCCTCCCGAAATGATGATTGTTCAATACTCATTTAACACCTTCAAGGGTGGCCATTATGATGTCACTATTTTTATATATGATATATAATATGTTTATGTTTTCTTTAAGCTTCTGTATTTTTCATTTTTGGCATACCTTTATGGTTTCCATTATGGGTAAACATGATATCTTCATTTAAGGAAGTGCGGACTACCGCCCCCTAAAAGTGATGTGATTCGTTAATGCCATATGTGGGATGTGTAAAGGATGGATTTAACGTTATTATATATGATGTTATACTGGACTTATAATATACCTCTATATCATTATTATTTCTTTCCATTAAAGTATGAGATAGAAATGAAAGTAGCGTTCAAGCGTACGTACGGCTTACCGTCTCCATGAACGATGCATTTCATTTCTTATCCCCAAATGTAATGTACTATTAAAAGTACATGTATATAATGGATATATATAATTAATGATATATCTAAATGATGAATATAATTCTGGAATTAAAATATACATACCTCTCATTTAGTTTTAATTCCATTAATATGAAAAAGAAATGAAAGTAGCGTTCATGCGTACGTACGGCATACCGTCTCCATGAACGGTGCATTTCCTTTCTTACCTCTAAATGATTATGTAACATTATAAATACATGTATATGCTGGATATATATGATACATATGATATCCAAATCAGGAATGTCATTCTGGATATAAAGAACCTTTGAACACACGGACAACATGTAATTGTAAGGAGTCCACTTTCGACTTAAGAACCAAATATTGACAAAACAAACATTATTAACTTAAATGGTTAAATAATGTTTATAACATGGAAATAAGTGATATAAAAGGAATAATGAACTTTAAAAAGGTTCTTAATCAAGTAGAAATTAACTCAAGTTTATTATTCAGGACTTTAAAGAATGATCGAGTCAAGTCGGACCCAAGGTAAGGGACTTCGTCTCAATCTCCTTTCATTGAGGCATATTTCGTTTTATACAAAAATTTCTTTTATACGGTGTATAAACTCCTTTGACGTTTACTTTTATACAAAAGGAATCTTTTTCTACGAAGCGTTTTACTAAACGACAAAAAGGAATGTTTTTTTTAACGTACGCGGTGACAACGACCTTTTCTGCCGCCGCGAGTATTATTTGATCTTTGGCTTTCTCAACAAGCCGTAATGTTTCTAGAATAAAATAAATACCATATACTCTTTTATGTATTTTGGTATTGAAAATGGTTTTGAAAAAGGATTCTATTATGTCAATATATTTATGATATATTGTGACTGAAATGTGGAAATGTTATCATTCCTTTATATTGGTTTTATGTTTTATGATTTTATACTGGTACTTGGACATTTTAACGGGTGGTTACGTTATAAACCATATGACGGGTGGTGCCGTGAATACCAGGACGGGTGGTTACGTTATAACCTCCAATGCATTGGGTATGGAAGTTGGCCGTATGGCTATTCCATTAAGTATGTATGGAAATTGGCCGTATGGCTATTCCATTAAGTGATATGTGTGGAAGTCGACCGTATGGTTATTCCACTTAAGTATGTTTATGTCCCAAGTTACCTTTATATATGTTATGTGTTCTTTTTATTGGTTTTATGGTAATCCTTTGGTTACAAAAAGGTAAGTAATGATACTTTATTCAGTGAAGAGTTTTTACTACTTCATGAAGGTGAAGGTATTACTTTGATAGAGTATATATGGTTTACTTGATGTTTGAAAAACTAACAGTTTTCATTCTTTCTGTATGCCTTACTGAGCTTTTTATGCTCACCCCATGTTTTTTTGAAATGTTTTCACCGGACTTAATGTGGAATAAGTTCAAGGATGGGATCAAGGGAATTTCATCCTATATAAAACATGGAACTAGACACGTTTCTTTTTAAGAGTTTTTTTATTATGGAAACTTAGTAGAAGTGACTACTTTGTAATCTTTTGAGATGTAATAGTTATGTTCTAATTCTCTAAAACTCTAAACCCGAAAAGATCCTCAACGTGAATTATTCATTTAATTCAATATTAAGTAAGGTTTAAGGCTGGGGCCTTATAGTTGGTATTAGAGGTCGGTTTAGACAAATTTTGGAGTTAGAAAAGTGTTAAATTATAATATGATTGAAATGATATATCATTTACGGATTACCATGTTGATTCGCCTAAGATATTTATGTGTTCAGAATGGTTTTCCGCAGAGGAAACAAAGCAGCTATGTTGGGACGACATCAGGAGAAAGATAACCTTCCAAATCAGCAACCTGAGATGGTCGGAATCTGAACTGAACAGTTTGTTGCAGTGATGGCACAGTTAACTCAGGCTATAAATGGTGGTGGTATCCATGCACGAGATCAGCCGGATCAACCGCATAGGAACATGTCAGTGGTGGAACATTTCATGAGGCAACATCCCCCATCATTCAGAGGATCATCTGACCCTGTGCAAGCTGAAGGGTGGATTAAAGCACTGGAGAAGATTTTTGATGTCATGGGGTGTTCAGAACATCAAAAGGTTAGTCTTGCTGTTTACCGTTTTGAAGGTGAAACTGATCAGTGGTGGACGATGGTGAAAAATATAAGGGATAGTGATGAGATTGAGGATCTTCACTGGGACGAATTCAAAGGTATGTTTCTTGAGAAATATTTTCCTAAGGTGATTCGTCTTAGGATGGAAAAACAGTTCCTAGAATTGAGGCAGGAGGATGATTCAGTGGCTGCTTATGAAGAAAAGTTCACTCGATTGGCAAGGTATGCTCCAAACTTCATACGAGATCTTGATAGTAAAATAAACCGTTTTTACTCAGGGTTAAAGCCAAATTATCGAAGGGCTATAGCTTCTCGTGAGTTCAAAAGTTATGAAAAACTTGTTCGATGTGCGGAGAAGGTGGAAATGGAGTTTGCCGATGATCAGGTGTTCTATGACAAACAACATAATAAGAGGTCTAGTTGGCAGGCAAAGGGGAAGAATTCATCAAAGAAGCAAGGAGGTAAGAAAACCAAATTTCCATCCTGTGATAAGTGTGGTAAAATGCATCCTGGAGAATGTTTATCCAAGTCTGGTAAGTGCTTTCGGTGTGGTAAGTCTGGTCATATTGCTTGTAACTGTAAGGAAGATGATCAAGCAGGAAATGAAAAGCCAATGGTAAGATGTTTTAAGTGTAATGAAATGGGTCATTATGAAAACAAGTGTCCAACGAAGAACTCAACTTGGGGAATGCAGCCAGACTACAAGAAGAAAGGGGTGGTGAAATCCTTTGCAACAACTTCAGCATATGTTGGGCCATCGAATGAAGTGGTATCAGCTCCAGGGAGCTCAGTATTTTTCGAAGATTGACTTGAGGTCGGGGTACCATCAGTTGAAAGTAAAAGAAGCAGACGTTCCGAAGACAGCGTTCCATTCTAGATATGGCCATTATGAATTTTTAGTTATGCATTTTGGGTTAACCAATGCACCTGTTGTTTTCATGGACCTTATGAATAAAATTTTCCATGAGTTCTTGGATAAGTTTGTGTTTGTGTTTTGAGGTTTGGGAAGAGGTTATGCGTGCCTTGTGATTCACATTTGAAGAATGAGTTGTTTTTTCATCCTGGCAGTACTAAGATGTACAGAGGTCTGCGAAAGTATTACTGGTGGGATGGAATGAAAAGCGACATTGCTGATTTTACTGTGAAGTGTTTGACATGTCAACAGGTTAAAGTAGAGAAGCAGTTACCGAAAGGGATGCTTCAGCCTTTACCAGTGCCAGAGTGGAAATGGGAAAACATATCCATGGACTTTGTTGTGGGATTACTGAGGACATCTCGAGGTAATAATGCAATCTGGGTTATTGTTGATCGCTTGACCAAATCTGCTCTTTTCCTTGCTATACGAGATACTTTCTCTCTAGATCAACTTTCCCGTTTGTATCTTAAAGATATAGTCAGGTTACATGGAGTTCCTCTCTCCATTGTATCTGATCGTGATCCCATGTTTACTTCTAACTTTTGGAAAGGCCTTCAGAAGTCGTTGGGTACTGAATTAAATTTTAGTACAGCTTTTCATCCTCAATCAGATGGGCAGTCAGAACGAACAATTCAGACCTTGGAGGATATGCTACGAGCTTGTTCGATGGATTATCAGGGAAGTTGGGACCAACATATTTCTTTTGTTAAATTTTCATATAATAACAGTTTTCATTCCAGTATACATATGGCACCATTTCAGGAATTATATGGGAAGCGGTGTCGAACTCCAGCTTTCTGGGATGAAGTGGGTGAAAGGAAGTTGATGGGACCAGAATTGGTAGAAGAGATGGCAGAAAAGGTTCAGTTGATTCAGAAAACACATGAGAACAACTCAGAGCAGGCAGAAGAGTTATGCGGATAACCGGAGGAAGGATCTATCTTTTGAGGTAGGTGATCATTCTTTTCTCAAGGTTTCTCCTTGGAAAAGTGTGATGAGATTTGGTAAGAAAGGAAAGTTGAGTCCATGGTTGGTTGGACCATAAGAAATTCTGGAAAGAGTTTGATCAGTTTCATACCGTGTGGCTTTACCTCCAAGTTTATCTCAGGTATACAATGTTTTTCACGTTTCGATGTTGAGAAAGTATATGCCAGATCCATCTCATGTTTTGAGTCCAGAGGTAGTTCAGCTGGAAGAGAACCTATCTTATGAGGAACAACCGGTCCAGATTCTTGACCACAGGGAGCAGGTGTTACGGAATAAGGTGATTCATCAGGTAAAGGTTTTGTGGAAAAATCATGTGATTGAAGAGGTAACGTGGGAATCTAAAATTGCTATGAGGGATAAATACCCCCACTTATTTTGATAAGTGAATAAAATTGCGAGGAGGAAATTCCCAAAAGGGGGAAGGATGTAACATCCCAGGTAATTAAAGAATAAAGAATTTTCATATTTATTAATATTTATGAATATTTTAATTAAAATTGGTTTCTACGTTCGATAGCGTACTCGATACGCAACGACGAGTTTCTTTGAAAACTTACGTTGCACACAAGTAATAAAATAATATTATTTTAAATGTTAGTTAACAAGTATCCGTTGTACTGGCGGGAATGGATAGAAATAACTAAAATATGATTAGATATGTTTTTAAATGTTTATACATTTACCCAATAAAAGAAAAAGGCTTAAAATATGGAAAGAGTTCAATTTTAGGGCATATATATACTCTAATTTTCACTAAAGGTTCACTTATCACCTTTTAATGGTGAACCGTCATTAAATATAGTTTTGATCACTCTTATACTTTATTTTGGACCAAATATAACTCTTCTTTAGAATCGGGACATCAAAATTTACTTTGTGTAAATTTTTGGTACCTTTCTGATAAAGTTCATTTATTTATTAATAGTGTAAAATGTTGTATTTTAACTCAAAACCTCTTTTTAATCTAAATTATTTATATGATTAGATTATTATTTTAATTGGTTTTAAAGTGAAATTAGAAAATATTTTTACCTGTTAATCCTATGGAGGTCATTAGAATCAATTTCACTTTGAAATTGGACTTAAACTGGTGTCAATCTTTTGATACTTATTGTTTCACAAAAACACGCTATTTGTCATGACAGCGGGAATTAATTATTAAATTAATTAATTTGACATATATGTTTTGAAATTTGTAAAATGGACTTCATTTTTGAATTCGGAATATCAAATATAGCTTAGGGTGAATTTTTGGTAATTTTCTGAAAAACTTCAATTTTTGATGAATAGTGAAACCACTAAGTGGTAATCAAGCAAACTGATTTTTCAGTTAAATGAATGTTTACCACTAATGTTTATTGAATTTTGAAAATCCGACATACATGGTTGTCATTAAGAAGTAAAATTTGGTTCAATGAGATTAAAATAATTTTTTGGTGAATAGTAACTTATTAAGTTTTTAATCGCGATTAGTGGTAATTAGTGTAGTTTAAGGTATAAATAATGCTTTAATAATATGAAATGACCTAGACACATGTCCCAAACTTATTGGGTGAGTCATGTCCGACCAAGACAAGCCATGGGCCAACTTGGGGAACCCATGGAGCCACTTTAGTTGGAAAATGACATTAATATATTTTTATTTAATGTTAAAGTGAAAATGACACTAACATAAATTGTTTTACTAAAATAATTTTTGAGTGGGGTTATACAAGTCCCAATTTTGATTATAAATAGTAATTGGAAATCTAGAAAGATTTCCTACATCATAGTATTTTTTTTATAATTTTTAGACATTAAATAAATTAAATTATATATGACATAATAATGATGCAGCGATGACATCATTATTTGACGATTTAAATAAAATGGAAAGATAATGAAAAATATAAAACCTACACATGGCCAAAACCAATTGGATGAGTGGATTTCGAACCCTTATCACCTTATCCACGAATTATATCAATGTGGGACCTTTTAAAAATGAAACACATTTTCAAATAAAGTAATATTTCTTTACTTTCCAAAAGTGCCCCTCCTCTCCTCTTATAAAAGGCCCCCACCTCTACCTCATTTCACACACTCATAAAGCCTTTGGCTCGGCCAATCCCTGCCCATTTACTCTCTCCACATCCCTCTACTCATCCTAGAGTATTCCCTTTGGGCAGAATCCTTTCAAAGGAAGCCTCTAGGCTCAAATCAAAAGGAGTCACACTTTTAAAGGTAATTCATTCTCTCTTGTTCATTTGTTTTATTTTGCTTCTCCAACCCTCTAAACTCTTTTTATTTACTTCTTTTGTAACAACACCAGTATCTTCAATATACTAGGATGTTTTAATAATATTTATTTGAGCTACACTCTCACACAACTACATCAAATGGTTAAAGAACATACGGTTTTCATGGATGGCGAAATTCTGCCTCCCGAAATGATGATTGTTCAATACTCATTTAACACCTTCAAGGGTGGCCATTATGATGTCACTATTTTTATATATAATATATAATATGTTTATGTTTTCTTTAAGCTTCTGTATTTTTAATTTTTGGCATACCTTTATGGTTTCCATTATGGGTAAACACGATATCTTCATTTAAGGAAGTGCAGACTACCGCCCCCTAAAAGTGATGTGATTCGTTAATGCCATATGTGGGACGTGTAAAGGATGGATTTAAAGTTATTATATATGATTTTATACTGGAATTATAATATACCTCTATATCATTATTATTTCTTTCCATTAAAGTATGATATAGAAATGAAAGTAGCGTTCATGCGTACGTACGGCTTACCGTCTCCATGAACGGTGCATTTCATTTCTTATCCCCAAATGTAATGTACTATTAAAAGTACATGTATATAATGGATATATATATTTAATGATATATCTAAATGATGAATATAATTCTGGAATTAAAATATACATACATCTCATTTAGTTTTAATTCAATTAATATGACAAAGAAATGAAAGTAGCGTTCATGCGTACGTACGGCTTACCGTCTCCATGAACGATTCATTTCCTTTCTTAACTCTAAATGATTATGTAATATTATAAATACATGTATATGCTGGATATATATGATACATATGATATCCAAATCAGTAATTTCATTCTGGATATAAAGAACCTTTGAACACACGGACACCATGTAATTGTAAGAAGTCCACTTTCAACTTAAGAACCAAATATTGACAAAACAAACATTATTAACTTAAATGGTTACATAATGTTTATAACATGGAAATAAGTGATATAAAAGGAAAAATGAACTTTAAAAAGGTTCTTAATCAAGTATAAATTAACTCAAGTTTATTATTCAGGACGTTAAAGAACGATCGAGTTAAGTCGGACCCAAGGTAAGGGACTTCGTCTCAATCTCCTTTCATTGAGTCATATTTCGTTTTATACACAAATTTCTTTTATACGGTGTATAAACTCCTTTTACTTTTACTTTTATACCAAAGGAATCTTTTTCTACGAAGCGTTTTACTAAACTACAAAAAGGAATGTTTTTTTAACGTACGCGGTGACGACGACCTTTTCCGCCGCCGCGAGTATTATTTGATCTTTGGCTTTCTCAACAAGCCGTAATGTTTTTAGAATAAAATAAATACCATATACTCTTTTATGTATTTTGGTATTGAAAATGGTTTTGAAAAAGGATTCTATTATGTCAATATATTTATGATATATGGTGATTGAAATGTGGAAATGTTATCATTCCTTTATATTGGTTTTATGTTTTATGATTTTATACTGGTACTTGGACATTTTAACTGGTGGTTACGTTATAAACCATATGACGGGTGGTGCCGTGAATACCAGGACGGGTGGTTATGTTATAACCTCCAATGCATTGGGTATGGAAGTCGGCCATATGGCTATTCCATTAAGTATTTATGGAAATTGGCCGTATGGCTATTCCATTAAGTGATATGTGTGGAATTCGACCGTATGGTTATTCCACTTAAGTATGTTTATGTCCCAAGTTACCTTTATATATGTTATGTGTTATTTTTATGGGTTTTATGGTAATCCTTTGGTTACAAAAAGTTAAGTAATGATACTTTATTCAGTGAAGAGTTTTTACTACTTCATGAAGGTGAAGGTATTACTTTGATAGAGTATATATGGATTACTTGATATTTGAAAAACTAACAGTTTTCATTCTTTCTGTATCCCTTACTGAGCTTTTTATGCTCACCCCATGTTTTTTTTGAAATGTTTTCACAGGACTTAATGTGGAATAAGTTCAAGGATGGGATCAAGGGAATGTCATCCTATATAAAACATGGAACTAGACACGTTTCTTTTTAAGAGTTTTTTTTATTATGGAAACCTTGTAGAAGTGACTACTTTGTAATATTTTGAGATGTAATAGTTATGTTCTAATTCTCTAAAACTCTAAACCTGAAAAGATCCTCAACGTGAATTATTCATTTAATTCAATATTAAGTAAGGTATAAGGCCGGGGCCTTATACTTTTACTACCAATCTTGGTGTCCATTATGTTGAAAAATATATTTATATATTTATATATTATATTTATTATTTATTTATGGTTTTATATTCTTTTTACAATGAACATATTTTTACCTTCAATTTTTTGTTGATACGATAATCATTTTTGAGTAATTGTGGACAACCGCCCCTTCAAAGTGATGTGATTTCTTCACATACAATAGAGAATATATTAAGGAAGGTTTTATTGAAAATATATAATATATATGATATATTAATTCTAATAATATAATGATATATATATATATACGCATATATATACAAATGTCATTTACATACTTTCTTTTAGTACGATAATAAAAATAGAAAACAGTGTTCATGCATATGTACTGCTTAGTGTCTCAATGAATGGTGTATTCCATTAAATAAAAAATTATTCTATAGATAATTATCAAATAATAATACTAATAATTAATTATATTTATTTCATTTGATAAAATTTGGAATAAATATATAGGTATAAGTATCAACGATATAACAAATTTGAACACATGCGAAGAACAAAAAATGAATATTACTTGAAGTGAAAACGTAAGATAGGATATTTAACAACAATGTAATATAAGGTAATAATAACACTATATACAGAAAAATATATAACAATATTATTTTTTAAAATTATTATAAAAAACTAATAATTATTACACATGAATCCTATATGAGTAATGAGAGAGTCAAGATACTAAGTAAGGGAATTTCATCCCACTTTTAATTTTTGTGAGATACATGCTATGTTTTCCACTAATTCATTTTGTGTGGTGTATGTAGTTCCCAAATTTTTGTTATATTTATCATGTACATAAATTTATGGGTATTAAAATATTAATTTTATAACCATACTTTTATGGGATTTATGTTTCTGATGCTACCAATTTGGTAAAAATGTTCTTTTCTTAGTATTCCTACATTAAGACTCATGTTTTGATATAAAACTAAACTCTGTCTCATGGTGAATATAATTAAATTTTATATTCCATATGTTGAATATATTTCTTTGAAATATGTAATATGATTAATTTAATCACCATTCCTTAAATTGAGTTAATGATCCAAATATACCAAGTTATAAGAGTTTGTGAAAATCTCATTTCTTTTCATGATTGTTTATGTTTATGCTTCATTTGATGTAATAGTATTATACATCTCTCAATAATATTAATTTGATTACTTATCATATTTTATTTCATGTTATACTCATGTATTGATACCATTTTCTACACGTTGGTACATAAGATATTTATGACTTTGTTTTTAGTAATTTTCGACATTACCCACACTTTAGTAAGAAATATATGTTATCTAAAAAGAGTTTCTAAGAATATTATACCATTCACCTATAATATTTAAAATAATTTTATACTATTTTTGTATTTTAACAATCTTACCAATGGAATTTTCAAATCAATTTCTGATCAAGGATGTTTTAAATCATTCTTACAATACAAAAAAAATTCTTTTGACCTCATAGTACGTCCACAGATTTACTTGCAAGCATTTCACCCAACCTCTAATTCATTTTTTATAGTTTAATAATCAGAATTATTTTAAAAAATAATTTTCAATAAAAACTATTTTCAAAATGTTTTTTCAATTATTTTACAGGTTTACAAGGAAATTTATTTATAAAATGTTATCAAACCATATTTAATTTTTTTCAATGTTCTTTCAATGAAAAAGATTTCAAAACTTTTTTATGTTTTCAAAGAAAATGATTTTCAAAACGTTTTAATGATTGTTTATATTATTTCAAAATATTTACAATGAATTGGTTTTCAAATGGTTTTCAGGATTTCATTTTATGTTTTCATATAATTTTCAAAGAAATGGGTTTCAAAACATTTTGAATATTTATGTAATAGTATTCAAGTGTTTTCAAATAAAATGATTTTAAAATGTTTTTATGCTTAATTAAAATTTCATCAAGGAAAAGGGTTTCAAAATTATTTCATCTCTTATTCATATTTTATCATAGTATTTTATATGAAAATTATTTTCAAATGGTTTTATGAATTAATAATCCATTTCAAAAACAAGAAAGGATATCATCATCATGAAATGTTATTAGAGGATATTTAAAATTATTTTCCATATAATATGACATATACTGATGTTACTCATACCATAAAGGAAATGATATAAATGTACCATTAATATCCATTATATGAATTAGTTATTCATAATTTCATTATCATTATGAAACCCATTTCTCCATAATTTTTAATATGTTTATGAATCCCATTTCTCATTCACAAATTATATGATTTTGAAACCCACTTATTTTTTGAGGTTATGATTATGGTGAAATGATTAAGAAACCAATCTCTTTCCACATGTTATGAAATTTTAACATGTTTATGATACCCATTTCATTTCATGGGTTATCATATGTTTATATATAATCCTACAACATATGTATGTATGTTTTCATTATGTGATGGGTTTGACCTATGTCTCCCTCCAATTAATTGGGTACAGATTTATATATCATGAGATGGAACAACATGGAATGTGGGTTCACTTGGTTTAGTAAAATAGGGTTGTCCTAAGGGTTTACACAGTTCAGTAATAAATGACTGGGATGATGGTTTACTCTATCCAGTAATACAGAGCTGGAATGAGGATTTACTCAAATCAGTAATACATTGATGGAATAAGGGTTCACTCATTTTAGTAATACATGGCTGGAACATGGGATCACCTAGTTCAGTAAATGACTCTGTCCACTAAGATGATATTAGAAATGATACCAGAGGTAGTATGAAAATAATAATGTTCTTATGTGTGTCCACAATTCCATGTCTTACTCTTATGTTATTCTTCCATGTCTCATGTGTATTACATCCTTCAGATTCATGTCATATGAACTACCAAGAATTATTCCATGATTCATGTATATAATCTTTGATATTTAGGGTATGATATTATATTTTCATTATCTAGTTATCATACTCTTATGCTCATGTTTATACATATATGTTTCCCTGGTTTACCCTTACCGTTAATTTGAGCTCAACCCTTTTTATGTTTCCTTCCACAGGTTGTGAAGATATGTATTATGATTTATGTGTCTATGAATGGTGGTAGTCATGAATAACACAGTGAGAGATAATGTAGATCATTTATGCACTAGTGTTTATGTTTCTATGTTTCCAAAGACACAATACCAACTATGTTATGTGGGAGTATATTTTGTATAATGTTTATGTATTTTGAAAAAGTTAAGTAATGAAAATTTTTGATAAGAGAGGGTCTCTATAGTTGGTATCAGAGAAAAAGTGTAGTTATCCTTTTGAAACTTGGATTAAAAAACCATAGTGAGATCCCAATGTTTATTTCTATTGATATGTACATGTATACCTCTAATGATAAGTATAAGGACTAATTATTGTTTAGGATAACGTACTATACTTTTGGTAATGGATTAAAATGGTGGTCTCATAGAAATAAATAACTATATGGATACTATAAGTTGTTGTAGCTCTCTCATAGATGTACCTTGGAGTAACAGCATTGAAAATACGTTCCAAGCATGAGGAGGGGTAATCTGGTACACGAAAATGGGCCTTTCAACACACTAGTTTTGACACTAATTGGGGATATACTTTTGGAATTAACAAACTCTTCATAAACCATCATAAAGTATTTAGATATAAGTTAGTAATTAATAGACTAGAATAATCCCATGGTTTCATATATTATGGGACTTGTCATGATTTTGGATACATATAATTAATTATTTTCATGTATATTTAGTTTTCTACTATGATAAGTAAGGCTCAAACAATGATTCATTTTTGAGTCAAGCTTTGGAACCAGAAGAAACATGATTAATGGTTAATGTGATTGAATATTTTTTTTATGAATTTCGATCAGGATGATCACATGAGTGAAATATATTGTGATCATGCCTAATTTGTATTCACAGTACATGATTAGAAATGGTTACATTAATCAACTTTCGAACTCAGAATGGTAGAGAAAGAACGAGTTCACTTAGAGTTCAGGTAATGGAGACCATGGAGGAAGAAGTATTAATTTTCCATTGTGTTAAGAATGTAGAGAGAATCACATATGTAAATGTATTGGATAAATAATAAGGTGTTTTTTCTATGGAAAATAATGACACAATGCAAGTGATTACAAGGGAAAAAATGAAGATTTTGTTTATGGAAATGGATGGGAATTATGGCCTCCCAAATTTAACATTGAAGGTTATGCGTTTTTAGTGTGTAATAAATAGTCATTATGCAACTCAAATTCTCAATATGAAGGATACTAATGGGAATCAATAAGGTGGGGCAAGTAATGGTGACATTGTGGATGATGACGAGACTATAGATGAAATATGAAACGAATAATGTATGATTTTTAATGAATTAAGAAGGATGTAATCAATGTATTTCTGTATTTGGATTCCATAATTAATAATGGTTAATTACGTATGGATTTTTTATTTTATATTTTTCTAAGGATTTACAAGATAGTATTGAATTGTCATGATGGATTGGAAAGGTTATCTCATGGAGGATAACATTTTGAGTAAAAGAAGGTAAACATTAGCATGTTGTTAATGTTATGATAATGTTTTATGGATAATGATATGTGGGATATGAATAGGTAAATGGGATATTACTGATTACCATGGAACTATTTAAGGACATATTTATATGTGGTTTATGCAACCAATAATGAAGGTAAGAACATATTTGGATTTAGGGAGTAAATCCAATATTCATTGGAATGAGGAAGCATTTGATTTTTTCAAAATGATTTAGGGTAATTCAATTTTTTAACATGATTTAAGAGAATATATGATGAGTTTACTTACATTCATAGAATGTGAAACCTTGATCTACAATGTATTTTACTTGGGAATCTATTTAAATTTTATTTCTTGAATCTCTTTCTTTGGTTTTGTATTTTCTTCTTTTTGAAGGGTTATAAGGTTTTCTGTTAATGAAAATATAATGTAAATATTTTGAGGAAGTATTTGTGAACGTATTTTGTTTTGAAAACCTTGGTTTTAAGGAAAATCAATGATTAACCTTATTTCAATTATATCCATCTTAAATATTATATTAGCGCAGTTTTGAAAAAGGACATCACATATATCAGGTGACAACCAATCAAGGATAGAAAGTATGCGGATTGAACCAATGACTGAATGATGATAAGGGTATCAAGCCTTCCACTGGCCTATATGATGTTCAGGTTGTGTGTATTTATATTTAATTAATAATTATTTATAATGAATTGTTAGTGTTATTTTTTATTTTTATCCATTAATTCATGTTTTTTCATTGAAAAATACTTAGACATTTTATTCATTATGGTCCTAAAGATCCATTAAAAGAAAATTTTATTGCTTTATTAATCGATGATAATTTCAATAAATTCCATCCATGAGGTAATGGATGTCTTATAAAGTTGTCAAATAACAAATCAAGAATAAATGTTTTACGAAAACTTATAAATAATTAGCTAATGTTCTTAAATAGATAAAAACACGTGTTTTCCTAATACGTTAATTTTCATTGAGTTAATGGCCTTTTAAAACATCATAGATTTATGAAATTGAGGCTCTCATATTTCCTTTGATCATTTACTTTTATGTGATTTATGACCACAAACTCTCCGCATTAAAATTTACACTTTTCCTTCATGACCAATCTTCACTCTCAACCTATGTTCTCCTATGGGGAAGCCCCTTTATATGTTAATTTTGGAAACCATTATGGTTCCCAATTTACCTTATTAAGTGAAGGATTAGTATCTATTTTTACCATTTTGGTTTCAATGAGTGAAAAATTAATATATTAAACAATTGATAACCCAGATTAGTTTTGATGGAGAAAATCATTTTTAGGGCGGTAGAATGTAACACCCAACGATTTTGAGAATTTTTATTTTTTGAATAAATTTATCTTTTCAATAGTTATCTATTCACATGAAAATCGAAATATTAATATATATATATATATATATTAATCCACTATGTAAAACCTTAAATTCATACATTATACCAACAATGCTTGTGATGCACACAATAGCAACTTTGCTTGCGCTACAAGCAACACTAACTTGGCATATGAATCACCCAACATTGAGTTTCTACGAAACACCTATTTTTATTATTTTATTTATTTAAATAAGATTATTTTAACTTATACATCTAATATATTAATGAATTATATTTCAATATTTTTGTTTTATAAAAATAAAACATATTGATAATAAATGATATTTTTTTTGCAAAATTCTTTTTTTGTTTAAAAAACTTGTTTTCTCGAAATAATTCCTTCTAATAATGAATTTATTTTTAGCCACATTAAAAAAATTAATTGGTTAAAATAAAATTATTTCTCTAATTCATAACATATAACTTATCATAGTGTGAATTTTGGGTATTTTTCATAGAAACATCATTTTATGATGAATAGTGAAAACTACTGCTTTTAAAATAGAAACAACCTTTTTGCCTAATAAACTATTCATTATAAAAAATATTAAAAATATTATTGATGATCACATTTGATTAATATTACATATGTTATTAAAATTTAAATCAGCATATAAATATTACATTGAATCTGAATATAAAATCTTAACATATTGTTGAACTTTTCCTACATTAAGGTAACATTATTTCGTCACGCCTACTCAATTAGCATTAATAATAACTATTCACACATTTTTTATTATAATTTAAAAAATAAAACATAAACAATCGTACTTAGTCAAATGTTTATATTAAAATTAGACCATATTAATATTTTATCTAAATGATTAATGAATGTGATTAAAAATAATCACAGTAATTAAAGCCAAATTATGCTTAATTAGAGAGAAAAATATTAAATTATGTTCACAAATGTCCAATAAAATTGCCTAAAAACCATTTAATATCAATATTTCTTCCAAAAACATTCCATTATTGAGATTTTTTGGGTTTCTTTGACTTTTTTAGGTATGAACATGTGCATATCTAATTTCATTCTAAAAATTCCATGTGATTCCTTTTCCTTTTATATATAAGGTCACCACCTATACCTGTAACTCACACATCTCAAGACACTAAAGTTAGACCATGACTTTCAAAAATTTCCTCCCAACAATACTGAATTATAACCCGAATCCTATTTAGTTCAGAATCCTTTTTCATGAAGCGTTTTGATAAAAAACAAAAATGAGTTACCTGATTAAGAGGTAATGTCTTCTCTCAGGCTTCATTCCTTTAGTTTACTATTCCACCCCGTGAAGTCTCTTTATTCCATTGTTGTGTGAAAAAACCAGTATAATCAATATACTAGAATATATTTATGAAAATATTTTTACCTTAACATACACAAAACTCTATATAATAGATGTTGAAAATAATGTTTCTGTGTATAGTGAACTACTACCTCCAGAAATGATGATTGTATATTTCTCTTTTACCACCTATCATGTTGGAAATTAACATGGAATATATATTTATATATGTAATAAATTATATTTATTATGTATTTTTTCTATTATATTCCATTTACAACACACGTCTTTTTACCTTCCATTTGGTGTTAATCCGATAATACATTTTGAGGAAGTGTGGATTGTCGCCCCTCAAAGTGATGGGATGCGTTAACACACCACATATAATGTATTAAGGATAGGTTTAATTAAAATATATTATATATATTTTATTTTATTTCTAATATAATAATTATATATATATATATGAAATATACATTCATTCATTCAAATTGATAATAAAAATATAAAAATGTGTTCAGGCATACGTATGACCTAGACCCTCCATGAACATGGTATTCTATTATGCACATAAATATTATATATATTATTATAATATAACTATAAAAGATATACCTGATATTTCTATCATGATAAAATTATGGAATCTTGATAAAAATATAGGGATAAAAAAAATAAAATATGAAGACACATGAGAAACCAATGTGAATATAACCCGAACTGAAACCATAAGATAATATCGTTAAAAACTGGGAGATATAATGTTATAATAAAAAAAATATATGTTATTATATAAAAAATATTATTATTTATTTTTCTAATAATATTTTAATTATTATATGGTAATATTGCACAAGTACAGAGAGAGTCAAAACACATGGTAAGGGGATTTCATCTCACATTTAATTCTAGTGAGATACAAGAAATGTTCACTAGTCTTACCTTTTGTGTGATGTAAGTACTTAAAATTGTTGTATTTTACAAGTATTTAAATTATATTTATTGTTATTCACTTTAAAATTTTATGATATTTATTTTAGGGGGTTTAATTTTCAAAAGATACCAAATTGGTTAAAATATTTTGGTCTCAATTTACCTTATTTGAGACTCATGTTTTGTTATGAAACTATAATCTTTTTCAGGGTGAAAATTATTCCATTATACATTACATATCATGAATCTCAATATTTTATTGATATTCTAGGATTCATTTAATTAAGTTTTATTACATAGAGATCATGATCCCAATATACCGAGTTATAAGTGTTTATTGAGATAATATCATTGCTTTTCGAGATTGTTTAGGATTATGGTTCATTTGTTGTAATGTAATTCTCCATATCTAAATAATATTTATGATACAATTAATCCTATATTATTTCATTATATAATAATGTATTGGAACAATTTTTAACTCGGGGTAACGTAATATAGTTAATAATGTGTTTTCAGGAAATCCCTACTTTAGCCTATTTTCAGAAAGGAATCTATGTTTTCTAAAAAGGGTTTCCAAGAATATTTTACCATTACCATATAATTTCTAAAATAAAATTTTAACCTTATTTTATTATATACTAATATATTCAAGGGAATATTCTTGTTTCTTTTGGAACAAGGACTATTTCTACCATTTTTACCTTACAAAAAGAATGTTCGTTTGACCTCGTATGAAATGTAATGATTTACCCATCATCATTTCTCTGAATCTCCCTTTTCCTTTTTTTTAATTTTAATTGTTATGAAAACTTTTTAAATTTATTCTTCAATAAATATTGTTTTCATATTGTTTTCAAACATCTTTTAAAAATTTTTAAAAAAAATTATTTCAAAATGTTTTCAATCCTTATTTATATTTTTTCAATTTCATTTCAATGAAATGGGATTCAAATATTTTTTTTGGTTTTCCTGGATAATTATTTTCAAATATTTTTGATGATTTCTTTAAATGTTTTAAAAATATTTTCAGTGAAATTATTTTCAGTAGGTTTTCATGATTCATTATATGTTTTCAAATTATTTTTATTGAAATGGTTTTCAAACAGTTTTGAATAATCATTAAAAGTATTGATGTTTTTTCAAATAATAATGTTTTTTAATTTTTAAAAGATTAATTTAAATGTTTTCTAGGAAAATGTTTTTCTAAATGATTTCATGTCTTCTTTATAATCAATCAAGTTATTTTCTATGAAAATTATTTTCAATAGATTAATGTATTAAAAACACTTTTTCAAAAAATAAAGGCTATTTTCCCAATGAATATTTTTAGAGGATATTTCAAAATTATTTTCCATAAAATAAATCATATATTGATGTTACTCATACCTTATATAAAATGATTTAAATATTTCATTCATATCATTTCTAAAAATGAGTTATGCATAATTTAATGATCATTATGAATACCATTTCACCTTTATGGGTAATATTTTTATAAAACGCGTTTCTTTTTCACAGAATATATGATTTTAAAACGTCATTATTTTCATGGGTTATGTTTATGATGAAATAAATATGAATCCTATCTCTTTACATAGGTTATGATAGGTTTACATGTTTATGATATCCAATTAATTTCATGGGTTTTGATATATTTATTTATGATCTTTAATCATATATAAGTATGATTTAATTATGTGATGGGTGGGACTTATATCTCCCTAAAATTCATTTCTTATGAATATATATATCATGAAATAGATAGGATTGGATTATGGGTTCACTCGGTTTAGTAATACAGTTCTAGAACAAGGGATTACTCAATTATGTAATACCGGTATGGATTAAGGGTTTACTCTATTCAATAATACCAAGATGGAATGTGGGATTAAATGGTTCATTAATAAAATTTTGTAATGAGGGTTCACTAAGTTCAGTAATAACAGGATGTAATGGGGGTTCACCCAGTTTAGTAAATGACTTTGTCCACTAATATAGTATTGGATTTGATGCCTTGGTTACTATGGAAATTCGTATATTCTTATGTGTTGTCACAGTTACATTCCTTACTCTTATGTTATTATTTCATTGATTATGTCCTTTAAATCCTTTTGATTCATTTAATATGAACTTCCATTTCATATTTCATGGATTCCTATATATAATCATCGATATGCCAGCAATGATCTTCTATTTTCATGATCATGTTCTCACAACATTATGCTGATGTTTATGCTAATATGTCTCCCTTGTTTACCCATACTGAGTATTTTATCTCACTCCTTTTTATGTTACCTTCCCCAAGATATAATGAAATATATTATTATTTAGTGTATAAGTAGGGTGATAGTCATGAAGAACCTAGTAGGAGATAATATAGCTCACTTATGTACCAATGTATATATTTCCATGATTCAAAATGCACTATACCAACTATGGGCTTTGGGAATCTTTTTTGTATATGTTTTTGTATTATTATAACATAATATAATTTCTATGATTATAAATTGTGGGGTTCTACACATTGGTATTAAAAAAAAAATTCAATCCAAGGTTTTTAAAAATTCACTAATCATCCCTTAATGAAATATAAAATGCATAAATTGAAACACTATAGAAACATGGTTAAAATGTATAATTTTGAGGAAATAACTAAATAATATCATGAATGAGGATTAAATTAATGAAATAGGTAAGTAAATAAAAATTATTCTAAATAAAATAAATATGGTGTAAATTCATGGAATAATGATGAATTTTTTTCCAAAAACGTTCGTTATATATCTAAGAATATTTTAAAATAACAAAGGATTAATATTACTTTTTAGATTACTTATTTTAAAATTTTAAAATTAATTTTTATAGTTATAATGTTGGAATAATATTTATGTAAAATTTATTTTTTATTTTGACACATATGGAAATTGGTGAGGTAATTGATATAAAAAAATTTCCAACCAAAAATTATTTTTTTAATTTGACACATACTGTAGTGTACTATAATAGCGGTGACACTGTAGCAACGGTGGGAACTATGGAAACAATAGGTCACTATAGTAGTTGTAGAGCACTATTGCGGCAGCTGGTAGTGTTTGTAATTGTAGAAGTAGGGGACTGTAGTAGTACTATTCATAGAATGGGCCTTGGGCCAAAAAATTAGGCTAATAGGCCATGTAATGGGCTAAATTCCCACTGGGCCTTCGAGATTTGTAACAGTTTTCCCTCCACCAAGTTGAAGAGGTCTTTGCTTTGATTTAATAATAAATGAGGCTTCACCCCCATATTTAAAAAAATATAATTATGGATGAATATAATATATTCTTCAGTAATAAAACAAATATAACATTATTACAATTAAATGTAATAAAATCAAAAAAATAATTTTCAAATTTATATTAAATATATACTATTTACTACTTATAATAATTTATATGATTATTGATTTAAAAAGTAATTTAAAGTATAAACATATGATATCCTATGTCATTCTACAAATAATTGTTTTTTGTAAAATTCCATTTATTATTATATACAATAGTTATTAATAAGATAATATTTATATATGTGCATGTTGTAATTTTAGTAACAAATATGTCCCTATATACTATTTAAATTTCATTCATAAATATTTATAAATATGAGAGTTACATATTTTAATATTTAGGTAATACACATTAACAATTATTAATTAAAATTCATTTAATTATCAATAATCATCTAAAATTATAAAGATAACATAAAAAACTATTGATAATATTACTCATCTGCAAATGTCCTTCAGGACCAACATCCATTGTTAATAATTTTCCCAGTCTTTTAAATATAATGATATAGTGCAACCATCTAAACCTGAAGGCATTTTGTCCCACTATGAATTTATAATCAATTATAATGAAACATAAATACATTTCATAGTATATCACATTTAAATGGGAGTCATTAAATATAAAATTGCCTTTTTCGTACAAATATTATTCATATTTTATGAAATTTAATTCCTCACTACCAAAATGTCCCCCGACATCATTAATGAAAATAAAATAATAATTTTTTGATCTGTGTGAATAATTATGTTATACAATAACTAATTTTTACAGCGTAATTTTTTAATTGATTTATCAAAAACCATTAAAAAGTTATTTAAAATAATAATTTTATATAAAAATATTTTATATGACAATATGTAATTTAATAAAAACAATTCAATCCATTAAAATTGATAAAATGTTGTTTTTCATCTACATATATATCAATTAAATCACAATCTCAATGATATCAAAATAAATATAATATTAACTTTACCCTTCACACATGTGGTTAAAAATTCTGACCATATCTTTAATTAAACCTGACGAAAAATTCAAATAAAATAATAATTTATAAAGATTATGTAAATCATTTATAAACTAAGGTATTATATTTATTTTCGGAATTTTTGGAGTTGTTTTATTCCAGGGATGTAGTTTTGAAGCCCCAAACACAAAATCGATACCTTCCTAAATAATGAATCTTTCATGACCTTCCCCAAATCAATAATGGATCCACTATTCGTGCTAAAAAGATTTTATTTCAAATCCCTCTCATAAGAACACATACCCCAAATAGTGTCATTAAATCCTTATCTCTTAATGAACACTCTAGATGCTATTTTCTCAGCTCACCATTTTTTTTTTTGGAATTTGGATTCACCAAAAGTTTTTGTGAGAGGTCGTCCTATTGTAGCATGGAGAATGAATAATGGAGAATCAACATAAACGAAACTAAATAACTGGAACCCTAACCTCTTCAATAAATGCCTCAATGTTTCCCACTAATTTGATTTTTTCTAACAAAACTTATTCACTAATACATGACACATATTTAAATTATATTGAAATGGGCTTCACAATTGTCATACTATCACTGAATTACTAAGAACAATTATAATCCAGTATAAGTTATCAATCCTTTTTAGAGTTGATAAATTTATAAATACATTTTGAAAACTTCATGACATTTATTTTTGATCAAACCCATGATTTATCAATATTGATTTCTCCACGTCATCCACCCCTCTAAACTACCATTTAACTGCTCACCAATCCACTTTTAAGGGTTCACCCCCTTTATTAGTTTTATCTTATCCCACTAACCCACCCTGCCGTGATTCCATGATTCTCCCACATTCACCAAAATTATAGAAACATTCTACCCAAATTTTCAAGGATTATTTTACAATATAATCCCCCACTATGATTTAAACCCATAATCATAAAAATTCTTGATTGTGTCCTTTAACAATCAACCATTAAGTTTTATTTAATATTTTATGATATTCTCAATATTTATATACCTATATCATTTTTTATATCTATTCATATATTCATATACATTTAAATAATTAAGATTAAATAATGTTTTGAATATATTCCTATATATTTTATTGGATGATATAAATTCTATACATATTTACATACAAATATATGTTTATATATTTTCAAAGTCACATATATAGAGGAAGTAATTTATATTTATATTTTTTGATGGAATAAGTGAATTTAATTAATATATTGATACTATCCAATAAAAGAGATAAAATGAAATAATTGAAATCATCCATCTAAACAAGATACTCACTGGTGATGCTACACATTTCTAGAAAATGAACATCGTGGTTCCCTACCCTTTTAACAATAGAGATGGAGCGAACTACAAAGAGGGGGTGAAGTGGGAAAATAATCCAGATATGAAATCTATATGGTGGGAGATGAACATTCAAATAAGAGATAGCATTGTCGAGGTTGAGGATACCTAAACTCAAAATGAATGAATTACAGCCCATATTTGCAAGAAAATCAAGGCCAACATTGATGAATTAAGCCTCTAATGACTACATAAATAAGGTATAGTTCATTTAATTTTTGAATACCTATAAAAATTAATCAAATGAGTCATATGCGATGAGGACAACCATAGAAAACACATGACCAGAGGGAGAAATTATTGTGTTAATACTAAAAAACCCCATTATAGATGGGTTTTAGACATAAATACTACGTAATACTCTTGGGATATCCAAATTTAGAACAATACAATTCAATTTTTCCAAGTATTGGATGGCCCACTCAACCTAGAAAGATAAAAATATTCCACTTTATTGAAAATTAGAAAAAACAAATTGACTCAAATTAGCTAGGACATCATACAAATAGTGATTGTCATCTCCACAAAGAGGAAAAATGGAGTCATATCTAGAAATAGATATCTACCATCACTACACATAAAGAAATATGGATAGACATGGGACCTTAAACGATTTCATGAAATTAGAAATACATCGCAGATAAAGAGATCGCGCAAGAAATGCCATTTTCTATATGGTTATAAATAATGAAATACATTATAAGGAGGATCCAATGTCATGTTTTACAAAAAAAAATTATTCATAATTACTTTAATTGGGTTGTAAAAATGGTTTTTGACAAATCATCAACCATCGTGTTCTATGATTCTACAAACATATTATAACTATATTTCACATAATTTTCTGCAGATCCATAAAAATGACTGGAAATATTTATCTCGTCTCATATTCACTACTAAATGGATATTTCAAATAATAAATATATCATTATCGCTAAACCATGAATAAAAATTATTTTAGCACCATCCATTACAAGTCTCATTAAAAAAATTCATACTTTTCAAAATTATCCCAAATATCAACATTAGTGGACATTCTACTAAAGTGACTGCCCTAAACCAGCCAGGGGTCCTTCTAGATCTTGAAAGTATCCCCATCACTGTTTATTATAAACAACAACCAAAATAGATTTTCATTTAATTCCCAAAGGCATATCTAGATGATTTTGGAGAGAGGGCCATGAAAATCTAAAAAGTGTTATTATAAGTTATGTATACATCCTGTATAGAATTAGTGAAAATGGATTGTTTTTTCTTCAACAATAATTGCCGCACACTTATTAAAAATAGAGCAGCATTGAATAGTTTAATATTATAAAAACACATTCCACCACATGATTTTAGGATGTAGTGCTATTCCCATGAAATAGATCATGTTTTATTCCCCCACTAATGTTTCTCGATCAAAACATTTCCAGCTACAATTTATGTTGATCAGTAAAAGTCCATGATTTTTGAAGATAGACATAACGTGGGTCTAGATATATTGACCAATGTACATAATTAGGATATATATATAACATTTTAGAGATCCTATTAGTAGTCAAAAAATATATTTTTATCCACCATATCAAAAATTATTATGAATACCCTTTTTTAGAGTGGACAATAAAAGTGGGGGCACATGATAATTTTTACAGAAGTCAACCACATAGATGTTGGAGGAAAAATTAATGTCCTAATATAAATTTTACAGAACACCAGACGTGAAATAAATTTCAAATTTTAAGATATTGATAGATAACCTCATAGTAAATTTATATTTGAGGGTAATTTGGAATATATTTCCACATTATACAAAGGTGGCCCTTGAGATTAATTATATTACCTATGAAAAGAAAATTTAAGAAATAAGAGGCCCCAACTAAATACCATCACACCATGGATATTATGTCTAATAATGTCTACTAGATAATATTGAAAATAATAGCAGAAATGAGTATGATAAGTAAAGGAGATACATGGTCTCCATTGGGTATATATCTTTAGGTGGTAAATCACTATGTAACACCCCCATTAATAAATGTCTTCATAAAACCGAGGTTACACATTTCCTAGTGACGTTAATAAATGTTTTGTAAAAAACCATCATCCACATTAAAAATTATGGAATAAACCTTCCACACTATTATAGGATTTAGATATTTCATGTTTCAATGTAATAAAACCTCTCTTAGTTAGTAAGAACGTTTTCATGGTGTAAAATAATTTTGGGAAATCAATAGACTTATCAGATATAAGCCACATTTGAATAAATAAACATTAATTCATCGAAATAATAGAGGGAAGCCAAATATGAGGTTTGATGACCAGGATCATAGAAAAAAATTATATGAAACATTTCATATACATTTAGTCATGAAATACCTAACTAGAGATCAATATATTACTTTTGGGTGAGGGTTATTATGGTTTCATTTATTTGGAGGAAATTATCATTTCCTTTTCAATAAACAGTAATGGGACCCAAAATATATAGCCTATAAAATTCTCTAGAAAATATTGAAGAATATTCCATGTAATCCATATGAGAATGGTGCTGTTTTTCAGTGGATTTCATAGAGATCCATATTAATTTATTTATTAGTAATTTCACACAAAAGTGATATTTTTAGCACATTCATGATGTTAGGTCCATTGAAAGCCATAATATTAATGGAAATGATTGAATCCCTCAAAAAATAGATTACCTGGAATAAAATTTAAATCAAGATGAAAAATATTATTATAAATGAATAAAGACCACCAACTAAGATCAATGATGAAGGAAATAAAGTTATTTTTGTATCTCAATGAATCATATTAGTGTATGTAGATTGTATTTGAAACAAAATATAAAATATTATAAGCAAAAAAATTAATTATCAATAAACCTTCCATGAATATGATGGTTTAATCCCTTTTAGCTTACATATATTAGATTCTGGATACAACTACAATTGAGGAGGAGTTCATATATCTTATTTTTCTCATTTTTTCATAGCTACATTTAATTTTAGAATGGTGGAATTATATTGGCGCCAATAAAACATTAAATATTCCACCATGGATAGATTAATCATAACATCATACCCCCATTGAACATGAGTGATAAACTTCATTACATTCCTCCTCGCATCACTAGAATATATCAAAGCTAAATAGCCTTTCATTTTATTTATTCTAACAAATAAAGTTGAATTATTGAGGATATGTGAATGGTTTGGAATAGTGGGTGTGTCATGAGAAACCATGAAAAAAATTTTAATGTCTAACACATTTCGTCATACCCACCAAAAATTATAAACACTCTTTAATAGTGTAATTTTTAGATATCCCATGAATGCAATTATATGTATTGATTGAGTGTCCCAAATTGTTGATATTTTCATTCAGATCTACCAAAAGGAATTACATCATTTAATTTCATGATCTTCTAACACAACATTTCTTCTCAAAAATATGTATGATCTTAATTATATCACCACAATTAAGGGGAGTTCCATGGATGCTCCCATCAAGGAATAGAAAACACTCATGAACATAATTAATCATTTTAATAAGAACATCCATAAATACCAAAAAATGAACATACAATGGAATACGACATATAAAAATATTATTAATGACATTTTAAGAAAAAATCACATCTCTCACATAAAAATTATAATTTTAATGAAGAAAAAATCCCCACACGTCCTTGATGGGAAAGCAGAAGATACAAATAAAAGACACGTGTTGTTTGCATGATAAACATTTACTTCCATTCAAACATGATCTCTTATATAAAAACAATGTCAAGGACACCTATAGTTCACGAATGTTGTCGAATCTGTACAATGAATGAGTATTCTATAAAATGGTAGATGAAACATAATATTATCATTTTGTTAGGTAGGGATGGTTTATTCCATCCTCCGCCTATGTGAATTCAATATTGGATCAACATCCCATCACATTCTACATTTTTTGACATGATATGTTGTGGATCCCATACTAACACCTAGATCAAATGTTATAGTCTTTTTATGTAGAAAAAAGATTCCAACTAATCTCACATTGGTTAATAATTTATTGAATTTATTTGTTATAAATTTTTTATTAAATGTATATTAATCGATAATATTTTTTAAATTATATATTAATATTATTTATTAATTGGTCTATGATTTATTTTTAATTAGATATATTATATATTAAGTGTAAATTTATATTTATTCCTCTAACAACATATTAAATAAAATATATTATATCATTTCCAATATAACTTTATAAATATAACAATACCTTATTATATGATTTCTTAATGAAATATATATTCTTTTAGATATACATTTTATCATTAACAAATTAGAGATGATAAAGACCACATTATACTAGTGCTAAAAAAAGTACGGACCAAGAGGAATGTTTTCCTTTTATTTAATTTGGAAAGGTAAATTATTTCACTGATTATCATAAATTTTGTAATCGTTATCCCTGACACACTAGAGATAGAAGTAAATCCCGTGAAAATGACACTCCCTACTTTATCCGACCTTATTCCAATAGTGGGAAATTTCAATGGTGTTGTTTATTAAAACACGAATAAAAATTTAATAATTGAATTATAAGAAATGATAGACATTGAAGATTCCTCGTTTTATAATTATACCTACACATCAGATAAAAACCCCAATCGGATTGAAGACCCCATATTCCTTTTGAGAATTATATTTTCGAGATTGTGATTGATGTTTAGACATTAAGGATACTAGGTGAACTAGACCAATATTTTTTCTAACTTTATGTATCAAATAGAATAATTCTTAAACAAGAATTTCAATGAAGTCAATCGATTCCTGACACATAGAAATTAGAGTATATAGTCATGGAATTCTGTATCCTCTAATATGGATCACTATTATTTTCACCATCCCCTATTAATTTCATATGGATATATCATAAGAATATTTAATAACTAAAATAATGTATGTAAAAAATGGATCATGAAAACTGCATGAATATTTTGATTCTTAAAAAAATCATAATGAGTTAGAAATGTGGGTTATATATAATAGAGAAGAAAATGAAAAAAATATTTAAGATGACTATAACAATATCGATTAAGTTTCATTTAATATTAACCCTCCCAATTCTCCATCACCATCATGGTCATGTTTTATTAGATCCATGTAACCTAACATAGATGTCAGGACTTGGAATGTTTTTTTTGAATTATTTATAAAATTTATACATGATGTTTACATTAAATATATATCCATGCATTCAATATTTATTTTAAAAATTTTTAATATCAATTAAATATATGGATTTTAATACCTTTTATTAATTTTATATATGTTTAATTGTATATATTTTTATCATATTTTACCCATCTATTATTGTATTTATTATAGAGTAGTGGAAATCATCATGAAAATTTGATATTTAGTTCATATTATTAATCGTTAAAAAATCTAGTTATTGTTCATTAATCTCCAATATTATTTTTTAATATGAATTTATGATGATATTCATGTTTAGATTTGGAATTTTGATAATAAAAAAAATTCAATATATAGTATGTTTGACAATAAAAACAATAAAAAATTGGAAATGATAACCAATATAATAATTTGTGTTTATATATATATTGCATTTTTAATTTCACTTTTATTTAGAATGTATGAAAAAAATATTATTTTTCTAAAACTAAAAACATGAAAATATACTTTTGATAAAAAAATCATTAATATAACTAAATAGAAAATTATCATTCAATTTATAATAACAATTTTATTTTATAAAAAATTATATATTTTCTAAAATTATATATAATAATGAATGTTTGAATTTAAATTTCACATCCCCTCAAACTACTCTTGTGTAACCCACATGTAAGTGGTCAGACCCTCGTATGTTCCCTATTTATTTTTTACATTTATTAAAATTGATATAAATTTCCATTTTACAGGTTTTAGGTTTATATTAATAAAAATAAATAATAAAAAATGTCAAAAAAAATTTGAGTATTTTTTTATTAATTATACATTTTAATAACATGAACAAAATTTAAAATATATCATATATATATAAAAGGAAATAAATATTTTAATAGTGAAAAACCATAATATTACTATGATATATACTGTTTAAAAAAATTTAATCATTGAAATTTAAATAAAATATACATGTATGATATTTTTTAAAAGTTATATTATAAATTTTTAATAAAATACATAAATGTGGGTCACAGGATTGAAGTAGTCACTATAGTCCAAAGTAAATAGACATGGACATTTTTAGATGAGGCCAAATGATACTCATATTTATATAAGCCAAAAATTTTAAGAGGTCGTACCATGGCCTCTATAACTTTATGATAGTTAAAATAGTTTTTTCATCCATGAATGTAAGATAATGGATATTTCAAAAACAATGTTAAAATATCCCATACCAAATCATCTACCTATAGTATTAAGGATCAGGTTGAGTTGTTAATAATAGAACAAAATATTCATGTTTTTTATGAACTGAAAATTATCATTTCTAAAACACTAACATGTTGGGTTCTTTTACTAGTTTTTAATAAAATAAATCATAAATTTTATCATTATAAATATTAAAAAAATTTATAAAGGGAAAACAATTTAATTTTAATGATATCAATGATAAACTATTAAAAAAACTCCATAATATGCATCTTCCTTTTCTATGAGAGTCATCTCATGAGAAGACATCACCCTTTATAGATCAAAACTAAACACATTATGTTAATGTGGAACCTCCAATATGTAATTTTTCAACTCTATTTGTTGATATTAATTATGGATAGATAAAATATGGTTTTGTTAGACAGAAATAATTTCCAATATATCTTATAAATTAAACGTTTCACACCATGTTTATATAGTTATTTTCCCTTACTGTGTGTGGTTCCCCAACTCCTCCATTTTTATAACCCTTATATTGGACTTCAGAAAAATATATACAAATATTATATCTCCAAAAAAGGATCTCACAAAATATAATCCAGGGGTTATAAATTTTCAAAATCATATTTTATATAATTTTATCTCCACCTAATTTTGTATATGTCTTTATAATATCCACCTTCATCCTTTCAGAGAAGTAGATTTCATCTAAAAAACTCATTTTGATCAAGAATATTTTGGTATCTCATCAACCACAATACACTAAAAAATACGAGAAAAATAATTTACAGATCAAATAGAAACCTAAATTCTCCATCTATTGAATGAAACCATGTCTCTGTGTCATTTTCATACTTGTTTTTAGGATACTATGCTTAATATTAATGGAACCAACCACACCTAGAACCCCTATAACAGAAATCATCTTATAGTTACTAGTATATGAAAAAATAATTTCTTAATATACTAAATTTCATACATGTATCTTGTAACCCTCAGTACATCACCATGTTCATTGGTTTTAATTCCATTTTAACTGTTGGAAAGCATTGAACATAATGGATTTTTTTAAGACATGAAACACAATACCAAACATTCTTTGAATTCTATAAATTCATCATTTTAGTCAATGTTATTCAATTAATTTGTCATGATTGGAACACCAAAAAATTTTATGAATATCACTTCACAATAGTATTCATCACTTCATCCCATAAAACTATACTATTCATGTCATGAATGTTTATAGTCTTACCTTTTGTAAATAAGACCATTCATCTTCCATTACAAAAAAGGGCCATGTTCCCATCCTTTTAAATTGTAACATAATATATCAAATTTTTTAATATACCTATTATATTCCACACACTTCTCAAGAATATCACCTAAACAGAAATTGTATTGATATAAAAATCATAAGCCCTGATTAAAATGGAAGAATTTTCGTTACCCATTATCAATCTATCAATGTAACCTAATTTTTCTGAAGAGAATATTTTCCTTTTTGGGAAATATGGTTTGAATTTCTGGAATCAACCAGAAATTCATTTTATATACCATACATGTCACATAACATTCCAACATATGGTAAACCATACTCATCGTTTTATAATTTACACTTGTATGCTCAAAATCATTTTCAGGTGTCTTCTTCTTCTCTTTGATCTTTTTGACTGTATATGAGTTTCTATACAGCTAAACATCCTTATCAAAAAAGAAGAAATATACTTTTCCTATTATCATTGATCAAACTTTCATACAATATTTTCCATTATTATCGACATTTAACCTCCATTAACTAAATAATATCTATAAAAATAGTTTCACAAGTCTCATTCATTAACAAAGATGAAATTACCTTATCCAATTTCAGAGTGTCCCATCCAAGGAGAAATGTGATGATTTTTCTATCATTTGAAAATGGTAAATAACCTAAGACTATCAAAGATTTTTCTTCTCCATTCATTAAAATATTAAAAATAATACCATTATTATTGATCTTCATAACCATTAATTATATCTCAATAGGAAGATTCGTGAACTCACACATATGGTTACCTTAATATATCATCTAAGGCATTCACATGTGATACAATATTTTTTTGATATAAACATTTTATAGGGGATTTTAATTTATACCTTTTTTATAAAATTCATAGATCTCATTTGGATCTATTATATTCATCACCTCCAACAACGAATTATCATCAAAATATAATAGGACCCTAGATATTAATAATCATATCATATTCTTCCAGTCACCATCATCATTTTTCATTGGCTTTTTTAATTTTTTCGTATGTTCTTCCACAATCTTCTCATTAAAAAATATATCATTTAATCATTTCATCCATATATTAAAAAAAATCCCCTTTTTTAGTTTCATCATTTCCAAAATAAATAATCATCAATCAGAAATATTGAATCGATAATAAAGATAGAAAACCTCATTTGATAAGAGTTACTGGAGTGGAAAATGATATGTCGCAAGACAATTAATGGATAGTGTCAGAAATATTTTTCTTAATATCCAATTAAAATAGAAGTGAAAAAATCTACAAAATCAATCAATACATAGATTATTTATAGGAAAACCATGTGATGTGAAGGACTATGAAACCATGGAGAAAAAATGAAAAGTTATCATACCATTATACTGACACGAAAAATCTAGGAAAATATGAGTTCATGAATTAAATTAATTTTGAAATCCTTTTAAAACACACTCTAATACAGAACATCCATTTTATAGATATTCATCAAATGACAAAATTTCTCCCTTCAGATATCAAAACTAAAAACATGGAATCATTACAGGTACTCCAATACACTATTATATAACCATATTTCCCTTGGTCATTATAGAATGCTACATGATACTTCCAGAAATATATTGTAGTTTCCCATAAATATTATCGATGATTTATTTCATAACATGTTTCTACAGATTTTTCCCTCATAGTATGCATTAATCATTCTTCCCTCTTATTAAATGCCCTTAGAATCCCTTAAAAATATATAAATATTATATCCCAAAAAAATATAAGATAACACGTGATTACATTAAGGAAGTTTTTAAAATTTACAACCACATTTAATACCTTTTTTATATCAAATAAATTCTGTATAATCCTAAATAATAACTACTGACCCATATTCCCTTGATCTAGATTCACATTCATCTAATTAGGGCTTCACCACCAATATGTTCTCCCAAGAATCACAACACAAACATCCAATGACAATATCCAATACATATCCCCATTAATGTGGATAATGATGATCTAGATTATTTTCTAAATAGATGAGAATAAATAATTGACCATGATTTTAGAAATTGATAGAAAAATTAATGGTGTAATAAATTAATTAAGGGATTAGGGATATATATGGGAATATCTATGAAACCAAAATAAATTTCACCAGATATATATATTGTTGAAAATTAATTTATTCACCTAATTTGGGGTACTAAAATATTATTTTAATTTATTTAATTATTTAATTAAGATTATTATATTATTTTATTGATTCTTATACTTTCTAATGAACACAATCAATAAAATTTTCAATGAAATTGAATGGGATATTTCATGATTCGGACCTCAATTTAGATTCATTCACTCTTTATATCATGTTATAAAAATTATACCTTGAATCATATACCAACATTGTAAATTTTGAGGTTGACACACAAATTATCTACATTCAAATCGAATTGGATTGGGTTTTTTCAAGTTCCCAAATTAAACTAACATATGTGTAAAATAAATCACCTCATTCTAAGCATCCTGGGGAATATGTAATTCATGTAAAAAATATTTTTTTATCTACATATGAATAAATTTATGGCATATAAATTTATTAATTAATTATGCATTTAAATTAATTTTTTAAAATTCATAGAAATTTATGATCCTCATAAAATAAAATAATTTCACACTATGATAAGTAATGGATTATGAGATCATTGATCTAGTTTAATTAATTTCCCATAAAAATAATTCTCAGAAATTCATTGTTGTATTTTAAGTCAAAAAATAAAATTTGTATACATTTTTTTATATAAATATTTTTTTTAATTATTGGTGTGTCACAATTCGAAATACTACATATACATTACAAATGTTTGACCTAGGGTAACCACTTCATCCTAAGATCTAATATAGATTTATAATTTTAATGGGGATATTTTACAAGTTAAATTATCATTCATTTGATCAACTGAGAAATTACATATATTCTCATGAAAATTCAATAACAAAAAAAAACAGAAATTTCATGTGCTTTATAAAATAGTCTATATGAAAAGAGAATTTAAGGATGTTTGTAACCACTTAAAAAAATTTCATACCTTTTTATAATTTTCAAAGGATAATATTAGAAAAGTGAATTTATATTTATCATTCTAATAAGTAGACACATGTTCTCCCATATAATGTGCAAATAGAAAATAATTTGAGAAAATTAAAAATATATGTATAATAGTGAAAATAATTTCTACAAAAGTATAAGGATGTTTGAGTTGAGTTTTTTAAAATAAATCATGCTAATATTTTTTTGGTGAACCAACTATTTTTCAAACCATATTTTTTTTATTAAATTATATTATTAACCATAACCTCAAAACATATATATTAAATAATATTTATTTATATATTTCATTAAAAAATTGAATGATATGATTGGTAAATTGGAACCCTAAGGAAATTAGACTAATGAATAATTTTTTGGAAAAAGCTATTGAAAAAAATCATGATTTGGATTCAACTAAATTAAATGGGTTTTCTAAAAAAATTGTAATAAAATATAATTATAAAGATATTTAATATAGAGAAATAAATGAATTATCTGGTAAAAGAAATTTTTTAGGAATAGTGGAGTAATATTGTATTTTAAAACTATCTCTTCATGGAATCTATCCTTCCATTCTACACGCTAAATAGTTAGTTTATTTTTAAATGTAAGTGTAAATATTATTTTTACACACAATTCAATGGGTGTGAAATAAAATGTAAATTTAGATAAAAAGGGAAATTTTAATAGATAATCAATATTATTATCAATGTGGATAACTACTTAATCATCTATAATACACCATATACTTTCATAATAGCATTTCATAGAAGAATAACCCATATGTTATAAGACAATTATTATATTATATTTCATTTAATAAATATGTAATCTATAGTATTGAGTGGTTTCTTCTTGAGTACCAACATCAACAAACCCTCAGTTTCTATTTAGATAACAGTAAGAGAATCTGTCGGAACCATGGTCATCTATGCCTGAATCGGAGAATGTTCTGCGGTTGTTGTCAATCGTCAGTGGAAGTTCAAAATGTTTACCAGCAAAGTGATCATATAGTTCAAGGAGAAACCAGTATTGAAGGTGACGTTGTTTCCCGGTGTTTGCCAATTTTTTGGGACTGAAAATCGACAAATAGAGAAAAGTGTTTTCGAAAAAGAGACTTGTGCGCCGTATACTTTAAGGAAAGGGAACTTGCGCGCCTAGTGGTTTTCATGATCAAAACATGAAAAAATGTCAAAGGGATAATGGTCGTGCAAGGTTTGGTGTGGTCGCGCAAGTGACCTGCGCACAGAGAATGGACTTGCGCGCTGGTGCCTAGGAGTATTATAAGCTTGCGCGCCTGTTTTTCATCATGATCAGAATTTCAAAATATGACAAAGGAAATAAGGTCGCGCAAGTATTGGTTGTGTCGCATAGGTGAGGAGCTCAGCAGAGCCAAAGGCAGTTGAAACTGTGTGCCGGGACTTGCACGCCGAAGGGAGGACTTGTGTGCCACCGCACAGGTGGTCCAGTTTACCTATAAATAGAAGACCACCCCTCATCATTTGGTATGAAGTTCAAAACGTAGTGATTTTTCGAGCTCTGGTCACACATGTGGTTTAGTCGGGCAAGTGGATGTTGGGTCGCGCAAGTAGAGGTTGAGCACTGGTTGTTGGCTACGCGACCAAGGAGGTTTGGGATTTAAAGGTGCTAAGTAACGCAATTTTGGTGTTGAAGAAGGGTGTGTCGCGCAAGTGGATGAGTTCGACATGCGCGCCAATTGTGACTTGCACACCAGTTTTGGATCTTGCGTGCCGGCCTGGAGAAGCACGCATGTTGTTGAACAAATACGCCCGTCTTTTTTGAAGCTGTATAAAAGCTGGAAGATTGCCTGATACCTGTGGTGAAAAGGAAGATTTGTCTACAAGTAAGAATTTGACTTCAACAGAGCATCTACATACAACAGAGGATGTATTATTTTTCAATGAAGAAGAGACCTTCATGTCTACAAACTGAGTGTGACTTCACCAAGGGCAGTGAGCCAGGGGGAGTCAACGGGAGTGACCCGAGGGACGCTGTGAGTTTTCCCTGAATCATTTTTAAAGGCAGTGATCCTGGGACAGATTGATTGTGCCTGAACCTTTTTAATCCACATCAAGTGATGTTTAGTGGAATTTGGTATGACCGAAAACCTGTCGTCGTATGCTCCTTGGACGTATCCCTTAGCGGTGATCCAAGTAAAATGTGATGTGTCGTCTCTATGTATGTGAATGCTTTCTTTCTGTTCATATCCATCGTACATAATTTTAGTTCACTAGTGCTCACATGTGATTTATCATTATACTAAGACAAGTATTTACTGATAAGAACTGCCAAACCCTCCACAATGGAAACAATATATTGAATGATCAAATACTTCTATGAAAAGTGTCTCCTTTCATTATAAACCAATATTTCATCAACCATTGGATTGACCTTGGACTTTTGACTAGGGCCACCATCATTGAATTGTTATAGTAAAATGTGATGAGATATTTATTGTTTGTGACTGCATATAGAACATGGAAATGGTTAATTTTCAAAAATACATCCCTATCTTTATTATATTCCATAATATACTATTGAACTTTTGTAGAATCAATTACCATTTCTAAATTAGTAGCATGATGTACCTGACATCCATGAAGTCACTAGGATATTATCTATAATTATACATCTGTGTTCTACAACATTTAATTATCTTCCCATATCATCAAAATTGAATAGAAAATGTTAACTTATGTATTTATTTACAATTGGAATATTAGGATAAAAAACATTAATACCCTATAGAAACTAGTTTATAGAATATTTTCTATGAAAATCTATAAATAAAATCATATGTGATACTCACAAAAAAATTGGAAAAATAAACAAACATATTCATTGAATTATGAGTAAATTTCAAAAGAAAATAAATTTCAAAATAAATCATTTTTTAATGTTATATGACTTCTTAAATCAATTTATTTGTTTAATTAATCCATTTGTCTAAATGATGAATTTTTAGAGAGAATTTTAATTAAACACTAATTTTTATTTGAAACACCATGAAATTGGTGTTAGAATATCTTATGAAATTTAACTAAAATACCAGGGATTCACCATTAGTGTTTAAATATTCATAAATCATAACATGTTGTTACGTATCATGTCTTTTATGAAAAATAAATCTAACATTCTAAATGTATCTGACGTCTACTCCAACAAAACAACCCTAACTGTACTATTACAATTAAAAAAATAAAATAAAAAATAATTCAATTTTTATTAAGTGTATTTTATTTATTAATAATTATACATTGTATTCTAATATATTTAAACAAATAAATTTTACTATAATATTTTAAAACCATTTATTATTCTTATATCTATAAATTTAAAAAATTATATTTAATTCAATTTATAGTAGTTGGTAATAAAATTATATATCAATATATGATTATTTTTTTTAAATATATAAATATATATACCCACAATTTTCTGGTGCAGTGGTTTGGTTTGGGGTGGTGGAGGTATGTTACAAACGATAGGGTCATGTCCCTAAACTTGAAAATTTATTACTATTTTCATTCCATGCATTTTTTTAAATTGAATGATGTTATCAATAATATATTGTACTAATGTATATTTAAATTATGTTAAACTAGATTTAAATTATAAATTTAATTTCATGTAATTATAAATAATTATCTCAAATTATTTTCACAACCTTGACCATAGTTTTTTTGGTAAAATTTTGAATGAATTTCACAATATAACTATTATATTTTACCTTTCTATATTGAAAATCGAAATATATTCTTCCAAATGAGCTATAAAATTATACTCCAAAACCATTATATATATATATATATGTAATTAATTAATTATTTAAGCTGACAGATGTGATATTAATGAATATTTTACGTTAATTAGTTTTCTCTTCGAAATATATTGTCTTATTATTATGGCATCTAATTATGTTAGTCAGTTGACCATGTGGTAAAGATATGTCTAGATTTCATAGTTGAGGATAATTAAAATGTGTTTAGTTGTTTTCATAATATTAAAATCCAATTATTTTTTTAGAATAAGAAAATAATTTTAAAATAAGACCAATAATTTTTTAGTGGGAAATAATATTTTCAATTTGATCATGACTGTGGCGGAATATTTTTTTGACGACAAGTTTATTGTGGAATTCTATTTTTTAAATCTTAGGAAATATTACTTTCAATTGAAATTAGATATATCATTTATAATAGAAAGTAAATATTTAAATGCGGAGGATCATGATTCTAGTCTATTTCATTGCATTTTATCACATAGATTTTTGTTGATTAAACATTACTTTTTGGTTAAAAATGAATTTATTTTTAGTGAATTAGTTGAAAGTCAACAATATTATGTTCACATTCAGAACTTCTCTAGATACAAGGCAAGGGATTCTACCCAAACAACTATATTTTCCTTTGGTATTATCTTTATATCTTTTTACCCCAATAAAATTTTTATTTATTCATTTCTTTTATGTAAAAAACTACATTCAATGTATGTATTGAATGCTCAGGTATCTAGATCATATCATTTGTATTTTATAGTGAAATAAATATTTGAATGGGGTTCCCCCATCAATTCCTCTGGATATGTAGTCACGATCTAAGGTAATATCCTCATTTGTCAACAATTTTCATTTTCAACCTATAATCTTCCTTAAATGATAGTTATTTTTCAAAAATCACTCATTTTATCATGATAAACTATCTTGGTTCATTTCTAGTTTTATACAAACAATTATGCCTTTCCTATTTAAAAGAATCATAAAAATTTTCCATCACACCTCACAAATGTGTCTATTTTATAATGTTTCTTTGAGTACCATCTTACATATTTTTCAACTAAGTTAGATATCTTCTATTTTGTTCTACTCATAATTTTTCCTCATGAAATTCCATGTATGTTTTAAATTTATTCTATCATGGACACTATTTTGATATGCTCATTTATTTTTCCTTATTACATGATTTTTGATAGCCATTTCATTCTGGGGGTAACAATTATTTTTATTTATTATACTTCTTGTGGCATGCATATTGATGAACATTTTATATTGGGTGCACCATGATAGTTCCTCAATGCATTGGGTAATTATTATTCTAATGTGATGTCATGTTGGGATAGGGAGTGAACCTTACTTTTTAATGGGACATTATCCACTATGTGGTATAGTCTCGGTAATTTCCCATAAATCATTTTTTGGGAATTTTTTATGTTTTTTTCCATATTTCTATGATTCCATGATTATATGTTCCCTTGAAATACATGTTATTCTTCCTTAAGAGTATATATGTTCCATGACTTTTATTTCATCATGTTATACCTTATAACCCATGAGTTATTTTTTATTCCTGTGATTATTTTATTATAGAGTTCTTTATCTTATCCATTTTTTTATTCATTCCAAGGGTTATCATTTTCATATGTAAGGGTTCAAATGTTTTTAGGGGCTCATTATAATGATTAAATAATAGATATTTTTTTATTTTTGTACACTTTTTCATTCTTATGTATCTAATATTCCAAAGACAGCATAGGTTACAATACATGGATTTTAATTGTTGTTAATTTTATTTAATATCATGTAATAATATGTGTACAAGTATAGGTTATCTAAATAATCCACTAATCATCCTCCTTTTTTAGTACACACTAGTTGATCTAATAAATTAGGGTTTCATGGATTCACTACAATTATCGCACTACATGTATTTTTATTTTATATCTTCATATGAGGTTCTCCAATAGAAGGTTCTTCATCGAGATATGATTCCATCGTCTAAATTATAAAACATTTACAAGATATGCGGAAATGTTTGGATTAAATAGATAGAAGTTTTTTTAAGAATGAAGGTTCTGAGTGTAATTAAGGATTTAAAATTATTATTTTTAATAGAGATGTCTTAATTTGAATTGGAATTCAAAATTTGATTCAATAATTTAGGGATACAATAATAAAATAATTTTGAAAAAACTGACCAAAAAACATAATTTATATCCTAAATTCATATTTACAAATAATGTATTGTTATTATCGATTCAGAGAATATAAGGTTATATGGTCAATTAACTTTGGATTCAGGGTTGGTATACTGACCACACAAGTAAAAATTATTATAAATCTAGTGACCATTGTAGTTATGTTTAGGGTTGGATTTTTAGACTATTTATAAACTATTCATGGTAACATAACTGACCATATGAGAATAAAATAAAGTTCACAAGAATGACCTCTTAAACCAAGCTATATGGTTACATTCATATTAATGAAAGATGTTAGGAATTATAAATAAAATCTAGGCAATGTTATTAGTGGAAACTAAATTAAGATATTTAGAAATAGTATTTCATTCCTAATTGATGTCAAATATAATTCATTATCTCCATATTCAATGAAATGATCATTATATTAGAATGATAATGTTTAGTATCAAAGAATTTAAGGGAAATATCTCCCTTTTTAAAATGATATCATAAAAGTTATTCCATATATTAAGATGTTTCTCCCTAAAAGTGATATGATTTTTTTGAAAATAATTATAGCACATGTATTATCACAATATTTAGGGAAATGTAAAAATTGATATATGAAATTATGTAGCGGTTATATCATCCACATAATCTGTGGATAAAAACTATAAATAATTTTTTATCCATCTTCAGTAATGTATAATGAAAAAATTTATAAATTATTCTCCACCATGAAAGTATATATTTTTTAAAATGGTGAAAATTTCCCAATTTGTTTTTCTTTTCAACTATATCGAATCAGAATTAAGAATCATAATAACTAACTAAATCAAATTCTTTCCCACTAGTGTAAAATAATCCGTTTTAGATGTAAATTTTAGATATTAAATAATTCTATTAATATAATGTGAATTAATTTATTTTCATTTTGATTAAAAATTATCCAACATTATGAAACAGGACAAAACATTTAGTTAGTAAATAGATAACTATAATAAAATTAGAATTAATACATTGTAGATAGTATAACAACCTAATCCTATAGTTTCATAATGATCAAACATTTTTCCTCTACCAATGAAATAATCACTAACACAGGATTTAACCATAAAAAAATCTTTCAAAAAATAATTTGTGCACTTTATTTGATATAAAATTATTCGTATCATTTTTTTGGAAAAATTTGAAAACCAATGATAAATTGAAACTCATCGAATGAAGTTAATTCGAAATCATTTTAAAATAGTTTTTAAACTTTCGTACAAAAAATATTTTGATGAAAAAATTATAATATCATCACAAATTATTTGAAATGTGAAAAAATAATGAAATCTCTTTAACCAATTATTGGGGATGATCTATACCATTTAAAAATCATTTAGAAATCAAAAAAATAAATTGTTCATAACAAACCATGTTCTAGGAACAATTATTTTCAATTATATAAGAGTTTTCTTATTTGAAGCCATGATTTGTAAGGAAATGATTTTTATATCTGTGATTTTCTTTTACAAAAATCTATATTTATGTAACTAAAAAAATGATTTCATGACATCCAGTTTATATTATTTGAAATGAAAATGTGAAGCATATGCCTAAAATATTCTAATGGATTAATGTAAACCTACTAGAGATAATCATTTTCATAGCCAACATTATCCTCTTAAATATACCCATATTCAACCAATCCATCTTTATTTATTTATAAAGTAGAATAATATCAAACATGATCTGAAATGGAAACTTAGATCCAATAGTGATTAATTATTTAGGTAATGATAATTTTTAATGATTGTATTTCATTCAAATTGATTAAAAAATTTGGAATATATATTATCCAAAATTCATACTTTATTTCTTCATTGATGTTCTTACAGTTATTCTATGATAATATGGAATGATTTTCACAATGTCTACTTAGAGTTTCTCTATTCTGGGTTCCACTATCCTTATCCCCCTCTACCAAAAATAAGGTGTGGTCTCTATGAGTCTGAATTTTTCTAGGGATATATGTATACGCTTCCTCTGTTTATTTTTAATTTAACTGTTCTATTATTGGTAAATTTTATATAGCTTGTTTAAATATAATATAACTATGATTGGTTGTGGTTAATATATTAAAATTTTATTTATCAGCCTCTAGTTTTTCTAATAATTCCTCAGGATAATGTGTATATATTTAATATAATTAGACATGTAATAATTATTCAACAATTTAGCTTCTATTATTAGATTCTTGGTTTGATTTGCTGTAATTTAAATAACCGATATCAATTCTATTATCCCAATTTGTTGAAGTTTATTCAAAACAATCATTTATATTTATTATAATTTCCATTCATCACATACGTCAAAAATAATAAAAAATTCTTTTTATTTGATTATAAAACACATATAGAGTTTCCATTAAATGTGGTCTAGTAAATTCTGTAGTGATAATATAGAATGATATAATTTTAAACTCTACATAATAAACTTGTTGGTCACACTCTTTGATCATGGCCCAGGTAATCTCATGAAGATTATTATTAATTCTTTCTACCACACGATTTTATTATGGATTCCTAGGAGAATAATAGTTGTTATTATAGCCATGTTTTGTTCATAAATATTCAATGTTCTTATTTTTGAACTCACATCCATGATCAATTAACAATGTCTTAATAGTAAGTATAATGTGAATTTTTATATTTTACTCATATTTGGAATAAATGGTATAAAAGTTACTTTTGTGACCTTGATATAATACCAAGGTATATCAAGAAAATAATTCTTCAAGAACATAAAAATAATACATCCAATTTAATAAAAATGAAATATGTTCCAAAAAATTCCATGTGAACAAGATCTAGTGGTTGAGATGTTGAGATTAATTTCTTCTGATTGAATGATATATTATGTACTTCCAATTTTGACATGGGTTATAGACTATTATTTTTTGGAATACAAATTTAAAATGTTCTCTATTCAAAAATTCTTATATATATTTTTATGAAATTGAATTATTTAGTGACAATGTCCTTTACCACATAGCCGTTACTCTTTTTGAAAGTAAATTGAAATTAAAATTATTTATTAAAATTAAAAATCGAAAAAAACAACATCAACATTTTCAATATGAAAGGTTTTAAAAAATAAATCATTCATAAATTCCTAATTTTTGATCGAATGATATTCAGATTTATCATGATAACCAATATTAAAAACGTATAATATTCTAAGAAGAATAATCTATATCCCATCTATAAAAATGAATTTAGACATTCAAATTTCACAAGAATTAGCAATTTGATATAGCCATATTATCATTCCTTCATTATGGATAATAATAGTGACATGTACACCATAGACCTTGATTAGATTCATAACATAAGATTAGACCCCATTCGTGTATGTAGAACATCCACTATCGAGATATCATTAGTGTTTTTGGTACTCTTCAACATGGATGCCTACAAACCGTTATATAAGAAATGTTTTTTACCGACAGTTTATTAGGTCCAGAAATGATATATATAAAATATTTTCGAATAAAAATATTTTTCATTGGTTTTTTCATATAGATAATCTAGAATTATAAAAATAATATAATTATTACATCATTAATAAGAAGAATTGTTTATAATGCTGGATGTTCTTGAGATATTACCATATTTATTCTTATATAATTACCTCCAGCCAGGCAGCAAACTAATTTCAATTGTATAATTTATTGTGGGTTGTTTTCAAAGTATCCTAGTCATAGTTTCTCAACCATTATAAAGGAATACTATTTTATACCACCAATGTTTTTTATAACATACATGTTTTCTCTAGAATTCCTATCTTTATTATTTCAGAAAAAATCCATGAACAATCATTATAGGATATCCAAGTGGAATTAATAAATATATTATAAACTATTTCATTTTGTTCATATCATATCTTATTCCTAATATTTTAAAATAAATCATTGATATTTATTATCCATTCAAATTCATAGTAGGTTACTTCACCAGATTTATTTCCCTTTTTAGTTATGTTTTTATCTTATTTTTCTCTATAATTTTTTTTGAACAATTTATTTTTATGGTACAAATTTTTAAATATATTTTATAAATAATAAATTTTGTTATCATGATTATATGGCGGTTCTTATTAATTGGAAATATCATCCATTATTTTCATATAAGATTCAAGTAAGATTACATGATAGAACTAATATCCTTTTAAGTGCCTCTATATCCACTCCGTTCACTTTCTATCCCAAATCATACATAATAATCATTCAAATAATTTCCTTCAAAAGTAGTTTTATTTCATAATTGGATTCAATATAGAAATAGTGCTTCTTCTAATCCTATATGTTAACTGTAAATAATTTACAACACTTGATATTTATCTTCAATTGTCCTCCCCTGTGCTTGAATTGTGTTTACAATATCATTGATCCTGATATGAAAATCAGAAATGGATTCATCTTGATTTTTATTGAATGTATAGAATTTATTTTTATATGTACTATGATGTTTTTTTAAAAATAGATGTTATTTCATTAGAAATTGGAATTTTGTCCCATATTTCTTATGTAGTATAAAAAATGAAATTATATTTAACTCATAATATTCTAATGAAAAAAATAATGTGTTTATTTCATTAAAGTTATATTCATTATCAACCATAGTGGAATCAATCCATGGAGCTATAATTGCTTTGTGTTTTCATATTTTTTCACAATTAATGTCTAGAAAAGAAATCTTATTCATTCAAAATAGATTTTATTTTTTTGTCCACTGATCTTGATTATAAAACTTAATATAGTGATTGTGGAAGGTGTAAATCCCCTCAAGATTATTATTATCCACACACACATATATATATATATATTAATTTTTTTCCTTTGGGATATGGTATATTAGAGTAAAAAGTAATTGAAAACCTCAAAAACAAAATGTTAGTAAGACTGGAAAACACAGGGGTGGGGGTAAATTGAGTCTCTAAATAAAATATAGGATAACATGATTTAATATGGAATCACATAATTTATTAGAACTTTCCATTTATCTAAAATAGTATAAGTATTTAATATTTTCGTTCAAAAATATTCTCAAAAGTGCATTCACAACATAGATATAGAAATTATAAAACAATTTTAATATTTTAAACAAATTTACATCTATAAAAATTTATATATAATAGAACAATTATTTTTTAATATTAATATATTATTGAAATGCGTTCTAAAAATGAAAACATATTTTTAGTAGAAACGTAATTGAATAAATAGAAAAAACACACAATGGATTATATCAATAGGTTATCTCTGAATCCATATCTTGGGCCTTCAAACATGGAAACAAATCATTGAGAATACGTTATTTATAGAAAAAAATAATCCGTAACATGTATTGGGATTCACATAAAACTATGGTACACAAGTTGTCAATGATATAAAAACACCCTTCTAGAGTTTTAAATAGTATAACAAAAGTGTAACAATGGTACCTAGGAAGTCATGGGTATACAACATCTTCAACAGTTCTATATGGGAGTAAATATTAAAAATAATGATATAGAATGTCTAGAAAATCCAAAATTATATTTAATCATGTATTAATGAATAGATAAAATATAACAAACATATCATGAAATGTAATATATAATAGAAAGATACATTGGTAAAATTTGAGAATATTTGATACATCTCTATCAGATCACATTAGGTTGATAATTAGTATCTTAATCACCCCTTTTAAAAAATGCATCTAAACATTTATAGAGAATTCGAGAAAATAAATTGATATGAAATGTTCGGAATGTCATCTACATATCAGTATATATCTAAGACACGTGAATATTCTGTATTATTACCTATTTCTATCATTTTTTGTCATATCTATACTTATGTTACTAGTTTGTCTTCTTAAATACAATATAAACAAGAATTATGCATCCAGACACCTTCATTTTTGTCCTAAATAAACTAACGGTACAATTAATTCTTCAAATAATATCCATTGTTGATTTGACAATACCTTGTTACATAATTTTGAAAATTCAACATAGTCTTAAATTAAACAATGATTAATTTACCTCTTAGTTACATAAAATTATTACATGGAACAATTACATAACATGGTTTCTTAATCTGTTTTTCCAATCCCTTATTTATACATGAGGTCACCACACTTCTCACATTGTTAACTAATTTCTTCACTTGGGGGGATTAATCTTTTCATGTGGTGTTATTATTAATTCATGTTGTAGATATATTATATCTCATGAAATATTCTTTTATTCACATTGTAAATTCATTACATCTCATAGAATATTCATTAATTCATGATATGGTTTCTTTTCGTATCATTGTGACATTAATTTTGTTTTATAGTCACTACATTACATTAACGATTCAAATTAATCAAATTGAGAAACACCATTAACCTATAAAATGACAACTTGGTTTTTCTTGTTCTAGGTTGAATCATTCGTGCGACCACTTAATACATAACACATGGTAAGTATTTCATACATGTGGAAACATGGACTACAACACATTGTCACATCTTGGATTCGACAAACCTAGCTCATCTTATTCACTGTATATTGAGTGTATATGTGATCACATGGATTCCATAATTCTGTCCTGAAAATAACTTTTTATTAATAAAACACTTTTTAAAGGGAAAGTGGGAAACCACATAAAACCAAAACAAAAAATTGGACCGCTCCAACCCAGCAAGTGTGCCAATAAAAAAAATTCACCAACACAGGACCCCTCGGCAAGCAGTCCCATGCAGAAGCAAGGGCACGAAACTGATGGCGAAGCCATACCCTCTCAAGCATTCAATTCCAAGTGACCTGCATCAATGAAGACTTAGTGCACCAGTCATCATCCGGAGCAGTCCAAGACCGTACTGGCAACAAGCAAAATGAACTGCAAGGAACCCAAAGCAACCACGGCTAACACAGACTAAACACTCACACGAGCCAACCAAAACCACAAGCTTAAACAACGTCTCTAACGAAAAATTTAATATTACCCATCTCTGTTTCCCTAAAAAGCTTCCATGTTAAGGATGATAGGATTAATTCTGCGTCTTACAATAGCCGCTTCTCAAGAGCTGACACAAGTTGATCCCAAGTCTGGATGTATTCCTTAACACTGATCTTCGCATGATTGATTCTGCCTACGAAAATTGAGTCTTGTTTGTCAATCGATGAATATTGATCCTCATTAAGGGGAACCTCAAGAGATCTCCCCATCATCACGGCAGCCTCCTCCTCTGTATCATTTAGCAGTAGTACTTGTTCAATTACTTCTTCTTTAGATCTTAAGATCAAGACCAAGGGATGACAATCATGTTCCCCCGGTCTCAAATGACTCAAAGGTTCTACCAGAGTTCTCTTGCCATCCATATTCTTCGCCGAGCGAGTCTTCATAGGAGGAGGTAGTGAGGAGTAATCCTTCCTCCCCTTCCTTCTTCTGGGACCCCTAGTGCTCTTCGGGCTTAGAGCCTCATCAGCAGAATGTCGGTGAATACTCTGGTTAAGAGTCATCCCATTAGCTCCATCTTCCTATCCTCTACTAACGAGCTCAGACCACTCATCTGAAAGGCCTTCAAATATTTTCATCAAGGAAAGTGCACTCAGTTCTCCTTCCTTCCTACCTCTGTATAGAATAACGTCATTGAATTTAGGCCCCTGCCTCCCCTTTCTTATCCTCGCACTGCCTACCCATGCCCTCTCAGCCACCAAACCAGCAGTGTCTAGCTTCCCTTCACCCGGTGTCTGCTCCTGAACTATTTTACTTCCATTACTTTGGTCTTCTGCCCACATCCCTCCTGATTGGTAACCTCCCCCCACCTTATTTAGGACCCTGGATAGAGGGACTGACCAAATCTCTTTTCAGCATACTGAACACATCCACCACCAATGGATTGATCTATTGAGCTGCCACAACCGCGTCAAGGGTCTCCACACCCGCAACGAATATGCCCCCTGCCTCACTGCCCATTCGCGCCTCCTCCACACCTGCTACAAATAAGCCCTCTACCTAAATACCCATTCGCTCCTCCTCCACACCCGCTGCAATTATGCCCTCTGCCTCACTGCCCGTTCGCGCCACCTCCACAAGTCGCACCTGATCAAAAACCAGTGGAGCTTCACCACTGCCCGCCGACCGAGAAGTGTTTTGCCCATCCCTAAGACCAATATCCCCCAAATGCAAGCCAAAGCCCCTAATCTCTAGCGCTGAAGGTCTCTGGCGACAGAACTGAGCGGCGTGCCCCAACCGCTTACACGTTAAATTGAAATCCGTCCATCCTTCGTAGATAACTATCTGCAGGCACCGGTATTCTTCTCTAATTGTAATCCAAACGTAGTCAAATAGGACCCTAGTTGCATTCATCCCTACGCATATCCTCGGGAAAACCGGGTGATAGACTGCTTCCGTTCTGCTATCCGAACAAAGGTACCGACTGAGGAGTTTGCCGAGCATACAGATAATCGAGGGGTTTTGAAATAGCAACGGAAGGTTAGGGAAACTAACCCAAATTGATGCGGACGTCGAGTCGCGGTTCATGTGGAAATCGAACGACCACCGGAAAAAGAAAAAATGATCTCCATTGCAATGTCGGGGTGGCTTTGACCAGGCGCAGATGAGGTCCTCTTCAGAAGAAAAACGGATCATAATATGATGCTTATCGAGCAATCTCACCATTGCCCGCTCCTGGAGGTCCCAAGCAGCGAAGACGAATCTATCAAAGGCATCGACCGATGGACTTCGGTGTTTGAACCGTGTGATTAGGGTGAACTTCAGAATCCTGGAGGCCTCAGTGAACTCCAAAGTTGAAATCTGGTGAGTTGAGCAGCCATAGATGAGCTCCGGCACCTTCGACCCTATCACAGCTTTCGGGAATGGAGGAAGATGTTCAAGGTTGGAGAAGGGATGGAACGAGGACGCCACATTCCTTGAGAGGGATCCCTCCCCCGTAGGTGGGGGAGGATCCGTCGCGGCCGCCGCCGTTGTCACCTTAGGAGATGAGACTCGCTAGGGTTCCATCCCATCGCGGCTGCTCACCTTCATGGAATACCGCATCTACTCATATAAGTAACAATATTCCATCATTCTGTCACTTCCACACTTCTTCTCATCCTTTTAGATCAGTTCAGATTCCTCACATGAAAGTTTTATTAAACATATGGTAGTTTTTAGTATTCACTTCATGATATATCAAATTTAATTATCTTGAAAAATAGTTTATTAATATTAATCATTAAAATCATTAATACCCCAATAATAGTTATATGTGATTATTAAAATACAAAGGTGACTGAATGTGAAAAAATGTCATCATTTTGGATGACCATATATTATGGAACATCTAAAGATATTAATTAAAGATATTAAACATATTATTATTTAAATAGAACATGTAATTCAAAATTGAAACTAAAATACAATATTTTATTTAATTAATTTATCTATATATTCAACATTTGAGGTTATAAAAATGTATACCAAAGGGTAAGGATGATTAAATGAAAACATTATTGATATGTTTTCAGAAATAATTTATAAAAATAAAAAATAAATATGAAAAAAATAATATTTCATTTATAAATCTATAGATTATAAAAAATATATAAGTATTTTCCCCATAAAGAATCATATTCATAATCAAAATTTGAAATGTCATAGATCCCATCAATAAGAATAGGTCACATTCCACTTGTGGTATAGGTTATGGTTGGTTTGGTATGTGGGATAGGTTGTTGTACCAATTTTTTAGTTCAGTCTTGACTTTATAGAAATTTGATATCTCTTTGAAGGTGTTTTACAAATTGTATTGGAATAAAGACAAAAATATTAATTGAAGTCGATATAGTAGGAGGGTTGATAAAATAGTTAATGTTGGATGTTATATGATGGTTGGGATGGAAATGTTGAGGTATGTTACTAGTAACATGGTAAAATCCTATACATCCATATATCAATGTTTCTTTTCTTGAAAATAATCCTCTTTATTCACCATTAAGGATTCTAGAACACGAGTTATAACTCTCAAATTTTTAATAAGAGTCAAAAAATATCATATAAATGGAGTAATCCCCAAATCAATACCCAATAATGTAATCACATAATTCTTGTCGAACATGTCACCAATTATTTTAAAATAAAATCCATTGTTGGTTTAATATCATCTCATTATCATCCACCCAATTTCACATGTTGTTAACCTAGAACCAATGTTTTTGTAGTAAGGGTATGAAAACAATCATTCTATATATCTATTGCACAATAAAAAACTTCATAAACTACATTTAACATAATTATTATTAGTTACCAAATTAATTTTTCATAAATAGTATATGGTATTGGTGGAGCGGGAGGAGGATCAATAGATATAGAATACTAAAACAAACAATTCATACATATTTGGTCCATATTTAACATAATATTTAAAATATCTTTTTCAATAGAACTTACACGTGATATAAAACCTTTAGAGACATTTCTATGAGTTCCATTATTATGTGGAATCTATTATAGATATGTGAAATGATTAATGTATATGTCATAGAAGTTTCACCTCATCTGATTAGCTCTATTGATTTTCCTAGGAAAATATAGTGTTATTTCAACAATAACATTATATTATAATTTAAATCATCTTATTCCAATTTTTTTCATTGTATGTATAAGGAACATAATTTGTATAAAGATAGCATAAATAAATTGATCATAATCTAGATGCAAACCAAATATATAATCCTTAATCTATAACAACTTAGTTACCATCAAATTGAATTCAACTACCCCAAAAAAATCTTCTTTAATTTAATTATGTGCAATTTTCATTCCTTTTGTTGGTTACAAAATATAATGTTTAAGATTATTGAAAAATGGTCCTTCCAATCCTTGATTGACATAAGGCCCTATAGGATACATCACATGTTTTATGAATCAATTTTATTTATTTAGGATAATTTTAGTGCACACTGAGAAGAATGGATGGTAGTTCGACTTTTCTGAGGTGGAATCAAAATATTATAACCATTTTAATTAGCTTCAAATTAGTAGTATATAGAATGAACAACTGATCTTAGGGACTTATAAACCATAGATGGGGTATCTTTTATTATCAATCCTATAGTGATTCCTATAATAAGATACTTATCATAACTATATTTATCTTCTTCTAATTAACCAATTTATCCCATTTATATTCCTTAAAAATAATTAAGATACAGAAGTTATGGTCACCAATACCATCATCAGAAATGTTATCATTAAAATAATGTAATTTTATAAGAGATCCATGGATTAAATATAAAACTCTGGGAGATGGTCCTTTGTAATACTCTTGTCATTCCCTGTCATCCTCGTCAATATCCAACATCACTAACACTTCTACCTCAACATCCCCTTCTTTCCCAACAACACCAACATCATCTTCATCATCATGAAAATACATAGGTATCTCACATTGTTCATGAGCTATGATTACTATATCCTTTGGTGTAACCAGATTATTGACTAGATGAAACCTATCATACATCTTCATAGAGTTTACAACCCATTCAACATTCGAGGTATTTATATTTCTGGTCATATGAAAACTATCTTTTATATCATGCATAAACCATCTAAGGAAATTATATTATCCAAACACTGATGAACTAATCCCTTAAAATATGGTAGATCTATTAAAAAATATTGACAGGGAAAACAATTGTCTGATATCCCTGGTATATAAGGAGTAAATTTTTTCATATTTATTGATATTTGTGAATTATATATTAATTTTAATTTAAATGTGATTCTTTGTTTGATCGCGTGCCTGACATGCAATAATGGGGTTCATTACAATCTCAAGTCACACACAAGGGTGTGTCATATTGAAAAATAATAAATTAATATTATTTTAAATGGTATTTAATGCCTATTAGTTTTACTAGATGGAATGAATAGAACAAACAACAATATGATTACACATGTTTGTTAAATGTTTTTACATTTATCCAATAAGTATTATAGGCTTAACATGTAAATGAATCCAATTTTAAGCATAAACACTCTAATATTATTTAAAAGGCCAATTTACCACCTTTTTATGAAAAACCATTTTTAAATATTGTTTTTGTCACATTGATAAGTTCTAATTAACAATATTCAATTCTTATTTAGAATCAGAACCTCAAAATTTACATTGGGTTAATTTTTGGAATTTTTATGATAATGTTAATTTTGTAATGAATACTAAAAAATACCGCATTTTAATTCAAAATGGAATTTCAATATACATTATTTATACGGTTATATTATATATTAATTTGTTTTAAAAAATTTATTTATAATATATTTTTACTAATTAATCCAATTTTGGACAATGTAAGTTATTTTAAATTGAAATTTGACATAAACAAGTGTCAATATTTTGATAATTATTATTTACTAAAAACATTCTTTTGGGACAACATGAATTAATTTTAAATTAATTTCATCCACTTATTTTTATGGAATATGGAAAAATAGATTCCATATTTAGAATCACGAGGTCTAAATTGTGTAAATAGGTAACTTTTATTTTTATACATTATTAATATTTACTTTATTTATGATTTTATTTACCATGGTTAAAGGGTAAATTTTGTAAATAAGGGTAAAAACAATATAATAATAATATTAAATTACCCTACTAGTTGTCATATTACTGTTTATTGATATAGGTCTAACCATGGGCATCCTTTGGTAGATTTTGGGACCCCATAGATCTACATGGGAGTGATAATGACACATTATATTAATTAATTTAATGTAATGAAAAAAATCACATAAACATATTTCCTTTAGTAATTCAATTATTACACGGGGTTATATAAGTTATCTCATCAACTATAAATAATCGTTAGAAAGAAAAAATATTTTCTACATCATGGTATTTTATTTATAATTTTTAGACAACATATAAATAATATTATTGATGAAACAATGATGATTTAGTGATTACCTTATTAATGAATGATTTAAATAAATGAAATTATAAAATTTAAAAAATTAACCAAAACCTATCCATTTTTATTGGGTGATCTTATTTATAATAAGATTCATCTTGTATCCCAATTTTATGAATTTTGGATCTTTTGAAACAAAAAATCAGTTTATAATAAAATAATATTTTCAATCATTCCTAAAGAGCCCCTTAGCCCCTTATAAAAATCCATCAACTCTAACCTATTACTCACACCATTCAATCCCCATGGATCATACAACCTCTTCCCAATTAAGCTTCCCACATCTCTCTCTTCCTCATAGATGACATACCCTAGGTAGAGGGAAATTCATGTAAACCTTTTGTTTCAAACCAAAGGGAAATACATTATTTAAAGGTAACGCCTTCCCACATGTTCTATTTTTTTATTTTACATCTTCACTCCCTATATTATTTTTGTTATTTTTTTCATAAGAAAACCTGTATCATCAATATTATAGGTTTTTTTATTATATGGATTCGAACTACACTTCCAAACCCCACCATCAAATGGATACAAACACAATGTTTCTGTGTACGGCGTACTACTGCCTCACGAAATGAAGATTGTTCAAATATATCCAAACACATTTCATGGTAGCTATTATGATGGAACATTATTCATATATGATATCTATTAGGTTTATTTTTTCTCTATGATTCCAAATTTTTCATTTATATAATAACATTATTTTTTAAAAAATGGGTGAATAAGATATTTTATTTTGAAGAAGTGCAGACTACCGCCGCCTGAAAGTGATATGACTCATTCATACCATAAATGGAACATATAAAGGATGGTGTTAATGAACATACATAATGTAAATAGAATATGATATTATTTTGGAATAATAATATACCTATGTATCATTTTCTATTCATTCCATTTAAATTAATAAAATTTAAATTGAAGTAGAGTTCATTCGTACATACGACTTACCATCTCATTGAATGATGAATTTCATTTTCATATATCCAAATGGTATGGACTAATCTAAATACACATATACTGGATATATATGAGATATATGATATATAAATAATTAATATCATTCTATAGATAATTAAATTTCGACCACATGGGTAATTTAAAATTATAATATGTTCATATTTAACTCATGTTCCGAACATCGACAAAATGGCTGATATGAACACAAATAATTAACTAATTGTTATTGAAGGGTAATAAGTGATATAAAAGTAATAATAAACATAAATAGTTTCTTAAACTGGTAGAAAATAAATTAATTTTATTTTCCTGAAATTAAATATCAAACGAGTAAACTAAAACACAAGGTAAGGGAATTCATCTCAATCATCTTCCCTTAAGGCATGTTTGGTTACTATACACCTTCTTATTTTATGCGGTATACAATAAACCACTTTTTCATTTAATTTCATTCAATGTAAATTTTTTTCAACAATTCATTTTACTAAACAACCAAAGTTACGTTTTTAACGTTTGAGGCCACAATGGTCTCTCCACGTCCGTAATCGTTAGTGGGATTCCTCTATAAAAAATAATGTTTTTAAATGGAAAAGAAATCTCGTATTCTGTTTTGGGGTGTTTTGGTATTGTAAATGGATTCTAAAATGGATTTATTATTTTGATATCTTGAAATTATTTCTTTTTCTAGCAAATTAAATGTTATTAGTAAAAAATTATATATTTTAAATATTTAATGTGTTATGATTTTATAATGGTACATGGACATTGAAAGGTGGTTACATGATAAACCAAATGGTGTGTGGTGCTGTGATAAACCAGGATGGGTGGTTAGGCTACAACCTCCAATGCATTGGGTTTAAAAGATGGCCTTATGACTATTCCATTTAGTGATATGTGTGGATGTCGACCATATTATTATTCCATATAAGAATGTTTTTGTCCCAAGTAACTTTAATATGTTATGTATTTTTTATATGGGTTTTAGGGTAAATTTTTTTTATAAAATGATTAGCAATGATATTTTATTTAGTGAATGGTATTCATTACTTCTTAAAGGTGAAATGAATTTATTATGTTAATGTATTCATGGTTTACTTGTTTTTTTTTTGAAAAGATAATAGTTTTCCATCATTGTGTATGCCTTACAGAGCTTTTTATGTTCATCCCAAGTTTTCCTTCAAATGTTTTCTACATGACCGAAATATGTATAAGGTCATGGATGGGATCATAGAGAAGTAATGATGTCTAAAATATGGAACTAGATAGGAGACATTTTTTTCACGAGTTTTTTTAATGAAAAAAATGGATATTGAGTAGAAGTGTCTACATGTAATATTAAAATAGTTATGTATATGTTATGATGTAATTATCTAAAGCTCTAAATTTTAAATAATCCAAAATTTGAATTATTATCATAATTCATGATTATTTAATATTTAAGGATCGTCCTTATAGTTTGTTTCTATGGTCGTTTTGGAAAACACTAGGAGTATGAATGTTGTTAAATTAATATACATAAATTAACTTATAATATGATTGAAATGATATAGAATTTATATATTACTATGTCGCTTATACTATGATCATTCTATATGCAGAATGGTTTTCCGCAGAGTAAATAGTGCTGCTATAATGGGAAGGCATACAGATGAGAATAACCTTCCAAATCATCAACCATAAATGGTCGAAATCAGAACTAAATAGTTTTTTGTAATGATGCCACAATTCACTCAGGCTTTATATGGTGGTTGTATCCACGAACAAGATCATCCAGAATAACCATAGAAGAACATTTTAGTAGTGTATCCATTCATGAGGCAACATACTCCATCATTCAGGGGATCAAATGACCATGTTCATGAAAAGGGTGAATCAATGAACTAGAGAAGATTTTTTATGTCATGGGGGTGTTCAGAACATTAGAAATATTGTCTCGGTATTTACAAATTTAAAGGATAATATTATCAGTGGTGTTAAATGGTGAAAAGTATCATGGATAATGAAGAAATTTAGGCTCTTAATTGGGTAAATTTAAAGGTATATTTCATGAGAAATATTTTCTTAAAGTAGTTCGTCTTAGGATGGAAAACCAATTCATGGCTTTGAGGCCTGAAGATGACTCATCAGCTACTTATAATGAAAAGTTCACTCAACTGACATGGCATGTCGTAAATTTTATCTGAGATCTTGATTGTGAGATAAATAGATTTTACACAGGGCTGATGTAATGATATGGAAGAGAAATAGTATCTCATGAATTCAAACTCTATGTGAAACATTTCAGATATGCTGAGAAAGTAAAAATGGAGTTTTCTAATGATCATGTATTCCAAGAGAGAAAATAATAAAATAGGTTCATTTGGTAGGAAAATGTAATGAATTCATCAAATAAGCCAAGAGGTAAGAAAATTAAATATCCATCTTGTGAAAAGTGTGGTAAAAAGAGTCCTAGAGAATGTATATCATGGTCTGTAAAGTGCTTATGTTATAGAAAGTCTGGTCATATTACTCGTAATTGTAAGGAAGATGATCAAGAAGGCATTGAAAAGATAGTGGTAAGATGTTCTATGTGCAATTAAATGGGTCATTATGTGAATTATTGTCAAATAAATAACCCAACTAAGGGAAAAGAGCCCGACTACAAGAAGAAAGGGGTGGTAAAATCCTTTACAACTTCTTCAGTAGATGTTTGGAAATCAAATGAAGTAGTATCATGTAAAATGTTTGATTATTCAGATTATGACAATGTATTTTTTGATTCAGTGTCTAAAAAATCATTCATTTCTTTGAAATTTTCTATTAAATTTGGAATTCCATCTCTAGATATGAATCCTGGAGTTATGGTAAAACCCCAGGGAGGAAATGTTGAGACAAACAATATTATAAGAACCTTACTATCATAGTTCGTGGAAATAATCTAACTTCAATCCTTATTTTTTTCCTCTCGTAGAGTTTGAAGTTATTTATGGAATGGATTGGCTTCCCTATTATCATGCAAAGATTGACTGCAGAGCAATAGTGGTTTCTTTTTAGAATGAATTTCAGTTTGTGTACAAGAATGAACCTTTACTTTTGAAAACATATCAGGATATTGAGAAACTAGTAAATTATGGAAATGAATGTTAACTTACATGTTTTATTGAAACCAATGAAACTGTTCATATTAATGATGTTCATGTGGTGAATGAATATTTTGATATTTATCTTGATGAGTATCCTGGTGTAATACCTAGTTGGGAAGTTTAATTTACCATTTATTTAGGTCCTAATGGTAAGCCAATTTCATAACCCTCTTTTCAAATGGATCAAAATGACATTTCAGAGTTAATGAATCGATTGTAGGATTTATTAGATAAAGGATTCATTCGACCTAGCACATCACCTTGGGGTGCTCTTGTATTTTTGTTATAAAAGAAAGATGGTTCATGTAGACTTTTCATTGATTATAAAAAAGTTAATAACATTACTGTTAAGAACATGTATCCATTGCCTCATATCGATGATTTGTTTGATCGGCTCCATGGAGCTCAATATTTTTCAATGATTGGCATGAGGTGGGGGTAGCATCCATTGAAATTAAAGGATGAAGACATTATGAAGACCGTGTTTCAAACATGATATCGCCATTATGAATTCGTAGTTATTCCTTTTGGGTTAACTAATGAACCTTCTATATTAATGGATCTTATGAATATAATTTTTCATGAGTTATTAGATAAGTAAGAAGATGTGTTCATTGATGATATTTTGGTTTCCTCCAAAAATATAGAGAAATAAGAAATTAATTTAATAGTTTTCTTGAAAACCATAAAAAAAGTAACAGTTTGGGAAATTCATCTAGTGTGAGTTTTGGTTACTAAAAATTTCATTCCTTTGTCACATTGTTTCAAAAGATGTCATAACTATTAGCCCTTTAAAAACAAATGTTGCTTAAGAATGGATAAGACCCCTGAATATAACCATGATACGTAGGGTTATTGTTCTAACAGGTTATTAACATAGGTTTTGTGAAAATTGTACATGGTTTCCTAGCCCAACCACTCTGTCAAATCAAAAAGGTGTTAAGTTAATTTGGAGAAAAGATTGTGATGATTGTTTTCAAGAATTGAAAATAATATTGGTGAATGCTATAGTTGTGGCACTACCATATAGAAATGTTGAGTTTTTTATCTATATTGATGTTTCGTTGAATGGACGTGGTTGTGTAAAATTGCAGAAAAATCAGGTAATTTCATATGTTTCACATCAGTTGAAACCTCATGAGTTAAATTAACAAACACTTTATTTGGAATCAGATACTATTTTTTGTAATAAAAAATTTGAGGCACCATTTGTATAGAATAAAATGTTTATTATATAATGAAAAAAACAATTTTAAGAATTTATTTACTCAAAAAAAATAAAACATGACATAGTGGATATTGTTATAATAAATAAAGTTTTATGATTTCACAATCCATTACCATCTTGGTAATGAAAATAATGTTGCTGCCTCTTTGAGTTGCTAACTTAAACATGCTATGTTTGGAATGAGATCCTTTTGTTTTTGGTTTGATGAATTTTGGATTGAAAGTTGTAGGTGAAGTTGATTCCTCTATTTTTTTAGGTGTCAGTGAAATCATCCCTAGAATACAGAATTAAGAAAGTGCAGAAATATGATGGTGAGTTGCCGAAAAATGAAAAATTGGTTCAAATTGGTATGTTACCTGAGTTTCATATTAATAGAGACTGTGTTTTATGATTTGTAAAATAATTATGTTTGGATTGTGATTTATAGTTGAAAAAAGAGTTCTTATGTGAATATATTTGTTCTATATTTTCAGTTCATCTGGATAGTACTTAGATGTACATAGATCATTGGAAGTATTACTAGTGTGATGGAATGAAAGAAGGTATTGCGGATATTACTGTGAGGTGTTTCACATGTCAACTGGTTAAAGAAGAGAGACAGGTAATGAAATGGATTCTTTAGTCATTACTGGTGACATATTGGATATGGGAAAATATATAAATGGACTACATTGTGGGGTTACCAAAGACATCTCTATGTAACAGTTCAACTTGGGTTATTATTGATTGATTGACTAAATCTTCTCATTTCCTTCATATTCTTGATACATATAATCTAGATCAACATTCTTGGTTTTACGTTAAAGACATAGTCAGGTTGAATTGAATTCCCATCTCCATTTTATCTTATCATGATACTAGGACCACTTCTATATTTTTGAAAGGCCTTCAAAATTCATTGCGTACAAAATAAATTTTTTGTACAACTTTTCAACCAGAATCAGAATTGCAGTTAGATCGAATGATTCAGAATTTGAAAGATTTAATATGTGCTTATTCAATGGATTACCAGGGAATTAGGGACCTACACCATTCGTGGGTTGAATTTTCATATAAAAACTATTTTCATTCCAATATATTTATGTCCCCGTTTCAGGAATTATAGGTAAAGCAGAGTCTAACTCTACATTATTTGGGATGAAGTATGTGAAAGGAAGATGATGGGACAATAATTGGTAAATGATATGGTAGATAATGTTTAGTTGATTCAAAAGAACAAGAAAACAACTTAGAGATGACAGAAAAGTTATGTAGACAACTGGAGGAATGATCATTCTGTTGAGGTATTTGATCAAGTTTTTCTCAATGTTTCTAAATGGAAAAGTGTTACGAATTTTGGAAAGAATGGAAAGTTGAGTCCAAGGTTCATTGGAACCTATGAAATCCTAGAGAATGTTGGATCAGTTTCCTATAAATTGGCTTTACAACCTGGTTTATCCAAGGTACACCATGTTTTTCATGTATTAATGTTGAGAATGCATAAGCCAGATCCATCTCATGTTTTTCTCTCATAGATAGTTTAGTACGGAGAAAATCGTTCTTATGAGGAACAACTGGTCTTGATTTTTGACCGAAGAGAGAATTTTTTGTGAAATATGGTAATTAATTAGGTAAAGGTTTTGTGGAAATACCCTATGGTTTAAGAGGCAGTGTGGGAATCTAAAAATTCTATTGGGGATAAATACCACCATTTATTTGATTAGTGAATAAAATTGTGAGGTTAAAATTTTGAAAATGGGGGAAGGATGTAACATCCTACATAAATAAAGAGTAATACAATTTCATTTTTATTAGTACTTATGAATTAAATATTAATTTTAATTTAAATGGGATACTGTGTTGGATGGCATACCTGAGACACAACAACGGGTTTCATTGAAATCTCATGTCGCACATAAGGCTGAGTCAACTAAAAAATAATTACATAATAATATTTTATATGGTAGTAAAAACCTATAAATTTTATTGGTGGGAATAAATAGAACTAATAGTAATATTATTACACGTGTTTGTTAAATTGTTTTACATTGATCTAATAATTTTTTGAGGCTTAAAATTGGAATGAATCCAATTCTAAACATAGACACACTAATATTTTTAAAAAGATTTATTTATCGCATTTTGATGGAGAACCATTTTAAAATATATTTTTTGATTCTATTATATTGACCATTTGAGAAAATATAATTATTATTTAGAATCTATACTTAAAAATTTATTTTGGTAAATTATTATAATTTTTTGGATAATGTAAATTAAGTAATGAATATTGAAAATAAAACATTTTAATTCAAAACTACCATTCCATCTACATTTTTTATATGGATAGTTTATCTATTTAATTGGTTTTAAAGTGTAATTGGATTATATTTTTACCCATTTATCTAATATAGGTAATTTCATGTAATTTCTCATTAATATTGGACATAAAAAATTGTCAATCTTTTGATAGTTATTATTTCATAAAAACCCACTTTTGGTTTTGAAAACCTGAATTAATTTTAAATTATTATTTTTTTCACTTCAATTTTTTCAATTTAGAAAAATGGATTCCTTATTTTTAATTGATAGGTCTAAATTTTGTAAAGAGGTAACATTTAATTTTAGACATTTTGAATATTTACTTCAGTAAATATTTTATTTACCATGGATAAAGGGTTAATTTGGAAAATAAGTGTAAAACAATATTATTATTATAATATTACATTACCCTAACATGTGAAATATTATCATTGGTTGATACATTACAACCATGGGAATTCTTGGGTCTATTTTGGGACACTATAGATCCACATGGGTGTGATAATGACACTTTATATTAATTAATATAAAGTAATGTTAAAAATGGAAAAAACAAACATCATTTAATAAATCATTTTTGACCTGGGGTTTTATAAGGTGACTCATCGACAATAAATATTCATTTGAAATGTAAAAATATTTCTTACATCATGTTATGTTATTTAAAAATATTAGACATCAGATAAATAAAATTATGTATGACACAATGATGATACGATGACTACCTTAAAAAGAAATGATTTAAATAAATTAGATTATAAAATTTAAAAAACAATCCATAACATGTTAATTTTTTTTGGATGATTTGATTTCTAACTATAGTTATCTTATATTCTAATTTAATTAGTTTCAGATCTTTTGAAACTAAAAATCTGTTTATAATAAAATAATAATTTTAAACTTTCATAAAAAGCACCTCCTCCCGCTTATAAAAATCTTTCACCTTTAACCTATTGATCACACCTATCAATCCCCTTGGATCATACAACCTCATCTCAATTAGCTCCCCACATCCCTCTACATCTCATAGAATCTTTCCCCATTGAAAAGGGCAATTCAATTAAACCTTTTGGTTCAACCCAATGAGAGATACCCGATTTAAAGGTAACATCTTCAATCAAGTTCTCTTGTTTTATTTTAATTATTCACTCCCTATGATCTTTTTGTTATCTATTTACATAACAAAAAAAAGAAACCTCAATATAATAGGTTGTTGTTATGATAAGTATTCGAAATAAAATTTCACACACCACCATATAATGGATATGAACATAATGTTTTTTTGGACGGAGAACTACTGCCTCACAAAATGATGATTTCTTAAATATCTCCAACCGCCTCTCATGGTGGAAATAATTATGGAACTATATTTATATATGAAATATATTATGATTATGATTTATATATTATTTTTTATTTTTCATTTATATTATACCATTATGGTTTCCATAACGGTTAAATAAAATAATTTCATTTGAAGAAATGCGGACTACCACCACCTCAAAGTGATATGACACGTTCATATCATACATTGAATGTATAAAGGATTGTGTCAATGAAATTACATAATGTATATAAAATATGATATTATACTAGAATAATAAAACACCTATATATCATATCGTTTTCATTCCGTCTAAAATAAAGAAATGAAATGGATGTAGCGTTCATGTGTATTTACGGCTTACCGTCTCTATGAACGGTGCATTTTATTTTCTTATATCCAACTAATATGAACTATTCTAAATACTTATATGATTGATATATATGAGATATATGATATATAAATCATGAATATCATTTTATAGATAATATAATTTCTACCACATGTACAATTTATAATTATAACATGTTCATTTCAAACTAGAGTTCTTAACATCGAAAAAATGTATGACGTGAACTCAAAAAATAAACTATTTATTATAGAAATATAATAAGTGATTTAAAAGTAACAATAAACATAAAAGATTCTTATTCCCTTATTAATTAACTTATGTTTATTATTCAGGAAATTTAAGAATGAACGGGTCATGTTGGACTCTAGGTAAGAGACTTCATCTCAATCACATTTCATTGAGTCGTGTTTTGATAATATACACCTCCTTCTTTTATATGGTATATAATAAACCCCTTTGAAATTTAATTTAATTTAAAGGGGTTATTTTTTCTATAATGTCTTTCTCTAAACGACAAAGGGAATGTTTTTATCATTTGGGGAGACAATGACCCATCTGTTGCCGTTATTGTTAGTTATCATCCTCTATAACCCTTAATGTTTTTTGGTGTTTCAGTATTGAAAATTGTATATGAAATGGATTTATTATTTCAATATCTAGAAATTTTTTCTGGTGATTGAAAATGAAATTTTATAATTGAAATATTTATATTTTCAATATTTTATTAGTTTTGATTTTATAATGGCACATGGACATTTGATGGGTGGTTACATGATAAACCAAATAATGGGTGGTGCCATATAAAAAAAGGATTGGTGGTTATATTATATCCTCTAATGCATTGGGTTTTTATGTCAGCCATATAGATATTCTATTTAGTGATATGTGTGGAAGTCGATTTTAGTGTTATTCTATTTATGAATTTTTATGTCACATGTTACCGTTATATGTTATGTGTTCTTTCTGTTGGTTTCATGGTAATATTTTGGTTATGAAGGGGTAAGGAATTATATTTTACTCAGTTATGTATTTACTACTTCATAATGGTGACAATTTTACTTATGATAATTTATTCATGCTTTACTTATTGTTTTTGAAAAAATAACTGTTTTCCTTCATTGGGTATCCATTATTGATATTTTTCTTCTCATCCCTAATTTTTCATCTAATATTTTTCACAGGATATAATGATGAATAAGATCATGGATGGGATCAAGGAAAACCCATGATGTCTAAAATACAGAACTAGACATGACTATTTTCAGTAAACATGAAAATATATTTAATGCTGATTATTAACATAATTCAATATTATAAACTGTTTATGGTCAGGCCCTTATAAATGGAATATAAAATAGGTCTCAAATATCTCGTATAAATACCTCATCACATACCTTGATATATTGATATGAAAAAAATTCATCATCAAAAAGAGATTGAAAAAAATTATGTAGCTTCACGATACTCAAATCCCCTTTCTTATCATATGTAATATGTTGAATGTACATTTCAATCATCCAAAATCACCACTGAGCTACGCTCACTTAGTCTTCTATGTGTCAGATTCATAGTTATTTATTTTAATGAATTTTGAAATTAAATACGGGAATGTTTTATATGATAACATGTTATAAAGTCTTCCTGATCGACCCTATAAGGTAATCCTAAACTCTTAACATATAGTTATGAAGAAAAATTAAATCCATAATGAGTTATCATTATCAATGTGGAATCACATTAACATCTATGTATAATTTCCAAATGGGAATAAAATTCATTAAATATACTACGGTAAAACATTTTACCATTTTCCTTAAACTAATCAACCAATAACCATTTCTAATTTCATTTTGATAGAAGATATTTAATCTATTAAATCCACTGAGAATCCACTTATCTTTGAGTACTCATTAGTAGTTCTATGAAATTATTCTTTATAGCTTCAATATAGAACACATACTACATTTTTCTTTCATTAATCCCTTTGATAGAGGATCCTCTATATGTGATGTGATGGTATGATAATAAATAATCTTCATCAGTCTCATGATTCAATATGATGTCATGGAAGGTTTTTTTAGAGAGAGAGAGAGAGAGGAGGAGGAGATTCCTAATTGAGGGTTTCAAGAGTATATATGTCTTAAAAGGAAATGAAATATTTTTTATGATATACATTATTGAATCACATTAAAATTTAAAATATGATTCAATAATTTAGGATTAAAATAAAAACATATTTATGAAAAATCCCAGAAAACAATAATAATGATTTTAGGTACCAATTGAAATGAGAGGGATTGATACCAAAGATCCCTGTAAACAAAGGTAATTTGGTTTATTGTACATGGATTAATTATGGGTATATTGAATGCAAAAATAAAAAATTATGGTTAATATAGATTTGATTTTTTGTTAATTTCATGGTCAAAATAGCGATTTCATTATATAATGGTCATGGTTTCTTAACAAACGACATTAAAAAAACATGATCACTTAAGTGACCATGTGATATATTCATTATGGTTACAAAGACATAAAACAAAGATGATAAAAATTATAAAGTGAATATTGACTAACATAAGTGTTAGAAATAAACATAATGATTTAGAAATATTTTTTCATTCTTAAATCATGTATAATATAATTCATTATAATATCATGAAAATGTATTATAAATATATCATTAAACTAATGTTCTTTATAAATGAATTTAAGAGAAATATCAACCCTTTTAGGATTATTGATGAAAATGTGATATTATATATAAATATATTTTTTATTGCATTTGATACATGTTTTTAAGAATTATTGACAGGTTTTATATTATAAATGTTAATATGGACATGTAGAAACTAAAATAAATAGTATCATAATGAATTTTTCATTCATAGAATTTATTCACATAAAGCAATTTCAGTTATTTATTTATCTTCTATAATGGATAAAACATAAAAGTTATTTTCACACTATACAATGAAACCAGTTACGTTCCCTCAGAGTCATATGTTACGATGTTCATTTTAAATTTAACATAAATCCACTAAAGTTAATAGTATAATAAAAAAATAAATAAAATTCCTGACCACTTGATTAGAGTAATCCTAAAATGATTTTACATTTGTGCTATTTAATATTTATTTTGAAAACAAGCAAATGTGATTCTTTTTATTTTGAATGAAAATATGCACACTGTAAACATAATATCTATTCATATAGATGTTATGTATTATTATCTTCCAGTCACATTTCTAAATATACTTTAGTCAATTATGTTTACAATATTTTAATGTAATATCATTTATATTGTAATCATGGGAGTATCCCTGACATTGTTATTATCCACAACAAATATTTTTTAAATAACCTTAGTGTGTCTGGTTCTATTCAAAATGACTCATTTATTATTTTATGGTATTTTAAAAATGTGGAAGAATTTTTACTCACCCTCTAAACTCATTTCAAAAAAAAATTTCAATAATTTTTTAAATACAATGAAAAATTAGTATTATATAATAAAAAATTAAATAATAAACATAAAAAGGATATAATTTTAATTTAATCAAATAGAAATATATGTGATCGTTGAACTTCATATGATCATCATTTTAACAACTGATTTTTCCCATCCCTATCATCATTTTTTATTAAAATATTTGAATCTTAAGGTAACTACTATACAAATAAAACATTTTTTTCACCTTAAACGAAGTTATTTTTTCATTAGAATTTTATTTTAGCATCCATAAACCTTATAGTCCCACATTACTCTCTTTTCCAAACAAAATTTTCCTTTCATAATATGTGAACTATCAGTTAATTCACCATTCAAATTGATTTAATACTTTTTCAATTAATAAGTTTTAGTCTCTAAAATTTTCTCTTCAATGTTTCAAGTATTCCATAAACACCATACAAGAAAATATCTACAATTTTCATTTTGTCTAGAAATGTTTGTTAAATTCATATTTTATATTTATATTCAATTTTATTCCTTTCTAGTGGGAGAAAAAGTCATTTTAATATAATTTTCAATTCTATAATTGTATAAAATCATTTCCTTTTACTGTAGTTTCAGAATCCCTTAATGTTATATCTTTTTAACATTCAATTTATTCCAAATTTTCAATCACTGATTTATTAAACAATATCAACTATAATAATTATTTGCTCTCCTGATAATTTTTCTATTTATTTTTATGAATTTAATATAAGATCAATTGTTTTTTATACTATACATACAATACCATTTATGAATTAAATAATTTCTATGACATCATTATATAATAATATTTTATACATAGTTATTATTATAGAGATATATATATATATATATTTAATATATTCAATAAACATTTCTGGTAAAATTATTTAAACTCATTATCCTATAATATATTATTTGTTCATTTTTTTAAAATATAATCTAAATTAATTGAGGGAGAATTCGTTATATGCATTATATATATACATATATTCAAAAAGATATTAAATTTAATAGATATTTTTGGAAACAAAATTCAGGTTAATTAAATATTCATATTGAATTTATATCACATTTTCATAATGTATTATATGTCATTCAAAATTGAATGTATAATGATTTTATATAATTAAATGTATGGTAGATTAATTAATTTCATTCTTATAGAATTTATTGAATAGATACAAAATTAATAAATTATATATTTTCACATAGACATGTACATAATGAGAATACTGACATTATTTATCATTCCTTCCCACACATCTTCTAGGTTAATATTTAACAAAAACATCCACTTCACTTACATTCCTTTTAAGGACCAATATTTTATTTTCCTATTTTTTATTTAGACATAACTATATTTATGATATCAATAATTTCATTTTCAACTCATGTTTGTAGAATATTTGTTTCACCAAAATTATAAAAAATTATTACTATATTAACTCTCAAAAATTAATTTAATAATATATTATAAACATTCAGTTTATTATAGTTTTAATTTTTCAAAAATTTAATAAATTTTAATCATTATGTTAATATTGAAGTTTTAATCAATTAGTACTTATAAATATAAAAATTGTTTGACTATTTTATCACTACATGTAGTTACCGCCATTAACATTATTTATACCAATCTCATTTCTTGTATAAAGAAATATATCAAAAATCTATTATACTATTAGATTTACTTTGTGAATATTGTAAAATCCCAATAAATTTCCTATTTTGGACCAATTGATCTTTTTGGATGTGTTTTTTATTATTTTTAAATCCTGAATGATTTATTGGATTTGATATGATATAAAGAATTCATTTGCTATAAAAATATGTTTCTTCAATACATTTACAATAATAATTGACATGTTTAGTTAATATTTTTAATAGTTTAACATTTATATCTATATAACATTGAATCATATTTTCATGTGGATGATCATCTAAATGTATTTGGTTGTTTATATTTTATAACATAACCCATTTCACATTTAATGATATATTTCATTAATTATTTATTTTTCTATATAATATAATTTTTAAATTTATTTTTACCCCTTACAACTAGATTTATGAACATTAATAAGATTGAGGATAACATAGTGAATTGTGTTGCCAATGTCAATTATCATGATTTAATTCAATTAATAGTCAATTCTAGAGATATTTGTTATCAAAATATATATTCTTTAATTTTCAATATGTAATCATTGAACCTTTTCAATTTGAATATAAATTTATTATATTGATAGTTTTTATTAATAACATGATCATTATTATTTATTAATAATTACTTAATAGTATTCATGTGTATGATTTTCCATTGTAATGATTTATAAAATCATTTTTATCTCACATGATATTTTGTTCTCTTATTAATGGATTCATGGTGACAAGAAATTCTAAAATATCCAACCATAAATTTTGATTTATATTAATTAACAATATATTGAATTATTTTAAAATACCTACATTGTAATTTGGTGGTGATTGATAATTTTTTCATGTCATAAGTATTATATTTTTAACCTCTTTTAATTGAAAAATATGATATATCCCATAACCTTCATTATTTTTTTAACATTCGATTGATTAAATTCTCCAAAATTAAATTTTATCTTCTAAGCAACATTAATTTAAGCTAAATACAAATAAAAATTTCTTATAATAAATATTTTAGTTAAAACTAATTATTGTATTTTATAAATATTTTTATTAAATAATGTGATAACATCTTGGGGTTTACCATCTTATATTCTTACAAAAATGAAGAATTTGTGCCTTTTTATGATACAACAATAGCCTCGATTCCTGTTTGTTTTGTCAATTTATGGTTTCATAATATAAGTATTATGTTTAACATTATGTCCATGAAATTGGATCAGGAATTAGAGGAAGGTTATTTTATACCTCTTGATGATATTAGAACTATGCATAATAATTTTTATGTTTAGTAATGATTTATTATAATGAAAATGATTTCATAGTAATTTAAAAATAATCATTACTATTCATTGTAACAATCCCTCTTTAGAATTTTTCAAATGATATCCATGAATTTTATTAGGGTTCCATTATATTGGCCTTTGTTTAGAAAATTTTTATTTCATTCACTATAATGGAATAATTGATTTATTAATTTTATATTCTTTAATATTTTTATGATTTGACGGTTTATAGGTTGTGGAGGTGTACATGGTTGATTAAGATTAGTTAGTAGAGATATATGTTATGCCTAATATAATTCAGGTTGTATCTAATTTAATTCAATTTTTTGGATCATTTAATTTGTGGTATAGAGGGTGTGCATATAGTCAATTTATAGTGTATTACAATAAATTAATTTACAAAATATTCTAACTTGATAGTTTTTATTAGTGGTTATTTGATATGTTTACTTATAGAAGTTATTGTCTTGATGAATTTTTTTTATTAATTTCACCTTATTTATTTTGTTTTGTACTAGGACACCCTTGGTCGATTGTTAGTGGAAGAAATGATTACTAATATAAGGGATTCACCTTTCTATGTTTCATCCATGGAGTATTTTGAACATTAAAAAGAATTTGGGTTCCCACACTCTAATATAGATACTTATAAATATTTAATAATTTTATCTATTATATTAAAGAGACTCAATTATTCATGTTTTAAACTAAAACAATGTTCACATAAATATATTAATTCATCAAAACACAGTAGTTATCCATCTATTCCTGTATATAATATTGGTTTTGATTCATGGTTTTGATATTATTATTAAGTTATTTAATCACTCCATTTATGTTAAAATTGTAACTATTACATCATATTTTAAATATAAATACCATATAATGTATTTATGGGTTTTATTCATAATGATCCATAAGAAACATAAATTAATTTTACATTCTTTAGTTTTATTTATAAATTTGTTTTTATAAATCATACAAAAGTGCACAAAAAATTTAATATATAATGAATGTATTTTTATAATATCCTTCATATCACACCACTTTTCACACTCGCCATCATTGAATTATTTATTTTATTAATTTTATTACTGTCAGTTAGTTCAGGTTTTATCCCGACATAAAAAAATTAGGAGTACTTATTTAAAAATGTGTGTTTTGTCCTTAACTATGTCCATCACACAATGGTCGATGTCACACAACTTTTCTCGAGTCATAGTGTGACCTTTTCTAGTTCCCCAAACGAATTTCCAAATATTCAGAACAAAAAGATGAATTAAATTGAAATAAATTATTTTTCAATAGCATGAGAAATAATTAAATAAATAAATTAGTAGATAAAGTAACAATGATTAAAGAATTATTTTAATAATGATTGAAAGGGTTATTTTTCATTATTATAATTATCTTTGTTGTTATTATTATTGTAAAATTTATTAATGCGTTAGTACTTATTATTGTTATTACTATTTTTATTAATATTACATTTTTAGTTTTTTGGGGTTTCATTTTAATTTTTCTTTCTCTTTTCCCAATCTTTATTTTCTTTTTTTCCTCTCTTCCATCCTTTTATCTCAATTCCATTGGATCCCCCCTTCCCATTATTTTGGGATAAGAATCGTCTCTAATAATGTTTTTAAATGGAATATCCAATACACCCTTCGAATCAGTACATGTTTCCATTTTTATTTCGAGCAGAAATATCATCGTTTACAGTGATTCATTTGATTCGAATGTGCAGTCAGATTTTCCCTTTCCTTTTACGATTCAAGGTCGACTGCACGTCAACTATGATGACGACGAAAAAACCTTTAGATCCAGCCCTAAAATCTAGCAGTATGGTGACTAGAATGTATCGAGCCACTATGGGAACAACAACTGGGCATCCGAAGACTACAACGACAGCAACAGAGATGACAGAAAGGCATTATCGTGTTTTCCTCATCTTTCGACCAATGAAAAGGCATGAGTATTTTCTACGAAAACAGCTTGACTTCAGTGTGGTTTCATCTCACGTTCCGATAGAATGTTTTGTACAAAACAAAAAAATTTCTGAAGAAGGTGGTCTAACCTAATTATATTTTCCGAAATATGTATCTATATTGCAATTTTTTATTACGATTTATTATTTAGAACATTTGTGTAATGGGATATTTTGTATAAATGATCATTGTCTCAATTAATTTAGAATTCCATTTTTTTTGGTGTATCGTTTATCATTGGAGGTTCCAAAGCATTGTCCTCTAGATGTTTCATCATATTCAACTTTAACATACACGAAGATTCCACATCAGTTTCCACGTGATATCATTTTGTAGTGTGGATGTTCTAGTTGTACTTCGAATGGAACTCCTAGTGGAAAGCCTAGTGGAACCGTGCCACATGATGTTCCACTAGAAGTCCCAGTGTAAATTCCAATGGAAGTTCCAAGGGGACTTCTAGTGGGATGTCCGGTGGGACTTCCCCTGTAATTTTTAAAGATACATTCAATCATTTTTAGAATATATATTTGTCATAATTGCAATGTGTATTTATTTTTTATTTTCCACTAGAAGTGGAACTGGAACATCCACTGGAACTTCCAGTGGGACTTACAGTGGCAGTTCCAGTGGGACTACCACTGGCAGTTCTAATGGAACTTCCTGTGGGAATACTGGATCATCTGTTGGTTGTGCGACATCAAGTGTGACTTCAAGTGGGACATCCATTCGAAGTTCGAGGAGGACTTCCAGTGGCCCTCCTAGTGGGGCTTCCAGTAGAGTTTTCAAATGAACAATTCAATAATTTTTACAATAAATGTGTGTCACAAATGGAATGAGTATTACTTTTATTATTCCATAGGAAGTGCCATAAGAACTCCAACTGGAACTCCCACTAGATGTTCCAGTGGGACGTCTAGTGGAATTTTCAAATGATAAACTCAATAATTTTTATAATAAAAGTGTTTCACAACTAGAATGAGTAATTATTTTATTATTCCACATGAAGTCCCACTGGAACTCCCACTAGAACGTCCATTGGAAGTTTCAGTGGGAGTTCAAGTGGAATTTTCATATGAAAAATTAAATAATTTTTACAATAAAAGTATCTCACAACTGGAATGAGTATTTATTTTATTGTTACATAGGTTGTTCCACTGGAACTCCCACTGGAACATCTAGTAGATGTTCCAGTGGGATTTCCAGAGGCAGTTTGAGTGGCACTTCCAGTGGGACTAGTGGAACTTCTTGTTGTTGTGGGACTTCCGATTGGACATCCCATGGCCTTCCCAGTGGGACTTCTAGTGGAATATTAAAATTATAAATTCAATCATTTTTACAATAAATTTGTGTCACAACTAGAATGATTAATTTTTTTTCACAAGAAGTTCCACTATAACTCCCACTATAACGTCTACTAGAAGTTCCATTGGGAATTCCATTGGAATTTTCAAATGATAAATTAAATCATTTTTACAATAAATGTGTATCAAAACTGGAATGAGTATTTCTTTTATTGTTCCACAAGATGTTCCAATGGAACTCCCACTGGAACTTCCGGTGGATGTTCTAGTCAGAACTATAGTGGCAGTTTGAGTGGCACTTCCTGTGGGACTGGTGGAACTTCTAGTGGATGTGGAACTTCAAGTGGGACTTCCAGTGGATGTTCTAGTGGGGCTTCTAGTGGGATGTCTAGTGGGACTTCCTATGGGACTTCGCACTTCTAGTGAGACTTCAAGTGGAAATTATAGTGGGACTTCTTGTGGGAATTTCAGTGGCACTCCCTATGGGACATACAGTGGTAGTCCCTATGGGCTTTCCTATGGCACTCTAGTGGCACTGCTTATGGCACTTCCAGGGGGACTTCCAGTGGGACTACTGAAACTTCCAGTGGCACTCCCACTTGATGTTCCAGTGGAACTTCCCATGATGTCCCAATAGAACATAAACAATTAATACCTTCTATACAGTAATCCTGTGGATGACCCTAATAATTCTTTAATTTCTATTTTAGGTGTTCATTTTTTTATCAAATTAGAACTCCTTCCATAGACATTTACAAGAAATAAAAGATCAAATGGCAGATGGTCATAGAAATGATTTGCGCACTACTCCATTTAGGAATATGTTTAAAGATATCATATCCAATACAGTAATAGCATTGGGTTTCAAAAATCCGATAATTCTGTTATGTATGTATAGGATAACTATAATCCTTCATCAACTGCTTTCTGATTCGGTGGAGGGGTAAGAAATTTCTCTGAAGCTGATATCCAATAGATTTTTTCAATAACCTATGGTGAAATAGAAATGGAGGACTCTTACTCATTCAAAACTATGAAAGCATAATTATATTTAAGGAGATGTCAAATAGGTGTCAAGTTGACACAAAAGGCAATAAAATCGACCCTTTTGGAAGCATTAAAGGGAGATGAAGAACCCAATTATCTTGATAGAACATCACTTCTATGTTTATACCCATGTGAAGCTATTTTTTCCCTACTACAGGTTCTTATCTAAGTTGGGGTTTTAACAATTTTGTGAATATTTCAAGAGAAATGAGAACACTAAAGTGGTCTCATGCAATACACCAACAAATGATCAGATCAATTAATGAATTTCCCATGCACCGTGAAAGTATTATGAGGGAAATTATTGCTTTATTGGTAAGGATTAATATTTATATTCAATTAATTGTATAATATACACTTGATATGCTTCTTTTTATTCTACTATTGGTATTGTGAAGAATGTGGACTAGTGAAAGGTAATGAACAAGCAGCAAATCCACCTTTCAGAAAGTGGAGGGTCTCTGATATTTATGCTTCTTTAAAGAAACTGATGAATCTTCAAGTTCAAACTACAGTGGAGAAAGAAATGGTTATAGAAGATTCTATTGGATGGTAGATGTAGGATAATCCAGAGAAGGATATAATAATAGTAGAAATTAAAGATCCAACAATGGTTATGGGACATTCTGTTGAAAAAAACGGGGAACTAGAGGATGACTGAATAAAAGTTCTTGCAACAAAAAATTCGTCCATGAAGTGAAAACATCATAAAATGGAAGAAATTGTTAAAAAATAGACTGAAAAAATTAAAAAACTGAAGCAGTTAGTAAGTGATAATGCGAGCATAGAGAAAAGAATAATATATGGTAGTGGTGAAAAGAGTTATTAAATCATGGAGAAAACTAATCCATAGTGTAAAATTGAAGTTGGAATGTAGCAAGATCCTCCTAAACACCCCTCATCTCCCCTCGTAGTAGAACAACAGAAGGAAAACCAGAAACTAGGAGGCAAGGAAACTGGGATTGATGGGCCTGCAGATCAACTACAAGAAGATGATGAACAAAACACACATGTACATCAAAGAATCCACACTGGACAGATAGAAACCGAGAGTCACCAAATGAGGTCAATGATTATAAATGTGATTCCAGGGCAAGGAAGATTACGAAATGGGATTCCTCTTTTCAGTATCAAACCCGATACATAAGTAGAAGAACAGAAACTTGACAAAATATCAGTATAGAAACCAAGTCATCTAGGAAAACCAATTGAGGTAGGAAATGATTCAATGAAAATAGAACAAAAAAATGTTGTTATAGGTCTGTTAGAAATCCCTAAATGGGTCAGCCAAAGAACATGGCTATAGAAGAATGACTATGAGTAGTTGAGAAAGATTTTCCAGATGGAACCAGGTCGGAATGTATGTCCACCATTTCATGGATTTGAATTCAATTCTCCGGAACATTATTTGTTTTCTTATACATTGTTGTGATTAAAATGTATTCAATATGTATGGGAATCTAAAAACATCTTGTATTCAGTTTCAATATATGACATTTTTGAACATTTCCCGAAAAGCTTGACATATAGCCAGGTGAGCCTAATTTAAACAAGCTTACTATAAAGTATTATTAAATTAGTATCACATCCACCATTTCATTATTGATATTAGGTTATAAATGATTCTACTCGGCTTATCATAAACAAGTGTCATGTAGGGATGACGACTGGAATTTTGGATAATAAATCAACAATGATTACTATTGTCACATTGGAAAGTCTAATATTATCTATGTTCTTGATGTTTTAAAGGTAATAATTAATATATTGTCTCACTATATTCATTTTTAAAGAGCATTATATCCAGGATGAACAACATTTTGAAACAGTTTTTGGTTGACAATCCGATCAAAAAATAAATGAAGTTGAATGGAAAAGTCTTCATCACTATTAACTAAATACATCTTCTTTGGACATTTCTTGCCTTTTATATTGAAAAAAAAATATTTCAGCTACTACAACTTTATTCAGGCTCGCCTGGGTCCTGTTGTAATTGATTTTTTCCAACAATATTATCAACAAATGGTATATCCTATCATCTTAGACATCTAATGCATTTTCATAAACATCAACTTACTCAATAAAATATATAAAACACTTGTAGAAAATATTTATTGAACAATTCATTAGACAAATGGAATCTTGTATACCTAGAGATGATTTCTGCATCATATCCATTTATAGTGGATGATAGTCCACAATAAGGGGATGTAACATTAGACTGTAGGGTAATTTTTTGTTATCTAATTGAGAAGCTAGCAAAGGATAAAGGGTATAACAAGGCACTATAACAAGAAGAAGTTGATGACATGCACCTGTATATGGCGCACTGTTTCTATAAAGACCATGCATACAGTTGGAATGAAAATTCGTATAGAAGAAAGATATTTCATGTGGAAATAGTAAAACCCGAATTAAGAACAAGTAAAATAGTCAAGGATAATGGATATATAGTTCTGTTAGCATTATCACTACACTGGGAATATTATGTTCTTATGAGGGGAACCATTTTACTTTGAAAAATTTTATTTGGTTTTTTTAGATTTTATGATGCTAATTGATACTGGTATGTGGACAATTCACACTTTAAGGATATTATATTTACTGTTTGTATGTGTTATGTTTGGACAACATCTATATTTTATCAGAAGATGGAGAATATCTATATAGAAAGACTTCTCCCAAAGATCCAATAACTCTTACTCAGCCTTCTGGATTTCTTCATCAAAATTGATGAACCTGGATTTATGACATCCTCACAGAAAAAATGCATCCATAATTTTAGAACCTAGATTTTAAACATATTTATAGTTCTATATATTACACATGCATAAAACATATTTACCATTTCTGGAAGTATCCCAATCCTGATGCCAATACATTACAACTAAAACTGGACAGCCAAATACTACCACATCCTCAGAGTATAAATGCAAGAAGAAATGTAGAACATGTATTTATCAAATCTTTATAGTTCCATATAGAACACATAAAAACAGTACATTTACATTTTCGTGAAGTATCCCAATCTCAATCCATTAACACCAATAATGTACTGTCAAGTATTACCACATCATCACAAAACAAATGCATATAGTATTAATGAACCTATATATATCACATCATTGTAGTTTATGTAACACCCCAAGATTCCATGGTACACTTCCCTTTCAATAATACAGTAGCGTGTGTTTTACGCAACATCGAGTTCTAACACACACACATCAAAACCAATCAAACTAGCCATTCTGAATAGTAATACCCACCTTTTGAAATTTTATAAATTTTATATTTCAAAATGGACTTCATTTTTGGATTCGGAATATAGAAATTCGCCTAGGGTGAAATTTTGGTATTATTCTAAAAAATTTCAATTTTTGATGAATAGTTAAAAAACAATGAGTTATAGTTAAAAACCAAATATTTATTTAAATATTTATTTATTTTATTTAAATTTAATTAAGGTCAAAATAGATTCAAAATTCCAATATAATTTCAATGTAATTCATTGATGTTAGTTTAGAATAATTTTAGATATATGAAAAATTTATTGATCTTTTCACTGTCTTTTACCCACCTCCTAAGAGAATTTGGAAATTCACATAAAACTCAATTTTACCGTTTCTATGAGTAGAATTTCGAAAATACGAGAGAAACGGTTAATATCAAGGAGTAAAATGTGTATCAATGAGATGAAAATAATATATGGTGAATAGTATCTTTTTACTTTTATTTACCACGGTTAAAAGTGAATAGGGTAATTAAGGGTAAACATGATATTAATATTACCCTAACACATGTCCTAAATATATTGGACAAGTTTAGCTAGACCTAAAACAACCTTAGGAATAAAATATTATCATTTAGGTCCACTTCGATTAGATTAGGACATTTATTATTATTTATTTCAAGGAAAGATAAAAGAGTTAAAATCAATGTTTATTTAATAACACATTTTTAATATAGGGTTATACATAAGAAAAATTCGATTTTATATATTAATTAGAAATATGAAAATATTTCCTAAATAATTTTATTTTATTTATAATTTTTAAACATTATATAATTTAATTTATTTATGACACAATAGTGATGTAGTAATTACCTAATTAATGAATTATTAAAATAATTGATATTATAAATATCAAAATAAATGTAATTTGAGACTTTTTATAAATTCCACTAATTTTATAGGTTAATATGACATATTTTTATTGATTATATTTATTTTTTTCGAAGTAATAATGTTGTGTTAAAATTATCAAAAACAAAATACCAAAAATTGTCAACATTGACATAAAAGAGTTTTTTGAAAAAATATTATATTATTAATTGATATTAAATTCCTAAAAATATAAGGTACGACCACGAGGCTTATATAAGGATATGTGTATCATTAATGGACCACTTGGGGGTCTCTTGGAGGTATATAGTAATTTTATTAACTATATAATATAAAAATACAAAGTGACATGGTAAGTGTCAAACGAATTAACTAAGAGTTAAAACTAAACGATAAGGTTAATATAATGAACCAAAGCTATCTAAATTCTATTGGTTGATTGGTTTGAAACCCATCCCCACCTTAAACTTTAAATAATCCACTTTTTAACCATTAGAAAATGTATATGTATTTATAATAAAATAATATTTCTAGCTTTTCCAAAGGTTCCCCTCACCCCTATTATAAAAGGGAACTCCCCCTTATCACTAATTCACACATTGAAATCCTTTGGGCTCGGCCAAACCCTGCCCAAATACTATCTCAGCTTCCCTCAATAAAACCTAGAGGCCTTAGTTCGATCAGAAAGCCTTCCTAAAGAGCCCTTTTGATCAAATCAAAAGGAAGAACCCGAAGAAGAGGTAATGTTTTCACCACTCTTTTTCAAGTTCATTTCTTCTTCAACTTCTTCTTTCATTGTTATTCCCATTCGAAAATATTAAATACAATATATCCTATATACTGTTATATTATTATAAATATGGTACAACCATATTTAGTATTTTATCCATCCCTTGAATGACATGTCACCATACGTGTGTACGTACGGCTTACCGTCTCCACGTCGTGGTGTAATTGTTATTCAAAATATTATTATTAGGATGGGTATAATAATGACGTGTAATTCATGTATATAATAAATATAACATGATAATGATTCTGTATATATGATATACCATAAAATTATATATTATTTTAATATCAAAATAATGATATTGTCGCTCGTGCGTACGTACGGACTACCGTCTCCACGAACGCGATGAGATTCATTCTTCATCATATCCATTCAAGTATAATTCTCATTTGATGATTAATATTAATATTTAAGATCTTTATATAATTAGGGATATGAATAAGGTACAAACTATCCATAAGAACACAACTTATGTGACAAAACATTTAAAAGAAAATGAGTAAGTGAACAACTGAATCAATTATAATACTAAGAAATTATTAACAAATCAATGCTAAAAGATCATATATGATATCATAATTATTTATGTGGTTCTTGTATAATTTAATAACAATGTTTTAACTATTATACAGGAGGTTAACATACCATCGACTAAGGAAAAGTACAAGTTAAGGGATTATTTCACAATCTCTTCATTATCTGAGGTTGTCTATACGTAATAATCTACTAGGACTTCTTTATCATCCACATCCATGTTTCTTAAAAATGTATTTAAAAACATTTTACTATTTACTAGAATATGGGTTAAAGTCATCTATTCCCTTGTTTAACTTTTTATAAGAGGTTTATAAAGGAATCATTCCGTTGTTTTCCAAACAATGCTCTTTTTAACCTTTTCGACAGAATTAAGGTAAGAATGCTTTATTAACTTATACGGCTGGTACGACTATTTTCCACCGTTATAAAATCTTAGAAGCTTCCCGTAAAATCTTATAAGAAAAATTTCACTATAAATGTTTTATTTTATAATTATTTGACTTTCAAATGATTTCAAAAAAAAGAGATATTTCTCTCAAATACTTTTGATTTCATCTACGTCAACATCCTTTGATGGATTTTAATATTATTTGAAGTCTATTTATTATGATACATAACTTCCTTATTGTATTTATGGTTTTGTGATATGTTAGAAAGTGTAGGTTTTATTTTTATACCATTCATGGTTTATGGAAAAAGTATTGAAATTTCGAATGCTAGTTTTAATACGAATGTTTAGGTTATGTTTAAACCTGTTAATACGAGGAATGCATTGGACTTAATATGTGACAGGTCAAGCCCGCTATAGCTCCTCGATGCATCGGTAGGTCTCATGAGATAAACTAGTGTCTTGTCACATGGCCTTGACAAAATCGTATTTCTATTCTTGGCACGAGGCCTTGGCTATGTGGTTATGATAGTCTGGCATTATGCATTCCATAATAATGAAAGTGGTTATTGATATTTCATGTGAGTATTCGACTAGTAGAATATCCATGTGTGTAAGTATATGGAATTATTTCATTTAATTTCTGCCATATTATGTTGAAGTTCATGTTTTAAAAGTCTTTTGTTTTAGTTATACATTGCCTTAAATTTTTATGCTTATTTATGAAAGTCTCCGCTATATTGTTATCCTTACTGGGAATTTGAGCTCACCCCTTTCTATGATTTATTTTTCCCAGGATGTGAAGAAGTATTTTATGAATGACCTGCAGGGATAGTATGAGGGGATAAGAGTGTGGACTAGGGAGACTATATTGTTGTAGTTTTTAATTTTATGATGTAATTTAAACTTTATGAATGTATCTAGTTATTCCAAGGATACTAAACTAATCGGACATTCGAGACTTGATCATTATTGTGATCATGCCAATGATATGTAATAATGCCCCGACTCTAGGTAACTAGGGACGGGGATTTACAGTTGGTATCATAGGATTTTTATTACAAACCTTGGAAGCTATATTTAGATAAAATCTGATTAGAGCCCATAGATTTAATATGGACTTAAAGAATTAGTATATAAGAACATCCTAGAATTTTTGTATTGTAGATATTTTGTGAGTTTACTGAGAAATACATCCCTGTCAGGATATGAGCAGGTAGGGGCGGCTCTAGAACATATGTATCTAGGGGTAAAACCCAAAAACACCGCTTCGAGGTAGACTCGAACGATATCTGGTGCATGACAATGGGCCTTGATGCACTCTTGGTTAAGACACTCCCGGGGGATATGCTTAGGATAACTCTCATTTTCTTTACAAATAATTATGAAGGGTTTATGAGTATATACGTCCTCAAAGAAAACATTTTTATGATTATGGATTATATCCATCAATAGTTCAATTTATGATATGTGTTTTATAAGTATGGAATTATGTATTTTGATTCATAAACTGATCTATTTCATGCAATTGTTTAGAAATGGCACCTAGTGGAAGAAATTAAAACTGTATCAATGTAGACACTCCATGTAGAGATTTCATTCTTGCTCAAGATAATTAAGTGGACCTGGTGATGCAATTGGTGCTGATCAACTAATCACCATACTGGGACAACTCACTCAAGTTATGAATAATAACATTACCCATATAGAGCACCCTGATCCACATCATGGAGGATCAATGTTAGATAACTTCATGAGGAAACATACACTAATATTCAATGGTAGTACAAATCCATTAGTAGGTGATCAATGGATAAGTTCGATATAGAAAATATTTCAGGCTTTGGGGAGTAGTGAAATGAAAAAAGATGTCATGGATGTTTATCGCCTCACAGGAGATGCTGACCAATGATGGTCATTGATTCAAAACATGAAGGAAGACAATTATGTATCAAATATGGAATGGAGGTAGTTCAAATAGCTTTTCTTAGAAAAAATCGTTCCTTGCGACCATCGAGCAGATATGGAAAGACAATTTCTGAGTCTGAGACAAAAGGAGGATGAGAATGTTGCAAAGTCTGATGCTAACTTTACAATGTTAGAAAGTATACTGGAGATTATATACGTAACCTAATAAGTAATATTGATCGTTTATTTGATGGGTTAAAACCATTTCTCCATTGAGCATTATTCTCACAATCTTTCTCGTCATACGAAGACATTGTCCCATGTGCTATCCAGACCGAAAAGGAATTCTCTAAGTCTTATGACTTTAAAGAGAAGCAAGAGAATAAGAGATCTGTTGATCAATCTGGGAATGGAAATAAGGGGAAGAAGGGAAAAGTTGAATATCCATCCTGTATTAAATGTGGGAAGAAACACTCTGGTACTCGATTAAAAGGAATGTGAGTCTGTTATAAGTGTGGTGAAAAAGGCCACCAAGCTCGTGATTGCAAGGAGAAAAAGGAAGCTAATGATGTCCAATGCTACAATTTCATGGAGATGGGACATTATGAAAATGAATTTCCTAAGCGTCAGGGGAACATACCTTAGAAAAGGAAAAGTGATCAATGTCAGGCTTATGATATCACTACTGCTGAGGTGGAAGCTCTAAAAGACGTGGTGGCAGGTAATTTAATGGTTTCTTCAAGTTTAGAAAATGCATTATTTGATTCTGGATCATCGCATTATTTCATATATTCCCAGTTTTATAAGAAAATTAGATATTTCCAATTTGATTGAACAAGGGAGTTGTCAGTTAAAACTCTTAAGGGAAGTATCATTGCAACAAAGTTTTGTGAATCAGTCCCCATTAGAGAACATAAATGTTCTTTATCTGCTGATCTCATCATCATACCTATGATTGAGTTTGATATAATCCTAGGTATGGATTGGAATTCAGACCATGATGCAAAGATTTATTGTAAGAAGAAGGAGGTTACAATTTTTGATGAGGATGATATGGAACACCTTATCTTTAGAGCAGAATCGTCACCACCAAATTCTTATCTAGATCCACCCCCAGTTGCTCAACTAAATTAAATATTTGGGGAGTAAGAGAATGAAATGACTGTGGGTGAGGAAATGAATTTTCAAATAGAGGATGTACCAATTGTAAAAGAATATGTAGATGTGTTTCTGAAAGATTTACCTGGACATCCTCCAGAACGAGAAGTTGAGTTTTCTATTGATTTTATTCCTGGATCAAGGCCTATATCGAAGACCCCTTATAAAATGGCCACTGTTGAATTAGTTGAACTAAAGAAACAACTAGAGGAATTGAGTAATAAGGTATTTATTCTCCTTAGTGTTATTCTATGGGGATCCCCTGTTCTTTTTGTTTAAATGAAATATGGATCTATGAGGTTATGTATCGACTACAAGGAGATCAATGTTATGACAATAAAGAACAATTATCCCCTACCGCGCATTGATGATTTATTTGATCAACTGCATGGATCTCAATACTTTTCAAAGATTGAACTTCGATCTGGATATCATTGGTTGTGTGTGAAGAAGGAATACATTCTGAAGGCAGCATTTCGAACAAGGTATGGGCATTACGTGTTTACTGTAATGACTTTTGGGATGACTAATGCACCCTTTGTATTCATGGATCTAATGAATAGAGTTTTCATGGAATATGTCGATGATTTTGTGGTGGTATTTATTGATGATATCTTGGTATATTCCAAAATCTACGAAGATCATGAAAATCAGTTGCGCATTATCCTGAAGACTCTGAGAATACATGAATTATATGGGATGTTTAGCAAGTGTGAATTCTGGCTTCAAGATATTTCTTTTCATGGCCATATTTTCTCTAAATATGGAATCTCTATTGATCCTTCTATGACCAAGGCAATCCATGAATGGCCAGCACCTATGAGTATAACAATGGTACGCAGGTTTATTGGTTTAACTGGTTATTATCGACGTTTCGTCCAGAATTTTGCTCGATTGGCTAACCCATTAACAAAGCTGAAACGTAAGGGGGTTAAATTTGTTTGGACAAAAGAGTGTGAAGAATGTTTTGAAGAACTGAAGAGAAGACTAGTCAATTCTCCTATATTGAAGATACCATTAGGGAATGATGGGTTCGTTATTTATAGTGATGCATCGAAGAAAGGACTTCGTTGTGTCCTTATGTAGAATGATAGAGTTATTTCCAATGCATCACGTTAGTTGAAAATTCATGAGCAAAACTATCCTACTCATGATCTCGAGTTAGCAGCTATGATCTTTGCTTGGAAGATATGGAGGCACTTCCACTATGGTGAAAAATGTGAGATTTATACTGATCAAACGAGTTTGAAGTATATTTTCTCACAAAAAGAACTCAACATGGGGCAAAGGATATGGCTTGAACTACTCAAGGATTATGATTGCACGATACACTACCACCCGTGGAAGGCAAATAAGGTGGAAGATTCTTTGAGAAGAAAAGATCATGGATTTTTTAACATGATGATAATTGAATGGGATCCTATTCTCATGGATCTAGTAAAGATGGATATGGGAATTACCATTAAAGGTGAAACATCACTACTTTTTCCAATGGTTTCCAAACAATATTTACTAGAAAGGATAAAGAGTTCTCAGACCGGTGATGAAGAGTTTCAAAAGACAATTAAAGCTGTGAATGATGGGAGATTGAATGACATTTGGTATGAAGATGGAATTTTGAAATTTTTAATGATACTTCGTGTTCCCAATATACCTGATCTAAAAAGGGAATTGTTGGATGATGCTCATAGTTCCAATTTCACTATACACCCTGGGAGCACCAAAATGTATAGTGACATGAAGGAACATTTTTGGGGGGACAACATGAAGATAGAGATTTCTGATTTTGTGTCAAGATGTATGGTTTTTCAACAAGTGAAAGATGGAAGGCAACAACCTGGAGGAGTCATGAAACCTATTCACATACTGGAGTGGAAATGGGACAATATTACGATGGACTTTGTCATGGGACTACCAAAGGCTCCTAGAAGGAACGATGCAATATGTGTTATTGATGATCGTCTTACCAATTTGGCACATTTTCTTGCTATAAGGGAAGATTTACCACTGGAACGTCTAGAAAGGATATATATTAATGAAGTGGTGAGACTTCAGGGAGTACCCCTATCGATTGATTCTGACCATGATCACCATTTTACATCAAGATTCTAGAATAGTCTTCAGAATGCCTTGGATACTGAACTTCATTTGAGCACTTCTTACCAACCTCAAATAGATGGAAAATCAGAACAGACTATTCAAACCTTAGAAGACATGTTGAGATCATGCTCACTTGACTTTCAGAGTATGTGGGATCAATATTTACCTTTGGTGGAATTTTTCTATAATAATATCTTCCATTCAAGTATTAGGATGGCACCATATGAAGCGTTATATCAGAAGAGATGTCACACACCAACCTGTTGGGATGAAGTTAGTGAAAGAAAACTTGTAGCCCCAGAACTGGTGGGGGAAACGATGGAAAAGGTGAAGGTAATCCAAAACCATATCAAAGCTGCTCAATGTAGGCAGAAGATCTATGCTGAAAAATGAAGAAAGGATTTTGAATTTTTGGTGGGAGATCATGTTTTCTTTAAGGTATCTCCATGGAAGAGAGTTATATGTTTTGGAAAAAAGATAAATTGGGTCCTAGGTACATCGGTACTTTCGAAATTCACGAACGAATTGGGGTTGTAGCTTACTATTTGGAAATGCCGCTAAATCTCTACAAAGTTCACGATGTGTTCCACATATCACTGTTGAGAAAATACATGCCTGACCCTACTCATGTACTCACCTATGAGGAATTAGAACCAGAACCCGATCTTTCTTATTGTGAAGAGCACATCAGGATTCTTGATAAAAGAGAACAAGTGCTGAGAAACTGAACGACTCGTCTGGAAAAAGTTCAATAGAGAAACCATAAGATGGAAGATGCGACGTGGGAACCCGAGGAACTTATGATGAAGAACCACACGAGTCTTTTCATGCAGTAGTATTTTAGAAATTTCGAGGACAAAATTATTTGAAGAAGGGGAGAATGTAACACCCCAAGCTTCCACGGTACGCTTCCCATTCAATAATTCAGTAGTGTGTGTTGTACGCAACATCGAGTTCTAACACACACACCACAACAAATCAAACTAGCCGTTATGAAGATTAATACCCACTTTTTGAAATTTTATAAATTTTATCTTCCAAAATGGACTTTATTTTTTGATTCAGAATATTGAAATTAGCCTAGGATGAAATTTTGGTATTTTTCTTAAAACATTCAATTTTTGATGAATAGCGAAAAAATACTGAGTTATAGTTCAAAAACGAATTTTTAATTAAATAATTATTTATTTTATTTAAATTTATTTAATGTCAAAATAGATACATAATACCTATATATGTTCAATGTAATTTATTTGAGTTAGTTTAGAATAATTTTAGATATATAAAAATTTTATTGAACTTTTCACCATCTTTTACCCACCTCCTAGGAGAATTTGGAAATTCACATAAAACGTAATTTTACCGCTTCTATGACTGGAATTTCGAAAATCCAAGAGACGTGGTTAGTATCAAGGAGTAAAATTTGGTTCAATGAGATGAAAATTATTTTTGGTGAATAGTAACTTTTTACTTTTATTTACCACAGTTAAAAGTAAATAGGGTAATTAATGGTAAAAATGATATTAATATTACCCTAACACATGTCCTAATTATATTGGACAAGTGTATTGCGACAAAAAACAACCATAGGAATAAAATATTATCATTTAGGTCCACATGGATTAGATTAGGACATTTATTATTATTTAATTCAAAGAAGAGTTATAAGAGTTAAAATCAATGTTTATTTAGTAAAAAAAATTTAATATAGGGTTATACATAAGATAAATTAGATTGTATATATTAATTATAAATATAAAAATATTTCCTATATAATGGTATTTTATTTATAATTTTTAGGCATTAAATAATTTAATTTATTTATCACACAATGGTGATGTAGTAATTACCTAATTAATTAAATATTAAATTAATTGATATAATAAATATCAAAATAAATGTAATTTGATACTTTTTAATAATTCCACTGATTTTATTGGTTAATATGACATATTAGGATTGGTTATATAAATTTGGTTCGAAGTAATAATTCTTTTATGAAATTATCAAAAACAAAATACCCAATAGTGTCAAAATTGACAAAAAAGAATTTTTAAAACAAATATTATATTATTAATTGATATTAAATACCTAAAAATCTATGTTTCGGACAAGAGACTTATATCATGATAGGTGTATCATTAATGGACCACATGGAGGTCTCTTGGTGGTGTATAGTAAGTTTATTAACTATATAATATAAAAATACAAAGTGACATGGTAAGTGTCAAACTAATTAACTATGATTTAAAACTAAAAGATAAGGTTAATATAAAGACCCAAACCTATCTAAATTATATTTTTTGACTGGTTTGTGATCCATCCCCAGCTAAACCTTTAAATAATCCACTTTGGAGCCATTATAAACCGAATATGAATTTATTATAAAAGAATATTTCTAGCTTTTCCAAAGGTGCCCCTCACCCCTCATATAAAAGGGCACTCCCCCTTCTCACAAATTCACACATTCCAAGCCTTTTGGTTCTACCAACCCCTACCCATATACTCTCTAAACATCCCTCAATACAGCTTATAGGCCTTAGTTTGATCAGAAAGCCAACCTAAAGAGCCCTTTTGATCAAATCAAAAGGAAGAACCTGAAGAAGAGGTAATGTTTTCACCGCCCTTTTTCAAGTTCATTTATTCTTCAAATTCTTCTATCGTTGTTATTCCCATTCTAAAATAATAAATCCAGAATATCCTATATACAGAGATATTACTATAAATATGGTACAACCATATTCAGTATTCTATCCATCCTTTGAATGACATGTCACCATACGTGTGTACGTATGACTTACCGTCTCCACGTCGTGGGGTAGTTGTCATTCAATATATTATTATTTGGATGGGTATAATAATGATGTGTAATTCATGTATATAATAAATATAACATGATAATGATTCTGTATATATTATATACTATCCAATTATATATTATTTTAAAATAAAAAGAATGATATTGACGCTCGTACGTACGTACGGACTACTGTCTCCACGAACGTGATGAGATTCATTCTCCATCGTATCCATTCAAGAATAATTCTCATTTTATGATTAAAATTAATGTTTAATAAATTTAAATCATTCTGAATATGAATAAGGTAAAAACTATCTATAACAAACAAGACTTATGTGACAAAAAATATAAAACAAATCGATTATGTTAACACCCGAAACAATTATAATACTAAGATATTATTAACAAATAGATGTTAAAAGATCATATATGATATCATAATTATATATATGGTTCTTGTATAATTTAATAAAAATGTTTTAACAATTATACAGGAGGTTAACATACCATTGACTAAGGAAAAGTACAAGGTAAGGGTTTATTTCGCAATCTCTTCATTATCTGAGGTTGTTTATACGTAATAATATACTGGGACTTCTTTATCATCCACATCCATTTTTCTTAAAAATGTATTTAAAAACATTTTTACTATTTACTATAATATGGGTTAAAGTCATCTATACAATTGTTTGACTTTTAATAAGAGTTTTATAAAGAAATATTTCCGTCGTTTTCCAATCAAGGTCCTTTTAAACCTTTTTGACAGAAATAAGGTAATAATGTTTTTTTCAACTTATACGGCGGGTGCGGCTATTTTCCATCGTTATAAAATCTTATAAACTTACCTTACAATATTATAATAAATTTTTTAATGAAAATGTTTTATTTTATAATTATGTGACTTTCAAATGATTTGAAGAAAAGAGATATTTCTCTGAAATAGTTTTGATTTCATCTATGTCAACATCCTTTGATGGATTTTAAGCTTATTTGTAGTTGGTTTATTATGATACAAAACATCCATATTTTATTGAAGGTTTTGTGATATGTTTGACTGTGGATGTTATATTTTTATACCATTCACGGTTTATGGATAATGTATTGACATTTTGTATGCTAGTTTTAATACGAATGTTTATGTTATGTTTAAAACTGTTCATATAAGGAATGCATCAGACTTAATATGTGACGGCTGGAGCCCACTATAGCTCCTTGATGCATTGGTAGGTCTCATGAGTCAAACTAGTGTCTTGGCACATGGCCTTGACAAAAGCGTATTTTTAGTATTGCCATGACCTCTTGGTTATGTGGTTAGGATAGTCTGGAATTATGCATTTCATCATTATGAAAGTGGTTGTTGATATTTCATGTTATTATTCGACTAGTAGAATATCCATGTGAGTAAGTATATGGAATTATTTCATTTCATTTATTCCATATGATGCTGAAGATCATGTTTTAAAAGGACTTTGTTTTAGTTATACATTGACCTAAATTTTAATGCTTATTTATGAAGGTTTCTGCTATATTGTTATCCTTACTGGGCATTTGCGCTCACCCCTTTCTATGTTTTATTTTTCCTAGGACATGAAGAAGTATTTTATGAATGACTTGTAGGGATAGTATGAGGGGATAAGAGTGTGGACTATGGAGACTCTATTATTGTAGTTTTTCATTTTATGATGTAATGTATCTTTATGAATGTATCTAGTTATTCCAAGGCTACTAAACTAATCGGTCATTCGAGACTTGATCTTTCTTGTGATCATGCCAATGATATGTAATAATGCACCAACTCTAGGTAACTGTGGTCGGGGTGTTACTTTTTCATATAGAACAAATGCGTACAACACATTTACAATTTTATGAAGTATCACAATCCCACTACCAATCCATTACAACTGAAACTGTATAAATCTTATATCTTTCTCAATTCAGTCGTTATGATTTAAAAAACTACTCTCATCCAATGTCATCTACACTACTCAGCCTCTTCCAATGTTGTCCCAACAATATACCTCCCATGTTGAAGTTCCAAATTGGTGGACAAGTCCTCCTACAACAGAAAATGTACAGAATTACTAACGGTTATGGAAAACAATGCTCATAAAAAAATTACATGTGAAACTATTTTTCTAGATTGAACAGAAATATCTGATCATGCTATCTCCATGACTTCTTGTTTGAAAACAAAAATGATATCATATAACATATTTACTATAATAAAATGATCTAATAAATATAATGCATCATAAAATGAAATCATACAGTCATCATTGCAGTAGGATTAATATTATTTTTCAATTGTTTCCTATTTTGGCATCCATTGACTAATATAATTTTCAATATATCTCCCCCTTTCCTATTTGGTTTCTTTTCAAAAGAAGAATTTTTAATGAAAATTCCTGAACTATGTCAAGCATCAAAATTATCCAGTAATGTTTTTATGATAGTCAACTCTTTTGAAAAATTACTTAAATTTGAGAAGGCAATGTCATAACCTGCATCTGTCCCATGACCTATGGTAATTAAATTCATTTCTATTCGTGATAAATATTTGGAATATTTTTCTACAACTGATATTCTATCAGTATGTTCCTCAATACAAGTTCCTTTTAACATCACAATATTTCTATCAATTTGGGTCCATCTCGAAAAAATATATTTTTAAAGTATTTATCTCACATCAAGTCGATCAGTAAATTTTAAAACAAGATAACAAAGATACCCAAGTGACTCAAAATTTCAACATGAAAATTCAACAACTCCATTTTAAGCATCATATGATACAGTGAATTGATCTTCCGAATGAACCATTCAAATAACATAACAGAATTCAACTGCAATTTCGAAACAAGATATCAATAAAACAAGCACCATTCAATTGATATTCATGATGAAATAAATCATATAATTTCAGTGTATATCTAGTAGAAACCTAGCACATCAATGCATTGTAAAGGTAAATATTATGAGGCATCTTCTCCCGCATCTCAAATTCTTCCCTATTTTCACGATACTGTTTATCCCAATAAGTGCTCAAATCACTTCAAGAAATCAATGACACTTAACTTTATATGAACCTATTATTTAATTAATCCATTAAAACATTCACTTAATTGAGTTCTAAGAATACCGAATGTTAAATCAACTTTCAAAATGAAATGCTCCCACTTTTCTCGCAATACAAAATCATCATCTTGCCACTGCGATTTCCCATCCCCATATTCTGCTCTAAGGGAAAACCACTCCTTATCAAACTCAATTGCATCATGGTATTCAAACATACACTTCTTAAATATAGTTAGAAAACTAGACCCATCATTCATCCAATTACATAAATTATTAGTGCCATTTTACATAAATGCCACAAACAAAGGCAATGTTGAGTTCCCATTAAAACTACAGAAATGTATTTTCCAATTTCCACATCCTGATAAGTAAAAATAGATTGAGGACTCTTCATTTTATGCACCTGTACATGTTTTTGAAACCACCATGAAAAAGAAGTTACTATTTTATCATATAAAAAAGAAACCCCAAAAATAACAACCTCTTGATGATGAATGACCCCCAAAAAAACACATAACTGCTTGTAATATTTTTTAGTGCTAAAAGGGGTGTCAAACACAACATCATCTCCAAACAACTCACAATATGTCCTCATTTTTTGATCATCCCATAAAATATCACTAGTTTTACCATTCATGTCAAACTGCATAGTATAAACAAATGATGGATTGTCTTGACTCTATCTATCTAGGTATTCTAACATGAATCATGCATCACTATGAAACAAATCTCTATCTCATTTAGACCTCAAAAAATTCAACAGATCAACACTTGTGTACCCAATAATATCTAGCCCCCTTCAATATATATTGCCAACAAGAAATAATCATTTGGTTTAATACCAACAGAAGCATTCACATTTAACTCAGCTACTTGTGCTTCTATTGTTATTCTTTGGGACCTCATCATATGAATTTATTCGGCCTTGTGAAAGGGATGATTATGCTCTTCAACAAATATTGATCATGAATATTTCCCAGAAGACAATAAACTAACACCCATTATAACAAGGCAACCTGAACATGTCTCAACTGGAGAAAATTTCACCCTGTAATCACGTTTTTCAATCATCCTATGACCTTCTTTTCTAAATACATAATGTCTTGATGTGAAAATTTAATTATCCATTCTCCTTTTATTAGAGTATTATTGGCATACATTGAATCCCTTTAATCCCCCATATGTGACATAAAAACAGTGTTCTTCATCTAGTGACTTGAACGCCATCCCTACAACTGGTTTAGTAGAAGCTGCTACAACATCCACATCACCATCAACAACATTGAAACACCCTACAACAAAAACAATAGTTCATGAAAATTACATTCACATTATAAAAGGATTTAATTCATTTGAAAATTTATAAAATATAGGAACAGAACTGTAAGTAAAAAAAATTATTACAAATATATATATATATAATAAAAAATTATTTTTCAGAAATTATAAATAAAAAATTAAAAAATATATAATTCAGTGGAACACCCAGTGGAACATCCACTGGTACATCTCATGGAACTTCCAGTGGAACATCCGGTGGAACTTCCAGTGGATCTTCCGGTGGTACTTCCAGTTGAAATTCCAGTGGTACTTCATGTGGAAGTACCACTTGTTGTTCCACTATAAGTTTTAGATATTTAAAAACTAAAAATTTAACTAAATAAATTTTTTTACAAATTTATAAAATATATTTTCTACTACAATATCGATTGGAAGTTCTAGTGGAAGTTATAATGGAACTTTGAGTGGAACTTTTAGTAGAACTACCAGTGGAACTTCTAGTGGAACTACTAGTGTAACTTCTAGTGGAACATCCAATGGACATGGAGACGAACTTGGATATCAAATGGAAGTTTTACTACGATATATCTGGAAAAAACAACTAGAAATGCCGCAATGCAACAAATATATATATATCAAGGGTACATCCTATGGATGTTAGAGTACATGATTGAGTGGAACTGCGAGTGGAACATCTAGTGGACATCGAGATGAACTTGGGCATGAAGTGGAAGTTTCACTGTGAACACCTGGGAAAAAACCACCACTGGATGTTCCACAATGCATCAAAACTATATATTCTGGGATCCTTTATTAGAACCTCTAGTGGGAATCGAGAGGATCTTAGACATGAAATGAATGTTTCACTGCATATTCCAAGGCAAAAACCACCACGGGATGGGCCATAATGCAACAAAACTATATATTAGTTGCAGTAAAAAGACCACCTCAATCTTCAGCAAACATCATTTGACAGATTTACAACAAAAAGAAGAAAAAATTACTTCAAATAAACTCTCTGACAATACCTTCATTGATATCCATTATAAGAAGAAATTTGTAACCTCGAACTAGTGTCTCAGCCTACCCGAACCTAGAATGAGTCTCGCACTGCCCGAACCTCGAATGATGGTACACCAAAGTGCCCTCACATGCCGACCTCAAAAATAATCTGGGACCTCGACCAGAGCACCGTGATTCCACCCAACTCTACATATCAGCGCCCCAAGCCTGAATGGCCAAATCCCTGGCATGGAGCCCGGGAAATTTCACAAGCACCCCTTTCGGCTCTGAGAAAAAATTGCCCTCCATCGAATCAAGCAGACCAGATGGTGCCACCAGTAAAAAGAAAAATTGTCATGATCCCCCCATATATCTAGACCATATTGTAAAATAAGGTACTGGATACGATTAAAAGCGTTTATTTTGTGGTGCATCAAAATATCCCCCTATCCCTATAACCATTCTGCTTTGCTGCGCCCTCCGGACACCCATCCTGCATCACCCTCACCCCCAATCAGCCATCCCCTCTACTCAGCTTGACATGGCCCCTTTTCACAAGACATCCCATGCTCCCCTCTGGCTCTACAGTCCGACCTCCGAGTCGCGACCATCTTGTGCTAAACCCCCTTGAACATCCCCTTTTTGGCCATAGAAAACATCTAACTATGCGCCACCATCCCGCTCCATCCGTCTGATCCCCATTTCACCCCATTTCTGGAACATCTTTCTTTGTCGTGTCCTCCATCTGTGACTACCTAGCTAGCCGCAAACCAACCAGCTGGCTAGCTTCCCACTGGTAGCAGCCCCTCCAGTGAAGTGTCTGCTTAATTTTATTTTATTTTTTTTAGTGTGTTTTTGTTTTCCAGTGGGGTTTGGATCCTATTTTTATGTTTAACCATTTTCTTTTGGGGTAAATATCATTAATTAGGCCTCCACATTGATTCTTTGTGGTTCTAATAAGGTATGGGTGTGTTTTGCACAATTTCCGGAAGGAACATCATGTGAGGTATATAGTTTCATGCTCTAGCATTTTTGAATGAATTTATTATGCTTATATGAATTTATAAATATGTTCTTTTGTTTCATTTTTGTGGTGCAAATGGTATTTTTTATAATGACTCATGTGTTTTCTGGTTAGAAATTAAATTTTGATTAAGGATATGTCAATAATTTTTTATTAATGTCTCCAAAATCAGATGTAGTGGTTGTTTGGTTGGTGTGAAAAAAAAAATTTAAGGGGTATTTGAGTGGTTTATGTTTAAATTTGAATTTTAAATTATTTTATAATATTAAAGTCTTGTGTTAGAAATAGTATAATGTATGTGTAATTTTATGACGGCCCTTGTCCATTGTTTTGGTAAGTCTTAATTGTATGTTTTCGTGTGTTATAAAATTGGAATTTGAGAATCCATATGGGTGGTGCTAAATGTATTTGGGGTGAGGTTTATCTAGAATTATTGTGCAATTTGGTTTTATTTGGAGCATTTGGAAGTTACTAGACTCTCTTCAACCATTGTGGGATTTTTTTTAATCGTGGAGTGGGTTGTGGTCATCAGCTACAAAGTCATATATGTATATAAATGGGTAAGCATGTAAATATATTTATCATCCATGCACATATTCCCACATGGAACAAAGAATATGTACATGGGTAAAAGGTTATATATAAAAATAATATATATGAAAATGTATATGTGTATAGGCGATGAGGTCCTATGTTTCCATTGCCATAAGCTTCAAGCCTTGAGGTAGAGACCACCACTACACACACATTTAAATTTAGAATTTATTAATTTCTTGATATATTATTTATTATAGATATATGTTGATTAAATTTAGATAATCATTTTTAGAATAAATATTTTATGTAGAATAATCAGTTTATTTTATGCATGGAACTTGAATTAATTTCTTTATGTATTGAGGTATATTAGTGATAGAATACATGTGTGTCCTTTGAACATAATTAAAAAACCATCAAGTGTGGTTATGGATTGTTGTTAAATGATCTCTTTTAATTCGTGAATAAATGTTTTTCTCTCTATATAGGGAATATGTTTCTTTTAAACGTTTCATAAGGCACATTTGGCACATTGATAAAATAAATAATTATGAAAACCTTTATTTTAGGTGAGTCAGGGTTGATCTAGTGGTGTATATCGATTGTGTGAGTTGTTTTTTGTGATGTTTGTACTATGTGAATGGTTACATGATTGACAATGTAGTCTCACCGCATTTTTATTACACTTGTTGACATAAGAACCGAGAATAATAAATAAATCATCTGAAAATGATTACCACACTAGTTTAGATTTTTCACTGGATACTGGCCCTTAGTATGGATTTTTCTCTACTAGGGGATTGGACCCCTTGGTTATTCTAGGTAGTGAAATAATGAATGTTTGGGCATTATAACAGAATTGAGTAGGGACTTCCTTCAGGATGAGTCACATGTATTGTAAGTTCTAGATTATTCATGTTCTCTAATGTTAGACACATGTTTTATTTTGTGCTTATTTGAATGAGGTGGATGATTGAGGTGCTTAGTTTGGATGTTGGCCCCCCATGTGCCACTTTTTATATTTTAATTATCTTGTGTTGTGTGTGCGTCTAGTTTTACTTTGGTTATCAAATAAAACTTCTATTTTAAATTATTTGTGGAAATGTTTTTAATATGCAATGCATATTTTTCCTTCAAAACATAAAAATGATTTTAAATTGAAAAGGAAATGGACTGTTACATGCATTTGAAATGAAAGTGTGTGTGAAAAATCATATTTTATATAATGTACATAAAACCTAAAATTAGTAAAACACTTTATTTAAAGGTACTTCTTTGGAAATAGTTTTTTCGGGAAAGCCTACTAAATTTTAATAATTAGGTATATGTTGTTTTCTTGTATTTAGTTTCTTCTATAGATTCCATTTCCTATTTGAATCGTCTAGAGCGACATTTGGTTTGGCTGTTTTAGGGTTACTCTTAGGGTCCTGTGGTGTTTGGATATGGTCAGGTTAGTGAGTTTCTGTTGGTTGTACATTCTTTTCCATAATGTTTGTTTTCATATTTTTTATTTTATTTCCACTTCGTTACATATTTTCATCATGATAAATTATTCCCAATTGTTCTTTATTGATTCCCTTGTGCTTGTCACTAGCCTTAGAGGATCATGAATGCCTCTCATGCCTTACTGCGTATCGGCTCAGGTGACCATTTTTGGGTTGATCGGGGTTTTTTTGTGAAAAAAAAAGAATAATAGGCGGTACACATCCTAATGTGAGGTGCACTGATTGGGTGGAGATGTAAGGCCCAAAATGAGCACGTTGTGCTCTAAATAGGGGGTGAATGTTACCCCCAAACTGATAATGTGATAAATGACTAAATGATATGGATCAGGTTAAAATGATGAACCTTGCATTTCTGAAGCCTACTTAATTAGAACTGCATGTTTAAATTTTCTTTGCCTATAGTTGTGATAAGGATGAGGGACCCTTTGGAATGTATATTAGTGTGTTTGTGACTTAAGAAAATGCACAGAGAAAAGGACATGTGTTGGCATGTGGGGAATTCCATTAGTTAGAAGACATGTTTGGGCATGTGGGTGGGTGCCAGTGTGGCACATGAACATGCATGTCTTTGGCCCATAAGAAATTATTGGTTTTTTTTCAACCAACCTGGTAATTTTATTTTCAGTGAGTTTTATAAAATTAAAAATTTGGTGTTTTAATGACCAATACTTCTATAGTGTGTCTCAGTATTTTCATAATGTTGTGCATGAGGGGTTTCTAGATAAGAATCATTTTGGATGATTTGTGTATTTAGTTTGAATTCTTATTTTTATATTGGTGTTCAAGTGTTTGGTTAGTGGTTTATTTTGAGAAGTTGTTCGGGAATCCCTTGTAGTGGTTCCACTCTATGATTAAATTTCACTTGTGGTATTTCTAGGACATTGGGATAGTTTTATTGGGTCAAGAATTACCTTTATTGACAGGTGTCCACCCCCAAAAAGGATTGAAATGTGATTGAAGTGTGGTCGAGGTAAATTTTCCATTGGTCAACAGTATAGTTGATGAATGTACATACTCTCCCTTTTTAGTGATAGTGCTATCTCTATTCCTTTTTCATTTTCGATTAATCGTATCCTTTGTTAGCAGGATGATTGATGTGAGGGGATTTTAAGATATATTTTTTTTCTCTTTGAGTTTCCATAATCATCGTGTATAATGATTGATTCCATTATGCCTAAAAGACTCCTTTTAAATATTGAAAGGAATTCTAGTTGGATGGGTGATGGCAGATAAAACTTATCGGTGCTAACCAGGGACTTGAAAGGCTTGTAGTTCTTTCATCAGCTACAAAGGTAATGGTTGGTGACATCTTTTAGTGTGGGTTCTCATAAATGTGAAAAGGTGGATTTCATGAAACCCTCTAAGAATCCCTATTTTTTGGGGATTGTATCCTCCTCTCAGTGAGTTATAATTTTTCTATTCAAAGGGGAGTGTTGGTAGTGTGTCTTTCCTTATTATGTTGTTTAAGGTGAAGAGTTGAAACATGTGTATCATTTAAACCACTGTTTTTGTGGACTTTCCATGAGGGAGTAGTGGGATAATGATGTGTTTTGCATATGTTGGTGTTTTCTCGATTGCAGTGTCGTTTCCTATAGACCCAAAATGATATGCTCTGTTCATCAGTATTCAATTCATGATTGTGAGGAACGAGAATCTTCAGGCATCTGTGCTCTAGCCATTGGCCTTAGAGTGAAGCTGGCGTGTGGCCAAGTACCCCAGAAGTGTATGGGACCCCAACATTATTTCTATCATTAGGAATAAATGTGATTGTATTTTTAATTTTTTATGTGGTTGTTCCATTCATAATGACTAGTTTGGGTGTATGGGTTTTTATCGTGGCTATGATGAGGTGTGGTCTTCTCGTTACCTTAATGTTTTTGGGGTTGCATCCCACCAGATGTAAACACTTTTAGTTGTCCTTATGGGGTTTTTTGGATAACTCGACTTCAAATTTAAATAGTGATCATCCCGGGATATGGGGATATTGGTATATCTACAACCATGGTTTTGACCCACCAGTAGTTGGGCCCGACCATCCCTGCACAACGTTCGGGGGTTTTGGTCAATGTTGATATATTGTTTATGTTTGTGCATCTTTCATCTATTCTAATGGTGGGGAGTCTGCTCGGGCCTCCCCATGTTAGATTTATAGAGTAATAATGGGTGTTGAATCTTTTTCAATGGAGGGGATCCCCTTTGGGATTTCCCATTTTGTCTTTTATTTTTGTTCCTAGAGATGACTTGATGGTAGGTGATAAAGTGTTCCTTAGACGTGGTTGGTATTATTTGATCATTCCAGTCAAATGACGTGGTTTTCATTTAAATGGGCTAGAGGTGTTTTTATATGTGAAGTTGGTCTCCACGAGTGTGAGAGTTTCTTTCCATGACCAATTAACTTGAGGTGTTTTATCACATTGAGAATGTTACACGTAGTGGATGTCATTTTATGGTTTTCATGAGGCTGTCTTTTAGGTCACATTCACTGAGCATGGTGTGTCTCCCACTTTTCACTTTCTTTTTATAGGGATCATTTTTGACCTCAATGGGATATCAGTTTCTGTAATGGGGTTTAGTCCTATTTTGGATTTTTGGTGGTGGAAATAATTATGGTGGGGATAATTTCCACACACGTTGTCTTGGAATAATTTATTTTATTAATTTAATTAGTGATATCTTGTTCATGTTGAAGTACGACATAAAAAAATTTAGTTCTTATTTAAAACCCTTGTTATCAGACATAACATTGTCCAACTCTCCATGGTCGAAGTTTTTTAGCATCTCCTAATTCTCTGCATGACCTCACCTAGTTCCCCTGACGACCTGCCCAATTTTTAGAAAAAATAAGTGTAGTAAAATTAAATAAATTATGTTGGTGTAAGAAATGAAATAATTTAATAAAATAATAAGTAAATATAGTTGTTATGAATTATTTAATAATAATAGAAATGATAATTTTTCTTCATTATAATTATTAATATTATAATTAATATTGTTAATATTATTAATGTGTTTATTATTATTTTTTTTTATTATTATTATACTTCTATATGTAGTTATTTTTAGGTCATAGTTTTATTTTATATTCCTCTTTTCCCATTCTTTTCATTATTTTTTTCCTATCTTCCTACCCTATCTTACTATTCCATAGATCCCTCATTCCCCTTCTTTGGTGTTGAACCGCAATACCCACAAACCATATGGAATTTCTCTTTTATTGTTCATCTTGGACGAACTTCGTCCATCGCCCACACCCCCTCATCCATCCCCTCATAACCAGCTCACCATGCCCCCTTCCAATCGGACCTTCCCTTCCCCCCTCTATCTCCAGCATCCAGCCTACGACCCGCCACAAGACAGTGTGAACCCCCTAACACAACCCCCTTTTGGCTAGTGAAAACTACTCTGTGCGTGCCACCGACCCACTTTGTCCATTCTGTTGATGTCTCACCCCCTTTTCAGTGTAGCAATCTCTAGTGTGTCCTCCATTTGTAGCTCCCTATCTAGCCACGAACCCACCAGCTGGCCGACTACCCATCAGCGACCCCCACCAGTTAAGCCTCCCCATTATATTATTTTTTCTTTGAGTTTTGGTTTTCCAGCAAGTCTTGCATCCTATTTTGTGGTTTATCCATTTTTTGGGTTTGATCTCTTTTGTTAGGCCTCCTCTTTGATTCTTCTTGGAGTGAATGAGGTATGAGTGTGTTTTGCGCCATTTCTGGATGGACCTTCTTGTGAGGTATGGGGTTCTATACTCAAGCATCATTGGATGAATTAATTATGCATATTTGAATTTATAAATGCGTTCTTTAGCTTAATTTTTGTTCTGGTAATGGTATTTTTTAGAATTATTTGTTTGATTTTTGTTTAAAATTGAAATATTTATTTAGGATATGTCAATTGTTTGTATTATTTTTGTGGAATGTTTCAAAAATGGATTTTTGGGGTTAGTTGGTTGGTTCAAACATTGTTATTAGGGGTATTTGAGTTTTCTATGTATAAATGTGAATTTTAATTTTTTTTAGAATATGGAAATATTTCATTAGAAACAATTTAATGTATGAGTGGTTTTATGAAGGAGTTTGACTATTATTTTGGTTGGTCTTAATTATGAGTTTTCTTATATTATAAAAATGGAATTTGTGAAATTGTACAAGTGGTGGTAAATGTATTTGGGGTGAGGTTTCTCTTGTAGCCTTGTGATATTGGGATTTATTGGGGCCCTTTGGAATTTGTTAGACTCCCTTGTATCATTGCATGATGTTTTTTTCTTTGGGGTGTGGGTTGTGGTCGTCAACAATAAATACCTATATGTATATAAATGGTTAAGCATGTATATATGTATATCCTCCTTGCACATATTCCCTCATGGATCCATGAATATGTACATGGGTCAGAGGGAATATATATATATATATATATATATGTGAGTATAGGTTTGGTGGTCCCAAGTTTCCATCTTAATGAGCATCATGACTTGAGGAATGTCTCCCCACTACACTCGACTTTAATTTTAGAATTTTTAATTTATTAATATTTAAATGAGTTTTGATATATGATAATTAATATTTTGTAAATATTTTCCGAATCAATATTTGATTTAAATGATGTTGTGTACGTTATGTGTGGAATTAGAATTATTTTCTTGATGAATTGACACACACTAATGAGAGAATACTCATTTGGAATCTTAACATAATTCACAAACATTAAAGTGTGGTACTAGTTTGATGTAAAATGTTATCTTATGATGCATGAACATATGTTTTTATTTATCTAAAGGAATGGTGTTTATTTTAAATGTTTCACAAGGCCCGTTTGGTGATTTGATAAAATAAATTAATTTGAAAAACATTATTTGGGATGACTCATGGGTGATATTGTTGTGTACGTTGATTTTGTGAGGTGTTGTGTGTGATGTATGTGCATCATGACTTGTTACATGATTTACATTGTTGAATCACCCCATTTTTATTACATGTATTGACATGGGAACCTGGAAATGAATGGGAATCGTCTAAAAATAATTGTTGCACTAGTTTTGATTATGCAATAACTAGCGGCCCTTAGTACAAAATTTTCTATGTAAGGGGATTGGGCCCCTCAATTAGGCCATGTAGGTAACACCATGCATTTGGGAATTATGACATCATTGATTATGGCATGAGTTCTGGTAGATTCACACTTATAGTAGATTTTGGATTTTTCGTGAGCTCCTAGGATTGAACCTAATTTTCATTAGTGTTTATTTGTATGTGGAAGACGATTGATGTGATTTTCTTGGTTGTTGGCCCCCTGTGTCCCATTTTTCTATTTCCCATATTGTTTGTTGAGCGTGCATATGATTTTCCTCTGGATTAGCAACTAAAACATGGATTTTAAATAATTATTGATTTTTTTTAAATGTAATGTGTCTTTTTCCATAAAACAATAATAATGATTTTAAATTGATAATGGTGATGGACTGAAACATTCTGTAGAAATGAAAGTGTTTGTTAAAAATCATAATTTATAAAATTATGTTAAAACCTAAAATTATTAAAAATATTTATTTAAAGGTAGTGCATTGGGAATAGTTTTTTTGGGAACTCATACTGAGTTTTAATACTCACACCAATAGTTTTTTTTCAGGTTTTTACTTTCTTCTATTAGTTCCATTTATGGTTTGTATCCACTTGGGAAACATTTGGATTGTTTTTTTGAGGGTGAATCTCATGGTCATTTTGTGTTTGGATGTGGTTAGTTTAGTGAGTTGATGTTGATCATACATTGTTTTTCATGTATTTTGTTTTTTTTGTACTAATTTTTTCCACTTATATACTTATTTTCACTAGGTAAAATTATTCCCAATTGTTCTTTTTTATGCCCTGATTCATGTCTCTAGACTGGGAGGATCAAGAATGCCTCTCAGACATTACTACGGATCAGATCTGGTGATCGGTTTAGGGTCGACACCTGTTGGTTCGTGAAACCATACCATAATCTCTTTAGGAAATACAAGAATTAATACATTGAATTGATCTTTCCACTTATAGTATTCATGAACTATAAAATATAAAAAATTATTGTTGGAAAATTACATAAACATATTATAAAACTGTTATGATTGATATTTATATTTATAGTAATAATGTAGATTACGTAACACATTTTGATGGTGTTTGTTATTCCTTCAACGCATCATCTAGATTAAGAAATATAATTTTCTCACAACATTAAAATGATATCATATAAGGGAGTTATTAGAATAATTCTTATAACCATTGGTAATTAAATTTGATGAATATTATTTAAAATAAAACAATGGATTAATAAAATGGAATATATGAATTTTAATTACCTGATGTTTTAAAAAAACATCAACTATATCCTATAAGACCGTAAATAACCCCCCCCCCCCCCACACACACACACACTTGAACCCTACAACATTGACATTCAACACCGTCGAGCATCCCTCCCATAATACATGTCATCGACACCCCAGACTGCCTCTACTAATGAATACGGTGGAGACAACCCTATACAGATCATCTCTATGAGATTGTGGCCCATCTCCCGTTATAAATGATAATAAAAAATCCAATGGAGGTAGATATAAAACCCCATTTCTATCACAATTTCCTCATCTATTCATTTTTGATTTCCCCTACATTTGTCTTCGTTGGATGTTTTTTTGCTCGTATCACTAACCTCCACTCTTTCTGTTTCCCTTTCCCCAATTTTTTTTGATATTCTATTATAGATGACCTTGTAATTATTTATTGTATTATTTATTAATTTATTTTATTTATTATTTTAGGTATAATTGATTGATTTTCATGTTAAATATGTGTTCTATAAATTTTTGACGCCACACTAATCAATATTGAAGTTGGGTGATGATAAAAAAAAGAGGGTGTACTAGTTCGGTTGAGTATATAAATATTTGTATTCTAATGATTTGAGATAAACATGGCAATCCTATTTCGGTGGATAAAATTTTTATTATGTTACTCAGAAACACACATTGGTATACTATGGGTTTGGAATGATTTTTAGATTATGTAATTACAAACAATCTCATGAGTGGTAGATTAATTTTTTTTGCCCTGATTTTAAAATTATGTGAATGTTGAATATAAAAAGTATATATGATCACTTGATATTGTAACAATATCCATCATGATATCTTAGTTTTATCTGGAATCACTTATTATATGTTAAAAAGATTCAAAACAATGACTATCCTATCGATGATACACATTTCTAACCACCTAGGTAAAATAAATTTAGAATAATTATATGTGATACCTTTCATTTTTTAGTAAACAATTTAAAAGATTTTAATAGATTAATATAACCATTCATTGATCTTGTGCAGTATACTATTGCAATCACATCATTAAAAAATTGAAAATTTTAAAATATTTGATTAAGGGAAAACAAAACTGTATGAAGAGTGTTCCATGCATTCTATATTTTATTTTTTAATTATGATATATTGTGTAAATTTTATTTTTGAAATTAATGAATAAATAGTTTTTATTAATTTTAGAGTTTCCAGATGAAGAATATAGTGAGGAAATGATCCAAACATCATTCTATTATTTGGTTAAAATCATAATAAACATGGTCATTAGTGTACAAGGGGACATCCAATCCATGATGGTTTCAGGTTTTATATGGGTAAAATAGTATGATTCTAGAAAAATTATAATATATCATAAAAGAAGATGTAATTTAATGAGTAAAAATGAAATTACAAATAAATGAAACACCTTCAATATGAAGAATAAAAAAACCCTTGTATTGTTATTACATCACATACCTCTAAAACTATGCATGAAAATACAAATCATGTTTTCCAAAAATACATTCAAACTGATGTGGATTCTGATGATAGTAAGAATGAGGGATATATGAGGTAACAAAAATATTTAACAACATAGAAGGTTATTGATTTTTTATTTAGATATTTTTATTTAGATCATTGGAAAATATATTAGAGATAGTCCTCTAATGGTTTTAACACATTTAGTACTTATATTCATAATTATAAGAGATTTCTGGTTTTCCAAACTATAATATAAATCTATTAATTTTTATAATGGAAAATTCAGTACTTATTTTATTGATTATTACTTGAAATGAAATGACTAAAAAGGATATTTTTGTATACCATAAACCTATAACAAAATAATTTTCATAATCAGGGTTTGATGGATTTAAAATATATGATTCTTTAATGTGATATATTTAAAATTAATGCATCATTCATAAAAAATGAAACATTCATATATTAGGAAAGTAATTTTAATGGAACACTCATATTTTTTTTGTCTTGTCCAGATTAACATTTTTATTTTGAACCTCTTTAATTATATCATAGTATAAATCAGGGTTTCACATGACATCATTTATTTCTTGATGCATCTCATAAATTTATGTTTAACAAATCACAATTCAATTAGGTTATTGTAATTTTATATTCATTTAAGGTTTTTTATCTACCAGAAATATTGGAACAATATGTTTATATAAAAATATAATTTACAAAATGAAATCAGTTTAATAAAGAGAAAAAATTTCAAATGCATTGTATTTGATGAATCTAGAATAAAACTATAGAATAAAATGAGAATAATTTTCAAACTTCTTTTTTAAGGTTAAATTATAATGTGAAGTATCCAACTTAATTTATTAAAATTAAAAATCATGATGAAGATGTATCCTTTATTATACAAATTAACGAAAAATTGCTTGATTGATATTCTTGTAATATTTTGGGGTGAGTTGTCTTGAAACCTCTAAAATTACACATTTTAAAAAATCGTGACTAACATAATATAATGTATAAATTTTTTTTATTGATGATATTTAATACATTACCAAAGAATTTAACTTTATTTTTTTTATTTTTCTACTTTTGTGAAATTTATTTGAAAAATAATAATCCATCTAATCTTGAAAAACAATAAGATTATATTATTTTGACACAATAACATTTATTATTGTTATTTCTCCATCATCTATAGAAGTCGTGGTTCACATGACTATTCATTTGGTTAAAGATGCTATACATTGTGGACTAGTACAATATCAATGGATATATCCAATTTAGAACTTCATTAATATATATTTATTATTTTCATTAATGAATTAAATTCATTTCATATCATTGGTATAATGTATTAATTTTTTTTCAATTATTTATCAAGATCATAGGTCACAGGAAATCATATGTGACATACAAATCCAACATAAAATGATCATAAAATAAATGATAAATAGATGATTACTAGATGATCTTTTGTTCAAGGTATTTTTAAGGGATTGATAATAGATTTTATTGTGTTGGAATTATTATGGGGCATCAAAATTATCATATTTTTTTATGTTTTTGGTTCAAGATCTACTAAGGGAGGATAAGTGATTGGATTCCTAAAATTTTTATTAATTCAAATAAAAAAAAATTATAATGAAGAAGATATTAAAACACAAAAGGGTTGTGTATTTACAATAATATATGAGATTTAAAAATGTATAATCATTGTTATAATCGAATTAAACTTGTAAAGACCCGGAAATTTCAAGGAAATTTTTTTCTTAATTTTTGTTGGAATTTCACAAGAACACAGTTTCTGACGGCGCCTAATTCCGAGGCCCGGTGTGCCCGGAATCATTTTCCGAAGTTTGGCTCGGGTACGTTCAGTGAACGGACGAGCGGGTTCTTCTAACTTTGGAACCGGTGCTCGGAATCGAATTCCGAGGGCACCGATGGAATCGCAGCGCCGGTACATGCTTAGAAACGCCTCTTCCGGAGTTGCGTTTGCTCGGGTGTGGTTTTTAATTTTCAGGATTAAAGTTATGAAATAAAATAATTGTACGATAAAATTTATTTTATTTCACTTAAGCCACTTGGAAGCCACTTGAAGCCACTTAGAGCGGCTTAAGCTGAGTTGATGCAGATATGGTGCTATTCAAAAATATTCTACCCTCTTGGTAGGATATTTGTGAGGTGGGACCCACACGAGCCCCACCGTTTTTTTTTCACTAAGTAACGCACCCGCGAAAACCCGTCATTATGAAAGTCAACTGACGCGTTTTCTTAATTTCTTAACGCACCAATTAATTGGGTGGTTTTCTTCGTTTAATTAAATGGGTGGTTTATTCGTTGAAATTAATTCTATGAATTAATTTCATTCGTTTCTTAACCTGTTTGAAATCCGCTAGCATAATTATAAAATAAGACCAACCCACGACATCTGGAAAAATGATCGTTGAGAAGTTTTGAAAAGTTTTGGTCCTTCACCCACCTTCGCGAAGAACGCAAAGAATGCGAAGAATGTCGTCACCCACGGAGATTGACGACGCTTCATCCGAGACGTTCTTCCCCGCCCCGATCTCTGATCACCTACTGGTGGAGGTAAGAGATTTCGGGTTTCATTTAAATCTCCTTTGTGGTTTTTAACGAAAAACAGATTTAATTATTTATAATTAAATCTGTTGTTTCTTGGTCCTCAGATTTCATCGACGCAACGCCGGATACCGAGACGACGCGACGGTCCCCTCCTTCCGCGATAATCAATTTCCGTGAAGATCGTGCGTGCGGCGACTTGACGAGGTAGGGATTTTATTTTGGAAATAACTTCTTATATCCCCGTGATTGTTTCTTTTAAAACAAGAACCTGAATCAAGTGCAATTTTAAATTATTAAAATTGTTTTGATACGTTTTTCATGTGTGGATTTGTCCTCCCGATTGATATAGTCTAACTCGGAGGGTGCGGGCCAAACAAACACGGCCCGACAACCCTCCGCCGTTCTTCGTTGTTGTGTGGATTTGGCGGGGGACGACAAAACGTGCCGCAAAGGAAATTTCATGATCCCGCAGCGAAGAACGGAACCCGGGAGGAGCAGCGGCGTAGACGGGGAACGGAATCGGACCACAGGAGCGACTCTGATGGACCGCGGAAGCCACCGGCGGCGCGGGACACCGGCGCAGCGGCGCCGGCGGCCGGAGGCGGCTGATGCCGCGGCAGTTCTAGCAGACCCGCGGCCGCGCGGGTCCGGCGCACATAGGAGGCGGCGAAGCCGCGTCCGTTGACCGGGGCGGCCCCCCGAGGGGCCGCGGTGCTGTCAGGCGGGGGCAGCGAGCCCCCCGCGCTGCTTGGCCGCTCGGCCGAGCCGGGCCACGCCTAGGCCTGGCCGGACCGGGCCCGACCGGGTTGGCCCGGGTCGGGTCGACCCGGTTCGGCCGACCCAAGGGGGGGGGGGGGGGGGGGTCGGGCCGGGTCGGCCTGGTCCCAGACCCCCGTCTTCGGACCGTTTTTGGTCTTTTGCCCGTATCTTGAGCTACGGGCCTCCGAACGACGCACCGTCAGTGGCGAAACCATCCTTCGATCGAAGCAGTGGTTTCGGTATATTAAACACAAGGTTTCAGGATACTTTGGGTTCGGCCGGGTTGGTTCGAACACGAAACCAACCGGGCCCTCGGAGCGGAAACGCTCATATCTTTAGCTTCGGACGTCCGAATGATGTGCCATAGACTTTGTTGAATTCCTCTAAGTGAGACAGATCTTTTAGATCACTCCGCCCGAGGTTTGGACACAGGTGGAGTAAGGTCGGGTTGGTTTTGCCTTAAAAACCAACCGGGCCCCTAGGACGAAAAGGCTAGTAACTCACAGATCGGGCGTCCGTTTGACGAGCCGTCTGTTGTGTTGAGACCCCTGTGACGAGGAGGTACCTTGAGATACTTCTTCATGGAACCTTGTGATACTTGTAGTATCGGCCAGCAGCTCATGGAGGGGACCCTACCAGAGACGAGCATGCAGAATACGGAGACCGTGTAGCCGGCTGAGACTTGACGACTGCTGATCGAACGACTCGGTGTATTATGGATAGCCTAGTGAGGAGAACTTGGTTGTAGAGGCAGACCCACGACGGAGGTGTGCTTGGTTGTAGCGGCACAGGTAAGTGAATGGTTGTAGCGGCAGACCCACGACGGAGGTGTGCCTGGTTGTAGCGGCAGAGGGGAGCGCTTGGTTGTAGAGGGAGACCCACGACGGAGGTGCGCTTGGTTGTAGCGACACAGGGGAGCGCTTGGATGTAGCAGCAGACCCACGACAGAGGTGCGCTTGGTTTTAGCGGCACGAGGAAGCGCTTGGTTGTAGCAGCAGACCCACAGTACTCGACAGGAGGAGTACCTCAGCAGTCCTAGGTTGGTGAGTAGTACCTCGGAGTCGTGACAGGACCACTGTACACTCCAGAGACGGGGATCTTCAGCAGTTGCGGTTTTGTTAATCCAAATCCTGGTTTGATATGAGACTTTTGACCTTGATAACTTAGGTATATGTATGGGTATATACCTGGGTAGTGGTTATCCGTTGTTTCTAAATCTTTGTGTTTCCTCAGGATTGAGATGGGTTACTTGATAACATAGGTATATGTATGGGCATATACCTAAGTAGAGGTTATCTGTTGAGATCTTCTTTGTGGTTATCCTTGTTGGTTTTAGTGAGACCTTGAGGGTCTCGGGGTCCCTACTGAGTATCATTATACTCACCCCTGCACGGGCTATGCCCGAACCTCGTTGTGTTGGTTGCAGATGACGTGCAGTGCTGACGGAGGCCGAGTGTTTGAGGACTGGATGGTACCCGGAGGTGGAATACAGGAAGAATCAGTACCCGGAGGTGGACTACATGACGAGTCAGTACCCGGAGGTGGACTACACAACGAGACGACACACGGAGGAGGTTGACAGGAGACATCGTTTAGGAGGCCATCTGTTCCTACCCTTCAGGTAGGATCCGAAGAGGATGACGCAGGAGCTGATTCCTTTCTCCCACCTGTTGTCTTTTTTCTGTTGTACTCTGTTCAGTTGTAGTTGTACTTTCATTTGGGTTTGTATTCTTGCCCATTTACTTTTCATCACTTTCTTTTATACTTAGTGTTTTGCTTCCGCTTGTGCTCTGTGGTGTTTTGTTTACTTTTATAAAGGCAATGCCTTCCCAGTTATCGGAATTTATACCTTTGGTGCTAGTCGCCAGCCCCTGGCCTATGGAAGGCGGGCTTGGGGTAGTCACGGCACGGGCCCCGAGTACGGGTCGTGACAAATTGGTATCAGAGGAGTTCAGTTCTACCGCAGAACTTGGGAATCTGATCTTTTTTCCCCTTTCTGTGAAGCAATAGTATTAAGAGTATCGAGTGTGGTTTTCAGTTAAGGGAGTCCAATATTGGTGCGAGCGGCCGACGTATCCATACACTAGGACCCTGATAACCAATTTCCGACTCTGTGCATGAAAACACTGATTACATGTGTGTTTCCAGAAGTTTTTAAATATCAGATCAAACCAGGTCATCTCACCAGGTATAATCGTTTGATCGTGTCACGTTGTTTCTTTCAGGATGCCTTTTCATGGACGACCAGCTAGAGCCCAGAGGGATGTGCGTACTGACAGCTTGCCGAGTGATGAGTCTTCGGTACAGGGCCCTCTTGCAGTTGAGGCATCAGCAGAGGCACCAGCGGTACTACCATACATTGGGCCACCGATGCCACCAATCCCAGCAGTAGGCGATGCACGCCACTTGAGCGCGCTGCATGAGTTCCAGTGCCAGAGACCACCCAGGTTCCGAGGAGAGATAGACCCACAGGCGGTTGAGGATTGGCTGGAGGCTGTGGTGAGAGTCTTCAGGCTAGTGGGGAAGCCGACAGACCTCATTGTGATCTATGCTGCCAGCCTTCTTCAGGCAGCAGCAGGCAGGTGGTGGAGCCAGCTGTTCCAGTTTTGCGACGAGATGGCCTTCACATGGGAAGACTTAGAGACCTTATTTATGATGGATTTTGTGCCAGTGGCTCTACACCCCAAGCGTGTTCAGGAGATGCTGCCTTTGCCGCGTGTTTTTCGACCAGTAGCCGAGTCATCTGTGGGTAGTAGACAGATGATGAAGAGTTCCCAGAGGGCCAGATCCAGCCGTACGAGGAGTAGGAAGTGTTATGAATGAGGCGAAAAGGGTCACCTGGCACGTGAATGTCCGACTCCTCGTGCAGTTGATCCACAGGCTTTGGAGGAGCCACAGAGGCAGAAGCAGCGGTGGGTTCTTGAGCAACAGTCGAGCAGTGGGCAAGGCAGTAGAGCTCCAGGAGCAGGTGGATAGGAGTGGAACTAGTGGATACGTCCCTTGTACTCTAGTTCCATTTTGTTGTTGTATTCGTGTCTTTGTACTATGAGCTGCAATAATAAAAAGACACTTATCTTTGTTTGCTTTCATGTCCTTTTGTTGGGTTGATACTGAGTGGTATCGGTTAAACTGTTGACTTGACCCTCACTTTCGAGATTTCTACTGGAGGAGACCCAGTGACCTCACACTGATGCCGAAAGTGTGACACGACCCTTGGAGGCGAGAGTGACAGTTGGATCTCTTAGTAGTTACGTCGAGGCCTTACGGCGTCATCCATGGCATGGATGCATCATTCATGTCAAGATTGAATGTATTAGGAAATGGGAGTGGTTCATCCAGGGGATGAGACCGAGTTTCTCTTTTCGGAAAAACAGAAATTTTAGCATCTCTTCCAGATCATAGGCAAAGAAGGTGCAGATCATCCCAGAGCGGATGAAGACTGCACAGTGCAATAAGAAATAGGAAACTGGCCCCAGTCTTGGAGACTCATGCATGTTGAATGATTCCATAAGAGTATGCTTAAAAGAAAATATGAGTATGTGAAGCAGCAGACGTGGAGGCAGAGCTAAGAGAGCAGCATGAGGTGGGGTACATCTTAACATGCTACAACCACCCGCCTTAGTTATCCCCGAGGTTCAACAGACCTTTTCTAGGTCCTCAGCTAGGTATGAGGGGTGGTATACCGCTGACCCATCCACCTCAGTTGCACCAGGTGCACAACGACATCCACGTATCTCATCTGATGAGATACGTGCTCGACCCTTCGCATATCATCGACCATGAAGAGCTGGATGATGGAGATGAGGTGACTTCTTTGGAGGTTCCTGTGGGGATCAAGGATCGACAGGAGCGGATCCAAGGAGGATGGTCGATTCCTCTTCTGCACTTTCTTTGGTAGTATGGGAACCTCCAGGTAAGCACATGGGAGCATAAGGCTCAAATGCGTGCTCAATACCGCTTTTGTGACACTAGTTTGTGTTGAATCTTTACGGGGACGTAAAGCCCTGAGGTGGGAGTAATTTAAAGACCTTGAAATTTCAAGGAAATTTTTTTCTTAATTTTCTTGGGAATTTTACAAGAATGCAGTTTCTGACGGCGCCTGATTCTGAGGCCCGGTGTGCCCGGAATCAATTTCCGAAGTTTGGCTCGGGTACTTTCAGTGAACGGACGAGCATGTTTTTCTAACTTTTGAACCGGTGCTCGGAATCGAATTCTGGGGGCACCGATGGAATCACAGCGCCGGTACTTTCTTAGAAACACCTCTTCCGGAGTTGCGTTTTCTTGGGTGTGGTTTTTAATTTTCGGGCATAAATTTAAGAAATAAAATAATTGTACGAAAAACTTTATTTTATTTCACTTAAGCCACTTGGAAGCCACTTAAAGCCACTTAAAGCGGCATAAGCTGAGTTGATGAGGATAGGGTGCTATTAAAAAATTTCCTACCCTCTTGGTAGTATATTTGTGAGATGGGACCCGCACGAGCCCCACCGTTTATTTTCCGCTAACTAACGCACCCTTGAAAACCCGTCATTATGAAAGTCAACTGACGCGTTTGCTTAATTTCTTAACGCACCAATTAATTGTGCAGTTTTCTTCATTGAATTAAATGGGCGGTTTATTCATTGAAATTAATTCTATGAATTAATTTCATTCATTTCTTGACCTGTTTGAAATCCGTTAGTGTAATAATAAAATAAGACCAACACACGACATCTGGAAAAATGCTCGTTGAAAATTTTTGACAAGTTTTGTGAGTTCACCCACCTTCGCAAAGAACGCGAAGAACGCGAAGAATGTCATCACCCTCGGATATTGACGATGCTTCATCCGAGACGTTCTTCCCTGCCCCGATCTCCGATCACCAACTGCTGGAGGTAAGAGATTTCAGGTTTCATTTAAATCTACTTTGTAGTTTTTAACAAAACACAGATTTAATTATTTATAATTAAATCTATTGTTTCTTGGTCCTCGAAGTTCGTCGACACAATGCCGGATAACGTGACGATGTGACGGTCCCCTCCTTCCTCAATGATCAATTTCCGCGAAGAACGCGCGTGCGATGACTTGACGAGGTAGGGATTTTATTTTGGAAATACATTTATATATCCTCGTGATTGTTTCATTTAAAATAAGAACCTGGATCAAGTGCAATTTTAAATTATTAAAATTGTTTTGATACGTTTGTGATGTGTTGATTTATCCTCTCGATTGATACCGTCTAATGCGGAGGGTGCAGGCCAAACAAACACGGCCCGACAAACCTCTTTCGTTCTTCGTTGTTGTGAGGATTTGGCGGGTGATGAAAAAATGTGTCGCAATGGAAATTTGATGATCCCGCAGTGAAGAACGGAACCCGGGAGGAGCAGAGGCGCAAACGGGAATGGAATCGGACCACCGGAGCGACTTCGGTGGCCCGCGGAAGCCACCGGCGGTGCGGGCCGCTGGAGGAAGCCACCGTGGCTGAAGCCGCGGCGGCGGCAGCGGTGCCAGTAGAGCCGCGGCTGCGTGGGTGCGGCGCACACAGGACGCGGCGAAGCCGCGTCCGTTGACCAGGGCGGCCCCCCGCGGGGGCCGCGGTGCTGTCACGCGGGGGTAGCGAGCCCCCCGCGCTGCTCGGCCGCTCGACCGAGCCACGCCGGACCAACCGCCCGAGCCGGGCCACGCCCTGTCTTGGATGGACCAGGTCGGGTCGACCCTGTTCGGCCGACCCAAGGGGGGTCGGGCTGGGTCGGCCCGGGCCCAGACCCCCGTCTTCAGACCGTTTTCGGTCTTTTTCCCGTATCATGAGCTACAGGCCTCTGAACGACACGCCGTCAGTGGCTATGCGATCCTTGGATCGGGACGGTCGTTTCTGTATATTATACTCAAGGTTTCGTGATACTTTGGGTTCCGCCGGGTTGGTTCGAACACGAAACCAACCGGGCCCTCGGAGCGGAAATGCTCATATCTTGAGCTTCGGACGTCCGAATGACATGCCGTCGACTTTGTTGAATTCATATAAGTGAGACGGATCTTTTGGATCACTCTTTCTGAGGTTTGGACGCAGGTGGAGTAAGGTCGGGTTGGTTTTTCCTTAAAAACCAACCGGGCCCCTGGGACGAAAAGGCTAGTAACTCACAGACCGGGCGTCCGTTTGACGCACCGTCTGTTGTGTTGAGACCCCTGTAACGAGGTGGTCCCTTGAGATACATCATCATGGAACCTTGTGATACTTGTAGTATCGACCAGAAGCTCATGGAGCGGACCCTCCCGGAGACGAGAGTTCGGAATACGGAGACCGTGTAGCCGGCTGAGACTTGACGACTGTTGATCGAACGACTCGGTGTATTACGGATATCCTAGTGAGGAGCGCTTCGTTGTAGCGGCATACCCACGAAGGAGGTGCGCTTGGTAGTAGCGGCACAAGGGAGCGCTTGGTTGTAGCGGCAGACCCAAGATGGAGGTGCGCATGGTTGTAGCGGCATAGGGGAGTGCTTGGTTGTAGCGGCAGACCCACGACGGAGGTGCACTTGGTTGTAGCGGCACAGGGGAGCGCTTGGTTGTAGCGGCAGACCCACGACGGAGGTGCGCTTGGTTGTAGCGGCAGAGGGGAGCGCTTGGTTGTATTGGCAGACCCACGACGGAGGTGCGCTTTGTTGTAGCGGTACGGGGAAGCGCTTGGTTGTAGCAGCAGGCCCACAGTAATCGACAGGAGGAGTACCTCAGCAGTCCTAGGTTGGTGAGCAGTACCTCAGAGTCGTGACAGGACCACTGTACACTCCAGAGACGGGGCTCTTCAGCAGTTGTGGTTTCGATAATGAAAATCCTGGTTTGAGCTGAGACTTTTGACCTTGATAACTTAGGTATATGTATGGGAATATACCTGGGTAGTGGTTATCCATTGTTTCTAAATCCTTGTGTTTCCTCACGATTGAGATGGGTTACCTGATTACTTAGGTATATGTATGGGCATATACCTAAGTAGAGGTTATCTGTTGAGATCATTTTTGTGGTTATACTTGTTGGTTTTAGTGAGACATTGAGGGTCTCGGGGTCCCTACTGAGTATCGTTATACTCACCCCTGCACGGGCTATGCCCGCACCTCGTTGTGTTGGTTGCAGACGACGGGCAGTGCTGATAGAGGCCGAGTGTTCGAGGACTGGACGGTACCCTGAGGTGGACTACACGACGAGTCAGTACCCGGAGGTGGACTACACGACGAGACGACACACGGAGGAGGTTGACGGGCGAGAGCGTTGTGGAGGCCATCTGTACCACCCTTCAGGAAGGATCCGATGAGGACGACCCAGGAGCTGCTTCCTTTCTCCCAGCTTTTGTCTTTTTCTGTTTTACTCTGTTCAGTTGTAGTTGTACTTTCATTTGGGTTTGTATTCTGGCCCATTTACTTTTCAGCACTTTCTTTTATACTTAGTGTTTTGCTTCCGCTTGTGCTCTGTGGTGTTTTGTTTACTTTTATAAAGGCAATGCCTTCCCAGTTATCAGAATTTACGCCTTTGGTGCTAGTCGCCAGCCCCTGGCCTATGGAAGGCGGGCTTGGGGTAGTCATGGCACGGGCCCCGAGGACGGGTCGTGACAAAACTATCATGGTAAATTTTTACCATTATTATTGAAATACAAGTGGGTAAACATTCATAGTTGAAAATTGATCATTTCAAAACCATAGGAAAAAGGCCTTGATTTGAAAATTGATCATTTCAAAACCACTATTTAATTATTTTTCATTTATATGAGATCAAAACATTTCAATCTGACATCATATGTTCTCAAAATTACTCTATTACTGTTTTTAATATTTATTAACGACATTAAAAACATTTGAAAGGAGGTCATATTGAAGAAACTGACATAAAAAAGACATGAAATCATGTTACAATTTAAATATATATATTTTTGACATGTTGGATCTAACTCCAACTCAATATAAGTTACAATTTTATATGGATTCCTGAAAACATATTTTCAATGTTTTAAAACACTAAAATGTGCATGTAATTGTCAATATCAATTATAATTCTATCATAATGAAGTGATTTCATGGTAGAATAACTATGGAATTATTTTTTATTTGTATTAGTGGATGATGCATCTATATTACATTTGATGTGCCATAAATAACTCAATATTAAGTATTAAATGATTTCAATGTCTTTAAAAATGTATATCAGGGGGTCAAAACCTTGAAAAAAATAAAATATAAATGAAATCATAATAAATTGACCATATATTGAAATTTTAAATATAGGAACTCATACCACGAAAATATGAGTTAGGTTTTTCCTACAATGCTAAAAATTCAATATTAGTTTTTTAAATAACTATATCATTTGTTTAATGATCAAAACAATAGAAATACACATTAAATTGAAATGAAATATTTGGAAAACCCATTGTATTATTATGAAAATATAGAAAACATTTCAATATCGAAACCCTCAAAAAATGTATTGACAAATTTTGAGCAAATGACATATTAGTTTAAAAATTTCATTCATTGTTTAAAAGTGATCACATTTGTTTTCAAAATGTTGAATCATATATAAAAAATGAATTTTTATGTTATTATATTATTGTTAAAGAAATATTATTTTTAAAAATTAAAATAAATTATTTTTGATTAATATATCATAAATTACTTTCAAATCATTTTTGAATATATTATGTGAGTATTCACTTCCATATTTCTTTTCATAAATTTTCTATTTTTTTAATTTTTTTGCGAAAGATGATAGAAATATTTAAGAGGTTAACTATTCAAATGCCTAACATTCGTCAGAAGGCTAATGTGGGGGTTAGTAGTTTTCATTGAATGGTTAAATACTATCAATTTTTCTACAGTAAAACATGTTTTTTATGTTTAGTTTTGGTTTCTAATTTTATTAATGTTGACGTCATCATTGTTTTGAATATGATGACAGTTGGCTTGGAGGTCAGTGGATGCAGTGGATTTTATTGGACAGACATATTGTCCATGTATTGATAGATTTTTTTGGACATTATATATATATATATATATATATATATATTAATGACCTTACAAGTTGACTGGTGGTTGTATATATATATATATACTAATAGATATATCACTATGTAAATGACCAGATTTTTGTGAGTTTATCATTTATTTTATATTATGTATAGATTTTATATATGTGAATTACTTATTATGAAATAATTTAATTAAGATTTAAAATAGATTATTATGTTTATTTGTTAATAATCAATGCTAAATTGATTTAATTTTATTTATTTTATTGAAATTCGGATGGTCACAGATAATCATACTTCTACTATCGATTTTACTAACCATATATTAATTCCCCCATTCTATTTTCTATTTTGTTATTTAAAGAAATCATCCAACTAAATAATAATTTTGGTTATGTATTGAAGAAATGACACATATAAAAACATTTTACAAAATATAAAAACCATTGCTAACTAAATCTAACTTGAAACATATTGTGTTTTATAATACTTCATGTAACACCCTGACCATATAATCTGGGAGCTTGTTCATTATTTTAACAGATTGGCCTGATGAAATGGAATCAAATTCCAAAGGACCTATCATTTTTTCAGTTTTTGGAAATATATTACATATAATAAATTTAAAAGACAATTTCAAAAATAAAATACAGTACATATAATCCAATTAGAACGCCATTATATATTTTTTTATCCAATCAGACCAATTATATAACAGTTCTTGGCATCCTGGAAAAATAAAACATAATAAATGGGTGAGCTCAGATGCTTAGGAAGATATAAAATATATCCAAATATATAAAAATAAGCATAGACTTTCATGGACAGGTACACAACTAAAACAGAAGCCTTCTAAAACATTACCTTCATCAATATTTTTACAAAATAAATTATATAATTCCATTTAAACATTCACATGGATATTCTACTAGTCGAATAATCACATGTCAAATCAATAACTAATCTCATAACGAGGAATGAATAATGTCAGACATCTTATGCACTACTCAAGGCCACATGCCAATACCATACACAAATATTCTATCAAGGCCTTGTTCCTAGACACTATTTTGTCTCATATGACCAATTGATGTATCTATGGTCTATAGTGGGCCTCGCCCATCACATACCAAGTCCAATATATTCCTTATATGAAAAGGGTGTAACATAACACAAACTGTCATATTAAAACGAGCATACTAAATGTTAATACCTTAACCATAAACCATGAATTGTTTTAAAATAGCATATTCCCTATCAAACTTATCATAAACCCTTCAATAAAATATGAAATGTTGTATCATCATAAATCAATATCTATTAAACATTAAATTCAAACATTATATTTTGAGATAGATGAAAATAATCTAATAAAACCATTAAAACCATTAAAAAGAAATATCCCCGTTTAGGATAAAAATATTAAATGTCTAAGAATTTATAAAAGAAGCCATTTAAAATGGATTTTTAAGAAATTTTTCCACTACCAATTTCAATAATTTGAAAGGAATTAACATTTTAAAATATTTGCGTCCGTATAAATAAAACGTTAATACCATTTTGAAAACATGGACTTTATAAAGAAGGAATTAAATATATACATCTTTAAAAAAATTATAATGATTATTTTATAAAATATTACCTCCCATAACAAAAGAAAAATAATCCATTTGAAAACATTGTAATAAACATGGACATGAATGATAAACATGTCCCCGCCATCACTTAAACCGAAACAATCTTGGATACTAATGAGATTATAAAACTAACCCTTACTATATGTCTGGTATTCTCAATATGTGTCAAAAAATATTGTAAAACATTTTTAAACATTTTATTACATTATATCAGAATCAAAATAATATTTATGTTATCATATATGATTTTTTGTTACTTTATTTTACATGTCCATCATCACTTCCTTGTTAATGAAAGATTTCAATTAATAATAAATTTGTTTATCATACATGTTTTGACCTGTTATTTTTGATAGTATTACATAGATCATGATTTAATGTAAAGGCCCGGACCTCTCCGGGCCATTCCACTGTCAAAAAGAAAGTCACGAAGCATTCTGGAGGGTAAAATGGACTTTTCCCTCACTTTCCAGAATTTTGAAACTACACGCCGTGTAGTGCGAGTACAGGCCGTGTACCCCCTTTCTAGGTATACCCCGTGTTGAAGGTCGTGTCCTTGCCGTGTGCAATAATGGGTACACGTCGTGTGTACAGTACTACACGCCGTGTAGTTCTTCCTAGTGTACGTCTTACCGTGTGTTGACCAGTCAACGGTCGTGTGCCATGATGGAGCAATGTGAAATAAATGGGTATACGCCATGTATCCAATACTACATGATGTGTAGTCCCTCCCCGCGTATGTGTTACCCTCAAACCGTGTGTTGACAAGTCAACGACCATGGGGATGTGTTGGAAGCCACGTGGAGACCGTGTGAAATAACCGAGTACCCACCGTGTACCATAAAGTACAAACCGTGTACTTTTCTTTTCACGCCTATAAAAGGAGGGGTCCCCTCCTACTTTTCAACTCACCCTTCTCCTCCCCTTTCCTCTGAGTAGAGTTCTCCCAAGAGACTCGAAGGCTCTTTCTTCCATAACTTCTTCGTCCGAGCTCCGATTTACGATTTGTCAGTGGCTACGGGATCGTAACGACGAGGCGGAACTTCCGAGCTTGGATCCGTTGTCTTTCCTTTGTCATTTCCTTTCCGAAATCCACCCGATGAGGTTTTTCCGGAACCTGGAAGAAGTCGCAGATGCAGACAGACGCCTTCTAAGGTTGATCCAGGGGAGTGTTGCGATCAGAACCTTTTGAGGAAGGGATCTTACCTTCTTCTCTCTAATTTATGCATAATGCGGGGTGGGTGTTCCCTTGTTTATGTGAAACACTTTTGAACCGGTTTAATAAATATAATAACTGGCTTATATAGCGGGGATGGGAAGTTTGTGAATGCAGTTACATTATTTATATCCTATGATATTACGTTCTGAATTGAATGATCTTCTGCCAACTGAAAATCATGTTCGTTGGGGGCCTTTTCTTACGCAATTAAATGTTTCCCTCTCCTTATGGATTTTCTTATGGATGGAAACATTCTGGAATGTGGAAATTGGTTAATCACGTACAGTTAGCTGTTTAAAATCTGGAACCCTTGTGTGATCACCCCGGTTAAACAAAATGGAATAATGAACATGTGGGTTTTGGCTTGGTTACTTGTGTGTGAAAGGGAGGGGTGAATCCTGGGTTGTTGCGAATAGAATAGGAAGCAAGGCTACGGTAAATGATGTTAAAGGGGCGATGATGTGGCACGAACTTCGTTTTGTGGGTTGTTGTGGATCGGGTGGGCAGCGGGGTTGCGATAAATGGTATTAAAGGGATAATGATGTACAATGCAGTTGTGGTTATGGTAGTTGGCAGCGGGCCTGCATGGATGGGTTTGAATGTGAAAGGACTATGAGTTTTGATTAATAAATAAAAAGCGGAAGAGTTAATGAATGGTGGGTCATGGTAATGGAACATGATTAATAATCAATGGGTTGGTTGGATTATAAGAAGGGACTTGGTTGTGTTGCCTGTGTTTTCCTAACATGATTTTTGGATGGCATGGATATGTTTTACGAACGATCGATGTGGTTGGTTGTGGATAGTTTCCCATTAGTTAAAGAAGTAAATAAACTTATTCAGTTGAAACGTGAAATCGTAAATGGGGTTGGGGTTGTTTTTCGTATGCATGATTCGTAGTAGCAGTGCTGAGGCACGTGCTCAGTTTCTCTGTTTAGAAGCCATAGGTTGGGTTGTGTGTTTGGTATACATATATATCTTTATCGTTTTTGTTTTATCGCACCCCACACATGTTGAGCACATAGTGCTGAACACTCCCATTTCATGGGAGAGTGTGTTTTCCATTAGTTACTAGCTCCTTCTTGATCCTTCTCTCCAAGGCTGTGATGGCTTGAGGCGACCTTACACCTAAGACTCTTTGGGTAGGATTCGATTGGGGTGGTTTTAGCCCCAGACTCTTCGGGAAAGTTCTACTGTTTCCCACGAATCATCGGGATGAGGCCCATGTGTGTGTGGGTGGGGTACATGGTTTTGAGTCCCAGGTAGGTGCGGGGGGGGGGGGGGGGGGTTACATGGTTGTGAGGCCAAGGTGTGTGCTGGCGGGATACATGTTTGTGAGGCCCAGGTGTGTACGAGCGGGGAGAGTGTGGTAACATCAGGACGTTCGCCATTAGGAAGAGCAGCATACTAAAGGGAAATGGTGTGGGGTACCCAATACTCTTGTTCTTATATACTACTACCAGTGGTGATTGTTTGTTTGGTGAGTGTTGCTGGTGAGGTGGGGTGGATAAAATTCCTTGCTAGGTTTCTTCTGTTGTTCTCATGGGGCATTAGGATGTGTCCCCACTTGTGCATGAGAGATTTAGGTTTCCCTACTGAGTATACTTGTATTCTCACCCTACGTTTACATTCAGGTTTCCAGGAGGTCTAACAGGGTCGTGTGGGACCCTACTAGTCGGACAGTTGGAGTTGTTGCAGTTTCTGTACTCTTGTTTTCTTGTGGTATTGTACGTTGAGCTTTATTTTACTTGTACCTTGTTTCAGTACTATTTAAAGATGCATGTGGGATTGGTTTGGGTTTATTTCTATACACTTGTTCTTTTCCATTTTTGTGGTTGACTTGTCCTATTTCTCGATCTTAAAATAATAAAAGGGTAATACCTCCCATATTTGTGAAAACTCATACCCTTGGTGCTAGTCTCTAACCCGGGGCCCACTAGAGGCGGGACTCAGGGGTCATTATCTCCTTTTCACCATTTCCAGCTTAGGAGGGGCTTCTTTGGTGGGAGGGGGTCATGACAGAATGGTATTAGAGGTGATGATTCAGAGATAGGATGGAGTCTAGAGTTAGGCACATTGAGGATTTCATGGGATGGTAGGGAAAAAGTGTTGTTTAATCTTGGTGTGTGACATAGGCCAGGGAAGACCAGCTAGGACACATGATTTGAGGGCCCCCCATGATCAGAATCAAGGACTCTGAGCCTACATAACGACCATGTGAGACTACATTGATTGCAGGGTAGAGACCCTAGGGAAGGTACATGCATCATCATGATTGTTTTTTACTTGACTTGAGTGTTCTAGGATGGAAATTGAAATAAATGATAAAATAAAACATTGAAAAATTTCCTTTCTACTTGGGCTTAGGTGATCTTTGTTTCCCGTACAGATATGGAACCTGGACTTCGTCCCCAGGTAGCTCAGATGGCCGAGGCCCAGCAGAATCAGGTGGTCGATCAGTTGAGGATTGACCGAGAGGAGGACGATAGGCAGTGCCAGAAGACACTCCGTTCATTCCAGCGGCAGACCTTCAAGAAGTATGAGGGTAGTACTTCGGATACGGAGATGTAGGGGTGGATTTAGGAGCTAGGGATTGATTTTACCTTGATCCGTGCCCCGAGGGAGTACTGGGTTCCTCTAGAAGTCAGTCAGCTGAGAGGTGCGGCGTGACAGTGTTGGACACTCTACCTCAGAGAGATGATAGAGGAAGAGGTTCCATGGGTTGACTTCAAGAAGGGATTCTGAGAAGAATTCCTTTCTTCCATGACTAAGGTAGAGAAGCAGCAGGAGTTACTCTCCCATCAAGAGGAGAGTATGTCAGTATGAGAGTTGGAGATCATGTTCAAGGATCTCATCACTTTTCTCCAGATCACTTTTCGAATGAGGAGTCTCGGTCGAGATGTTTGGAGGAGGCGCTTCGTCCTTCGCTCCAGTATGCTGTCACCCTAATCACCCTTCTGACGTAATTGGCGGTACCGAAGAAGGCTGAGGTTGTAGATAGGATTCACTCGTTGGGAGGTGCACCTCGAGAGGGGATCCAGTCGGGCTCATTGAAGGGGAAGGCAGTCAGAAGCAGGTCTCCTACGATGGGACCTTCCATGTTCAGGCCTGTGGGGAGCAGGCCCCAGCAGTTCCAGTTCAGATCTTCGGGTCCTCGTCCCTTTTTCATAAGCCTAGGACCGAAGTGTTTTTCTTGTGGAGGTTTCAAGCACATTCAAGGTCAGTGCCTGACCCGTGCTCTGTACGATGGAGGTGGGAAGTTTCAACACCCACCTCAGCAGCACAGGTTGCCGGAGAGGCCATTCCAGCAGCAGCAGGACCGTGCTCCTCCGAGGGAAGACTTTACGTGAGGAGGCCGACCTCAGTGACCTTGACTAGGGCGTGGTAGGGGAGGTGGACAAAATCAGAGAGGCAGAGGAGCTAGGCGTGGAAAGTTTCACGCAACAGAGTTGAGAGCTCCAGCAGGACCAGAGGTCCTGCAAGGTACAATTTGTTTGTTCAGTACTCTTGTTTCCGATTTGATCAATTCGGGAGCTTCACACTTCTTTGTTACACCTGGTCTAGCCCATGCTTTGGGACTAGACATAGAGAGACTTTCCATACCACTGGTTCTGAGTACACTAGTTGGAGGCCAGACCAGTGTATCTTGTGCTTGTCTGAGATGTGGGCTGACATTAGGACCACATCAATCTAGTGGGGACCTTCTTCTGTTACAGATCCAGCCAAACGATGTCATCCTAGGCATCGACTGGTTTTTTTCTGTTAGTTCCGTTATCGACTACTTCGGGAGAAGACTCATGTTCTCCGACGTGGATGGGCAGCACATATCTTTTGTTGGCGAGAGGAGATATCAGGTAGGAAGCCGCAATGTGAAGCCTCTCCTTTCCTTGTTAGTCGGGTTATCAGTGGATCCAGCTAATACAAAGATGATGGATGTCCTGGAGGTTTTTGGGGAGTTCCTCGATGTTTTTCCTAAAAAGGTTGTTACTCTACCCCCCCCCCTCTCCATGACGTTGAGTTCAGGATAGACTTACAGCCTGGTGCCTGTCCGATTTCAATGGCCCCTTATTGGATGGCACCTTCGGAGTTTCGGGAGTTGCGGATTCAGATTGACGATCTAATGGAGAAGGGTTTTGTTCAACCCAGCGTATCGCCATTGGGTGCTCCAGTTTTGTTTGTGAAAAAGGCAGATAGTGCTCTCAGGATATGCATAGAATACCGAAGGTTGAACTAGGTAATGGTCAAGAACCGTTACCCCTTTCCATGGATAGATGATATCTCCGAAAAACTGAGGGGAGCAGGATGGTTTTCTAAGATTGATCTATGATCTGGATATCATCAGCTGAGGGTAAAGGATAGTGACATCTCGAAGATGGATTTCAGGTGCTGGTATGGGCACATTGAGTTTATAGTGATGTCATTTGGAGTTACGAATGCACCGGCTGTGTTCATGGGACTTATCAACTTTGTCTTCCAAGAGTTTCTGGACCGGTTCGTCATTGTGTTTATCGATGACATCCTGATCTACTCAAGATCAGATGAGGAGCACGTTGAGAATCTTAGGGCAGTCTTAGAAGTCCTTCGACAGCCCGGATTTACGGGAAATTGTCGAAGTGTATGTTATTGACACAAGAAGTACACTTCCCTGGGCACGTAGTGTCTCATCATGGAGTGTCAGTGGACTTGTCGAAGGTGGAGGCAGCTGTTTCTTGGGAAGCACCCAAGAGCGTGGCATAAGGTCGTAGTTTCCTGGGGTTATCAGGTTACTATCGAAGGTTCATTTCAGACTTCTCTCGAGTTGCTGCTCCATTGACAGCTTTGACTAGGAAGAACCAGGTCTTCCTATGGAGAGATAAATGCTAGAAGGCTTTCGACTACCTGATGGAGAAGTTGGACAGTGCTCCCATACTCAGATTTCCAGAGGAAGGGAGTGATCTGTTATGGGTCTAGGCAGTTAATCCATCACGAGCGTAACTATTCCACCCATGACCTAGAGCTTGTAGCAGTAGTGTTTGCACTGAAGTTGTGGAGACATTACCTCTTTGGGGATCACTTTGTGGTCTTCTCAGATCACAAGATCCTACATTATATCTTCTCACAGCGTGACCTGAACCTGCAGTAGTAGAGATGGGTCGAGTTTCTCCAAGACTATGACTTTGAGATCTCTTACACTGAAGGTAAGGGAAAAATTGTGGCTGATGACCTGAGCAGGAAGTCACATAAGAAAGTGGTTCGGGAATCCACTGATGCTTGGAAGGCGATGGGATAGTTGGCTACCTTGCACTTGGATGCCATGGTAGACGGTGTTAGAGGCTGTTTGTTTTAGACGATGGTGCAGTCCTCCTTGTTGTAGCAGGTGGAAGAGTCTCAGTGGGGGGACTCCAAGGTGGAAGTGATGCGGGATCATGTCGATCAGGGGAATTCTCTAGAAAGATGGTCAGAGGATAGCCGACATTGGATGCCTTTCCATGGAAGGTTGTTTGTTTTAGAGGCAATGCGTGAGGGAGTTCTCCATGAGTTCCATAGCTCAGCCTTGGCGGTACATCCAGGAGTTTAAAAAATGTACCAAGGCTTGAGGGAACAGTTTTGGTGGCCCGGGGTGAAATGGGCAGTGGCGGAGTTTGTGGCTATATGCCTAGTGTGTCAGCAAGTGAAGGCTCAACACCGTGTTCCCAGTGGTCTGTTGCATCATTTAGATGTCCCCGAGTGGAAGTGGGATGCCATCTTAAAGGACTTCGTCACAGGACTACCCTGAGCTCAGGGTTGTTATGATGCTATTTGGGTAGTGGTGGATCGACTGACGGAATCAGCTCACTCCTTAGAAATTAAGGAGTCAGGCCGGGTGAGTACCTTAACATAGAGGTACGTAGACGAGGTTGTGCGGTTGCATGGAGTCCTAGTGACTATTGTCTCAGATCGGGATACTCAGTTTACCTCACGAGTCTGGAGGGGGTTACAACATGCTTTTGGCACCCAACTATGCCTTAGCACTGCTTTCCACCACCAGACCGATGGGCAGATAGAGCGGACTATCCAAACGCTGGAGGACATTCTGCGAGCATGCTTCCTAGATTTCGGAGGATCATGGGTACAACACTTTACTTTAGTAGAGTTTTCTTACAAAAATAGCTTCCACTCTACTATTGGCGTGGCACCGTTTGAGGCATTGTATGGGAGACCATGTTCTTCAACTATTTGCTGGGCATAGGTTGGTGGCACAGGTGCTCTTGGGCCAGAGGTAGTGCAGAGCCCCACAGAGAATGTCCAGCTTGTACGTGAGAGGATGAAAGCGGCTCAGGACCGCTAGAAGTCTTATGCTAATCGTCGTAGGAGGCCCTTGGAGTTTGAGGTGGGAGATCATGTGTTCTTGAAGGTTTCCCCTCAACGGGGGCAGCGGAGGTTTGGGAAAGGGAGAAAGCTCTCACCTAGGTTCATCAGACCTTTTGAGGTGCTGAGGCGAGTCGGAGAGGTGGCATATCAGCTGGCCCTACCACCTCAGTTGGAGGAGGATCATGATGTCCTCCACATCTCCCATCTTCATCGGTACTTACACGATGACTCTCACATTATCGACTGGGAGAGTTAGAAATGGGAGACGACACGACCTTCGAGGAACGACCCATCAGAATCGAGGATCTTAAAAAGAAGGTGATCTGTGGATGAACCATTCCGTTGGTTCATGTGTTGTGGAGGCATGGCAGCGTCGAGGAGACCACTTGGGAGCAGGAGACCCAGATGCACGCTCAGTACCCAGAGTTGTTTTGACTTGTGTTTTCCCTTGTTCTTATGAGCTTTGTGTTGATGTTTTATTCTGTACCTTTGATATATGGAATGCTTGGCTTGTCGGTTTGGAGACCTTTCGGCTCCTTGTTCACTGGTAATGTGTAACAGGTCCGGATGTGTGGGGAAAGGGAAAAACCTGATCCTTAATCGAGACACATTAATACGGATGCGATTGAACCCGTCCGGGTGAGTAAGTGCTGCCTAAAGCGGATAATATCTCAATATAGGAGAAGGAATTTTTCACCAAACCACATGTTCGGGAAGTGTGTTGGTTGTGTGGTGTTGGGGGTAGTTCAAGTTGGAAAATCCTAATATATGGAAGTGGGAAGGCCCAATCCTTAATCGAGACACATTAATGCGGATGCAATCAAACCTGTGTAGGCAATTCAGTGCCGCATAAAGTGGATATTATCTCAACATAGGAGGGGGAATTCCTAACACCTATGATTAGGGTTTTTGGTTGGGTTCCTATTATAACGAGAACCCTAAGAGGTATCTTGTTGGGTTCCTCTGGGATGGTTTTTTAAATCTTAGGGACGAGAATGTTTAAGAGGTATCTGATGTAATGGCCCGGACCTCTCCGGCCCATTCCTTTGTCAAAAAGAAGCACACGAAGTGTTCTGGAGGGTAAAATGGACTTTTCCCACAATTTACAGAATTTAAAAACTACACGCCATGTAGTACGAGTACACGCTGTGTACCCCCTTTCTGGGTATACCCCGTGTTGAAGGCCGTGTCCTTACTAGATGTAATAAATGGTTACACACCGTGTGTCCAATACTACACGTCGTGTAGTCTTTCCCCGCGTACGGGTTACCGTGTATGGACTAGTCAACAGCCATGTGCTGGTTGGAGCTGTGTGAAATAAATGGGTACATGCCATGTATCCAGTACTACACGCCGTGTAGTCCCTCCCCGCGTATGCGTTACCCTCAAACCGTGTGTTGACCAGTCAACGTCCGCAGAGCCGTGTTGGAAGCCGCGTGGAGACCGTGTGAAATAACCGAGTACACAACGTGTACCATAAAGTACATGTCATGTACTTTTTCTTTTCTCACCTATAAAAAGAGGGGTCCCCTCCTACTTTTAAACTCACCCATATCCTACCCTTTCCTCTAAGCAGAGTTCTCCCAAGAGACTCGAAGGGTATCTCTTCCATAACTTCTTCGTCCGAGCTCCGATTTACAATTCGTCAGCGGATACGGGATCGTAACGACGAGGCATAACTTTAGAGCTTGGATCCGTTGACATTAATTCTACCTTTACATTCTGACTTCCACCTGAGGAGGTTTTTACTGGGAACCGACATAAGTGATGGACACCGACAGACGTCTTCTAAGGTCGATTCGGGGGGGCGTTACGATCAGAACCTGTTAAGGTAGGGATCTTACCTTCGTCTCTCTAATTTATGCATCTTACGGGGTGGGTGTTCTCTTGTTTATGTGAAAAACTTTTGAATCGGTTTAATAAAGATAATAACTGACTTATATAATTGGGATGGGATGTTTTTGAATGTTGTTACATTATTTATATCACCTGATATTATATTGTGAATTGAATGATCTTCTACATACTGAAAATCATGGTCGTTGGGGGCCTTTGCATATGCAATTAAATGTTTCGCTCTTCTTCTGGATTTTCTTATGAATGGAAACAATGTGGTATGTGGAAATTGGTTAATCACATAAAGTTGGCTGTTTAAAATCTGGAACCCTTGTGTGATCACCCAGTTTAAACAAAACATAATAACGAACATGTGGGTTTTGGCTTGGTTACTAGTGTGTAAAAGGGAGCGGTGAATCCTGGGTTGTTACGAATAGAACAGGAAGTAGGGATGCGGTAAATGATGTTAAACGGGCGATGATTTGGCACGTTCTTTGTTTTGTGGGTTGTTGTGGATCGGGTGGGCAGCGGGGCTACGATAAATTGTATTAAAGGGATAATGATGTATGGTGCAGTTGTGGTTATAGCTGTTGGCAGCGGGGATGCAGGGATTGGTTTGAATGTGAACGGACTATGAGTTGTGAATAATAAATAAAAAGTGGAAGAGTTAATGAATGGTGGGTCATGGTAGTGGAACGAGATTAATAAAAAATGGGTTGGTTGGCTGATAAGAAGGGACTTGGTTGTGTTGCTTGTGTTTTCCTAACATTATTTGTGTATGGCAGGGATATGTTTTACGAATGATCGATGTGGTTGGTTGTGGATAGTTTCCCAGTAGTTAAGGGGCTAAATAAACTAATTTTGCGGAAATGTGAAAACCTAAATGGGTTTGGGGTTGTTTGTTGTATTCATGCTTCGTAGTAGCAGTGCCAAGGAACTTGCTCAATTTCTTCTATTTAGAAGCCATAGGTTGGGCTGTGTGTTTGGTATACATATATATATCTGTATCTTTTGTGTTTATCGCACCCCACCCATGTTGAGCACCTAGTGTCGAACACTCCCATTTCATGGGAGAGGGTGTTTTCCCTTAGTTACATGATCATTCCTTATCCTTCATTCCTAAGCTGTGATGACTTGAGGCGACCTTACACCTAAGACTCTTCAGGTAGGTTTCTATTGGGGTGGTTTTAGCCCAAGACTCTTCGGGCAGGTTCTACTGTTTCACAAGAATCTTCGGGATGAGGCCCAGGTGTGTGCGGGTGGGATACGTGGTTGTGAGGCCCAGGTGTGTGCGGGCGGGGAGAGTGTGGCAGCATTAGGACGTTCGCCGTTAGGAAGAGCATCTAACTAAATGGAAATAGTGCAGCATAATCAATAATCTTGTTCCTATATAATACTACCTGTGGTGATTTTGTTTTTGGTGAGTGTGGCTGGTTAGGTGGGGTGGATAAAATTCCTTGCTATGTTTCTTCTGTTGTTCTCACGGGACATTAGGATGTCTCCCCACTTGTACACGAGAGATTTAGGTTTCCCTACTGAGTATACTTGTATTCTCACCCTGCGTTTACTTTCATGTTTCCAGGAGGACTACCAGGGCCACACGGGACCCTACTAGTCAGACAGTTAGAGTTGTTGCAGTTGATGTACTCTTGTTTTCTTTTCGTATTGTACTTTTTAGATTTATTTTACTTGTACTTTGTTTTAGAACTATTTAAACATGCATGTGGGATTGGTTTGGGTTTATTTCTATACACTTGTTCTATTCCTTTTTGGTGGTTGACTTTTCCTAATTCTCGATATTAAAATAATAAAAGGGTAATGCCTCCCATATTTGTGAAAACTCGTACCCTTTGTGCTAGTCGCCAACCCGGGGCCTACTGAAGGTGGGACTCGGGGGGCTCATTATCTCCCTTTCACCATTCCCAGCTCAGGAGGGACATCTTTGGTGGGAGGGGGTCATGACATTTAATTATTTCAATAATGTATAATAATATTTATATATAATGTTTATTAATAATATAAATATATATAATTGACAGATTTTGGAAATGGAATACACTATTTATGGAGACAGTAGGTTGTATATATGCATGAATGTTGTTTATTTTTTCTCATTTTATTGAATGAAAGTAATTGAAGGACATATATGTTCATATATATATATATATATTAAATTACTCTCATTTTTCATACATTTCAAATTTATTCATAATACATATATTTTTATAATCATTCTTGGATGGTGAACGTAGAAGATGAGTGTCATCGCGTCGTGGAGAAGGTACACCATACATACACAGAAGCACCGATATCATTTATTTAATTGTTAAAAAGTTTATAATTGGATAGAATGAGAATTTTATATAAATAATATCATCTTATTCTAATTATTTAATTCATTTATATTCATCATCATAAAAATCGAATGTAGTAGTATAGATGAAAAATAGTTTACACCAAAGCATCGAGACAGTAAGTTGTACGTAATCACGGATGGGGATATTGATTTTTATAGGATGTGTAAAAGGAGAAATAGGGTTGTTCCATAAATATTAAAAAAATACCTTCATATAGTATATTTGGGAGTTATTATATTAGAATGGTAATAACAAAGGATGAAAAAGTAGATAAAGAAATAAACATTGAAGGAAGGGATACAATGATTAAATCATATTCAGGTGACTCTATTTTATTTGTAGAAAAGGACTCCATAAATTGGATTTATACCCAAAGGGTGACCTCTACGATTAATTGACAGAAGACTTTAAGAGGTTTGAGTTAGGATTTTCTGAGATAAAGGGTGTGGGAGTTGTGAATAAAAGAGAAGGGAAGTTACCTTTTATAGAAGATGTGAGGGAAACATTTGGAAAGTCTTGAAATATTAATTTATTATAAATTTATATTCAGATTATAATGTATAAAAAGTGATTTATTTAGAGGATAAGATAATGAAAGGTCAAAATTATCTCATCCAATTGGTTTTAAAGAAGGTTAGGTAGTGAATTTATCCTCCTCTATTGGCTTTAACCATTAGTTCATTTAGTTAACCCTTACCATGTCCTCTTGTATTTGTATAATATATGGTAAAAATAGTTTCTATAAAATTACAAGGGAGCCTCAAGTGAATCATTAGTAAAATATTTAACACTATTTTACTATGTGGGATGAATATTAAATTTTTATGATTGTTATATCATTTTATAATATTGTGTTTTTTTTAAAAATTCATTTATGTAATTTTTACACTATATGGTAATTGTTTTTTCATAATGTCCTAAAAACATGATTCCTTCAAAAATAATTAACACCTGAAGAACTTGTCCATTTTCTCCAAAAAAATCATGTATTTCATCAAAAAGATAATATTTCATTAATTTTTATAATTATAATATCATTTATTTTAATCATTCATAAATAATGTAATCATTACATCAACATTGTGACATAATTAAATTTATTTATTTAATGTATAAAAAATTAAAATAAAATACCATGATGTCAGATATATTTTTATATTTAAGATCACTATTAACTGTCTAATATAATATTTATAAAAACAAAATAAACGTTTTTTAGTTTGGAGATACATGCCTGTGTTTTCATTCAATTTTCATTAAATTAATCAATATAAATGCTCATTATCACCCTCCATGTGGATACATCGGGTCCCAAAATTGACCTAAATTTGCTTGTGGTCCTAAATAAATTGTGCAATAGGATTATAACACGTGTAATTCTAGTTTAATATTATTATAATGTTAATTTTACCAATATTTACATGATTTTCCCTTTAAACATGGTAAATAACATCGATTTATGATGTTATTATTCATAATGTATAAAAATAAAAGGTACATTTTTACACAATTTGGACTATATGATTCCAAATATGGAATCCATATATTGAAATTCAAAACAAGAATCTTCGAAAAATTGAAATAAAATTAATTATCATTTCCAAAACTAGAAAGTTGGTTTTTAATAAATAAAAAATAACAAAAGATTGACATGTGTTTATTTTAGACTTTAATGTGAGATTATATACAACTAACAATATTTTATTAAATGATTAAAATATAATCTAATTAAACATTAAAACCAATTAAATGGAAAATAAAACTACATAGATAAAATAGATGAAAAGTCAAATTGGAATTAAACTCGTTATTTCCCACTATTCATTAAAATGTGGATTTTATCAAAACAATACCCAAAATATTTCCAAAATAAATTTTTATGTCCATATTCTAATTAAGAATTTTATTTCATTATATTGGATATATAAAAGTTTCAAATATTTAATTTAAAAATGCTTCGCCATTAAAAGGATGAAAGGCTCATTTTCATAAAAATGCTTCTTTTATATGAATAATTGAATATATCATTATATTATGTCAAAAAAACATGTAATATGAATGATAAATGTATATGGTATATAATTTATTTTTGAAATGGGGTCAATACTACATGTAAACTTTTTTTTAAACGTCTAGTTTGATATGTCACAGGGGATTCGAACTCGGCATTTCATGTAGTGCAAACTAATACGATGATGTATGTTACAAAAGATTATATTGGTGTACTGTACAACATAAGATATTGTTTTTTTTAAATAAACATATCAAATTTTCTTGGGGTGTTACATTATCTCCTCCTTCAATAAATTCCAATTTTAAAATTTCCAAATTTTGGTTCTATATAAAGGTTTTATTTTTCACAATTCCTTTATTGAAATCCCACTTTGAAAAAATTGGTCGATAAAACTTCCACTATATAATAGAGAGGGGAATGTAAGATTTTTAGCCAGGATTACTTTTAATAGGATTCCATGTAGAAAAATATGGATATGGATGAAAAAAACATACAATCATGTTATGATGGAGAGAGAGAGAGAACACAATTAGGAAAAGGTTAACAACAATAAAGTTATACTTCTGGTATGATCAAAGGGGCCATTTGATTCATCACCAAATAATGTACTAGGAAATCATTTTTTTTTCATGATTGAACCCCTAAAATTTAAGAACACCAAAAGAAATAATTACTCAATTTCATTACAATCTCATCGTTGGTAATTCCATGAACAATTTCCACTTCTTCTCTTATTCAACGAAATGATGTTGAATTTTTCATTCCTAAAGTGATGGAAGATCATGTGATCGATAAATATATTAATTTGTCATTCCATTTGACACAAAAAAAATGTTAGCACTAGTTAACCCATATGAATAAGTTCACATATAGATGGATTATACATTAATCTAACTAGAATCAACTAAAATTTAACTTATAGTATCCATAAATGGATAACCTACCAATCATTCCAAAAACTGAAAATATAAAACATTAAAAATAGGTGAACCATATAAACATGGAATATATCTGCAATATCTCATATGCCAGTTCATGGTTGTTACATTCAAAACATGTGAAAATATTAATCATTCATTCTCTTGAGTCACAATAACATCATGAATTATCAGAAATACATATCGAAAACAAGTATTCCTCCTTGTTACAAAAAATAGTGGATTATTCCTTAAATCCCCAAATGTTGTATACTTCATCCATGATTGAATAATACTATTTCTGAAAAATTTATAATTTGTTCTCAAGAAACTATCATCATCCAATTTATTTATTCAAATCCAACATATCTTTTTCCAAACATCATTATCTGAACATAAGGAATATATTAAATATTATCATTACCTTAATCTTATGTTTTCCAAATATAATCTTACTATTAAATCTATTTTTTTTCATTATAAATATTCAACATATTCTTGAAAATAATTAGTGAAAAACATAAACCGAATAATCCTTATATAATTCACTATACATAATTAATATATCCAAAAACATAAATTCTAAAATCCTTCATGTTTAAGGGATTTCAGGTAAAAAGGCCATGGTTTATATGAGGATTATTTTTTATGGGAACTGAGTTGGGTAATGCCCCTGATTTCCACAAATGAGACATTAAACTCCATAACAATTAGTCACTCAACAACCTTATTCCTATAGAGTTAACATCTTCCCCAACATTTGAGGTATTCCTCAAGGTTCTTCTTCACTTCTTCTTAAAATGTAGTAAGCTAGCTCTTCATTCCATTATTCTTCATAAAATTTTAAAATTTAGAAATGTTCATGTCACTCTTAAGAAAAGTGTTTGAAATTTCATCAATGATCACATTCTTAGTCATATTTTGTGATAATAAATTAAACTTAATACCAATATACTTCTCTGTAATTATTATCCGATTTTTTTTCTGTAAATCCCTTGATTTACCATCAAACTAAATTTTAATCCAATTCCCCCTTGATTCATCCATCAACTAAATCAGAAAGCATATGGTAGAAACTCATATCATTAAAGATAACCAAATGATCAAGGGAATGTACACTCACTCAATAACATCTTAGGTTTCATCCTTTGTTATCCATGATTGTTACCAAAATTCTATTGGGTTCTTATTCACTTATCCTAAAAGCCTATAGTAGGGTTATTATCCCTAATATATATTTTCTAAATACATTTCCCGGGTTGGTTTTAAAAATCCATTGATAAAAAATAGTAACACCCCGACCCTTGATGCCCTGAGCCAATACATTATTTTAATACATTTTCATGATTTTAAGGAATCTATTATAAAAAGAACAATTAGTTTAAAAGTCATTTAAAATAGATTACAAACATGAACATTATATTACAATTCCTAATATGAAATATACAATAGGTAATTCTATGATAACAACATTATTCCCAAAGATAATCCATGTATATCTATTATAAAAAACATCATAGAATCCTATTAAAATGAAACATAAGAAATAAGTGATCTCAAATGCTATGTTTTGATAAAAAACATAGAAGAAGAAATAAAAAATTAGCATAAACATTCTTGGAACGATACATAAGTAAAACAAAATCCTTTTAATATTTTATATTCAACATAATATGGATAGAAAAAATCAAATAATTCCATTCAATCATTCACATGAATATTCTAATAGTTAAATAATCAAATGTAAAATAAATAATTAATCTCATAATTAGGGAATATATAATACCATACATCTTACCAACTACATCAAGCCCACATGCCCGGACCATACACAAATATTTTGTCAAGACCTTACACCAAGATAGTTGTTTGTATCATAATAATAACTGATTCATCATGGGGATATATTTAGCCCCATCCTTCACTTACTATGTCTAATACATTCTTCATTTGAAAAGGGTGATACATAACTTAAACACTCTTATTAAAACTAACAAATGAAATGATAATAAATGAACCAAAAAGCATGAATGGTATTAAAACAGAACATCAAAATTGAAACATATCATAATCCCTTCACCACACTACGGAAGACTATATCATAATAAATCAATCCCAATTAAGCATAAAATACAAAAAGGATGTATACATAGATGAAATTAATCTAATAATACCACTAAAAAGTATTCCGAGAAATTTCATTTTTTTACATTAAAAACATTATAATTCACACAAATTAAAAAAAAGGCATTTAAAATGTATGTTTTTAATTAATTTTTCTAATACCACAATGAATCATTTCAATGTAATTAACATTTTAAAACTTTAATGTCCATATAAACAAATCATTAATACATTGTTATAAAAAGTAGACATTAAATAGAAGTATTTAGAAGTATTAATCATTAAAACATTTATAATTATGTTTATGTTAAAGTGTACCTTACATAAAACCTTAAAAATATGATTTTAAAACATTTTAATGAAACATGGTCATGAATTATAATCATATTCAAATAAACACTTATAAATAAACAATCTCGGATAATAATGAGATTTCAAAATTTACCCTTACCTTAGGTCCGATATTCCCCAAATGTGTCTGAAACACCTCTATAATGGTTTATCAGATATTAAATACTAATACCAGAATCAATATAATATTCTGGATATCATGTGTGACTCTTTTGGTACTTTATATTAACAATTTACTAACAATTATAAGTTACTGAAACGTTTTGGGTAATAATCCATTTGTTTATCATAAGGGGTTTGACTTTTTATTCATGATCACATTAAATATATCATGATTTAATTACTAATAAAGTGTATAATATTATTTATTTATAATTTATATTCATAATATAATTATATTTCATGGATAGATACAAGAAATGCAATACACTGTTCATGGAGTCGGTTGGTCATACGAACGCATGAACGCTGTTTTTGTTTTCTTATTGTATTGAATGGAAGTAATTGAATGAAACAAATGTATATATATATATATATGTTATTAAATTATAATTAATATAAAATATATTCCATAATTATTCATTAAATATATAATTTTATAATCATTCTTGGATGGTGATCTTAGAAGATGAGTCTCATCGCGTCACAGAGATGGTGACCCGTATGTACACACGAGTGATGGTATAATTTCCTTAACAGGTAAATGGTATATAATTGGATGGAATATAAATATTTCAGAAACAATATCTTTTTATATATATTATTTATGTCATTTATATTCATCATCATAGACATCGAAATGTTGTATAGATGAAAAACAGTTTACACCACATAGTACAGACGATAAGCCTTATCTAAACACAAATGGTGATTTTTATTTTTATAGGATGGGTAAAAGGAAAAATATTATTTTCCATAATAATAAAAATAATCTTAGAATATATTTGATTCAAGAGTTATTATTTTATTATGGTGACAACATTGGAATGGAAAGTATAAGATGAAATGTACTTTGAAACAATGGATAAAATGCCAACCTCTTCTTTTGGTCACTCCTTTGGATTTGCAAATAAGTACTCCATAAGATGGTTTTCTACCCAAGGTGAGGCCACTAGTATTAATATAAGTAATATGGGAGGTGTTTTGGGTAGGATCTATCCAAGATAAATGGATTTGGATGTGTCAATAATGGAGAAGAATAAGTACCTTTTATAGGAAAGTTGAAGGACACTTTATGAAGGTCTTTAAATATTAATTTATTACACATTTATTTTCGGTTTCTAATGGTTCCAACGTGATATTTAGGGAATTAAATGATTATGGGTCTAAATAATCTCAAACTATAGGTTTTAGACATGTTTAGTACTTAAAGTTAACTTTATCTGTTGGCATTAACACTTAATTAAATAAGTTAACATTTACCATGTATTTTTGTATTTGTCTAATATATGGTCAATATAGTTTCTCTAAATTTCCAAGAGAACCTCAAGTGGATCATTAATGAAAATATTAAAACAATATTTGTAATTTTGAAAAATTGATGATATTTATGAATATTATATCATTTAATTAAATTGTGATTGTTTTAAACAATTATTTATATCAATTTTGACACTATTTAGTAAATGATTTTTGTTAAAGTAATAAAAATATTATTCCTTAAAAAAACTCATCCATAACATGATATTTTCTTAAAAAAATTATGGATGGGAACAAAAATCTCAATATTATATAAATTTTGATAATTATGTTGACATTTGTTCAAATCATTCAATAATACGGTAATAATAACATCATCATTGTTTCATAAATAATTTTTTTGATTTCTAAAAATTATAAATAAAATAAAATAATTAATGAAATCATTGTATATATGTAATTAATATTTATAGTCTATAATATTATATACATAAAACAAATTTATACGGTTTTAGTTAGGTTATACAGGTTTATCTTATATTTCACTATCCTTTAAATGAATCATTTTAAAATGTTGTTATCACCCCCAAGTGGATACATAATGTCCTAAAATAGAGATAAGTATGATCATGTTTGAACATATATCATCCAATAGAATTATTAGACATTTTTGGATTGTTTTCATTTATTATAATATTATGTTTACCCTTCTTTTCCTGATTTACCCTTTAAAAATGGTAATTAAAAATAATTACTGAAGTTAATATTCATAATATCCAAAATTTAAAGGTAACTATTTACATAATAAGTAATTTATATTTAAAAAAACGGAATCAATTTTTCCAATTTCAAAACACTAAATATTAGGAAATTAATTTAAAATTTATTCATATAGTTAAATCCAGAAAGTGGGGTTTTAAAACGTAAAAACAATCAAAAGATTAAAATGTGTTTAGTTCTAATTTCAATGTAAAATTACATATGCTGGACAAAATTGTGATAAATGATAAAAACATAATAAAAATTCACATTAATACAAATGAAAAGTAAAATCTGACTATATAGATAAATTATATGAAAAGGTTGTTTTTCTATTAAAATGTTGTATTCCCAATATTAATTTAAATGTGTAAATTTATAACGAAAATATCAAAAATTTATCAAAAATAAATATTTATTTCAATTTTCTAAAAATGAATTTCATTTTGTGAAATAGAATTTATTAATGTTTCAAATATTAAATTTAAGAAGGGTTCACCATTAAAAGGTGGAAAAAGTGCATTTTTTTAGAAAAGCATATTTTATCTGAAAAATTGAATTTTTTCATATATTATCTCTAGAAAAAAACGTAATATTAATGTTAAAATTAAATGGTATATATATATATAATTAAAACAATTCTTAATACTACTCATAATAATATTTTAAATAGCTAGTTTGATAGGTCATTGTGCACTTCAACTCAGTGTTGTGTGTACCGTAGGCTGAGATTTGGTTGTGTGCAGTGCAAGATTTACTTGGTGTAGAGTACAACACAAACAATTGTATTTATTTTTAAGAACATACTATGGAATCTTGGGTTTTTACATTATCCCCTCCTCCAATAAATTTCATCCTCACAATGTTCAAATTTGTTTTTGGTAACTATGAATTGATTATTTAGAATCGATTTATTGCAACCCCACATCGGAAAATTGGTCAATAAAACTTCTACTTTGAAATATGGAATGGAAAATTAAATTTTTACATGAGATAACATATACTCAGATTCCACGTAAGAAAATATGGATATGGATGAATGAAACTAACGATCATGTTCTAAGGGAGAGTGATAAGGCATATGATTATGAAAAGGATAACAACCATGAAGGTATAAATATGTGATGATTTAATGGTCAATTTGATTCATCATGAAATAATATTCGAGGAATTTTTTTTTGGTTTTCAAGATCCTTTCCCTAATTTTGAAGAGCATGAGATGAAATAAATAATTGATTTCAGTATAATCTCACTATTGGTCATGGAAAGAATCATTTCCACTTTATCTCTTAAGAAAAGAAATGATGTTGAATTTTTCATTCCTAAATTTTTCGAGGATCATGCGATCTATAAGTTGAAATATATGTCATTATATCTATCTTAAAAAGAATGATATAACAACTTACTAGACATTCATAATTGCACCAATAGAGAGATAATACTTTAATATATCAAACGTCAACTAGAGTATATCTTATACTCTCCATAAATGGATAATAATTCAATCATAAAAAAACTAAGAATCTACTACATTAAAAAGAGGTGAACTAAATTGACATATCATTTATCTCCCATATATCATTGGAAATATTGTTTTTGTCACATTCCGAACATATGAACACATTCATCATGTATTCCATTGAGTCATGGTAATAACCTGAATTATCATACATCCTTAATGAAAACATGCTTGTTTCCTTGTTCCAAAACATAGTGGATTTTTAATTATGTCCCAAAAAGTTGTATACATCTTCCATCATAGCATAACCCCCATGTCTAAATATCCATAATTAGTTCTCAATAAACTAACATCATCTAATCTACTTATTTAAATTCAACATATCATTATCCAATCATTATTATATTCACATAATAAACACATTATGTTTTCTATTTACCTTAATCATATGTTCTGGAATTATAATCATTCCCTTAAATCAATTTTCTTGTCCATTATAACTATTCAACATATTCATGAAAATACTTAAACAAAAACATGAACCATATAATCCTTGTATAATTAATTAATAATAATTATTGGATCCAAATACATACATAGTTCTGTCTATCCAATTTAATTGTTGTCATTGAATAGGCTCTTCATTGGTTCCGATGTAGATTATTATGTCTAGGAATTTTGTTGTGTAATGCCCAAAATATCCACATTAGAGACCCTAAACTCAATAACAATTGGCCAATATATGACACTTTCCTACAGAGATAACATATTCCCTTCAATATGAGGTATTACTGAAGGTTAGTCTCCCCTTCCTCTTGACATGTAGAAAGCTGAATCTTCATTCCTCTATGATTCTTCAAATAGAACATTTATAAATATTCTTCTTCCTCCTATGCAATGTGTTCTGAATGTCATCAAATATCACATTGTTAATCATATACCATTATAAATGATTCAAAAAATCACAAAATATTTTTCGTTAATCATTATCCGATTTTTTTTTCAATATCATCATATTTTCCATCAAACTCAATGTTAAATAAATTAGATATGGTTTCCTCCATTATATAAGACCAGAAACCACATTTTTAGAAGCACATATCAATGATGAAATCCACATAATCAAGGGATGATACATTCATTATATATCTTCTTATATTTAATCATATGTTATCCATGATGATTACCAAAATTCATTGGGGTCTTCTAAACTTATCCTCAAAATCTATCTTTGGGTTATGATACCAAATATATATATTCTAAATCAATTTTCAAGGTTATTTCTTAAATTCATTTAATACTTACTGTAATTCCGAGAACCCAGAATCCCAGAGCCGGTGCTTCATTTTATTACATTAGCATGATTACAAAGAATCAAATCTCAAAGGGCAGATCATTTTAGCAGTCTTGGAAAATATATTACATTCATGAAAATTAAATTATATTTTATAATGTAAAATACATCATAGATAATCCTTTAATAATTCTATTATTCCCCTAGATTAATCCTATATATCAATAATAATATAATTGTTGGAATCCTGGGAAAATAAACCATAAAAAATGGGTGAGAATAGATGTTGTGTTAAGATATTCAATATAGTGGTAGCAATTAATAATAGTCATAAACATTCAGGGAAATATACTAAACTAAAATAGAAGCCTTATAGGACATTATATTTAGAATAATATGGAAGGAATAAATCGAACAATGAAACATAATGATTCACATGGATATATAACTAGTCTAATAATCACATTTAAAATAAATAACTAATCTCATATTGATGAAATGTATAATGCTAGACCTATCTACCACTACGTTAAGGCCTTGCGCCATGACCATACACAAGTATACTATCATGAAGTATTCCAAGGTGTTATTTTTTATCAAACGACACACTGATGCATCGAGGGGCTATAGCGGACCTCACCCATTACTTACTAAGTCCAATATATTATTCATAAGAGAAGGGTGAAACATAACACAAGCACTCGCATTAAAAGTAACATTCAAACTATTAATACTTTAACCATAAATAATGAATTGTATGAAAATAGAACAACCCAAATAAAACATGTCATAAATCCATTAATATAGTATGGAACATTGTATCATAATATATCTATCACTATTAATCTTAAAATCCAACAATTTATGTTGAAATAGATTAAAATAATTTAATAAAATCATTAACATTTTTTATAGAAATTTTCCATTTTTTTAAAAAATTTAACGTAGAACAATTTATAAATGAATACATTTAAAAGATTTTTTTTTATCAAAGTGACCCACACCACAAGGAAACTTTTGATCAGAATTAACATTTTAAAACTTTTGTGTCCATATAAAAAAATCGTTCAGATCATTTTGAAAACATGGACATTAAAGAGAAATATTATATGTATAAATCTTTAAAATATTTATAATGATGTTTTGTATAAAGATTAATTTAACTAAAACCTTAAATGTAGACCTTATGAATTTTTTTTTGAATCATGGACATGAATGATAAACATGTCCCAACAAACTGTAATACATAAACAATCTCAGATAATAATGAGATTTTGAAATTAACCCTTACCTTTGGTTAAATATGCTTCGTACATGTATAAAACCCCAGTATAATGTTTTTAAACATATTCTTAAGTTATGTCATAATAAAAATAATATTTAAGACATCATATATGATTCTATTATGACTTTAAATTACCCGTTTGTAAACAATTCCTTATTAGAGCTACATTTCGTGTAATAGTCACTTTGTTTATTTTACATATTTTGAATTGTTATTCTTATTATTTTACATATATAATGATTTAATTACATTGAGAATGTAAAATATGATTAATATATCATATTTATTCATAATATAAATATATAAAAATCAAAAATATATGAAATGGAATACTCCGTTCGAGGAGACAGTAGGCCATACATACACATGAATATGGATTCTGTTTTCTTGTCATATTGAATGAAATAATATGAATGACATATATATAAATACATACATACATATATATATACATATTATACCTATATAATTAATATTTCATATATTTTTCAATTAATATTAATATATAATTTTTTATAATCAATCTTTGATGGTGAAGGTGGAAGATGAGTCTCATCAGGTCATGGAGACAATGAAGTGTATATATGCATGAGAAACAATATCATGTCTTCAAAGGTTAAATAGAATGGAATTGGATGTAAAATTAATTTTATGTAAATAATAAAATGTTTTATTTGTTTTTTAAGTCATTTATATTAATCATTATACGCATTGAAATAATGTATAGGTGAAAAACAATTTCACCATAGTGTAGTGATGGTATGTCATACGTAAGCACGCATTGTGATAATTTTAATAGGATGGGTAAAAGGGGGAATAAGGTTGTACCATAATCATAAAAAAATTATATTATATTAGTGTAATGATTTATTATTTTAGTTTGGTAACAACATAATATGTATTAGTAGAATAAAAAAAGTTCATTGAATGAAGGGATAAAATTATTACCTCTTGTTTGGTTGTCTCTTTGGATTTGAAGAAATTTACTCCATAAGTTGGTTTCTGGCGCAAAGGGTGACCTATAGGATGAATTAAGGGATGTTTGTAGGAGGATTGGGAAGGTTTTTTCCATGCCAAAGGGCTTTGGGGTTGTGAATAAAAGGGAAGGATAAGTCCCCTTTTATAACAAACGTGAGAGACACTTCAGGAATGTCTAGAACTATACATTTATTATAAATTAATTTTCATCTTATAAGGGTTCAAAAGTTATTTATTTCTTGGATAAGATGAGGCAAGGACTAATTCCTCCCAACCAATATATTTTAGAAAATATTTGGTTACAAATTTAGCCTTGTAATTTGGCTTTAACCCATAGTTAAATATGTTAACCCTTACAATGTCTTCTAGTATTTATATATTATATGGTTAATATTGTTACAATAAAATGAAAAATAAAACCTCAAGTAAATTATTAATTAGACTTACAACACTATATAAATTATTTGGTATAATCCTAGAATTTTATGACTGTTATTTCATTTAATAAAATAGCGTTTGTCTCAAAAATTCATTTATGTTAATTTTGACACTATTTAGTAGTTGTTTTTTGTTAAAGATGAAAAAATGTTATTCCTTCAAAAAAAGATCTAACTCATCCATAACATGTAACTTTTGTCCAAAAAACTCTTTTTTACATAAAAAAACAAATTAATTTTATTATGATAATTATAATATCATTTATATAAATCATAAATTAATAAGATAATCACTATATCATGATTGTGTTATAAATATATTTATTTATTTTATGTATAAAAATTATAAATAAAATAAAATGTTGTGTGAAATATTTTCAGATTTATAATTAATAATTACAGTTGAATATGTAAATTATTTTTACCAAATTAGTGTTGTTTTAGTTTGGATATACATGTTTCTGTTATATTACCCTTTTCATTAAATTAAACATTATAAAAGGTAATTATCACCCCAATGTGGCTATATGGGGTCTTAAAAACGACTTAAGGATGATAATGGTGAGAAATATATCATCCAATAGGATTATTTCATGTGTTAGGGTAGTTTTAATTTATTATAATATTATCTGTCTACCCTTATTTAACAGATTTACCCTTTTACCATGGTAAATAAAAATAATTACTGATGTTACTATCCATAATGTTAATAAAAAATTCTATTTACACAATTTTCACCTTATGTTTCCAAATATGGAATCAATATTTAAAAATTCAAATCATATACTTTGAAGGAATTAATTTAAAATCAATTCTCATTGTCAAAACTAGAAACGAGTTTTTAAGAAGTCAATATTATCAAAAGATTAACATGTGTTTATGTCCAATTTCATTGTGAAATTAATTACAATGACCAAAATTGAATTAAAGGATAAAAAATACAATTAAACAATAAAAAATATAAAATTAAAATCTAACTTCATAGATAAATCATATGAAAAAGATGTTTTGAATTAAAATGCAGTATTTCCCACTATTCATAAAAATATAGATTTTATCTAAAAAATACAAAAAAAATTATCAAAAACAAAATTCTATTTCCCCTTTCTACAGAAGAATTTTATATTTTTCAAATTGAATGTATAATAGTGTCAAATATTGGATTCAAATATGTTTTACCATAAAATGGTGGAAGAACTAATTTTTTGAAAAACACATCGTTTATCTTAAAATATGAATTTGTTCTTATATTATGTATGTGAAACACATTTGATAAAACACAAGAAATTGAATTTATTGGAAGAGAAGCATATCATGGAATCTTTTTTAATTACATTATCTCATCCTTTAATAAATTTCTTCCTCTTAATTTTTAAATGTGGGTTTGGTAACAAAGGCTTGACTATTCAAAATCACTTTATTGAAATCCCACATCAGAAACATTGGTCGATAAAACTCAAACATTAAAATGGAGAATGGAAAGTAAGAATGTTACCCGAGATTACATATACTATGATTCTATGTAGAAAAATATAAATATCGAGGAATAAAAATAAGGATAATTTTCTAATAGAGAGTGATAGTCATCATGATTATGAAATAGTTAACAACCATAAAGGTCTAAATATAAGATGATCTAATGGTCCATTTTATTCATCAAAAATATTGAAATAGGATTTTTTTTGTTTTCATGATCCTTTCCCTAATTTTGACTATTATGAAAAGAAATACATACTTGATTTCAGTACAATCTCACCATTGGTCATGCCTTGAATTTTTTATACTTAATCTTTTATTAGAATAAATGAAGTTGAATTTTTCATTCCTAATGTGATGGAAGCTCATGAAATCCATAAATAGTATTACAGGTCATTCCATCTATGTGAATAAAAAATGTTTGCATAGGTTACCACATATGTATAAGTCCACATATAGTGAGATAATACATTAATATAAAAAACTTATACTGGAGTATAACTTATACTAACCATAAACGGATAACCTTTCAATCCTTCCAAAAACTGAAAATCAATAACAATAGAAAGAGGTGAACCAAATCATCTTAGAATTTCTCTCCCATATCTCATATAGCAGTTCATGGTTCTCACATTCCAAACATGTGAACTCCTTCATCATGTGTTCTCTTGAATCATGAAAACAACCTAAATTATCAGAAACCCTTATTAAAAACATGCATATTTCATTATTAAAAAAAAATAGTTCATTAATCATTAAGTGCAAAAATTTTGTATACATAATCCAGGATATCATAACCCTCTTGTCGAAAAATCAACAATTTTTTCACTAGAAACTAGGATAATTCGATTTACTTATTCAAATAAAAAATATCCTTATCTAAACACCATTATCATAACATAAGGAATATATTATGGTTTATCATTACCATAATCATTTTTTATCCAAATATAATCATACCCTTAAGTCATTTTTCTTGTCCATTATAACTATTCAATATATTCTTGAATGTCCTTAGTGAAATACCTAATCCCATTGCTCCTTATATGAATAATTATTCATAAATCTTGGATTTAAATATGTAAATACTTCAATCCTTATAATTCAATAGTTGGCATGAAATATGTACTTCCTTGGTTTATATTTAGATACACAGGTATTTGTCTGAGTTTGGTAATTACCATGATTTCAAAATATGAGACATTAAACTTCTTAACAATTTGATATTATGTGACCTTTTTTCCCTAAGAGATAACATCATACCCTCCATTTGAGGCATTCCTCAATGTTATACTTCCCTTCCTATTAACATGCATGAAACCAAATCTTCTCTCCACTATGCTTCTTAAAATAAGAACATTAATATATATTCATTTTTCTATTATGAAACGTGTTAGAAAAGTCATCAGTTATCATAATGTTAATATTTTATCTACATAATTGAATCAACATAACAACAATATCATTCTCTCTAATAATTATCCAATTCTGTTGCTCAAAATCACCAAATTTTCAATAAAACTCAATGCTAATAAAATTTATTATAGTTTCCTCTGTTAACTAAAACCATGAAACACAAGGTGAGAAACACATATCATTGAATAAAACCACATAATACAGGGATGTTAACTTCAATCTATAATATCTTTGGTTTAATCCAATGTTATCTGTGATCATTACCAAAATTTTTGAGGGTTCTTCTATACTTGTCCTTAATGACTATCTATGGGTTATGATCCCAAATATATTTTTTCTGACTCTATTTTATGGTAGTTCCTAAAAATCCTTTAATAGAAACTATAACGCCCCAAACCTAGAATATTAGAGCATGTACATTATTTTTACTACATTTACATGATTACATTGAATCACATACCTACAGAATGATAAATTTAATAGTCAGGGAAAATATATTACATACATGAACATTAAATTAGAATTTCAAACATAAAATACAATATAGATAATCTTTTGAGAATTCCATTATTCCCCTATCATAACCACTGATATAAATTATAAAAAACATCTTGGCATCCTGGGAAAATAAAACGTCAGAAAGATGTGAGCTCAGATGCCCAGTAAGAACAAACAAAATAGAAAAAAGCTATAAAAAATAATCATAAAAATTCAAGTAAATGTACAAAACCAAATCAACTTCCTTTTAAAACATTATATTAAGTATTATATAGAAAGAAAAAAAATCAAATAATTCAATTTAAAACTTCACAATAACATTCTAGTTGTTGAATAATCACATGTAAAATGATTAAATAATATCATAATGAGGGAATTTGCAATTCCAGACATCTTCAACACTACATCAAGGACTCATTCCAAAACCAGAAGCAAATATTCTATCAAGGCCTTATTCCAAGACACTAGTTTGTCTCATAATAACTACCGATGAATCGAGGGGGTACAAAAATCCATTCCGTTCACTTACATAATCCAATACATTTATCATATGAAAAGGGTGATAAAAAACATATAAACTCTTATTAAAACGAGAATAAAAAATGTTAATACTCTAACCATAAACCATGATTTGTGTTAAAATAGATCATCCTCAGTCAAACATATAACAAACCCTTCAATGTAATATGTAATACTATATCATAACAAATAAATCTCTATTATGCCTAAAATGTAAGATACAATGTTTATTTAGATGAAAATAATATAATAAAATTTTTAAATGTTTTCAGAGAAATATCACTTATTATCTTGATAACATTAACTATCGCATAATTTATAAAAGAAGAAATTTAAAAAGTTTTTTTAATGAACATTTACAATACCATTTTGAATCTCTTGAAATGAATTAACATTTTAAAACATTTATGTCATTATAAATAAATCATTAAAACCATCTTGAAAACATTGACATCCAATAGAAGGGTTTGGAAGTATAAATTATTACATACTTTATAACAATGTTTTGGTTAAAGATTACCTTACATAAAACATTAAAAATATTTCATTTGAAAATATATTTAATAATGTTTGACGTGAATGATATATATGTCCTAGAATACATTTACAAAAAATTAATCTCATAAAATAATGAGATTTTTAAACTAACTCTTTCCCTAAGTATGGTATTCATTACATGTATAAAACTCTTATTGAATGTTTTTAAACATATTAATAACATATATGATATTAAAAATGATTTTTATATACGATATATGATTGTTTTATGTATCTATATTACCCATTTAATAACAATTCAATGTTAATGCAACATTTCGGGTAATAATCGGTTAGTTTTTTGATGTGTTCTGACTTGTAATTCAGGATCATATTACATAGATAATTATATACTTACATAAATAATGTATAATATTATTTATATATCATATATATTCCTAATATAAATATATATAATAGACAGATATATGAAATGGAATACACCATTCATGAAGACTGTAGGTCATACGTACGCATGAACGTTGATTCTATTTTCCTATCATATTGAATTGAAGTAAGTGAATGAAATATATGTAGATACAAACATATATATATATATATATCTATATAATTCAAGTAGTATTATAATGTCATATATATTATATTTATTCATCATATAAATATTTCATATAATCATTCTTGGATGGTGAAGTTGGAAGATGAGTCTCATCACGTCATGGAGACGGTAAGTTGCACGTACGCACGAGCGACCAAATAATTTCATTAATTGTCAAATGGTATATAATTTGTAGGAATATTAATTTTAAAGATATAATATCATGTTATATTTTTTATTTAAGTAATTTATATTCATCATTATACCCATTGAAATAAAGTATAAATGAAAATCTGTTTACATGACAACGTGTAGACGGTAAGCCGTACATACGCATGCATGATGATATTGTTTATCATATGATCGGTAAGAGGAGAAATAATGTTGTCTGATTATCATAAAAACATCTCATCATTAGGAAATGGTTTATTTATTATTATTTTTTGGTAACAGCATAAGAATATTATGTATAAAAAGAAAAGTACTTTGATGGAAGGGATAAAATGATTACCTCTTCATCAGGTGTATAATTTTGAATAGCACAAAGGGACCATTAATGTAGATTTTATTTCCAATGGGTGGCCTCTTGTTTGAGGTGAGGTAATATTAGAGAAGTATTTGGTAGGTTTTCGTATATCCAAAGGGCATTGTAGGTGTGAATTAAAGAGAAGTAGAAGTCCCTTTTTATAGGAGAGGTGAGGGACACTTTTGTAAAGTCATCATATATAAATTTATTGTAAATTTATATTCGGTTTCCAATGGCTCAGATGTCATTTATTTCGCGGTTAATATATGTATGGTTCTAATTATTCTCATACAATTGGTTTTGGATATCTTTATGTCATGAATTCAACCTTATCATTTGGCTTTGACCCTCAGTTAAATAAGTTAACCCTTACTATTCGTTCTTGTATTTTCATACTTTATGGTTAATATTGTTAATATAAACTTCAAAAACAACCTAAATTGTATCATTAATTATATTTTTAACCTTATAGGAGACATTTGGACGAATCTAATATTTTTATGACTATTATATCCTTTAATAAAATACTGTTTGTTTTAGAAATTCATTTTTGTCAATTTGGACTCCATTTAGTAATTGATTTATGTTAAAGAAATAATTAATTGATTCCTTCTAAAAATTCATTAATACATCAATAAAATGTCATATTTGTCCAAGAAATTCATTTATGGAATCCAAATACTCAATTTAATTTTATTTTTATTATTATAATATAATTTGTTTCAATTATTCATTAATAAGATAATCACAACACAATCATTGTGTTAGAAATAAATTTATTTACATAATTTATAAAATTTTAAAATAAAATACCATTATTTATTAAATATTTTTAGATTTATAATGAAAATTTATAGTTGAATATATCATTGATATAAACCCAATTGAAATTGTTTTAGTTTGGAGATTTATGATTATCTTATATTTCTATTTTCTTTAAATTAAACATTATAAAAGTTCATTATCACCCCCATGTAGCTCCATGGGGTACTAAAATTGACCTAAAGATACTAAATATTGTATATATATCATCCCATAGGATTATGAAACGTTTTTGTATAGTTTTATATTATTATAATATTAATTTTATACCCTTCTTTACATGATTTTCTCTTTAACCATGATAAATAAAAATATTTACTAATGTTACTATTCATAATATCCAATAAAAAAATGTTTCTATTTACACAATTTAGAACTTTTCATTCCAAATATAGAATCCATTTTTCAATGTTAGAATCAATAAATTGGTACATATTAATTAAAAATTAGTTCTCATTTTCAAAACCAGAAAGCAGGTGTTTAAAAAGTAAAAACTATCAAAACATTATGACGTGTTTATGTTAAAATTCAATTTAAAATTACATCCAATTATCAAAATTGAATTAAAGTATAGAAATATATTTATACTACACATTAAAACCAATTATAATTACAATGTTACTTTATATTTAAACTAAATGAAAAAGCCATTTGGATTTAAAATACAGTATTTCCCACTATTCATTAAAATAGGGATTTTAAAAGGAAAATACCCAAAAAAAAATTCAAATGAGTTTTTTATATACCGCATATAACGAAGAATTTAAATTTTTCAAAATTAATATATAAAATATTGAGGTATTGGATTGAAAATGGGTTCACCATCAAATGGAGAAAAACATGGATTTTTTTTAAAAATACATCTTTTCTCTAAAAAATTTAAATTGTCTTTATGTTATGTCTAAGAAACACAGAAAATGATTTTTAATAAAATATGTGATATATATGAAATTCAAAACGTTTTTAATTATACTCATAACTATTTTTTGAATGGAATGTTTTATAGGTTCGGGGGTGCTCGAACTCAGGGATGTGTCTAGCGCTAACTAAGATGGTATTGAGTGTAGCACTAGATTACCTTAGTGTAGTGTACAACACTAGATAATTATTTTATTTAAAAAGATACATACTGTTTAATCTTAAGATGTTAAATTACCCCCTCCTTTGATTTTTATTTCCTCACAATTTTCCTATTTTGGTATGGTAACTATCATTCGATTATTCAAAATCCCTATAATGCAATCCCATAAAAAATCGGTCAATAAAACTTATAATTTAAAATAGATTATGGAATGTAAGATGGTTACCCAAGATAACATATATTTGGGTTTCATGTATGAAAATATAGATTTGGATGAAAAAAATAATGATCATCTTTTGATCGACAGAGATAGAGAACAATATTAGGAAAATTTTACCAACCATAAATTTATAAATATATGATGATTCAAGGGACCATTTGAGTAATCAGAAATGAATATAATAGGATTTTTTTTGCTTTAATGACCCTTTCCCAAATTTTTATAAACATAAGAAGAAATACTTAGTGGATTTCAGTACAATCTCATCATTGGTCATGCCTTGAACAATTTTCAAATCATATCCTACTCAATGAAATGAAGTTAAATTTTCCATTCGTAATGTGTTAGAAGATCAAGTGATTCATAAATCGAATGATAGGTCATTTCATATGTCTAAAAAAATTATTCATATATCATCACATATGAATATGTTCACCTAGAGTGAGAGAATACATTAATCTAACAAACTTCAACCATAGTATAAATTCTAATTTCTATAAATGGATAAAATTTCGATCCTTCAAAAAAGAGAAATTATACAACTTTATATATAGGTGAAGAAAACTATAATAGCATTTATCTCCCATATATCATAGGGTATTACATCATTTTCACATTTCAAACATGTGAACACCTTTATAATTTATCTCTTGAGTCACAGTAACAACATGATTTATGAGGTATCCTTATTAAAAACATGCTTGTTTCCTTGTTCCAAGACATATTGGATTATTAATTATGTCGAGAAAAGTTATATACATAATCTATTATAACATAACACTATCAAAAATGAATACATAATTGGTTGTTAAGGATATATAATAATCCAATTTACTTACTCATTTACAGCATATATTTATCCAAACATCACTATCCCAATATAAAGAATATATTAATTATTATCATAAACATAATCAAATGTTCTCTAAATATAGTCTTAACCATAAATCAATTTTCTTATTAATTATTACTATTAACCATATTCTTGATATTCCTTATGGTGAAACATAAACCGAGTACTCCTTATATAATTCATTATTCATAATTCATGATCCAAATACATAAATACATCATTCCTTCTAATTTAAGTGTTGGTACGGAATATGTCCGTCCTTGGATTTGATGTTGATTATTATGTCTAGTCAATGAGTTAGTTAATTCCCATTAATTCTATATATGATACATTTAACTCCATAACAATTGTCCATGACTATATTCCCTGCATAGATAACGTATTCACAGCCATTTGAGGTATTCCGCATTTTTAATATTCCATTCCTCTTAACATTTAAGAATCCAAATCTTCATTCCACTAAGATTTATAAAATTTGAACATTTATAAATGCACATCTTCATTTTATGAAAATTTTTATAAAAATCATCAAATATCACATTTTTAATCTAATATAGTGATAAATGATTTAGAATAATCGCAATATCTTTCTCCCCAGTCATTTTCCAATTTTGTTTCTCAAAATAACTATTTTTTCCATCAATCCCAATGAGAATCCAATTCTTATTGGTTTCCTCAATTAACTAAGACCATAAAGCATTGGGTGAGAAACTCATCTCATTGGTGAAAATCACATATACAAGGTAAGGTGCATTAAATATATAAAATCTTAGTTTTAATCCAAGGTTACCCGTGATCGTTAGCAAAATTATTGGCTGTTGTTGTATACTTATCCTCAAATTCTATATTTGGGTTCTGATGACAAATCTATGTTTTCTAAAAAAAATTCTACATTGTTACAAAACATCCTTTAATACCAAATATAATTACTCATCCCTCGAAGCATAGAGGCGGTGATTTATTCTAATATATTGGAATGATTACAAGGAATCTAATACCAATAGACTGATTAGTTTACTAGTCTTGTTAAATAGATCACATATATAAATATTACATTACAATTTGTAATATAATATAAACCATAGATATTCCTTTAAGAATTCCATTATTCCCTTATGTTAACTCTATATTTTTTATTGAACAATTCCTATAATCCTGAGAAAATAAAACATAATAAATAGCTGATCATAGATGCTTAGTAAGGATAAACAATATAGTGGATGCTATAAAAAATAAGCATAATCATTCAAGGAAAGTTACAAAACTAAAACAATAGACTTTTAAATAATTATATTTAGCATTATATGGAATGAATAAATAAAATAATTCAATTTAAACATTTACATTGATATTATACTAGTCATATAATACCATGTAACATCAATAAATAATCTCATAATGATGCAATACATTATTTTATATATCTTAACCACTACGTCAAGGACTCGTGCTAAGACCATAAAAAAATGTTCTGTCCGGGTATTATGCTAAGACACTACTGTGTCTCATAAGACCTACCGATTCATAGAGGGGCTATAGTGATCCCCACCAATCACTTACTAAAACTAATACATACTACGTTTGAGAAGGGTGAAACATCACATAAACAGCCGTATTAAAACTAGAATACGAAATGTTAATACATTGACCATAAAACAAGAATGGTTGTAAAATATAACATCCCCAGTAAAACATATAAAAAAACCTTCAATACAAAAATTGAGATTGTATCATAAAAACCCAATCTCAATTTAACATAACATCAAACACTGGATGTTGACATAGATGAAAATAATATAATAAAATCACGAAATCATTTTAAAGGAAATGACCATTTTTAACTTTGAAAACATTAAAAGTCAAAAAAAATTATGTAATAATACATTTAAAATTCGTTTTTGAAACATATTTTTCCAAAAAAAACATTGATTCTTTTGATTGGAAATAACATTCTATTACATTTATGTCCATATAAAAATAATTAAAACCATTTTGAGAATAAGGACATTATAGAAAAGGGTTTAGAAGTATAAAATGGTAAAACATTTATAGCAAAGTTTTGGATAATGAGTCCCTTACATAAATCTTTAAAAATATTCCTTTTGAAAATACATTTATGTAACATGGACTTGAATGATAGACATGTCCCAGTAAACACTTATATATACACAATCTTGGATAGTAATGAGATTTGAAAATTAACTGTTACCTTAGGTCTGATATTCTTTGTATGTGTCGGAAACTCCATTATAATGATTTTAAACATATTATTAACTTATATAGAAATTAAAATAATATTAATTATACTCTATATGACTGTTTTATGTCTCTATATTACATGCTATTTAATAATTCAATGTTAATGCAACATTTCAGTTAATAATACCATTTTTTATCATACATGTTTTGACTTGTTATTCATAAACATATTACATATATAATGATTTAATTACATCAAAAATGAATAATATAATTTTTATATCATATATACTCATAATATAAATATATTTAATATATAGATATATGAATTGGAATGTATCGTTCATGGAGACGGTAGGTCATACATAAGCATTATCATTGATTCCATTTTCTTATCATATTGAATAGAAGTAAGTGAATGAAATAAATGTGTGTATATATATATATATTATTCATGTCGAATTAATATTTCATATATTTCGTAATTATTCATAATGTATATATTTTTATAATCATTCTTTGATGTTGAACGTGGAAATGATGAGTCTCATTCCGTCGTGGAGGCGGTAAGTCGTACGTACGCACGAGAGACGATATCCTTCCCTTAAGGAATAAATGGTATAAAATTTGATGGAATATGAATTTTAAAGAAATAATATAATGTTATATTTGTTATTTAGTTCATTTATATTCATTATTATATCAATATAAATAATGTATAGATGAAAAAACAGAATACACCATGGCTTGGAGATGGTAAACCGTACACAATCACGCATTGTGATTTTTTTTCAATGGATAGGTTAATGGAATAATAAGATTGTTAAATTATCATACCAACATATCAGAATAAATTATACGATCGATTTATTATTTTATTATGGAAAAAAAACATAAGAGGAATTAGAAGAAGAAAATAAATTAGAAAGAGGGGATAAAACGATTACCTCTTCTTTGGGTGTCTCTTTTTCATTTGAACTATATGTACTCCATATGATGGTTTTCTTCCCAAATCGTTGACTCTATATTTAGTTGATATAAGTTGGAGGGATGTTTGGGTAGGGGATGGCAAATCCAAATGGTTTTGAAGGCGTGAAAGTGTTGGAAAAGTTCCCTTTTATAATAATGGTGTGGGACACCTTAAGAATGTCTGGAAATATGAATTTATTATAATTTAACTGTAGGATTATAATTACATAAAATTAATCTAATTTTAGGATAATATGATTATGGGTGGAAGAAATCTCACCCCATAGGTCTTAATCAAGCTGAGGGCATGAATATAACATTATATTATAGCAGGGTTTTTGTATAGTATATACAGAATATAGGTACCATAAAATATCTTGAAAACCATAAGTAGATCATTATTGTAATTTTTCACTATCTATGTCATTTGGATTAGTTATTTATTTTTAAAGATTATTATATCTTTTAATAATATAGTTTCTGTTTTGAAAATTTATTTATGTCAATTTTGACACTATTTTGTAATTGATTTTTAGTGAAGTCATAAAAACATTATTTCTTCAAAAAATGAATTAACATATTCCTAAAATATAACTTTTTGAAAAAAAATAATATATAGAATCAAAAATAACAAATTACATTTATTTTTTTAATTATAATATAATTTATTTCTATCATTCATTAATAAGAAAATCACTACATTATTATTTTTTGATATATAAATTTATTTATTTATTTTGTAGAATTTATTAATTAAAAACCATGATTTATGAAATATTTTTTACGTTTAAATAGCTATTTATAGTCTAAGATATTATTTATATAAAAAAATCAATATATTTTTAGTTAAGAGATACATGATTATGTTATACTTCCCATTTCATTAAATTAGTCATTATAAACGGTCATTATTACCCCAAGAGGCTCCATGGGTTCTTAAAATCTACCTATAGATGCTCATTGTTGGCCATATATCATTAAATAGGATTATGAAATTTGTTAAGGTGTTTTAATATTATTATAAAATTATTTTTTAACCATATTTAACTGATTTATCTTTCAACCATTGTAAAAAAAATATTTACTGAAGTTACTATTCATGAAGATCAAAAATTAAATATACCTATTTAAAAAAAATTTAACATTTAATTACAATGTAATTATTTTTTCTAAATTGAAAACAAATATTTTGAAGATAATAATTTCATATAAATTCTTCTTTTCAAATGCAGAAAGCAAGGTTTTATGAAGTAAAAACTATCAAAAGATTAACATGTTTTTATGTCTAATTTCATTCTAGAATTACATCCAATAAAAAATATTTGACGAAATGATAAATATAATAATTCAATTACACTTTTAATCCAATTAATTTTACAATATAACTTTACAGATAAATTATATGGGATAAAATTTTCTAATATAAATGCAGTATTTCTAACTATTCATTAAAATAACGATTTTATCAGAAAAACACAAAAAATGTATACAAATTAACTTTTATGTCATGATTATAAATAATAATTTCATTTTGTAAAATTATATATATAAAATTTCAAAAATTAGATTTAAAAAAGGATCACCAATAATTTGTGGAAAAATGCAATTATTTTAAATACATATTTTACCTGAAAAAATTGAATTTGACATTATGTTATGTCAAAGAAACAGATAAGATGAATTTAAAATATATAGAGGGAATATATAAAATAAAAAATGTGGTTAATAATACACTTAATCCTTTTTTAAATGGTTATATTGATAGGTCATGGTGTGCTCGAACTCGGTATTGCGTGTAGCGCATGATAAGACAGTGTTGTGTGTACCTCAATCTTATCTTTGTGTAGCGTACAACACCATCTAATGAATGTGTTTAAAAAGATCTATAATATAGAATATTGGGGTGTTAAACATGATATAAATAATGTAGTGATGTTTTTAAACCCATTTAGTAGAGTAAAAAATGTGCTAATACCAAAATTTATTTAGTGGACATATTCACGAGTTTCTAAAAATTTTAATTTCCCACACATTGGAAGACATTATATTTTTCAAAAATTATAAATAAAATTATTTATTTATTTATTAAAAATGTTTCTATATCCAAAAAAAATCATTGGTGGGATATGAATATACATGTTTTATTATGTTACCTGATCCTTCTATGATGTATTATCAAAAGTAATTTCAATATCATATGATTTCGTACCATTCATTATATTCACTAGAGGCCACTCCAACGTTGTCATAAAAATAATATGTTCCCTCGATGGAGCCTCCCCAAATTTATTTTTCTAAAGGGATGTGGAATGGTTTGATTTATTGGTGGCTACTGTCACCAACCATCTAGTGGAAATAGATATTAATGTAGAAGGGACTGGAAGTTGGAAAAAAATTTAGGATCTACACTCAGACATAAATCACCAATATCAATAATTTTCTCAAATCAATTTTTACGGTATATTGAGATAAGGATTCCCAAAATATTCCATCTACAAAAAATATGAGTATTTTTTCATGTAATATTAAATGTGTGTGCCAAATTTTTATCCAAAAAGAGGTCCTTTTTTCATAAGGTTTTTAACACTTTAATTTGGGACTTTTCTTACATTACATCAGGTGTGCATTTATATAGGAAATTTTCATATAAAATACTATATATCATAATTATTGAATCATCAATGTTCCAATAATATTTCAACCTATAATGTGGTTATATAGAATGATTTTGGTGAAATGTTTCTCACATTTTTGGTTACTAATAATTCTCATAATTATAAGAAATCCCAGTGAGTGGGACTATGGATGATCATCAACATCAAGAAATATTTATGTTCATTATTAATTACACTATTGATAAATCGAGAATGTTATGGAATCATGATATTTCTAGATTGTGGGAAAATTGATGATTGATAAATATGATTAGAATAACATTCTATTGTGTAAAATGAAGTTTCATGTGGTGTTGCAAATGGATAATATTTTATTGTGTATTTGTGAAATATATGATTTGTAGTAGATGCGAAATCTAACAATGTGGAATGTAATTCTGTTTCAAAAAAAATTGTCTTTAGAAATTTGATTCAAATAAATCATTCAAGAGAAAAATACTGATATATATAGGATACTCTTATGATTATATAAGAGTCCATGAATCAAAAGAAAAATCCAAAAAATAATATTTCATACTCTTAATGTGAAAAATTCATCATTGACGACTGACTACATGAAGACCCTCAATATCCTATTCTCCCAACTCACAATGTCGGGCTATAAAATTGTACATATTTTCCACGAAAATAATCTTCTTGAGTTTTTTCCATATTTTCATGATCACCTCTTCCTAAACCAAATCAAAAATATCTTTATAAATATGATTCTCTTAAATGTTGTTGGTCGTGAGTTTCTTAAAGAAGAATCTTAGGGAATGAATAAGGAGTATAGAGAGAGATTTTTGAAGTAGGAAATGGATATATTAGCGGATAGAGAAAAGATAATGGAGTGTGGTTACAGTGGGAGCCAAATAAATGGATGTATCAAGTTTAAGAGTAAGAAAAATAAGTTCACATGTTTTAAATGTCAAGAGAAGGGGATTATAAAAAATGATTGATATAATATGAAGAGGAAGGAAAATTTATGTTATGTAAATGTGGTGAATGAATCTATGAATGGAGATATAAATGTATGTGAAGCACCCTTGAATTCTGAAAGATGAAAAAATTTCATTGATACACAAAGAATGTAGTCCAGAGAAATATGTCACATGAAATATTGATGATTGTAGTTTGATCATTATGAATAATTTCTCGAAGGGTTTTTTTAACAATGGAGTAATCACACTATGATTAATATTTGATTAAAAACCATCATAATGACGGTACATTATTTTTTTTTGAATCATACAGGGAGTATGTCTTGTGAAGTGCATGAAGAAGAAAGTATTTTCCAAGGGGTGTGTTTATGATATCAGATACAAGTATCACGCTAAGAATGGATTGATGGGAATTGTAAAAGGCATGCTTATCGAGACTAATGTGAAAAAATATAAATGAATCTGTATGTTCTATTGGGTGAAACATGAGTTGTTGTGAATATAGTTTTCCATCAACTACATCGATGGTCAATTTTATGAAATCCAAGAATTTAATTGTAGGCTAGATGTCGAATGAGGACAAAATAATCATACGAATCATATTATTTTTCATGGTATTAAAAAGGTATCATTTTTAATTTGTGATAAATGTATTTTGAGAATGTTTTATATGTTAATAATTTTTTGGTCAACATGTAGAAAAATGATATCATAAATTAGACCCATTCCAGAATTTAGAAGTCACTGATTATATAACTATTAGTTGAATGCTACATTGTATCAGTAATTTATTTCTATTTAGGAGATTATGGATGTATTCAATAAAGGTAGAGTCATATGATTTTGATTATTCAAAAGGGTCGAATCATATAAGGATCATTATTCAAGAAATAATTTCAAGAGTTTGAGGATTGATATTGGTGGTGAATATTAAAGATATGAGTCAGAAATATTTTTTCATAGGAATTAATATAGAGATAGTTCATGATGTAATACACTCTTTATCTGAATATAGTGGAATAGAATATAAAAAGTACCATGTTGGATAGAATAAGGGCGGGGTTGAATAATTTAAGAATATCCAACTTATTTTGGGAAGAATTGGTGAATACGGTATATTATGTGGCAAACCTATTAACTTCAATGGAAATTGATTGAAGACACCTATAGAGTGGTAGTCTAGTAATCCCACTATTTTTTATAGGTTACATACTTTTTGATGCCATGTATATGAACTTTTTATGTAAAAGGAAATAAAAATGAATATTGGTGATAAAGATAATGTATCATTTTGGGGTACAAAATATGTTTGAATGGGTATTGTTTTCTAAATCCCATATCCCAAATACATATCATCAATATATATATATATATTTATAATATAAGGTTAAATTATGAATTTATGAATACGTGTATGAAGAAAATAAATAATCTACACCATTAAAGGTGGAGGAAAAATCATTGGAAGAACTATTTTCCTCTGTGGCATTTCTAGAGCATGATGATCGTGTAACAATTGATTCTGGGGTGTGATAGTAGACTCTTCAAAAACAAAATTTAGTTTGTCACGTATAATATGCACTGAGATTGGTATTTTTTAATTTTTAGTTATATATAATGGAGAGCTATCTTCATTTTTGGATGTTACCTAGAGTCTAGATATATGATCTTAGATTGAGGCAGTGGAGTAGGAACATGAATCCCTAAACACAAATTGGGCTAATATACTATTTAATTAGCTCGTTAAATCAACACTATCTACCAAAAATGTTCCCACTAATAAAAATCATGTTGTAAAGGACTAGATGGAATGATATCATGATTGATTGGTTCCTAATGTATATGATCATAAGGAATGTATAGATATCAATGGTATATTTCTCTTATTTTTGTAAAAAATCATTTTTATATTTTTGGTGATATGTTCAAAATATAGTTGAAATATCAGTCAACAATATTTGATGATTGTTTTGTTAAATAGTAATACTCTTAATGAAATCTATATAATCTTACGGAATTATTTTATAAAATATAATAATGATAACTTGGTTATCTGTTTGAATAAATATAATTACAGAATCTTTCATGTGTTGAGATTTTTGGAATATAAAATTTTATTCCTATATCATAATCCTTGGATATAACGGTCTTTATTTAGTTAATTTATTCCATTCAATTGGCTTGGATGGTAATTATTTCTACATTATTCTATTTTATGTGGATTACATATTGGTTCCCCACCAAATAATGATCATATCCAAGAAGAAAATTCACATTTAGTTACATATATTGATATGAACGAATTGGAAACTACTAAAAAGATTCTTGGAATAATGATTTGTAGAGATATAATGATTCAAAATATTTGGGTCTCGTAGAATTATTACATTTGTAATGTCTGGGAACAATTACTAATGTAAACTTATAATTTAATATCTAGACATAATCATGTTAATTATAATTTATTCTATATGATTGGTATTAGAAGTGATGGAGTGAGTATGAAGATATCTCAATATTTGTATTCATCCATTGTGGAATGTATGTGTTCATCATGGTTTTTACTAGACTATACATTACAAATACAGTGTTATATGTTATTGAGTGAATGGGGAATCCATGATGGGAGCATTGAAGAATAGGTAATTATATCATATTATACATAAATTAGACCTCAATTATAGAATTATAATATAGTATATTAGATTTTACAATCAAAGGAATTGTCTAATTAAATTTTATAAGTGATTATGACCATAAGAAATCTAATAATTTGCATATGTTCACCCATTTATCTGGATCATTGAGAAGTATTTAAATGTTATAGTTACCTTTTGTTTTATCCATGGTTGATGTAGAGTTATTTTTCACTCCATAGTCTTGTAGAGAAGAGATTGTGATGATATGGTTATTGGAGGATCTCAATAAACAATGGGGGAATAATCCTTTATTCGATAATAGTTAGATTGATATTCACATTGAAAGGAGTGTATATATTTTTTTATATTTGAATCATATTGGGGTAAAATATAACTTTCATTGATATTTAATGGAGTATGGATGTATGGAAATGACGGTAATTGTCAATAAATAAAGAATGATAGATTAACTGGTGAATTTGGTTATCTCTGATATGTTCAGATGGTGTGGATCATTGAGTGTCCTTGAGGTGATGTTGGAAACATGGTTTGGAAGATAGAAAGGTTTTTTGGGGATGTGGTTGGTACCAAATAAAATCTCCATGTGGGAGATATATCATTCGAATTCATCATTCCATGGATGGTGTTTCACATGATATATATGTAAGAGGGGTAGGAAGTGGAAGGATTGGTTGGTGTATGACCTCCAAAACCACCTAGTGGGATAGAATAAGGTAGTAGTAGTGTCTAGTAGTATCCTATAAAATTATTCACTGCCCTATTATAGATAACAATTCCATTAGTTATTTTCTCCCATCAGTGTATATGCCATTTTTTATTTAATATTCTTACACAATAAGGAGTTATTTTTTCAAGGGGTTTATCTTTATAATATAGAGGGAGTGTTTACGTACTATTCTCCCATGGTGAGATTCTTATATTTTCAAATGTAAATCTTCTCAGTCAATTTGTGTATTTTTTCATGTTACTTTGGGTTTCCATTTATTTCCATATTTTCTCAATTTATTTTACCTCAATGTTACAAAAACAATATAGGTCCAATAATCGTTTATCCATACACACTCTTATTTCCTCATTGGTTCCCTCATTTTCCCCCAATCGATGAAAAATAAATTCTTTATTTGATTCCACTAATGATTATGATGTTTAAATACTCACCACTGATTTTGTGGGATCTATTTTATTCACGTACTCTAATGGAAGCTACTCCCTTTGGAGGGTGTATTTTTCTTAAAGGATATGTATCCTATATTTATTCTAGGTTGTACACATTTATTTTTCATGTATGAATCATTATTGACTTTTTTTGTCAATTGGAACCTCTAAAAAATGTGGATACAACCACCTATTGTCTGTCTCACCCTTGGGTATCTGGAGTTTTCTTCAAGGTCAATCAACTCGGCGATATACATATATTACTGTTGAGATGTTATAAATTGTTCCTTAATTTTTCATGAAGTTTGTTTATTGTGGTATTGTGATATAATTCGGGTGACTACCTTCTCAAACTATAGGAAAAAATCATTTGGGGGGGGGGGTTGAGGAGTTTGAACCATCACCTGAAATAAAGAGAATGGATTAGATATATGATATTACTTATTTCAAGGGACATCACTATTGTTAGAGATGCTTTTCCAAGAGAAATTGTTCAAAACATTATATTTAAATAATAAACATGTTTTCCTATGGTGGTACCAACCATGTAATACAATAACTAAGGATTGGAGAATTCAAACATGGACTAGATGATATAATGGCAACTTAATGATTGAGTATCACCTACTTCATAAAAATAAAATCATTTTTTACCTCTGTGATTATCCATCATTTTTTATATGTGTACATATACCTATAAATCAGGTTTCTGGTATGTGTTTTATAATTATCAAATTTTTATGAAAAAATATCTTTCTATTTCTGTAGAAAATTATATTGTGATCACATATAGTGATCCGCATCCATATTTTCTCTATAAAAATCACCATCACTAGTATCAAATGGATGTTGATGATATTTTTTCTTCTTCTGTGCGAGTATCCTGATCTACATCTGATAAATTTCAACAGTGGAGGGAAAAGATGAATTTTTTAGATATACACAGAGATTTTATACAATTTCTATTAATTTTTCCTTCTCATGATTTTTTATTTTTTCCTTATAATTTTTTAAAACATAGAATCTTATTTACCCTCTCTTAAGGTGTTGTAAAAACAAAGAAACCCATTTTTATCAATTTTCAGTCATTATCTCTCCAATTTTCCCACCTATTATCATGACACATACCAATTTCTCATATCAACATCCCTTACCACATCTCCTATTGGATAATATTTTATCAAAAAATGCCTTCATAGTATTCTAGTATCCCTCTAGGGTCATATATCTCGTATATTAAAAAACATTCTTCCATTATTTTGAAATTAAAAAAATGTAAATTGATATTTTGAAAAAATTTAACGCTCTAACTTCTGAATAAAATAATGGAGTTTAAAATTTTTGATAGCTACATATCAAATATATCATCATATTATTATTGATCTTATATTTCATATAGTGTTGGACAAGTATTGATCCAAAATATGATTAATGATAATTATAATAACTATTGTATACACATTTCACTACACCTTCTCACCCAATAAGACATGGACATCATCGATATTGGCAATACTGAGCCAGAGTCAAATTTATTTTAGTTAGACCATCGTAATGTTCAAATGAAAACTCTATTGGTAAAATTGATGCTTGATATTAATGATAAATCCATCATATATAAAGGCCTAGATGAAGATACATTTGAAAAAAATTGCCTCATCAAAATCATCAAAGGATATGTGGGATAATCATAATAGTGAATTAAATGGTGCTAATAAAGTTACAATTATACTATATCCATCATTATGAATTGAATTCGAATATATGTTTATGAAATCATCTGAATCCATTTCTAGGTATCACACTCATATAATGGTTATACCGATCCAATTTCCTTGAAATGGGGAAATAATTCTGATACATGAGTGTGTGAGAGAATATTTTGACTCTTAGATCAAAAATATGAATACATATTTATTCCATGGGATGACACCAACATCTTATATAAGGTCATTTTCAAATAAAAAATGGGCTCAATAGAATCCCACAAATTAAAGTTGAATCTATAGAGTGATACCAATGGAGTGGGGAGTGCCCTACAATCAATGTTTTATGTCAAAAACTATAAAAATGAGAATGTTGGGAATATCAAAGTAGATGAGGTAAAGGATTCATTGGAAAATAATAATATTCATGTAGTTAAGGAAGTGTTGGAAAATATCCAAAATATAAGATTCCATGGATATCAAAAACATTCTCTAGGAGAACCAGGGAAAATTATATGGGTATAATTCAACAATCCACATCCAACATAAAAAATAGTTGTTCAATGCTATAGTTTACCAAATATTAAATATTTCAGATGATTGTTATATTTATAATCCCATGGGGAATTACATCAAGGAGGAACATATTGATGAATAAGGACATATTCGTGGTGATTGCCATGTTTTTATGGAAAAAACATTACCATAAGTCCAAAGATTGTGGTATCACGAATATGAATCTAGAAACCACATGATAAGTCAAAATCACTTGTTTATATATATATTTGAGAGGGGTATAGGAGAGAATTAATTCTAAAGTATCTCAAAAATACTTTTTCAATGAATATGAGATATTCTAGTTATGAATAAACATGATTATTATGATTTCATTTGTGATGTCTACTATGTCCCTGATATGATGTCCCACATCATTAGTCATGGGAAATTGGTGGAGAAAGGCATTAAAAAACAAAAATAAGAATCAAATGGTGATATTGAATGACAGTAAATGGTTTTTTACAAATGTATTTATAGAAAATAACTACATGTTTATTATTATGATCTAATATGATGTACCATTATGTATGAATATGGAACGTGATGATAATGATTGGAAATGACATCTCAGGTTTGGGAAATTATAAATTGAAAAATAATGATAATTTTATGAAAATTTTTGGTGATAAATCTTGAATAATTATAATATCGATTAGAATATTAGAAATATTTGTTATATACACACAACAATGAAATAACATTGAAAAAGGCCCAATAAGAAAGGTGTTTGGCCACTGAAGAAATTCCACACTGATGTGTGAGTTACATTGAATCCATTATCAAATTAATTAAAGAGGTAATTTCAAGAATTTATTATTTAATGTAGTAGGAAAAAATTGTATACAATCTCATGATGAATTCATAATTTTATAGAGTCTATAAAAAATATCACGGTTCTGGTGAAAATTCAAAACAACCAGCTTATTAATGAATTGCAATGTGATCGAGGTGGGAGGTACATCTCTGATTTTTTATGATTAACTCAAGAAAAATTGAATTTAAAACCAGGTTATATTGATTTAGAAGACACAACTCAATATATTTGATGAAAGGGAACAAATCAAACTATTATCATTATGGGAAAAACTTGTTGAATGATAAAAGAGTGCCCATGATATTTTGGTAAGAAGACGAATAGTTATTAGTGTATATCCTAAATTGATTCATAACAAAAACCTAGGAGGAAATTATATATCATGATGAATAGAGTCTCAAAATAAAATATTAATCTATATTAGAGTTTAAGGTTCCACTTCCAATGTTAGGATCCAATTAGAAAAATGAATAATGCTCTAGGATTAGGGGTGATGTGTGTACTCATGGGATATGAATATTGAGTAATGAGATATCACTTTAATAATCCAAAAAAAATATTGTATTTATTTGTGATATTATCTTATATGGTAAATATAATTGAAATTGGAATCAATATGATGATTCAAAATAGATACAACTCACTCTAAATGATTAATAAATAATTGAAGCACCACAAAAGGAGGAATTATGAATTGAAGAATAAAAAATATGTGATAACCACATACCCCTACATTAGTGTAAACTAAATTATTAAATTATACTTTATATCCCCATAATTATTAATTATGTATAGATATAAATGAAAGAATGATAAAATTAATGGATTATGATAATTTTTATTATATCTTGGAGACATCCAATACTGTCAGATTGGTAGAACCGAAACCCAATACAATTTGGAGGAATGTGATATAAGAGGATATCCATTTCATTGATGTAACCAAAGAACGTAATAAAAAGTAATTAATTAATTATGGAGAAGCCATTGCACCAATTGATGAACCACATGGATATGCGAAGTAGGATGATTCGAATGTTTGGATAATATGGAAATCATGATTAAGATGAATTCTAAGTAATATACTAATTTAAAATGGATGAATCATGTTATCTAGTTTTTTAAAAAAATCATGAAGAATATAATCTATGACTTATCAACATGTAAGGAATTAGAGGATTGTGCAGAACCCACTAAAAATAAAATATTGACTTTTGTTTCAATATTTTCCATCAATTATTTTTTTATGTGATGGTATCATAATAAATAGGATTTGTTTTATGTGTGGAATGATAATAATACTTGATAAAATAAAAAAATTCTGCTAAAATTTATATTCTGATCGCCTCCATTGATATGAATCCATAATTTCCCGAGAAATTCACCCTTAAGGATGTGGTTCCATCTCATTTTTTGACATTATCACTATATATTATACAATAAATATATTCAAATAGTATATTTAAGGATTATATATTCCAAAAAATGATTCAATTAGAGTTATTTCTAATGTTTTTCGTATTTTTAAACCTGGTAATGATAGTTTCGTGTGTCTTCTAGTTTGGGATCCTTGTCCCCCTCATAAATTCATTAATAAAAATATGAGGGAGGGAGAGATAAAATTTAAAAAAAAAGAATTTTTGTATGGGAATGATTTATCTAGTTATGTGTATGGAAAATAAACTAAACATCAATTTTTGTCCCACATTCATTTGATCATCCCATTAGTATCACACTAGATCGGTATACCTTTCGAAAATTCTATGAGTCCACCATAACAACCTAATCAAAACCTAAATCTTTTCTCTAGTGTATTTCTTAGTCATCAGTTACAGTATAGGAACTATTATCCACTAATTTATTATAAAATTATGAGAATTTTATTATTTGATAATGGGAAATGTTATTTTTTATTTGCTTTATAGAGAAAATTCATTTTAACTCAGGTATTATGAATTATTTTGACATATTTTCAGAAAAAAAAATTATCTTTTCATGAATAGTGAGTAAAATTTCCCAGATTCATAATGTTGAGAATACCAAACCAAAACTCATTAATTTTTTATAAGGGAGCATGTAGGGTAATTTAATTGATCATTAAACTAACATGGAATACTTATCATCATGGGGTTGTTTATATAGAATAAATTAGTCATTAATGATGATAATGTAACATCCCAAGTAATTAATGAATAATATATATTTTTATCTATGTCTATTATGAATTAGATAGTGTTTTAGAGGCTTGAAATGAAAATAAATCCAATCTTAAGCATGGAATACACTATTATTTTTAAAAGATTGTTTTACTGCCTTTTAATGGAAACCCATTTTTAAATCTATCATTTGGAAATTTTATAAGCTATGTTTGTCAAAATAAACTTATTCTTTATGATTGGGACATCAAAATTTACCTTGTGTGATTTTTTGGTATTTATCCGAAAAAGTACATTTTTTTAATGAATAGTGAAAAATGTTGTATTTTAATTCAAAACCTCGTTTTAATATAATTTATTTATATGATTAGATTATCTTTTAAATTAGTTTTAAAGTTAAATTAAATATATATTCACCATTTAATCCAATAGTGGTCGTTGGAATCAATTTCACTTTGAAATTGGACTTAAACTACTGCCAATCTTTTGATACTTATTGTTTCATAAAAACACGCTATTTGTCATGACAGCGGGAATTAATTATTAAATTAATTAATTTGACTTATATGATTTTAATTTTTTAAAATAGACATCAATTTTGAATTCAGAATATCAAATATAGCTTAGTGTGATGTTTTGGTATTTTTCTGAAAAACTTCAATTTTTGATAAATAGTGAAACAACTAAGTGGTAGTTAAAGAAACTGATTTTTCGTTTAAAGGAAACTTTGTCACTTATGTGATTTGATTTTCAAAAATCCGACATACATGGTTGTCATTAAGAAGTAAAATGTGGTTTAATGAGATTAAAATAATTTTTTGATGAATAGTATCTTTTATGTTCTTAATCGCGATTAGAGGTAATTAGTGTAGTTTAAGGTAAAAATAATGTTTTAATAATATGAGATGACCTAGAAACATGTACTACCCATATTGGATGTGTCATGGCAGACCAAGAAAACCCATGGGTCGATTTTTGGGACCCCATAGAGCCACTTGGGTAAGATAAAGACGTTAATGCTTTTTATTTAATGTAAAAGTAAAAAATGACATATACATGAGATGTTTTACTAAAACAATTTTTACATGGGTTTATACATGTAAGATTTTTGACTATAAATATTAATTATAAATCTAAAAATATTTACTACATCATGATTTTTTTATAATATTTAGACATTAAATATATTAAATTATTTATGACATCATGATGATGAAGCGATTACCTCATTAATAAAGGATTTAAATAAAATGAAACGATAATGTAAAATCTATGACCTACACATGTCCAAAACCTATTGGATGGGTATATTTAGAACCCTTATCTCTTTATCCTCGAATTATATCAATGTGGTACCTCTTAAATCCAAATCTCATTTTAAAATAAAGTATCTTTTCTTTACTTTCCAAGAGTGCCCCTCCTCTCCTCTTATAAAAGTTCCCCACCTCTACCTCTTTACCCACACTTCCAAAGCCTTCATCTCGGCCAACCCCTGCCCATTTTGTCTCTCCAAATCCCTCTATTACTCCTTGAAGCCTCACGTTGGGAAGAAGTCTTCCCAAGGAAGCCTTTGAGCTCAAACCAAAGGGAGTTACCCGATTTTAAGGTAATGTCTTCGCTTGAGCCTTTTTTTTTATTTTTCTTCTTCAACCCCATAAACTCTTTTTATTCATTTATTTTGTAAAAACTCTAGTATCTTCAATATACTAGGATGTTGTTATAAGAATTATTCGAGCTACACTTACACACACCTACATCTAATGGTTAAAGAAAATACTATTTCCGTGGATGGCGAATTCCTGCCTCACGAAACGATGATTTTCCAACACTCATATATCACCTTCAAATGTGGCCATTAAGATGTCACTATATTTATATATTATATATAATATGTTTATGTTTTACTTATGCTTCTGTATTTTTCATTTTTGGCATATAATTTATGGTTACCATTATGAGTAACCGCGATATCTTCATTTTAGGAAGTGCGGACTACCGCCCCCTCAAAGTGATTTGATTCGTTAATGCCATATGTGGGATGTATAAAGGATGTAATTAATGTTATTATTTATGATATTATTCTGGAATTATAATATACCTTTATATCATTATGATTCCATTCTATAAAATACGAAATTGAAATGAAAGTAGCGTTCATGTGTACGTACGGCTTACCGTCACCATGAACGGTGCATTTCATTACTTACCTCTAAATGATTATTTAATATTATAAATGAATGTATATACTAGATATATATGATATATACATCATGATTATAACTCTGGATATAATGGATACATGAACAACTTGTAATTATAAAGAGCATATTTTGACTCAAGTACCAATGATCGTTAAAACGACCATTATTAACTAAAATAATTACATAGTGTTCATGACATGGTAATAAGTGATATAAAATGAATAATGAACTTGAAAAAGGTTCTTAATAAAGTAGAAATTAACTCAATTTTATTATTCAGGACATTAAATAACGATCGAGTCAAGTCGGACCCAAGGTATGGGACTTCGTCTCAATCTCCTTTCATTGAGGCATATTTTGTTTTATACACAAACTTCTTTTATACGGTGTATAAAACCCTTTGACTTTTACATTTATCCAAAAAGAATATTTTTTATATGATGCATTTTACTAAATGACAAAATGGAATGTTTTTGTCATACGTATGTGGCGACAACGACTTCTCCGCCACCGTGACCATTATTTGAGTTTCGGCTTCCTCTACAAGCCATACCTTCTTTTTAAAAGAAAAATAAATACCATGTTTTAATTTTCTTTTATTTTGGTATTAAAAATGGTTTTCATAATGTTTTAATATCAATGTGTTCTATTGATGTCGTGTGATTGAAAGGTGGAAATGTTATGTTTCCTTTATGCATGTTTTATGTGATACGATTATGTTGTTGTTCATGGGCATTGCTATGAAGACGGGTGGTTCCGTGATAAACTAAGGGTGGGTGAGCCCGATATAGCTCTCCAATGCATTGGGTAATGCGAAGGAGTGAAACATTAAGGTTTCTCCGAAGATATTTAGGGAATATACTGTGATGGGTATTCCAAACGTAACCAAGAGGGTTACTCCCTACGTAAGAATGTTATGAATGCCTCAAGTTACCTTTATGTCTTATGATTTCTATTATTTATTCATGATTTGATGAGGTATGTTAAAGTGCATATGTTTTATGGGAAATGTATGACTTCATTCTTATGTGTATATGTACCCATGTTTCCTTTCCATATTTTTATATCCCTTACTGATCTTTTTATGCTCATCCAATGTTTTTGAAATGTTTTTCACAGGTCAAGGGAAAGGTATATGATATGATGATAGTGTCAAGGAAGTGTCAAGAAAGAATCCATGTTTTATTTTAAATATGTTTCCATTGATGGGAAAAATGAATAATATCTTTTATTTAACCAATTTGTTTAAATGTGGAATGTAATGCAAGTTTTATGATCTAATTCTCTAAAACTCTAATCCTGAAAAGATCCTCAAGGTGTAATCTTGTAATAACTCAAGATTAAGTATGGTTTAAGGATGGGGCCTTATAGTTTGTATCAGAGGTCAGTTTAGATAACTTTAGGAGTTAGAATTATATTAAATGATTATCCAAAAATATTTTTTTGAAATGATATAGCATTTGAATATTACATGTTTCTTCATCTAAGACATATTTGTTCAGAATGGTTTTCCGCAGAGGAAACAGGGAAGCAGTGCTAGGAAGGCATACAGAAGGAAATAACCTTCCGAATCAGCATCCTGAGATGGTCGGAATTGGAACTGAACATTTTTTACAGTAATGGCGCAGTTGACTCAAGTGATGAATGGAGGTGGTATCCGTGCACAAGATCAGCCAGATCAACCACAGAGGAACATGTCAGTGGTGGAACATTTAATGAGGCAAAATCCCCCATCATTCAGAGGATCATCTAACCTTGTGCTATCTGACGGGTGGATTAAAGCACTGGAGAATATTTTCGATGTCATGGGGTGTTCAGACAATCAAAAGGTTAGTCTTGCTATTTACCGTTTGGAGGGTGAAGCAGATCAGCGGTGGTCGATGGTTAAAAATATCAGGGACGCTGATGAGATTGACGCTCTCGACTGGGATAACTTAAATGTATGTTTCTTGAGAAGTATTTTCCAAAGGGTGTTCGACTTAGGATGGAAAGGCAATTCTTGGAATTGAGGCAAGTGGAAGACTCAGTGGCTACCTATGAAGAATGGTTCACTCGATTGGCAAGGTATGATCCAAATTTTATCTGAGACCTTGATAGTAAAATCAATCATTTTTACTCAGGATTAAATCCAAAATATTGAAGGTCATTGGCTTCTTGTGAGTTTAAATGTTATGAAAAGCTTGTTCGATGTGCTGAGAAGGTGGAAATGGAGTTTCCTGATGATCAAGTGTTCTATAACAACCAGAAGAAGAAGAGACCGAGGTCGAAGGAGAAAGGAAATAATTCTTCCAAAATGTCTGATGGTAAGAAAACTAAGTTTTTAGTTTGTGATAAATGTGGAAAAAGGCATGCTGGGGAATGTCTTCTGAATTTTGGAATGTGCTACCGATGTGGTAAGATGGGACATAAGGCTCGTGATTGCACTGAAAAAGATCAAGGTGATGGTAAGACCAAATTTGATTTACAGTTAGTGAAATTTTTTAAGTGCAATGAGATGGGTCACTATGCAAATGAGTGTCCGAAATAGAGCTCGAGGGATGGGAAGCAGTTAGACTAAAAGCAGAAAGGGGTGGTGAAATCCTTTGCAACTACTTCAGCAGATGTCGGGATATCAAATGAATTTGTATCAGGTACTTTTTTTGTTTTTTCAGATTATGCTAGTGTGTTGTTTGATTCGGTGTCTACACATTCGTTCATCTCTGAAAACTTTTCTAGTAAAATGGGAATACCATCTCAAGAAATGACTCCTAAACTATTGGTAAAAACACCTCGGGGAAATTTTGAGGCAAAAAGAATTTATAAGAATCTTCCTATCCTTATTTGTGGAAAGATCCTACTTGCGAACCTTATTGTTTTACCTCTAGTCGAGTTTGATGTTATCCTGGGTATGGATTGGTTCTCTATTTACCATGCTAAGATTGACTGTAGATCTAAGGAAGTTTCTTTTCAGAAAGACTTTCAGTTTTTTTACAAGAATGATCTCTTACTGTTGAAAACTTATCAAGAGGTCGAGAAACTTGTAAAATATGGAAATAAATGTTACCTTGCACATATTGTTGAAAACAAGGGAACTGTTCAGATTAATGATGTGCCAGTGGTAAATGGGTATCCTGATGTTTTTCTTGATGAGTTTCCTAGAATAATACCAGATCAGGAAGTTGAATTTACTGTAGACTTAGTTCCTGATTCTAGGCCAATTTCAAAACCCCCTTTATCGAATGGCTCAAATTGAACTTTTAGAGTTGAAGGAGCAATTGCAAGTTTTCTTAAAGAAAGGTTTCATTCGACCTAGCACATCACCATGGGGTGCTCCTGTTTTATTTGTAAAAAAGAAAGATGGTTCTATGAGACTTTGCATTGATTATAGAGCCTTGAATAACATCACTGTTAAGAAGAAATATCCTTTGCCTCATATCAATGATTTGTTTGATCAGCTCCATGGAGCTCAGTATTTTTCAAAGATTGACCTGAGATCAGGGTACCATCAGTTGAAGTTTAGGAAGAAGATGTTCTGAAGACTGTGTTTCGTACAATATATGGCCATTATGAATTTTTAATAATGCCTTTTGGGCTAACCAATGCACCTACTGTATTCATGGACTTAATGAATAGAATTTTACATGAGTTCTTGGATATGTTTGTGGTTGTTTTCATTGATGATATTTTGGTGTTTCTTAAAAGTAAACAAGAGCATGAAAGACATTTAAGGGTTATTTTGTAAAACTTGAAAGAAACGAAATTGTATGGGAAATTCAGCAAGTGTGATTTTTGGTTGCAACAAATTTCTTTCCTTGACCATATTGTTTCTAAAGATGGGATAACTGTTGATCCTGAAAAAACAAAGTTTGTTGAAGAATGGCCAAGACCCACAAATGTAAATGAGATTCGTAGATTCCTTGGTTTGGAAGGCTATTACCGAAGGTTTGTTAGAATTTTTTCACGGTTATCTAGTCCAAATACTAAGCTAACTCGGAAGGGTGTTAGGTTTATCTTGACAAAAGAATGTGATGATTTTTTTCAGGAGTTGAAAAAAAGATTGGTGAATGATCCAATTTTTGCACTACCTTCCAGGAATGGGGAGTTCGTTATCTAAAGTGATGCTTCATTGACAGGAATTGGTTGTGTCCTTATGCAGAATGATCAGTTAATTGCTTATGCTTCACGTCAGTTGAAAACTCATGAGGTAAATTACCCAACACATGATTTGGAATTAGCTATTGTTGTTTCACTTTAAAAATTTGGTGGCATCATATGTATGGAGTAAAGTGTGTAATATATACTGATCAAAAAAGTTTAAAGTATATATTTACTCAGAAATAATTGATCATGAGACAGAGGATATGTCTATAATTAATCAAGGATTATGATTGTACAATTCATTACCATCTGGGAAAAGAAAATAAAGTGGCAGATGCTTTGAGTCGAAAATGGAATGCTTCATTAACAATGTTTCATTTGGAACGTGATCCTTTGGTTAAGGATTTGATGAACTTTGGCATAGAAGTGATTGGTGCAGGATGTCCTTCTGTTTTGTTTCAGGTATCAGTGAAATCTTTTCTATCAGACAGAATCAAGCAAGCACAAAAGCAAGACAGTGAGTTGCAGAAAATGGTAGAGCTGGTTCAGAAAGGTAAGTTGCATGAATTCAACATTGATAGTGATTGTGTTTTGAGATTTGGGAAGAGATTGTGTGTGCCTTGTGATTCACAGTTGAAGAGAGAGTTGTTATGTGAAGCTCATAGTTCTCCGTTTTCAGTTCATCCTGGAAGTACTTAGATGTATAGAGATATGTGGGAGTATTACTGGTGGGATGGAATGAAAAGAGATATTGCTGATTTTACAGTGAAGTGTTTGACTTTTCAACAGGTTAAAGAAGAGCGGTAGTTACTGAAAGGGATTCTTCAACCTTTACCAGTGCCAGAGTGGAAATGGGAGAATATATCCATTGACTTTGTTGTGGGATTACAGAAGACACCTCGAGGTAATAATGCAATCTGGCTTATTGTTGATCGCTTGACTAAATCTGCTCATTTCATCGCTATACGAGATACTTTTTCCCTAGATCGACTTTCCCCTTTGTATCTTAAAGAGATAGTCAGGTTACATGGAGTTCCACTCACCATTGTATCTGACTGTGATCCCATGTGTACTTCTAACTTTTGGAAGGGCATTCAAAAGTAATTGGGTACTGAATTAAATTTTTGTATAGCTTTTCATCCTCAATCAGATGGGCAGTCGGAACAAAAAATTCAGACCTTAGAGGATATGCTACGAGCTTGTTCGATGGATTATCAGGGAAGTTGGGACCAACAACTTCCTTTGTTTGAGTTTTCATATAATACCATTTTTCATTCCAGTATACAGATGGCACCATTTCAGGCATTATATGGGAAGCGGTGTTGAACTCCAGCTTTCTGGGATGAAGTGGGTGAAAGGAAGTTGATAGACCAGAATTGGTAGAAGAGATGGCAGAAAAAGTTCAGCTGATTCAAAAACACATGAGAGCAGCTCAGAGTAGGCAGAAGATTTATGCAGACAATAGGAGGAAGGATCTATCTTTTGAGGTAGGTGATCATGTTTTTTTCTCAAGGTTTCTCCATGGATAAGTGTGATGCGATTTGGTAAGAAAGGAAAGTTGAGTCCAAGGATCATTGGACCATATGAAATTATGGAGAGAGTTGGATCAGTTGCTTACCGAGTGGCTTTACCTCCGAGTTTATCTTAGGTACACAATGTTTTTCATGTTTCAATGCTGAGAAAGTATACGCCAGATCCATATCATGTTTTGAGTCCAGAGGTAGTTCAGCTGGAAGGGAACCTATCTTATGAGGAATAACCTGTCCAGATTCTTGACCACATAGAGCAGGTGTTACGGAATAAGGTGATTCATCAGGTAACGGTTTTGTGGAAAAACCACATGACTTAAGAGGCCACATGGGAATCTGAAAATGCAATGAGTGCTAAATACCCTCACTTATTCGATAAGTAAATAAATTACGGGGATGCAATTTCTAAAGGGGGGAAGGATGTAACATCCCAAGTAAGTAATGAATAATAGATATTTTTATCTATCTCTATTAATGATTTAGATAGTGTTTTAGGGGCTTAAAATGAAAATAAATCCAATCTTAAGCATGGAATATAGTAATATTTTTAAAAGATTGTTTTACTTCCTTTTAATGGAAGACCATTTTTAAATCTATATTTTGACAATTTTATAAGCTATTTTTGCCAAAATAAACTTATTCTTTATGATTGGGACATCAAAATTTACCTTGTGTGAATTTTTTGTATTTTTCCGATAAAGTTCATTTTTTAATGAATAGTGAAAAATGTTGTATTTTAATTCAAAACCACTTTTTAATATAATTTATTTATATGATTAGATTATCTTTTGAATTGTTTTTAAAGAGAAATTAGAATACATTTTTACCATTTAATCCAATAGTGGTCGTTGGAATCAATTTCACTTTGAAATTGTACTTAAACTACTGTCAATCTTTTGATACTTATTGTTTCATAAAAACACGCTATTTATCATGACAGCGGGAATTAATTATTAAATTAATTAATGTGACTTATATGATTTTAATTTTGTAAAATAGACATCATTTTTGAATTCAGAATATCAAATATATCTTAGGGTGATGTTGTGGTATTTTTCTGAAAATCCTCAATTTTTGATGAATAGTGAAACCACTAAGTGGTAGTTAAAGAAACTGATTTTTCGTTTAAATGAAACTTTGTCACTACTGTGATTTGATTTTAAAAAATCCTACATACATGGTTTTCATTAAGAAGTAAAATGTGGTTCAATGTGATTAAAATAATTTTTTGGTGAAAAGTAACTTTTAAGTTCTTAATCGCGATTAGAGGTAATTAGTGTAGTTTAAGGTAAAAATAATGTTTTAATAATATGAGATGACCTAGAAACATGTCCTACCCTTTTTGGATGTCTCATGGCCGACCAGGAAAACCCATGGGTAGATTTCTGGGACCCGATGGAGCCACTTGGGTAAGATAAAGTCATTAATTCTTTTTATTTAATGTAAAAGTAAAAATGACACAAACATGAGATGTTTTACTAAAAAAAATTTTACATTGGGTTATACATGTCATATTTTTTTACTATAAATATTAATTAGAAATATAAAAAGATTTCTTACATCATGATATTTTTTTATAATTTTTAGACATTAAATATATTAAATTATTTATGACATCATGATGATGTAGCGATTACCTCATTAATAAAGGATTTAAATAAAATGAAAAGATAATGTAAAATCTATGACCTACACATGTCCAAAACATATTGGATGTGTATATTTCGAACCCTTATCACCTTATCCTCGATTTATATCAATGTGGGACCTCTTAAATCCGAATATCATTTTAAAATCAAGTAACTTTTCATTACTTTCCAAGAGTACCCCTCCTCTCCTCTTATAAAAGGCCCCCACCTCTACCTCTTTACCCACACTTCCAAAGCCTTTGGATCGGCCAAACTCTGCCCATTTTGTCTCTCCACATCCCTCTCTTACTCCTTGATGCCTCACATTGGGCAGAAGTCTTCCCAATGAAGCCTTTGAGCTCAAACCGAAGGGAGTTACCCGATTTTAAGGTAATGTCTTCACTTGAGTCCTTTTGTTTTATTTTGCTTATCCAACCCCCTAAACTCTTTTTATTCAAAGGTGGCCATTAAGATGACACTATATTTATATATTATATATAATATGTTTATGTTTTACTTATGCTTCTGTATTTTTCATTTTTGGCATATCCTTTATGGTTACCATTATGAGTAAACGCGATATCTTCATTTTAGGAAGTGCGGACTATCGCCCCCTCAAAGTGATATGATTCGTTGATGCCATATGTGGGATGTATAAAGGATGTAATTAATAGTATTATATATTATATTATACTGGAATTATAATATACCTTTATATCATTATGATTCCATTCTATAAAATAAGAAATTGAAATGAAGGTAGCGTTCATTCGTACGTACGGCTTACCGTCTCCATGAACGGTGCATTTCATTTCATACCTCTAAATGATTATGTAATATGATAAATGCATGTATATACTAGATATATATGATATATACATCAGGAGTATAACTTTGTATATAATGGATAAATGAACAACATGTAATTATAAAGAGCATATTTTGACTCAAGTACCAATGATCATTAAAACGACCGTTAATAACTAAAATAATTACACAGTGTTCATGACATGGTAATAAGTGATATAAAAGGAATAATGAACATGAAAATGGTTCTTAAGAAAGTATAAATTAACTCAAGTTTATTATTCCGGACATTAAATAATGATCGAACAAAGTCGGACCCGAGGTATGGGACTTCGTCTCAATCTCCTTTCATTGAGGCATATTTTGTTTTATACACAACCTTCTTTTATACGGTGTATAAACCCCTTTGACTTTTACGTTTATCCAAAAGGAATCTTTTTTATACGAAGCATTTTACTAAACAACAAAAGGGAATGTTTTTGTCGTATGTATGCGACGACAACGAATTCTCTGCCTCCGTGACCATTATTTTAGTTTCGGCTTCCTCTACATGCCATACCTTCTTTTTAAAAGACAAATAAATACCATGTTTTACTTTTCTTTTATTTTGGTATTGAAAATGGTTTTCATAATGTTTTTATATCAATGTGTTGTATTGATATATTGTGATTGAAAGTTGGAAATGTTATGTTTCCTTTATGCATGTTTTATGTGATACGATTATGTTATGGTTCTTGGTAATTGTTATGAAGACGGGTGGTTCCGTGATAAACTATGGGCGGGTTAGCCCGATATAGCTCTCCAATGCATTGGGTAACACGAAGAGGTGAAACGTTAAGGTTTCTACGAAGAGATTTAGGGAATATACTGTGATGGGTATTCCAAACGTAACCAAGAGGGTTACTCCCTACGCAAGAATGTTATGAATGCCTTAAGTTACCTTTATGTCTTATGATTTCTATGATTTATTCATGTTTTGATGAGGTATGTTATTATGCTTATGTTTTATGGGTAAAGTATTATTTCATTCTTATGTGTATATGTACCCATGTTTCCTTTCCATATTTTTATATCCCTTACTGAGCTTTTTATGATCATCCCACGTTTTTGAAATGTTTTTCACAGGTCAAGGGAATGGTACATGATATGATGATAGTGTAAAGGAAGTGTCAAAAAAGAATCCATATTTTGTTTTAAATATGTATCCATTGATGGGAAAAATGAATACTATATTTTATGTAACCACTTTGTTTAAATGTGGAATGTAATGCATGTTTTATGTTCTAATTTTCTAAACCTTTAAACCTGAAAAGATCCTCAACATGTAATCTTGTAATAAGTCACGATTAAGTATGGTTTATGGCTGGTGCCTTATAGATAAACATACTGTAAAGAGATAATTTAAGATGGATTACCATGTGGGTGTATTTCATTATATTCATAGGCCAGTTAAATAATTTCTTATATTTTTATGTAATTATTTTCATCATAACATTTATTGTTCTTAGATACTACATAATGTGATGGAGAGAATGGGTATACATATCAACATTTTAGTTAGAATAGGAAATCAGTGGTAAGGGATATCATTTGAAAATCATATTGATTTTCCTATTCTGAAAGAATCCACGATCCAAATTACCATTTCTATTTTTTATTAGCATGATATTTTTATAACTATCGAAATGGTAGTGGATGGATTCACAGAGTTTGAGTTCAACATTATTATTTTTGTTATTAGTTGTTATTTTTCTATAGAGATTGAATTAGTTATCCTCTATGAATTTTTATATGAATTAGTTTCATGAAAATATTCATCAAATTATAAATTTAGTTTTATAGAATTATTGAGTATTAGTTAATGTTGTTGAAAAATCATATACAACCATTTCTTACAATTATTCAAAATAATGGACTTCATAACCACACTTCTATGTTATTTATTTTTACATCCCTTCCAATATAAATTTTTTGGATCACAATATGTACATAAAGTCATTAGTCATCCATTTGAATTTCAATACAATGATACAACATTTAAAAACATACAAACTCGACAAACTATAACATCTTTAAATTTGTGTCAATAAATAAAAAATGACTATTTTCATTATGTATAATATTTTAAAAATATTTTATGCAATTAAATATGTCAAAACCAATATAATTAATTACAAGTAAATAAGTGTGTTTTAATGTTATTAATTCTTTCCCTTGAGGGGGATATTTAGTGTATCCACCCCTGATATATTTCTAGTGGTTTATTGAGGAGTTCCAGGTTTCGAGCTCATATATATGTATATATATATTTCAATTTTAACCCACCAAACTAAAGACCAACGGTAATTTATAATAGTTATAATATAATGGAATAATTTAGTTATATTATAGTTTCCTTTAGAATATATTTTTTTAGAAATAAATTATTGATTTGAATTAAATTTTTTTCATATATAATAATTTTAAATAAATAATATCAATAAACCATTAAGAAGTTTCCATAATTAATACATTACATTATAAGCGATAAAAAGGATTTATTTTGCATATGTTTCCCAGGGAATGTTTTTAAAATTAAAATGAGTATAGTTTTTATAATTTGTATAAGTGTGTGATTAGTGGAAAATATAGTGTAACTGACCCCAAAAATAGGGAGCTCCAATTTATCTAGAACTCACCACCACCCAATTTACTTATATATATACATATATTTATTTATTTATTTATTTAAATTCCCAAATATATATAATTTAAATATATATTTATATAATTAGTATTATATATTAATAAATATATTAATATTAATGTTGAGTCAAATGATAAAAATTCATAATGTTTTGAACCAGTAAACTAAAACTCATTTTATATTTCAAAATTTTGTAAGGAGTTTATGATGATTGATTATGGAACACACCTTAAAAATTGATCATGATTTAGTTTTTGTAGTTAGATAAGTGGGTAATTCTTGTTGATGTAGAAACATTAATGATATAGCTCTAGAAGGAATATCTGATTGATGAATTTGATTTTCAACCAATGTTTGTTTAATTATATCATATATTTTGTTAGAATTTGTTTCCTTGAAAATTATTATATTGCATGACTAAAATAAAATCATGTGTTAGGGACATCATTTAAATATCACATATGAATAATTTTATTTTTATTCCTACCATGAGCTCAATGTTTATATGTTTTTATTATTGACATGATATTTGGATAATATTATATCAAAGAGTGGAGGGATTGACATAGTTTGAGTTCACAATTAAGTTATTTAATTTTCACTTATTAGTTATTTCATTTTTAGATATTGAGTTTATTATCCTCTATAATCATTTATATTATGTTATTTCATGAAAATATTACCTAATGTAAAAAAATAAAATAAATTAATTATTGATCATCAACTCATATTTTGAGAAAATTTAGTCAACCATTTCTCACCATTATCTAATGTAATATGGACATTGTGACCACCCTCATATTTTAAAACATTTAACACACCTTAAAATATTATATTATGGATCACATTTTGTACATAAAGGCATTCTAGTCTGCCAATGATTTTATTTAGTAAAAAACGAATAAAAAATAAGAACTAGTCATATAATAAAATATATAAATTGGTTTTAATAAATATTCAACCACCATTTAATTTTTTACTCTATTTAGATTTATATTTTATGAAATTATATTTGTTACCCCCATAATCATTAATTAAAAGTAAATATTAATAATTTTTAAATAATGTTATTTCATGATGGGCATAATTATTTTTAAAAAATGTTTATTTTAATGTATATGTTTTTAGCATTGATTTACTGATTAACATTAAATAGTTTCCATAAATAATAATTACACTTATATATTTTCTATGAGAAATTATGTAATTTACTTATATAATACGCAAAATTTAAAATGAAAAAGATACGGTCTATTTCACTGATGTGAAATATTGAAATCCCAGAATCAAAGATCTTTATATCCATATAATATGAATTTAAATCAGCACTCATGCAGTCCGAATGAAGGATCCATATTTAGTTAACATTGAATGAATTTTTTATGAAATAAACAATAAATGAAATAGATATTTTAAAGGCTATATAAAATATGGAAAATATTGTTAGTATCATTACATTACCTGAAGCCTAAGGTTGTATATTTTGATTCCCCATGCGCCGGATATGAAATTTCTTTCACCAAAAAATAATCCCACGCCTTCCTCATATTTTTTCATGGATCCAACATTGTGTTTGTCATTCGTTATTCTCTAATATCACATATAAAAACCCAAAACCCAAAAGGATCATTTGCATCATTCTCTTCTCCAGATATCTCTGTGTGCTACTGTCCATAGTTTCCATATTATATGTAAACCCATGTAGGCATCAGTATCTCCTACAGTTATCAAGGTAACCATTCCTACTACCCCACAATGACCTAACCATGGATAATAAGCATTTTCCCAAACTTAGACATTAACATACCCATGTCTATCGTTAAAACCACGGTGGTTCTCTATTGCATGCTATTTTCCTTTGGAATATCATTCCTAAATTAGTTTATTTGTAGGTCTAGACCATGATATCTACATCCCATGTTTATATCAACAAGATGACTATTAAAAAACTACATTCATGGAGTTGGTTCTTCCCCATGAATGGAATGAGAAGAAGAAGAAAAATATCCAAAATGATGGATTTGGAGGAATTGGTCATTTCTCAATCTTCATCAATATAACATAAACATACCAATATGAAGGAACTCTATATCATATATAACCATATTTCAAAGCCCTTTTTAGAGGAAAAAAAATATCATTCTACAAGGATGGTGGAGGTATAATCGCTTTTTTTCTAATATCCCCTTTCCCAAGAAATAGAAGGTGGTCCGTCGAGTCCTTACATAGTAGAACAACTAGAAATAATTAATGTAATCCCCATCCATCAATTCTGATATTTATTCTTTCATAGAACCACCTCTTACATTCTTTTGTCTACACCATTAGTTGATTTTGAAATTAAATGAAAATATGTAAAATTTGATTAAAAGTAGTCATTAATTTTTTTTGATGCATAAAAATGAGCATGTAGATTTATATAATGGAAGCATGAAGATGAAGAATAATTAATGAAGATCAAAAAAATGAATATGATGATCACAACTCATATTCAATTAAACATTCTATCCTAATTCTCATTCACCATTATGGTTGTTTTGGAGTTGAACCCCACCAAAAAAAATATTTTTCATGAATTGTGACATTTTTATGCTTTTTTTAATAACCAACATTTTTTAAAAAAATTATAGAGAAACTAATTAATAATTTTTTTTCCTAATTGAATATTTTCTTTTTACATAATAATTTGGTTTCCAGATGATTAATTTTCATTGTTGATTCAATGTGTAGAGACTTTTATTATTATACAGTTAATTTATTATATTTTATTCTATGGAGTTAAAAATATACATATTTTCATTATAAACAACTAAAAATTAAAAGTGTTCCATATTTTGGTTTCATAATATTCTTTATGAATTCACAAAGATATTCAATATTAGAATTAGGTAGTATTTGACCATGAACAACGACAAGTAATAAAGTACATTTTAAAATAAAACAACTAATGTTATAAGAAAATTATGAAAATTATATATTATTATATATATTTTTTATATTTATGATTACTTTTATTTAGTATGTTTGTAAAAATATATTTTTGAATAAAATCAAATGCAAAATTATATTTTCATATGTTACAAATGAATTAGTAAACTGAATGGATTTTTTCATGATATTAGAATTATAAAATTATGTTATATAAATTCACAACATATTTTATAAAATTATATTGAATAATAAATAATAAAAAATTATATATCATTTGACCTATCCCTACACTACCACACCAACTAGATATAGGGATGACCTGCGTATTATTTGAAATGTTTTCTTTTTTAGAAATTAAAATTTATTTCATTTTATAGGGTTTGATGTATTTCTGAAGAAACACACATTAAGTAATTTATAAAAAACAATACTAATTTGTTATTAAATTATAAAATATATAAGTATTAATAAAATTCAATATATAATGAATTTATATATATATATATATATAATATAAATTATGTTGGTTTTCTGTTGATCCATAACATTACATAAATTATTCTTACCTAAAAGTAGTGAACCATGTAATAATATCCCAAATACATGATGAATAGGGATGTAAGTGTCCCATATTAAACTAGAAGATATTAATATAAATACATAATTTTTTTGAAATATATGAAATGGTATCACTTAATATAATTTTATTTCTAAACACTTAGGAACAAGTTCTTATTTATTTTTAAAAAGCATTTATTTCATAATAGATTTCTATTGATTTATATGATATAATATTACAACTTCAATTTTAAAAATTTTATAAATGTTATTAATAAAATGAAGACCATTTATGAAATCATTAAATCAATGATAACCTATGTTATGATTTTTGGATTTTTCCAAAAATTTATATGTTTCAATGAATTGTGAAAATAGAGATTTTATAAGATTGAAATTTCTTTTTAATTACAGAAGTAACATTATTATTTTAATTTTATTAATGACCAATATATATATTATTTAGTTATATTAAATCTAAATATTTTCATTTTTATCATATTTTTTTATATTTTAGTATATTACTATTTTTAGTCGTTAGCACACATTTCATATGAGAATATATTTAATGGGAATAATGATTCCATATATTAAGTTACTAATATTAATACTAATAGGGTGTGATTTAAATGAATTTTATAATTAATATATCTAAAAAAATTATTTCAAAATGATTGAATTTGTATTACAGGTCATATTATTAGTATTAGAGCATATATTGCATTAAAATTATGTTCCATGCAAAATTTGGATTTTGAAAAGTGTAAAGACCCGTAATATTCGACGAAATTTTTTTTCTTAATTTTATTTGGAATTTTTCAAGAACACTGTCTCTGACAGCACCTGATTCTGAGGCCCGGTGTGCCAGGTATCAATTTCCAAAGATTAGCTCGGAGACGTTCAGTGAACGAACGAGTGGGTTTTTCTATCTTTTTAACCGGTGCTCGGAATCAAATTCCAAGGGCACCAATGGAATCGCAGTGCCGGTATTTTCTTAGAAACGCCTTTTCCGGAGTTGCATTTTCTCGGGTGTGGTTTTTAATTTTTGGGGTTATGTTAAGAAATAAAATAAAGGTGGTGCGACACTTTATTTTATTTCACTTAAATCCACTTAAGCCAAGTTAAGTAGATAGGGTGGAACCCAAATTATCCTACCCACTTGGTAGGATATTTTTGAGGTGGGGCCCGCACGAGCCCCACCGTTTCTTTCCCTCTATGTATCACACCTGCAAACCCCCTCTTTAATGAAATTCAACCGTGCGTTTTTCTGGTTAAGAAACGTCCCATTAAATTGGGCAGTTAAGTCGTTACTGTAACGCCCCGACCCCAGCTACCCAGTGTCAATGCATTACTTCGTAACATTGGCATGATCACAAAAGATCAAGTCTTGAAAGACCGATTAGTTTAGTAGCCTTGGAAACACTAGATACATTCATGAGTCTTACATTACATCATAAAGTAAAACAAAACTACAACATATTCTCTTCATATCCCCTTATATTATCCCTTCAGGTCATTCATAATATACTTCTTCACATCCTGGAAAAATTAAAACATTGAAAGGGGTGAGCTCAGATGCTCAGTAAGAATAACAATATAGAGGAAGCTTTCATAATTAAACATTAAAATTTAAGGTAATGTATAACTAAAACAAAAGCTTTTTAAACTTGAACTTTAGCATAATATGGAAAAAGTAAACTGAAATAATTCCATTTACTTATTCACATGGATATTCTACTGGTCGAATAATCACATGCAATATCAATAACCACTTTCATAATGATGGAATGCATAATGCCAGACTATCATAACCACGTAGCCAAGGCCTCGTGCCAAGACCACAAATAAGATTTTTTCAAGGCCTCGTGCCAAGACAGTAGTTTATCTCATGAGACCTACCGATGCATCGAGGAGCTATAGCGGGCTCCACCCTTTACTTATTAAGTCCAATACATTCCTCATATGAATAGGTTTAAACATACCATAAACCATAACATAGTCGTATCACATAAAACATGCATAAAGGAAGCATAACATTTCCACATTTCAATCACAATATATCAATACAACACATTGATACAATAAAAACGCTTTCAAAACCATTTTCAATACCAAAATAAAAGAAAGTTAAAACTTTATATTTATTTTTTCATTAAAAAAAAGTGATGGCTTGTAGAGGAAGCCGAAACTCAAATAATGGTCACGGCGGTAGAGAAGTCGTTGTCGCCGCATAAGTACGGAAAGAAAAACATTCCCTTTTTGTCGTTTAGTAAAATGCTTCGTATAAAAAAGATTCATTTGGGATAAACTTAAAAGTCAAAGCGGTTTATACACCATATAAAAGAAAGTTGTGTATAAAACCAAACATGCCTCAATGAAAGTATATTGAGACGAAGTCCCATACAAAGATCATTTTTAAAATAAAATAGAGATATTATGTGTATTCACTATAATTACACATAAATAAAGTAAAAATACAAGATATGACATAATAATATAATGACATAATTTTAAAGTAGGAGATTAACCCAAAGAATGGAAATTGGGTTAAGAAATTACCTTACCTTGTGTCCGACATGATTCGACCATTCTTTAACCTCCTGAATAATCAACTAGAGTTAATATCTACTTTATTAAGAACCATTTTCAATTTCATTATCCCTTTTATATCATTTATTACAATGTTATGAACATTATGTAATTATTTAAGTTAATAACGGTCGTTTTGTCGATCTTTGGTACTTGAGTCAACAATAAACTTCTTATAATTACAAGTTGTTTATGTGGTAGAATATCCATTATCTCCAGAATTATATTCATGATATAGATGTCATATATATCATATATATATCCAGTATATACATACATTCATAATATTACGTAACATTTAGAGGTAAGAAATGAAATGCACCATTCATGGAGACGGTAAGCCGTACGTACGCATGAACGCTACTTTCATTTCTATTACATATTTAATGGAATGAAATCATAATAGTATAAAGGTGTATTATAATTCAAGTATAATATCATATACAATATCATTTACTCCATCCTTTATACATCCCACATATGGCATTAACGATTCAATCACTTTGTGGGGGCGGTAGTCCGCACTTCCTAAAATGAAATTATCGCGTTTACCCATAATGGAAATCATAAAGTATGCCATAAATGAGAAATAAAAAAGGATAAGGAAAACATAATAATAATATATATATCATATATGAAAATAGTGTCATCAAAATGGCCACCATTATAGGTGTTAAAAGAATTTGAACAATCATCGTTTCGTGAGGCAGTATTTCGCCACCCACAGAAACAGTATGTTCTTTAACCATTAGACAAAGGTGTGTATAAGTGTAAACCAAATACTTATCATAAAAACATCCTAGTATATTGTAGATACTGGTTTTGTTACAAAATAAAGTAATAAAATGAGTTTATGGGGTTGTAGAAGCAAAATAAAACAAAAGAACATAAGAGAAAACACTACCTTTAAAACGGGTAACTCTTTTTGATTTGCGCCAATGGCCTCCTTGGGAAGAATTATGCCCAAAATGAGGTTCTAGGAGTAAGGGAGGGAAGTTTGGAGAGTATTTGGGCAGAGTTTGGCCGAACCAAATGGCTTTAATGTGTGAATGAGGTGGTAGAGGAGGGGGCCTTTTATAAGTGGAGAGGAGGGGCACTCTTGGAAGGTAAGGAAATGTTACATTATTATACAATGATTTTCGGATTCCAAAGGTCCCACACTCATATAATTCGATGATAAGGTGATAAGGGTTATAAATCTACTCATACAATAGGTTTTTGACAAGTGTAAGCCTTGGATTTTACATGATCATTTTATTTTATTTAAATCATTAAATAATGAGGTTATCACTGGATCATCATGATGTCATAAATAATTTAATCTATTTAATGTCTAAAAATTATAAAACAAATACTATGATGTAGGAAATCGTTTTATCTTTCCAATGACTATTTATAGTCAAAAATATGACTTGTATAACCCCATGTGAAAATTGTTTTAGTAAAACATTTCATGTTTGTGTCATTTTTTACTTTAACATTAAATAAAAGGTATTTATGTCATTTTCCAACTAAAGTGGCTCCATGGGGTCTCCAAGCTGACCCATGGATTGTCTTGGTCGGCCATGGCACATCCAATGATGGTAGGACATGTTTCAAGATCATCTCATATTATTAAAACATTATTTTTACCTTAAACTACACTAATTACCTCTAATCGCGATTAAGAACTTAAAAGTTACTATTCACCAAAAATTATTTTAATCTCATTGAACCAAATTTTACTTCTTAATGACAACCATTTATGTTGTATTTTTGAAATTCAAAACACAGAAGTTGTAAAATTTCATTTAAACGAAAAATCAGTTATTTAACATCCACTTAGTGGTTTCACTATTCATCAAAAATTGAAGTTTTTCAGAACAATGCCAAAATTTCACCCAAAGCTATAATTGATATTCCGAATTCAAAAATGATGTCTATTTTAAAAAATTCCAAAAATATAAGTTTCATTAATTAATTTTATAATTAATTTCTGCTGTCACAACAAATAGCGTGTTTTTAAGAAACAATTTATATCAAATGATTGGCAATTGTTTATGTCCAATTTCAATGTTAAATTAATTATAATGACCACCATTGGATAAAATGGTAAAAATATATTCTAATTATAATTTAAACCCACTCAATAGTATAACTTATCACTATAAATTATTTTGATTAAAAAAAATTGTTTTAAGTATTTGTCACTATTCATAAAAAATTGGAAGTTCTATGAAAATTACAAAAAATTCAACTTAGGATAATTTAGATATTACGAATACAAAAATGAAGTGCATTTTGAAATATAAAATTTCTATAATTTTAATAAGTGGTTATTACTATTCATAACGGCTACTTTGATTAGTCGCGGTGTGTTAGAACTCGAACTTGCGTACAATGCAAGCTATTACATTATTGAAAGAGAGGCGTATCGTGGAATCTCGGGGTGTTACAGTTACAATTAATTCTTTGAATTAATTGTTCATTTCTGTTTATGATTTTCAAATTGTTGGCATCAGGAATAAAATAACACCAACACGTTTTTTATGGGGAGTGGCTTGTTGAGAGGATTTGGAGATACTCTAATGCTTGAAGATCTGCATCCTCCTTTGTTGAAGAACGTGAAGAATGAAAAGAATGTGAAGAACGCGAAGAACGCGAAGAAAACATCGTCTCCGACAATGAACGCTGACCACCGATGAAGGGCGACGAATAGTGCCAAACCCTCGGAGATCGACGACGCGATGCCGTGTACCGCGACTCCGACGATCCTCCTTCCACGACGCCCCTACCGCGACACGACGAACCTCTTCTTCCGCGACTGTTAATTCCGCGACGAACTCACGTTTGATGAAAACGTTGAGGTAGGGGTTTTTGTTCTTTTAAATCTATGTGATTATATCCTCGGTTCATTTAAAATTTGTTGTGAGACTTTTAAAACCACTAACGCGGTGGGTGAAGACCAACAAACAAGTCCGAACCCGCCGTCCTTTTGTTCTTGGTGTGGGGATTGGCGGGTGATGAAAAAGTAAGCCACACCGGCGCTGTGAGGTCCTCGCACTGAAGGAAGGACCCCATGAGGGCCTTTGGCGAAGACGGCACGCAGTTACAACCACCGTAACTCGTCCGGTTGTCCGCGGAGCTGCCTGCCGGCGCAGCGGCGCCGGCGACAGGGGGCGGCGGTGCCCGGCGCGCCGCCAGAAGGAGCCGCCGCAGCGGTAGGGCACGATCCCACAACCGCGCGGGACCGGAGGGGGACGGGACGCGGCAGCCAGCCGCGTCCGCTGGCAAGGGCGGCCCTGTGCGGGGCCACGACTCCTTCACGCGGGGGCAGCGCGCCCCCCACTTCGCTCGACCGTAACGACCGAGCCGACCCACTGGCCACCTGGCCAGCGCCAGCCGGGTCGCGCCCAGGCCGGGTCTCGCTGGGCCGGGTCGCGCCATCCTGGTCGCCCAGTTCGGGCCGACCCGGGGGGGTCGGGCCTGGTCAGTCCGGGCCGAGACCCCCCGTTTTCGGACCTCTTTCAGTCTTTTGCCATATCTTGGGCTACGGACCTCCGATCGACGCACCGTCAGCGGTGATGCGATCCTTGAATCGAGCCAGTTGTTTAAACATATTACACTCAAGGTTACAGAGATATTTGGGTTCATCCAGGTTGGTTCGTACATGAAACCAACCGGGCCCTCGGAGCAGAAACGCTTATAACTTGAGCTCCGGATGTCCAATTGACATACCGTTGACTTTGATGGATTCCTCTTAGTGAGTCGGATCATTTGGATTACTCCGCTCGAGGTTTGGACTCCATCGGAGTGTGGTCGGGTTGGTTCGATCACGAAACCAACCGGGCCCGAGGAACGAAAAAGGCTAATAACTCACAGACCAGGCGTCCGATTGACACGCCGTCTGTCTCGTTGTTTTCCTCTTCATAAGACAGAAATTTTGGCATACTTCACCTGAGTTTTGGATATCGTTGGTGTATGGACAGGTTGGATTGTACCCGAAATCCAACCGGCCCCCTGGAATGGAAAAGTTGATAACTTTCAAACTGGACGTCCGTTTGAAAAACCGTCAGTGGCGTTGGATAAAACATTGAGAAACGGTCCCTATGATTATAACTATGTGAGTTTGGGGTATATTTGAGATACGGTCGGGTTGGTTGATACACGAAACCAACCGGGCCACTAGGACAAAAAGGCTAATTACTCACAGACTGGGCGTCCGATTGACGCGCCATCTGCTGCGTTGAGACCCCTATGACGAGGCGGTCTACTGAGATACTTCATAATGGGACATTGTGATAGTTTTAGTATCGACCAGTAGCTTGTGGAGTGGACCCTCCTAGAGACTAGAGTGCGGAGTACGGAGACCGTATAGCCGGCTGAGACCTGACGACTACTGGAACGACCGACTCAGTGTGTTTCGGATAGCCCAGTGGGGAGCGCTTGGTTGTAGCGGCAGACCCACGGTGGAGGAGCGCTTGGTTGTAGCAGAAGACCTGCGGTACTTAACAGAAGAAGTACCTCTGGAGGCTATGAGGGGGAGCTCTTGGTTGTAGCGGCAGACCCACGGTGGAGGAGAACTTTTTTGTAGCGGCAGACCTGCGGTACTCAACAGAAGGAGTACCTCTGAAGGCTATGAGGGCGAGCGTTTGGCTGTAGCGGCAGACCCACGGCGAAGGAGCGCATGGTTGTAGCGGCAGACCTGCGGTACTCAACAGAAGGAGTACCTCTAGAGGCTATGAGGGGGAGCGCTTGGTTGTAGCGGCAGACCCATGGCGGGAAGCGCTTGGTTGTAGCAGCAGGCCCACAGTACTCGACAGGTGGAGTATCTCAGCAGTCTTATATTAGTGAGCAGTACCTCGGAGTCATGACAGGACCACTGTACACTCCAGAGACGGGGCTCTTCAGCATTTACGGTTTCGATAATGAAAATACTGTGTGAGCTGAATATTGTTTTTCTTTCCATTGTGTATTGTGTTGTGCTATCCTGTGTGGATTACTTTTTTCTTCCTATGTGTACTAGGTTGTTCTTGGAGGCTGGAGCGAACTGGTATTGATGACTTAGTTATATGTATGATCATGTACCTAAGTAGAGTCGGATGTTACTTGTGATTGTATATTTCCTTTGTGGGTTTTGGGAGACCTTCGGGGGTCTCGGGGTCCCTACTGAGTAGCTAATACTCACCCCTGCATGGGCTATGCCCGCACTACGTTGTGTTGGTTGCAGACGACAGAGAGCATTGATCGTGGTTGAGGCTTGCGGAGCAGGACGGTACTTGGAGGTGGACCACTGGGCGGGACGTACTGGGAGCGGACGGCGGGACCCGAGGATCTGTGGAGGCTATCTGTACTCACCCTTCAGGTGGGACTTCCAGTGGGCAGCTTGACGTTGCGACTTTACTTTCAGTTGTTGTTTTCCATTTTGAGTTGTACTTTACTTTCAGTTTGGGTTTGTATTCTGGCCCACTTAATTTTTTTCACTTGCTGTTGTACCCAGTTTTAACTTAGTGTTTACTTCTACTGCTTGCATGCTCTGTGGTGTTTGTTTACTTTACAAAGCAAATGCCTTCCCTTTTACCGAGATTTACACCTTGGTGCTAGTCTCCAGCCCCTGGCCTAGGGAAGGCGGGCTTGGGGTAGTCACGGCACGGGCCCCGAGGACGGGTCGTGAAAAATTGGTATCAGAGGAGTTCGGTTCTACCGCAGAACATGGGACTCTGATCTTTTTCTATGTGAAGCAACAATGTTAAGAATATTGGGTGTGGTTATCAGTCCAGGGAGTCCAGTGTTGGTGCGGCGGCCGACGTATCCATACACCAGGACCCTGACTTCTGATTTCCGACTTAATGCACGAAAACATTGATTGCATGTGTGTTTCAAGTTTTCTTTGTGATTACTTTATAACAGCTCACCAGGTATACTGTTTGACCGTGGCACACCTGTTTCTTTTCAAGATGGCCCCATGATGGCATCCATCTAGGGTTCCGATAGTTGTGCGTGACGACAGCCGACCGAGTTAAGAGGCCTCGGTACAGGGCACTTTAATAGCTGAGGCACCGGCGGTACCTCTACCTGCCGAGCCACCGATGCTACCAGCCCCTGCCGATGACGATGCAGATCACGTTAGTGAAATGCATGAGTTTCAGCATCAGTGACGGCCTAGGGTCCGTGGGGAGACGGACCCTCAGGCATACGAGGATTGGCTGGAGGCTGTTGTATGAGTATTCCGTTTGGTAGGGACACCAGCTGACCTTATGGTGGTCCTTGCAGCGAGCCTCATGCACGCGGCAGTAGGCAGATGGTGGAGCATGATGCTCCAGGTAAACGACGAGGCATCTCTCCTTTGGACGGACTTTGAGAGCCTTTTTCGCTCAGAGTTCGTCCCAGCCACCCTCTGAGCGGTGCGCATCTAGGAGGTGCTACAACTGCGGTAGGGCAGCTTGTCGGTCACACAGTACGCGGAGAGGTTTACCGATCTCTCGTGCTATTCGACGGACATGGTACGAGACCCATTCTTTAGGGCATGAACCTTCGAGAAGGGGCTCAGGCAAGAGATCAGAGCTTCAGTTGTTTCACACAGCATTTCGACATAGGCAGGGGTGTTGGAGCAAGCCCTCTTAGTGGAGAGTTTCCTCGCTTAGCAGTCTCCAGTAGCAGGACCCACCACTAGCCGACATGCGGCAGAGTCTTCTTCAGCAGGCAGTAGACAGATGATGTAGAATTCCAAGAGTACTAGACCTATAGTTGGTTGACCGCATGACACATGATCATTTGTACGAGGCACCCGGGGTGGAGAATTACTTACCATGTGTGGGTAGTGTTACTCCAGCGGCGGGGTTGGTCACATGGCTCGTGACTATCCGACCCGACATTCAGATGACCAGCAGATGAACAAATGACCTACCAGGCAGAGGTTTGATCGAGTCGGAACGCATGGAGCAGGAGACCATGGCAGAGGACCTGGCCCTGCAATTGGAGGTGGACGACGCTTCTAGGTGTTGCCGCCACCACCACCATGAGGTCCACCCCGACCACAGGGAACAAGTGGACGTGGGAGAGCTCAGCTACAGGCAGCTGAGGCCTACGATCATAGAGCTCCGGGGGCAAATGGACAGGAGCTGGACTAGCTCCAGACCTAGAGACATTTTTTCATGTTGCTTCTAGCTCTGTTGTTGTTTTTTGTTGCTTCGTGTCATTTTAGTTTGAGCTGTAGTAATAAAAAAGGACACCTTTCTTGTGGCGTTTACCTTCCTGTCCTCTCTTTTGGTTGTTACTAAGAGGTTCTGGTTTAAAAAACCGTTAACTTGACCCTCACTTGAGATATCTACTGGTGGAGACCCATTGACCACACACTGATGCCGATAGTGTGACTCAACCCTTGGAGGCGAGAGTAACGGTTGGATCTCTTGGTAGTAGCGTCGAGGCCTTACGACGTTATCCTTGGTATGGATTAGTATAATCCATTTTGGGATTGACTATATAAGGAGAAAGAACGTGGTTCATCCCAAGGATGAGACCGGATTACTCTTATCGGCAAAGAAGAAATCTCAGCAGCTCTTGTAGGACCAGAAAGGTCCAAGTCATCCAAGATCGGATGAGGACAGCTCAGATCCAGCAAACGTCTTGTGCTGACGGGGGGCAGAGACCACTAAAGTTCGAGGTTGGTGACCACGTTTCCCTATGGGTCTCATCTAGACATGAGTTATGGAAATGTGGCCGAGGTGACAAGTTATCTCCAAGGTTCAACGGACCTTTCCAAGTCCTCAGCAGGATTGGCGAGGTGGTTTATCGCCTGGCTCTAGCACCTCAGTTGCACCGGGTGCACGACGTCTTCCATGTATCTCAGCTGATGAGATACGTGCAGGACCCGTCGCTTATCATTGACCATGGGGAACTGGATGTTGATGATGGGGTGACTTTTGTGGAGATTCCGGTGGAGATCGAGGATCGACAGAAGAAGTTCCTATGTGGAAGGTCGATTCCTATAGTGCGCATCAGATGGCAGCACGAGAACCTTCAGGAGAGAACTTGTGAGCGGGAGGATCAGATGTGTGCTCAGTACCCACTATTGTTTCCCTAGTTTATGATGTATCTTTTTGGGGACGTAAATCCCTGAGGTGGGAGTGATGTAAAGACCCGTAAAATTCAAAGAAATTTTTTTTCTTAATTTTCTTTGAATTTTTACAAGAACGCAGTTTTTGACAAAACCTGATTCAGAGGCCCGGTGTTCCCGGAATCAATTTCCGAAGTATAGCTCGGGTACGTTCAGTGAACGAACGAGCGGGTTTTTCTAAATTTTGAACCGGTGCTCGGAAACAAATTCCGAGGGCACCAATGTAATTGCAGCACCGGTATTTGCTTATAAACTCTTTTTCTGGAGTTGCGTTTGCTCGGGTGTGGTTTTTAATTTTTGGGGTTAAGTTAAGAAATAAAATAAAGGTGGCACGACACTTTATTTTATTTCACTTAAAGCCACTTAAGCCAAGTTAAGTAGATAGGGTGGAACCCAAAATATCCTACCCACTTGGTAGGATATTTGTGAGGTGGGGCCCGCACGAGCCCCACCGTTTCTTTCCCTCTAAGTAACACACCTGCAAACCCCATCTTTAATGAACGTCAACCGTACGTTTTTCTGGTTAAGAAACAACCCATTAAATTGGGCAGTTAAGTCATTACAATTACTTATTTGAATTAATTGTTCGATTCTTTTTATGATTTTCATATGGTTGGCATTGGGAATAAAATAAGACCAACACTTGTTTTATGGGGGGTGTCTTGTTGAGAGGATTTAGAGATACTCTAAAGCTTGAAGATCTTCATCCTCCTTCGTTGAAGAACGTGAAGAACGCGAAGAACGCGAAGAACGTGAAGAACGTGAAGAACGCATCGTCGCCGACGAAGAACGACGGCCACCGACAAATGGTGACGAAGTGCGCCGAACCCTTGGAGATCGAAGATGCAACGCCATGTACCGCGATGCCGATGATCCTCCTTCCGTGACCCCCCTTCCGTGATGCGACGATCCTCTTCTTCCGCGGCGGTTAATTCTGCGACGAACTCACGTTGGACGACAACGTTGAGTTAGGGGTTCTTGTTCTTTTAAATCTATGTGATTATATCCACGGTTCGTTTAAAATTTGTTGTGAGTCTTTTAAAACCACTAACGCGGTGGGTGCGGACCAACAAAGAAGTCCGAACCACCCGTCCATTTGTTCTTGGTGTGCGGATTGGCGGGCGACGACAAAGTACGCCGCACTGGCGATGTGAGGTCCTCGCATTGAAGGACGGACCCCGGGAGGGCCTTTGGAGAAGACAACACGCAGTTCCGACCACCGGAACTCGTACGTTGGTCCACCGAGCAGCCCGCCGGAAGGAGCCGCCACGGCGGCAGGGCATGGTCCCGCGACCGCGCGGGACCAGAGGGGGACAGGACGCGGCAGCCGGCCGCATCCGCTGGCAAGGGCGGCCCCACGAGGGGCCGCGACTCCTTCACGTGGGCGTAGCGCGCCCCCCGAATCGCTCGGCCGTAATGGCCAAGCCGACCCGCTGGCCACCAAGCCAGCGCCATTCGGGTCACGCCCAGGCCGGGCCGATCCGGGCCGCGCCGGTCGGGGTGGGTCGCGCTATCCGGGTCGGACCCGGACCCGGGTCCGTCCGGGCCCAGACCCCCCATTTTCAGTCCTCTTTCGGTGTTTTGCCCATATCATGGTCTACGGACCTCCAATCGGCACACCGTCAGTGGCGATGCGATATTTGGATCGATACGGTCGTTTCGACATATTACACTCAAGGTTTCAAAGAACATTGTGTTCGGCCGTGTTGGTTTGTACACGAAACCAACCGGGCCCTCGGAGTGGAAATGCTCATAACTTGAGCTCCAGACGTCCGATTGACATAACATCAACTTTGATGGATTTATCTTAGTGAGATGGATCTTTTGCCTTACTCCGCTCGAGGTTTGGACACCGTCAGAGAGCGGTCGAGTTGGTTCGATCACGAAACCAACCGGTCCCCTGGTACGAAAAAGGCTAATAACTCACAGACCGCGCGTCTGATTGACGCATCGTATGTCTCGTTGTTTTCCACTTCATAAGACGGATCTTTTGGCATAATTCGCCTATTTTTAGGATGTAGTTGGAGTATGTCCGGGTTGGGTTGTACCCGAAATCCAACCGGCTCCCTGGAACGGAAAAACTGATAATTTTCAGACTGGACGTCCGTTTGACAAACCGTCAGTAGCGTTGGTGAACACGTTGAGAAACAGTCCCTATGATTATACCTATATGAGTTCGGGGTACAGTTGAGATACGGTCGGGTTGGTTCGTACATGAAATCAACCGGGCCACTGGGACAAAGAGGCCAATAACTCACAGACCGGGCGTCCGATTGACGCACCATCTACTACGTTGAGACCCCTATGATGAGGCGGTACTTCGAGATACTTCATAGTTGGACTTTGGGATACTTGTAGTATCGACTAGTAGCTCATGGAGCGGACCCTCCCGGAGATGAGAGTGCGGAGTATGGAGACCGTGTAGCCAGCTGAGACCTGACGGCTGCTTGACCGATCGACTCAGTGTGTTTCGGATAGCCCAGTGGGGAGCGCTTGGTTGTAGTGACAGACCCACGGTGGAGGAGTGCTTGGTTGTAGTGGCAGACCCGCGGTACTCAACAGAAGGAGTACCTCCGGAGGTAATGAGGGGGAGTATAGCATCCCACCATTTTATAACAAAAACTTTCATTACATTACACAAATCTGAGGATCGTTAAGGTTTAGTGTCTTGGAAACAAGGATCATAATACATAAAAAAACATAAAACATTCTTCTTAAAAACTTGCAAGGCGTCTCCTTAAGTTCATTCTAGGTTCATTACTGCATCTCATAACCTGGGGACATACATCAAAAGAAAGGGTGAGAAGAAGGCCCAATAAGGGAAACAAGAGGAACATTTTACATGTGAACTTGAGATACTTCAATAAGGACATGAAAAGAACTTTAAGGCATGAGTAAGAAATCATGAGGCATTTCATAATAAAAATAACATTTTTCATAACTTGAAGATGTGGCTACATCATTTAACATAGAAAATCATGAACATATCACCAAGGTCCATCCCCAAGGTGTCATTTGAAAATTACCAAGGTTATTCACCAAGGTATCGTGAAAATTGTAATCTCTAGTGGTTACATCATTACCCAATGCATTGGAGCGCTATCGGGGCGCACCCTTAAATTTGCCTTTATTATCATGTGAGCCACATATATCATCATCAAACATTTCATAAATAACCCACATAACATAAAATAAATGGGTTTCATTTCATAATCATAACGTTTTAAAAACTGCTTTAAAGACATGATCTTTACGTCACTTTAAACCCACGGAAAGGGAAAGCGGGTCTCATGTATGTAAATCCCAGAATTTAAAATGGAACATTTTGATATATATGTGAATACCCTTGTAGAAATAAGAGCTTTGAGTATTCACTTTATAACATAAAATAATTTTTGAGAAAAGAGGGAGGCATTTTGAGGGGAAAATTCTGCAGCATAACGGCTAAGTTTCGTGGTTTTAGAAAACATTGAAATGAGAGGGGACATGGGTCACCCACTCATAAATGATCCATAAAACAGTAGGGTGAAAGAGTAAGAATGAAATATGGAAATGGTAATGAAATTTTAGGGACATAACATTTGAAATGAAAAACATGGAAGGAAAAAAAGATTAGATTTCTCTTATGAAAATTCGGCAGCCTTACGGCGTCACTTAACTTCAAAAGAAAATGATTTGACAAGATCAAATAGGGTCCCTCATCATATGATCATAAGAGATCAGTATGATAGATATAGAGATCATACCCCAACATAATAAAAAGGAACTTGAAAGACTTGACATGAAAATCGAACTTGAAAAATGAGAAGGGTGAATGAATCCCTTAAAAATTCGGCAGCCTAACGGCGTCACTTAAACTTTCATAAAACGAAATGATGAGAGTAAGAGGGGATCTCTCATCATATAAACATGAAAGGGCAGTAAGAGGAATATAAAAGAACATCCTCTCACATAAAAACATGGAGCATAATAGGAATGACATAAAAGAGATTACATGAAAAGAAAGAGAGGGGTCGGATCCCTTACCTTAAAATGTGACTCTTGAAACTCAAAGGATTGGACCTTGAGGGCTTGGGGGCACCTTGGGAGGACTCCTTGGAAGGTAAGAAGACCAGAACTTCGTTGGGGGAGAGTTGGGAGTGAAAACTAAAGGAGGAAAGGGTGGGTATTTATAGGGAAAGTGAGGGGACAAAGCATTAATGGCCAAGGGACACCTCACTAGTGGTTTTGGCAAAACTATGGGCTTGCCCATGGTATTTGCCCATGGTATTGGCCACTTGGGACACCTCACACCTTATCTTACTATTCATAATTCGACCATATTGAATATATACTTAATACATCATTTAATGATGTCATTAAACACCCGTAGCATAAAAACTATACTTTCACTATTCACCGAAAATTCAACTTTCTCAGAATAATCCCAAAATTTCACCTTAACCAAATATCAATGCTATGATTTCAAAAATGAACTCCATTTTATAAAAATAATTTTCTAAATATTTTTAATTTTATTTTTAAATAAATACACTATTCACCGAAAATTTATTTTTTCAGAAAAATCCCCAAAAATTACCATAACATAATATCGATGCTCTGAGTTCAAAAATAAAGTCATTTTTATAAAAATAATTTTCTAATTATTTTTAATTAAATTTTTAATTAAAAAAACACTATTCATCATAAAAAACTAATACTTGAATAATAATTTATGAAACCGTTAATTAACCATTTTATTGAATCACATTACTTAATCTAGGTGTCTAAATTATATTAAAACTTTCATTGAGTGAAATTACTAATCCATTTGGTCATATTACTAATCCTAAGCGTAAAATCACTATTCATAATTTACTATTCATCAAAAATTATGTTGATCTTATTAGACTCCAAATTCCGTAATGAACACTTTTGTAGAAGACCATTTTTTGAAAATCATTACACATCATTAGTTATTTAGGGTTTACATAAATATTTCAAAATATCCCTTTTTCAAAATTCATCAATAAAATACATTCTAAAATTATCTAGACATTTGAAATTTCACAAACATCACTAATGGAAGAAATCTCAATTTATTCACCCGAAAGGATTACACAAGGAAACTAGGGTCTCATCACATAGCCCCTTATAACACTGGCATAAGACCTAAGTGTAAGGTGTGCTATGGTGAGAGAATCTGAGGGAGTCTCAGATAACATTGCCCTAGTAGCAATCTCTACTAACATGAACTTCTCCCGCAGGAGCTTCCGTTCAAGCTTGACACGCTGGAGTTCGGCTTGGGCTTGATCCAAAGCGAAGCCCACGGATGCTACCTCCTTCCCAATATCTGATAAGAGGGCTTCATAAGGGTTGAGTCTACTGGATGAAGCCACCGACTCCTCTTTCTGCATTAACGATTAACATCTTATTAAATCAATATGAGTAAGTTAATATACTACTCAAAAAGATTGGGTCGTTACATTCTTCCCCCCTTAAGAAATTTCGTCCCCGAAATTTATACTTGAGGCCTAGTTGAAAAGGTGAGGGTACTTTTGCTTCATCGTTTCCTCAGGCTCCCAAGTCGCTTCTTCATATTTATGATTCCTCCACAACACTTTCACAAGGTGGGTAGTCTTGTTTTGTAGGACCTTGTCTCTACGGTCCAAGATCTCCACTGGCTGCTTCTCATAAGAGAGGTCATGTTCAAGTTGTACCACCTCTGGGTTCAGTACATGCGAAGGGTCGGGTATGTACTTCCTCAAGAGAGATACATGGAAGACATCATGAACTTGAGCTAGGTTCGGTGGAAGTGCTAGACGATAGGCCACTGCTCCTATGCGATCAAGGATTTCATAGGGGCCAATGTACCTAGGGCTGAGCTTCCCTTTCTTCCCAAACCGCATGACTCTCTTCCATGGAGAAATTCGAAGGAAGACTTTGTCACCAACACCAAACTCCAAGTCCCTTCGACGATTGTCAGCATAGCTCTTCTGCTGACTCTGAGCAGACTTTATGTGTTTTTGGATGGCATGAACCTGTTCTGTCATCTCTTGCACGAGATCAGGCCCAAGAAGCTTCCTCTCACCAGTTTCATCCCAACAAGTAGGAGTTCTACACCGCTTTCCATACAGAGCTTCATAGGGTTCCATCTGAATACTCGCATGGATGCTGTTGTTATAGGAGAACTCCACTAATGGGAGTTGTTGATCCCATCCACCTTTAAATTCCATTGAGCATAATCTCAACATGTTTTCGAGTGTCTGAATAGTCCTTTCAGATTGGCCATCAGTTTGAGGATGATAGGCCGTACTAAAATTCAATTCAGTATTCAGAGCATGCTGAAGACTTCTCCAGAATTTTGATGTGAATCTTGGGTCACGATCAGATACGATGGATAGTGGTACCCCATGCAGCCTTACCACTTCCTTCACGTATATCTTGGCAAGCTGATCCAGAGAGAAATCTTCCCGAATAGAGATAAAATGGGCTGTCTTGGTGAGACGGTCCACAATAACCCATATCGCATTGTTTCCTTTGGATGTTTTTGGGAGACCAGTTACAAAGTCCATGGTGATATTATCCCACTTCCATACTGGTATGGGTAGCGGTTGTAATACCCCCTTAGGAAGTTGTCTTTCTGCCTTTACTTGCTGACACACCAGGAACCTTGTAGTGTAATCGGCAATCTCCCTCTTCATGTTATCCCACCAATAATGATCACGAAGGTCTCTATACATCTTAGTGCTTCCCGGATGTATAGAGAAAGTAGAGCTATGAGATTCATCCATCAGTTCTTTCTTTATCTCCGGAATAGATGGAACACATAGTCTTGTACAAAATTTCAATACACCTTCTTGATCAATATTGAAATCAGGGAACTTCCCATCCTTTACAGCCTCGAACTTCTCCTGCAGCAAAGGATCTTCTTTTTGAGCCTTCTTGATCTTCTCTAGTAATGAAGGTTGATAAATCATTTGGGATAGGGTTGATGATATCCCTTTCCTTATAATTCCCATGTCCAGTTTTACTAGATCTTTAATCAAGGGATCTCCCAGGATCCTCATTGTTTCCAGAACAACAGGATCTTTCCTGCTTAACGCATCCGCGACTTTGTTTGCTCTTCCAGGGTGATAATGAATTGAACAATCATAGTCTTTAATAAGCTCCAACCATCTCCTTTGTCTCATGTTCAATTCTTTCTGTGTGAAAATATACTTTAGACTTTGGTGGTCAGTGTATATATCACATTTCTCCCCATAAAGATAGTGCCTCCATATCGTTAGAGAAAAAAAAACTGCCGCCAGCTCTAGATCATGCGTAGGATAATTCTGCTCATGAATCTTCAACTGTCGAGATGCATAAGCAATTACTTTTTCATTTTGCATGAGGACGCACCCAAGCCCTTTCAGAGATGCATCGCTAAAAATAACAAATCCTTCTCCGATAGAGGGTAGTGTTAACATAGGTGCAGTAACCAATCTCTTCTTCAGCTCTTGGAAACTTTCCTCACATTCCTTTGTCCAGAAGAACTTAACCCCTTTTCGAGTCAACTTAGTTAGTGGATTAGAAAGCCGTGAAAAGTTTTTCACAAAACTCCTATAATATCCCGCTAAGCCAAGGAAACTACGAATCTCAGTTACTATTGTGGGTTGAGGCCACTCCTCCACAACCATTGTCTTTGCAGGGTCAACCGAGATTCCTTTATTGGTTACGATGTGCCCCAAGAAAGCCACTTGTTGTAACCAAAACTCACACTTTATGAACTTCCCAAAGAGCCTCTCCTTCCGTAGAGTTTTCAAAAAAACCCTCAGATGATCTTCATGCTCCTCATGACTTTTTGAATATATCAAAATATCATCAATAAAAACTACCACAAAGTTATCAAGGTAGTCCTTAAAGACTCTATTCATAAAATCCATGAAAATAGTAGGAGCATTAGTCAAGCCTAAGGGCATAACAGTAAACTCATAATGCCCATATCTTGATCGGAAGGAAGTCTTTGGAATATATTCCTTCTTCACCCTCAGTTGATGATAACCAGATCGAAGGTCAATCTTAGAGAAGAATTGAGCCCCACGAAGTTGGTCAAATAAATCATCAATTCTTGGAAGAGGGTATCTGTTCTTCACTGTGATCCCGTTCAGTTCTCTATAATCAATGCATAGTCGCATTGATCCATCCTTCTTCTTCACAAAGAGAACTGGTGCTCCCCAAGGAGACACACTCGGTCAGATAAACCCCTTCTCCAACAAGTCTTGGAGTTGTTTCTTTAGCTCCTCTAGCTCCACATTTGCCATTCTATACGGAGTCTTTGATATCGGTTGAGACCCAGGTACGAGTTCAATGGAGAACTCTACCTCTCTTTCTGGGGGAGGTCTAGGTAACTCCTCAGGAAATACATCCATGTATTCTTGAACAATCGGAACATATTCAATTTGTATGCTCCCTTTCCCTTCTTCCTCATCACCGATTAACACCATAAAGAAAGCTATAGGAGGTGCTTCTAGATAGGGATCAGTTCGGGATATCTCTCCTCGGAAGATAACTGTAGGTAGTTCATTCAAGACTACTGAGATTTCCTTACTTCTGCATTTGATCTTAGCATTATACTTTGAGATCCAGTCCATCCCTAGTATAACGTCGAATTCCATCATGGGAATGACTACTAGATTTGCGATAAGATTGTGCTCACCAAAGTAAACACTAGAGTCTCTAAACACTGTTGATGCATGGATAATCCCACTTGGAGTCTTGACTAACAACTCTACCTCAAGCAATTCGGGGATTGATTCTATATTCTTTGCAAACTTGGAAGAAATAAAGGAATGCGTAGAACCAGAATCAAATAAAGCACTTGCTAGTTTTGAGAGGACAACAAGAGTACCTGCTACCACATCGTTCGGAACTTCAACTTCAGTTGTTGTGATAGAGAAAGCACGACCTTGCTCCCTTGGCCTCTTCTGAGGTTGATGGGGATTCCCCTCCACCGCCCTCAGATTTGGACATTGATTAGAAAAGTGCCCAAGCTGTCCACACTTGAAGCATGTGACTTCAGGTAGGGCCAGAACCATCTTTCCTCTGTCGTCAGTCTTGGGAAGTTGAGGCCTCACATCACCACGACAATTCCGAGAAATATGGCCTTCTTTTCCACACCTATAGCACTTGCCACTTCCGATCAAGCAGTTCCCCGGATGCTTCTTCCCACATTTATTGCATGTGGCATGTTGCATATGCTTTCCACCTCTTTCCTGATCAAAACTTCTTCCCAGGCTCGGTTCTAGAGTTCTCTTCTTCTCATTAGATTTGTGAGACCATTGTGTCTCCCCAAACTCTAGTTCAACTTTCATAGCACTTCGAACTATTTCTTCATAGCTATCGTAGTCCCTGTTGGCTAGATTCTTCCGCAGATGTGGTCGTAGTCCGCCAAAGAATCTATCAACCTTCCCATTAGGGTCCATGACAATGCTTGAGGTATAACGGGAAAGCCTTGTGAAGTTCATCTCATAGGTTCCAACAGATTCGTTCTCCTTCTGCTTCAGCTCGAGAAACTCTTTCTCCATTTTCGTTCTCATGGAACGAGGGAAATACTTGTTAAAGAAAATCCCCCGAAATTCTTCCCACTCCATAGCTTCCATCTCTCCTCGTGGCTTCGTGTTTTTGATCAGTGACCACCACTGATCAGCTTCTCCCTCTAGGCGGTAAACAGCAAGGGTGACTTTTTCTTGTTCCGAACAATGAAGTACAGAAAAGATCTTTTCAATGGAGCTTATCCATTGTTCCGCAACCAATGGGTCAGTAGATCCACTGAATGTTGGTGGTTGTTGACGCATGAAGGACTCAACAGAAAGTTGTTCCCTTCGTGGTGAGGTCGGCCTCTCAGCTTGATTCAAGTTATTACTCATAACTTGAGTCAGTTGGTTCATCATTCGCATGAATGTTTCCATTCCGGCTTCCATCGGAGGGCCGTCAGCACATGGTGCATTGCGGTCACCATCGGCACGGTTCCTCCTATTGCCCGCCATTTTCTAAAAGAATAAAACCTTAATGAGAAACTTATTTCATTTATGGATCTTTTAACTAAGACTTCATGCTTATACAATTACACTTTTCTATAATTCCTTCATAATGATTCATAAAAAGCTTGTGATTAACCAAACATATCCCCCGGGAGTGTCGTAACCAAGAGTGCAGCAAGGCCCGTTATCGTGCACCAGTTCCCGTTCGAGTCTAGCTCAAAGCGGTGTTTTCGGGTTTTACCCCTATGTACATCTGTGCCAGAGCCGCCTCTACCTGCTCGTATCCAGACAGGGATGTATTTGTTTGATAAACCACTTACTCAATACTTACCAAAATACCAGGAAGTTTTCCTATATTTAAACTTTTCTATAGGGTTCTTCCTAATGTTTTTATATCCTAATTTCCACAAATAACTAAACCATCCTTTGATACCAACTATAGCATCCCGCCATTTTATAACAAAAACTTTCATTAAATTACACAAATCTGAGGATCGTTAAGGTTTAGTGTCTTGGAAACAAGGATCATAATACATAAAAAAAAACATAAAACATTCTTCTTAAAAACTTGCAAGGCGTCTCCTTAAGTTCATTCTAGGTTCATTACTGCATCTCATAACCTGGGGACATACATCAAAAGAAAGGGTGAGCAGAAGGCCCAGTAAGGGAAACAAGAGGAACATTTTACATGTGAACTTGAGATACTTCAATAAGGACATGAAAAGAACCTTAAGGCATGAGAAAGAAATCATGAGGCATTTCATAATAAAAATAACATTTTTCATAACATGAAGATGTGGATAAATCATTTAACATAGACAATCATGAACATATCACCAAGGTCCATCCCCAAGGTGTCATTTGAAAATTACCAAGGTTATTCACCAAGGTATCGTGAAAATTGTAATCTCTAGTGGTTACATCATTACCCAATGCATTGGAGCGCTATCCGGGCGCACCCTTAAATTTGCCTTTATTATCATGTGAGACACATATATCATCATCAAACATTTCATAAATAACCCACATAACATAAAATAAATGGGTTTCATTTCACAATCATAACGTTTTAAAAACTGCTTTAAAGACATGATCTTTACGTCACATTAAACCCACGGAAAGGGAAAGCGGGTCTCATGTATGTAAATCCCAGAATTTAAAATGGAACATTTTGATATATATGTGAATACCCTTGTAGAAATAAGAGCTTTGAGTATTCACTTTATAACATAAAATAATTTTTGAGAAAAGAGGGAGGCATTTTGAGGGGAAAATTCTGCAGCATAACTGCTAAGTTTCAGGGTTTTAGAAAACATTGAAATGAGAGGGGACATGGGTCACCCACTCATAAATGATCCATAAAACAGTAGGGTGAAAGAGTAAGAATGACATATGGACATGGTAATGAAATTTTAGGGACATAACATTTGAAATGAAAAACATGGAAGGAATAAAAGATTAGATTTCTCTTATGAAAATTCGGCAGCCTTACGGCGTCACTTAACTTCAAAAGAAAATGATTTGACAAGATCAAATAGGGTCCCTCATCATATGATCATAAGAGATCAGTATGATAGATATAGAGATCATACCCCAACATAATAAAAAGGAACTTGAAAGACTTGACATGAAAATCAAACTTGAAAAATGAGAAGGGTGAAAGAATCCCTTAAAAATTCGGCAGCCTAACGGCGTCACTTAAACTTTCATAAAACGAAATGATGAGAGTAAGAGGGGATCTCTCATCATATAAACATGAAATGTCAGTAAGAGGAATATAAAAGAACATCCTCTCACATAAAAACATGGAGCATAATAGGAATGACATAAAAGAGATTACATGAAAAGAAAGAGAGGGGTCAGATCCCTTACCTTAAAATGTGACTCTTGAAACTCAAAGGATTGGACCTTGAGGGCTTGGGGGCACCTTGGGAGGACTCCTTGGAAGGTAAGAAGACCAGAAATTCGTTGGGGGAGAGTTGGGAGTGAAAACTAAAGGAGGAAAGGGTGGGTATTTATAGGGAAAGTGAGGGGACAAAGCATTAATGGCCAAGGGACACCTCACTAGTGGTTTTGGAAAAACCATGGGCTTGCCCATGGTATTTGCCCATGGTATTGGCCACTTGGGACACCTCACACCTTATCTTACTATTCATAATTCGACCATATTGAACATATACTTAATACATCATTTAATGATGTCATTAAACACCCGTAGCTTAAAAACTATACTTTCACTATTCACCGAAAATTCAACTTTCTCAGAATAATCCCAAAATTTCACCTTAACCAAATATCAATGCTATGATTTCAAAAATGAACTCCATTTTATAAAAATAATTTTCTAAATATTTTTAATTTTATTTTTAAATAAATAAACTATTCACCAAAAATTTATTTTTTCAGAAAAATCCCCCAAAATTACCATAACATAATATCGATGCTCTGAGTTCAAAAATAAAGTCATTTTTATAAAAATAATTTTCTAATTATTTTTAATTAAAATTTTAATTACAAAAACACTATTCATCCGAAAAAACTAATACTTGAATAATAATTTATGAAACCGTTAATTAACCATTTTATTGAATCACATTACTTAATCTAGGTGTCTAAATTATATTAAAACTTTCTTTGAGTGAAATTACTAATCCATTTGGTCATATTACTAATCCTAAGCGTAAAATCACTATTCATAATTTACTATTCATCAAAAATTAAGTTGATCTTATTAGACTCCAAATTCCTTAATGAACACTTTTGTAGAAGACCATTTTTTGAAAATCATTACACATCATTAGTTATTTAGGGTTTACATAAATATTTCAAAATATCCCTTTTTCAAAATTCATCAATAAAATACATTCAAAAATTATCTAGACATTTGAAATTTCACAAACATCACTAAAGGAAGAAATCTCAATTTATTCACCCGAAAGGATTACACAAGGAAACTAGGGTCTCATCACATAGCCCCTTATAACACTGGCATAAGACCTAAGTGTAAGGTGTGCTGTGGTGAGAGAATCTGAGGGAGTCTCAGATAACATTTCCCTAGTAGCAATCTCTACTAACTTGAACTTCTCCCGCAGGCGCTTCCGTTCAAGCTTGACACGCTGGAGTTCGGCTTGGGCTTGGTCCAAAGCGAAGCCCACAGATGCTACCTCCTTCCCAAGCTCTGATAAGTGGGCTTCATAAGGGTTGAGTCTACTGGATGAATCCATCGACTCCTCTTTCTGCATTAACCATTAACATCTTATTAAATCAATAAGAGTAAGTTAATATACTACTCAAAAAGATTGGGTCGTTACAGAGAGCGCTTGGTTGTAGCGGCATACCCACAGCGGAGGAGTGCTTGGTTGTAGCGGCAGACCCGCGGTACTCAACAGAAGGAGTACCTCTGGAGGCTATGAGGGGGAGCACTTGGCTGTAGCGGTAGACCCACGACGGTTGAGTGCTTGGTAGTAGTGGCATACCCGCGATACTCAACAGAAGGAGCACCTCTGGTGGCTATGAGGGGGAGCGCTTGGTTGTAACGGCAGACCCATGGTGGGAAGCGCTTGGTTGTAGCAGCAGGCCCACATTACTCGACAGGAGGAGTACCTCAGCAGTCTTGGGTTAGTGAGCAGTACCTCAGAGTCATGATAGGACCACTGTACACTCCAGAGACGGGGCTCTTCAGCAGTTACAGTTTTGATAATGAAAATCTTGTGGGAGCTGAATCATGTTTTTCTTTCCATTGGAGATTGTGTTGTGCTATCCTGTGAGGATTTCGTTTTTCTTCCTGTGTGAACTGGGTTGTTCTTGGAGGCTGGAGCGAACTGGAATTGATTACTTAGGTATATGTATGGGCATATAACTAAGTAGAGTCGGATGTTACTTGTGAATGTATCTTTCTTTTGTGGGTTCTGGGAGACCTTCGCGGGTCTCGGGGTACCTTCTGAGTATCTTATACTCACCCCTACATGGTCTATGCCCACACTACGTTGTGTTGGTTTCAGACGACGGACATCACTGATCGTGGATGAGGGTTGAAGAGCAGGACGATACCTGGAGGTGGACCACTGGGCGGGACGTACTCGGAGCAGACGGTGGGACCCGAGGAGCTGTTGAGGATATCTATACTCACCCTTCAGGTGGGACTTCCACTGGGCGGCTCGACACTGCGGATTTATTTTCAGTTGTTGTTTTCCCTTTCGAGTTGTACTTTACTTTCAGTTTGGGTTTTTATTTTGCCCCACTTACTTTTCTGCACTTATTGTTGTACCCAGTTTTTACATAGTGTTTACTTCTACTGCATTCTTGCTCTGTGGTGTTTGTTTACTTTACAAAGGTAATTCCTTCCCTTTTTACCGGGATTTACGCCTTGGTACTAGTCTCCATCCCCTGGCCTATGGAAGGCGGGCTTGGGGTAGTCACGACACGGGCCCCGAGGACGGGTCGTGACAAAAAGTCTGATGGATTAATTTGAAATAAAATTAAGCCACATATATTAGTTCAATTTTTGAAAATGGGTTCCACTTAAGAAATCAAAAAGATTTACATTATCTAATATGGTCAAATTAGTTTTTTACCCTAATGAATAATGAAAATTCAATAAATAACTTACCTTGATTATGGTAAAAACACTCTTACGGGATGGGTGAAGGATACACTAAATAGAAATGGGTTAAAAATCAAATAAAATTTTATAATTTATATTTTATGGTCCTGTTACAACATGATAAACTCTAGGGGTAAAAATGGTCTATTATGAAGATAGGTGGCATTAAAAGAATGAGGGAGTAATTATTTCATTCAAAAAATTCCAAGAGTGTCCTATGCAATACATACAAAATTCCACACACTCTCAACAATTTTTAAGAAATCCAAAACACATTATTTCATATAATACAGACCCATATCAGTTAATTAATTAACTCCCCTAATTTTTTAATCCTTTTCTTGTTCATAAATTCTAACTATGATGGTTTTTTTGTGAAAACCTAATGAAGTTGTCTGATTAAGGGGCGATGTCCAATACGGGGAATATGTTTTATATCAAATTCCACATTCATAATATGTTATAAAATAATTATTATATGTCAAATTCAAAACATTTAATATATTTTCATGATTTTATATTTTTGGTATGACTTACTTCCACCACCTACTCCTATAATTGGTAAATGGTATTGTTGACCATTTGTATGATGAACTACAACATAAAAAAACAAAATTCATTTACCATAACAGCATATTAGTAGTGGAAATAATGATTTTTAATGTTTGAATATGGTATTGAAGATATTTTTGTGTTTATGGACTTATAATATCACAAGAAATTTCATACATTATATTTTTGAGGGAATACAATATTGGATCTCGTGTGTATGAAATACAACCACATAATGAATTGACGACATTTTCTTCTCAAATTAATTACATGAAAGGATATAATGATTATTTTTTTACTGATATAATTTATTCATGACATATTAGTTTTTAAAAAAATAAATATATCACCCAAAGTCTTACCTTACCATACATTTAATAAATGATAAATTTTTTCATTTATATGAATGCCTATTTTCTCATGAATTTATGGGATTCATTTTTATTGAAGAATGACATCGATGTAATTTATAAGTGTGTTTTTAAGAAATAATATGATATTTGTGAAATAATTTTTAATTACATGGATTTATCATAAATTTAATGTTATAAATTAACAGGGAACGTTCCCAGACAAGGCACCCAAATGGTATCTGATTATAAGATACAGCGTTCTCCAAAAAATTCGTCAAATAAAGTTTAGTTATTAATTAAAACATTCATACTGTTTATCATTGAACTACAATAACTTTTAAAAGGGGTCATAAATTCGAAATCTAAGGGAAATGTTGTGTTTAGAACAACATCTATAACCTAAGAAGGGTATAACCTTACTTGGTGTGGGATGACAATGAACGATTGGTTTTTTATGAAACTTTAATTAATATATTTTATGTAAAATATTTTCCAGGTAATGTTTTCTTTTATAAGTAATCATTGTGAGGAATCTAGGGTTACCATAACCTTATAATTATTCTGAGTTTAAGAGAAGAACTCGAAAAGAATATGTGGGTGAAAGAGAGTAGATCGAAACCACCTCAGATTTGATGAATTAAGGGTTTAGGATCGAGGATCGACGAACAACAAATACATAATCTATTTTCATCAACGATCAATCAAAACCTCACGGTAGGGTATTTTTGGATTTGATATCATTTTCTCGTTCATGAATTCCATAATTCATACAATCCAATAAAGAAACAAATTGGAACTCTGATTAGTCATAATTGTGGGATGGGATTGACCATTGTTGGGTTTGTGGTAGAATGACCCTGTAATTGATGATGAATTGTGTTTTCCAATATAACGACAACGAACTATGATAAAAAAAACATTGAATAATATATGTTCATATTTGTTGACTCTTGATTTTCTCCCTTGATTTTTTGTTTGTCCAGTGAATTGGAATTCTACGATTGATTGATCATTGGGCCCCAGAATCATTATACAATGATCCAATAGGGATGATCTCAGATTGACATGACACGAAGGATGTGTGATGACAATGAAGAATATATATATATGTAGTATGAAGGATGTCACTACTTGGGAAAAATCTCACTATAATTTATTGTGGAATTGAATCAATACAACATTGAAGAAGAATGTGACCTGAGGGTTGTGTAGGTACATATGTTTCAAAAGACAGAGCACCAAAGTGAGACATGCGGCTTGCAGAAGGTGTGGTGCCCCTGGTGAATTGGTGATCCGTGCAGGGTAGATGGCCATGTGAAATGGGGCTCAGCATCATTTGGTGGTATTTGGTAGTATAAGACAAAGGGGAAAGGGTGGTGTGCCCCACGTGCATGGATTTCGCGGTCACTGCATGGACCAACAATGCACGCAGTTCGTACATACCATGTGCAGCTAGATGAGATGGAACACTTGGCATATAGGACAAACAAGTGGAACTAGGTGATGTTGAGAAGGATGGGTCCAATGGCCCAACTATATCAGTGTGCCAGGCCTAGTAGCAAAGTGGGCCATCGTGGACCGAGCCCAGTAGGCCCGGTCGGGTCCAGAGGATCGGGTATAGCACTTGTTTGGCCATTTTATTGACATAAAAATAAAAACAAAACAAAGAATCTATTTGATGATCTGTTTTTGGATTTGCGACCATTTCGATGAGGCTTTTTTTTTTGAGATGTCTAGGTGGGTTTTTAGCAGGAACTTGTATAGTTAGAGAGTTTCCATCGCTTCTTTCCTCAAGGGTTTAGTATTGCATAAAGTCTATAACAATGGATAATAGTTCCCTTCTAGAGTTCGAGTCCGAGATATAGTTTTTGTATAACCATTCTGGGATTGGAGTGATCCTCTATCACTAATTATTGTGTTTTTTTTGAATTAATGAGACCTTTGAGGGTAGGTTCTTCGTCCTCCATCATGTGGGTCATATCAACAGGGTTGTCATTTTTATCAGGGATGGATCCCCTACGTTATGATTTGTATTAGTAGGATTGACGTTATTCTATGAAAAGAATCACCCTATGTTGTAGTCCAATAATGACTAGGTTTCTAGTATTCTCTAGGAAGGACCACCTCTATGTATACCATGAACATTAACCAATGTTTTCTTTCTAGGTAGGGCCCAAATTAGTGGGACCTCTTTGTAAGAGTCTCTGATGATGTCAAGGCTTGAGGAGTGATTCCTTCTGGAATCAGCGTTCCTCGAGCAGAATCATGTTGTTGCTGAATGATTGTGACTTACCTCCATTACCCTATGGGGTTTATGAGTATATCTCGTTATTCTTGTTATATGTTTTATATACATATACATGTGTGATATGAGTTTCCTACGTGTGTACATTTCGTTGTGGTTTCTTTTGTGGTCCTAATGAGTCCTACTGAGTTTTTATACTCAACAATGTATGGGATTTTCCCACACTTTCCTTGTCTTTTGTAAACCCATGACGCATTGAAGAAGTCAAAGGTGGACCAGGTTCAGGTGGTTCCATGTGAGATCAGACAAACAAGACATACTCCTAAGGCTTTAGGAAATTGTCCTTCACCTACCCATGAGGTAGGGTTTTCTATAGACGAGTTTCCAGTGATTATTGATACACTTGTCTTCAATAAAAATTTTAGTGGGCTTGTTTTCTATCCTATTTTACCTTCCTGTACTTTACAATACTATTTCACTCTAGTTGGAGAACATACATTGTGGTTCTCATGCATGGTTTACATTTCATTTTAATGATTCGGAATTTTTGGCTTAGGAGATGTGTGAATGAATACAGGTTCCTATGAAAATTCCTCCTATATTTGTGATATGTTTAATTAGTGCTATTATCCTCCCCTTGGAATATCAGGGGTGGAATTTGGATAGCCACAACATATTACCCACATGTACGGTTCATGACGGAGTGGTATCACAGTAGTCGGTTCCCTATTTGGACCTTGAGTCTATGAGATTGGTTTGGGGAAACAATGTTAATTTTTCATGTTTTTATTTTTTTATAGGGACACTGGTTTTGGTGTGGTGGTCGACGTATCCACAAAATAGTACTCTAGAAATGTGACTTTCGAATCGTTATATGAAATTGCTAGTTTTAGAGAAAAAATAGAATATACATAATATAAAAATGGTTGCTTCATCCATGTACATATTGAGTCCTTTCTCCGGATATACTCAATTGATTGTGCTACATCTTGTTTTACCTCATGATGATAACACATAGGCTACTAGCCGAGATACCACCATTTGATCACAACGATGATCAATGGGGTGATGGGATATCTATACGTGGATATGTACCATAAACATCACTTCTAGGTGGTGTACCAGTTATATAACCACACTTAGAGTAGATCATAGTACAATTATTTCCAGTGGATGAGATTTGAATGTAGATCTCACTTCACGATTTCCAAAGTAGTGTCCCCTCAGTTTCTGATGTGAGCCCGAAAAACATGCATATGGGACTACGTTGAGGGGTGACTTAGGTTTTTCATATATTCATGATACTAGCAGATCATATGGTGGTCCTGAAAAAAATCCACCAATGTGGATAAGCTAAGTGATTGTGGGGTTTGGTTACCCAATCATATGATGAGGCAAATATTCCATGGATAGTGTTTGATAACCAATTTAGAAAAGAGTAATCACATTATAAACTAATGGATATGCATGTTAAAAAGCTCTTATATCTCTAGAAAGATGACATGTTGGAAACTGAGTATTCATAGAGGCATACCAGCCTTTCCATTTACTTTATGGATATGATACGTGATAGGCGTTTCATGGATCATACTTTTGAGCAAGGTGTTTTTATGATCATCTAAACCAACATTATCCATCTATTAATTTCCACCTATGTTATGGATCTAGAGAAAACCATTATGGTTATGAATGCCTTGGATGAGAAGTTCGTCCAGTAATAGTCATCAATGGGAATGTAGGACCATACAGAACTGAAGGGCATCTGACATGGAAGAGGAGTTGGGGGAGCAGTGGGAGGTGGTAGACATTTTGATAGGTTACTGACCTCAAACCTTGGTTATCAATACCAGGATCAAGGAGCCAGATGACATGGGAGTAAATGGTTTCTTGCAGTATAGGCTTATGTTTCGATGCCTCTATGAATTATTCTATGTACAGTCTATGTTTATTCTACTTTATCCTCTGTATCGATATACACAGGTGCTAGTTATTCTATTGTTGCAACGAATCTGGTTCCAGGATCATATATTCTTGTTGAACCATTAAATAGACTCTTACGCTATGAGTCTCCTACTGGAGGAGTCCCAATGATCATGTATTTGTACTGACAGTTTGGCCAAACTCTTGGAAGTGAGGGTTTTGGATGGGATCCCTTAGTGGTGGCAACGAGGCCTTGCGACATTAGTATTGGTATGGACTATTAATCAATAGTTAATTATTAGATTGCCTATTTTTTGGCATAGAGTGTGGTGTGTCATCAGAGATGGGACCAGGTATTAATTTTTTGTGGAAAAGAAAACGTATGTAGAGTAGGATGGACTTACTAAGACGTGGGAGTAAAAAATTACTCACTAGTTGGCCAGTCTCATTCATGGTGCTCTAGAGGAGAGGAATCCTTAGTTTCCTATTATGGTTGATGAGTATGAGTAAATATTTATAGAGGATTTTGTGGGACTACCTCTTTATATGGAGGGTGATTTCTACATTGATATATACTCTGGGACAACACTGATATCTACTCATGCTTATCAGATGTATCCCAAAAACCTTCATGAGTTGATGGTGTAGTTGGAGGACCTATAGAGGAAGGGATCTGTGAGATCTAGTGTTTACACTAGGTAGCCATGTTTTGTTTTACAAGAAGGAAAACGATATATTTAGGTTATGTGTTGTCTTTTGGTGACTGAATAGGTGACCTAGATGAACAAGTATTCACATACTATGATTTAGGACCACTTTGATCAGCTAGATGGAGTGAGGTGGTTCTCGAAGATATACTTGAGATCTAGCTATCATCAGCTTTTGGTATATGACATAGATGCTCAAAATACATCTTTCAGATATTAGTACAAACAATATGAGTACATGGTAGTGATGTATTGTGTGACCAACACCCTAATAGGGTTCATGAGACTCAGGTACCGGATCTTCAATCCTTACATAGAACAGTTTTTCGTGGTCTTCCTTGATGGAATCTTAGTGTACTCGACGTCTGAGGAGGATCAAAAGATACACTTGAGGAAGATCCTGAGCACAAACCAAGAGCCCCAAGAATTATGGAATGATCTCAATGTTTTAGTTATGGATTCAGGACGTCCACTTTATGGGAAATTTCATTTAATAGGATTGAGTATCATTGCATCTCATGATGTTTGATTCGATTCATGATTAGGAGACACCCATGAGTGTGACTGAGGTGTGGTGTTTCCTGTTATCGGATGGGTACTATTGGATGATTGTGCCCGAATTGTTCAGTGTAGTAACACCCTTGATAGATTTGACATGGAAGGGGAAAACCCTCATGTCGACAGATAAGTTACATTAGTGATTTTAGGAGATGGGACAGAGGTTGATGAGTGCTCCCATCTTGAGAATAACTATGGTGGGTTTTAGATATGCACTTTTCTATGGTGCATCAAGAACCAAGATTTCTTATGTCCTGATGTGGGGTAATGCGGTGAATTCCTCTGGATCACACCAGTTGAGGCATAAAGAGAATAACTATGTGACCACCAATTTTCAGCTAAGATAAGTAGTTTTTACATTGAATATTTGGGGACACAACTTGATGGTAGAGTAGTTTATCATCTACTATGACCACAAGTTTCTCAATTATATGTGTTCTTAGAGGGATATTAACTTGAGACATAGTCAATGGCTAGAGTTTCTCTAGGACTACGACTTAAATGAATGTCTATATTATTAATAAGGGTAATATAGTGGTAGAAACACTCATCAGTATATCCATTGTGTAGTTGATGAATGAGGCGTTAGAGGAGTTGTATATGTTGCAGATATTGGTCATGGAGGATGATGGAGAATCTTACCTTCTATAGATAGTTTACAACAATCTACATTTATAGTGATTCATGGTGGCACATCTGGTGAATATTGAATATGAGTACTAACATGCTCAGTTGTCCACAGGTCAAGCCCTTGATTGACATTCAATAATTGTGGAGAACGTTCTTCTCTTGTGAGGGTGCACGGTTCTGCTAGTGGTGTTGCAAAACAAGGTTCTGAGGGATTTCAACACACCGCCCTTAGTGGTGCATCCAGGTGTTGAGAAATTGTACCAAGAAATATGATATTGTTTAGGTCATGAGGGAAGAAGAAGGAAGTTATAGAGTTCATTTCGCAGGGCCCCACATTTCATTATTTGAAGGCAAAGAACTAGGTTCGGCGGGCTTGACCCAACCCCTTGAGGTTCTAGAGTGGAAGTGGTACAGGATATCAATGGATTACGTGAAAAGTTTAACATGAAAATCCAAGGGGCTCAATACCATTTTGGTGATCATTGACCTACTCTCCAGGTCAATCAACTTCCTACCTATCCAAGAGTAGTGTTCAGTAATGATCTTGTGACAACTCTATGTGAATGAAATATTCGTACAACAAGGGGTTCCCTCAACAATCATTTTAGTCTTGGATTCCAATTTCACATCCTGATTGTGGAAGGGATTGTAAGAGTATTTTCAGACATATCTGTGCTTGAGCAGACATTTTATTCCATGATCGACGACTAGACAGAGATGACCATTTAGGTTCTTGAGGACATGATGCATATTTGCGTCCTATACTTTGGATGCAGTTTGTAGGATCACCTACCATTGGTGGAGTTTTTGAAAGCACAACTGATTGTCTCTTATCAACTTTTCAAGGTTCTGATGTAATGTTAATGTGTATTGAATGACTCATATCAAATCCTCAGTGAGGATACCTTTAAATAGTGAATTATTAGTAATTGATTGTTTTTTTGATTGGTGGGGTGTGTTTTTCAGAGCATGAAAGAATATATTAATGGTTGGTGTTTTATATAACAATTTGATAAAGATTGTGGAAAGGTCCTTATTAGGGATTTACGCTTGTGATACCCTTGATCATTCTTTAGATTTTAACTAATTAACACGGACTTCAAAAGATGACGTTGATTAGAATTCCTACGTGTTGAGGCTTTAATAAAAGCCTTAAACAATTATAAGGTTCTAATATCAATCATTAAATTTTTATGGGTGTGTATATATGGTTCCAATAATCCATTGAAATCACACGTTTAACAAAAAAATTCACTATTTAATGACATGTAAAGACCAACATACACAATGATAATTCGAAAAATATTCATCCATAAAATACTCTCAATCACTTAACATCCCTAAATTTGGTCTTACCCCAATGGTAGATTTACAAAGACATTATGATATTTATTAATATAATAATATGTCTATATGGTGATTAATTATAAATAAAAAAATTAACGGAATAATAAATTTTTTTTTCATTGATCAAACACACATATGAACAATGATGAAAATTAAAAACAGACTTTCGATTTAATGAGGATGAAAACCATGGGATTGTATTTCAACATAATTTCCATTATTTTAAGAGAATTAATATTTTTAAAAGGAGAATGGACTATTAGAATAGAACATGATGAAGAAACATACATTAAAATTCCAAAAAATTGAAAACAACATATGAAAATACAAATAAAAGGAACACAAAATAAATGAAACCAAAGAGTGGAGGAAGGGTCTCTCAAGTAAAAACATGAGTATGAAAGGTCCTTATAAGCCTTTGGAAATTCTTTTCATGTAACAATGTATGCTACTATCTTCTAAAATTCCAAACCCTTGAATGGAGAGGTGGGGGATGTATATATAAACCAAGGACATGGGCTATTTGCATTCCAAAACTACCCCTCCACATTCATAGATGATATGGACATCCATAAAGTTGAATAACAATTTATTGCATTATAGAAAGTTGTATATATTTATTTATTCTGTCTCCTCTAATAATTTTTTAGTCATTTGACAATAGGATCCAATATTTTTGTGGTTTGAAAAAATAATTGTAATCATTAAATTTCAATCAACACTTTTTCACTGGATGAAATCTGAATGGTTTTTTAAACAGGATGATGACCTCAAATTAAAATAATTTCTTCTAAAATTTTGGCCACCCATATTTGAGATTTCACATGAAAAAATCCTATCATGATTTGATGAGTACATTAGTTGATATGTCATAAATATATTCCTAATGTCTATTCATTGCTAGAATGGTGGGATGGACTTCAAAGAATATTCTTGGACCCTTTTTTGTAGTTGGACCTTCAAATTTTTAAAACAATTCTTTAGGATAATCAATATCAAATTCTAGAGTTTCATAAAACATGGCCTTTTGGGATTTGATAATTAACTCAATCATCATTGATGGATGAATTTCTTCACAGAATATTTGTGTCTTCCTATGTGGACCATATGCCCTTCCAAATTGAAGATTTGGCCAATGATGCCTTATAATTAAATATTTTAAATTGAGTTAGTAACCCTAAAAAGGAAGAATCATAAGATTTGGATAATTAGTGTGAGATTAATAATTAAAATAGTATGATGTATTTATTTGTTTAATTAAAATAATGCTCAAAAATAAATTTAATATTCAAACATGAGTATTTCAAACACAATTTGTAAGTATTCATTGAAAATAAATAATGATAGTAAATAATAAGATTTGAATAAGTTAATAACATCAAATCCTCAACATAATGTATTGTGCAAGTCCTCAGGTGTAGAAAATATAAAAAACATTTTAAAATTATTTTCACTGAAAAAAATATTAAAATTTTGTTTTCCAAACTCTGGGTAGGACTACACTATTTAACTCATCCATATTGAATTCCACATCAAATTATTATTGAAAAAATGTTCAAAAATAACTCTTCTGTGTATGCTCAAATTTATAAATTGAGATTTTTGGTACATGAAACTTACTACTCTCAAGAAGATAAAAATTAGTTTTTGTCGGTTCAATCATTCAACAACCAAAACTGATAATCAATGATTTTGAAAGAGATCTCAACTGTCATTCCCATTATTAACAAGCACAACAATCAATATTTCTTTTGAAGGATATTTTCTACGGCTATGGGACGGTCGGAATTTAGTATTCAGAATAGTTTAGAGAGGCATAAAACTCTAAAATGGAAAAAGAAATGAAAAGTATTTTTTAAATAAAACATGGAAAAAAAGGAAACAAATATTTACATTGGAACATTTGGGTGAATCAAGATATAAAAGTGGAATAAAATTTGAAGGGAATGAGATGATGAAATATTTATAAAACCCAATTCCTTTCCCAATGACATATGTATTTTTAATTGCATTTTTTGAAAGTTGGACATTAAACCTGTATGACACTTTTCTCTCAACCCCTATTTGATCTTCTCAAAACACTAATTGTAATAGTATTAAAATGATCAATGGTTAAGGAAGAGTGATATTTGATCCACCAAAGACAGAACAAATTTTATCTTATTTTTTTGAATTATTTTTTATTTTCACACATTTCAATAAATATATAACAATATTTCATAAACATATATATATTCCCAAGACTCACTTAATTAAAACCTCTCACACATGATAAAATGGTCACATTCCATCAAGAATACTATTACATGTTTAAAATCAATAAAAGGGCACCGAAACATTAATTCATTCCCCCTACTGTTAAATTTCAATAAATAATGAAATGTATATCCATGTAGATTTTGGGTGGGATAAGGCCTTGATTGTGTAATTTTTCTATCAAATAAATGGTTTTCATAAGCTCAGAGGGGATTTAAAAACTTGGATTAATTTAAGTTTAATGGGAGGCTATTTGGATATTGGGATTCTCATGAGGATTATAAAATGACTCTATCATATTAATGCACACAAAAGAGGGAAATTCATCTCTAAGGTTCACAAACTCAAGACTCCCAAGCATTGTTTAAAAACACACATTTTAGAGATATGTACATATGTGGCCATATAATGAACACTAATTTTGTTCCGTGTGGTTGGGGATTAGTAATTTTCCAAACAAAAAAAGTGAGCATTCAAAATTTTCAATTATGAAAAAATATTATTAATATAAATATTTGATGAGAATACAAAATAATTGTGATGATAACAAGTATTTTTACTCCCTAAAATTGTTGGAAAAAATTTAAAATCTTGACGTCGAGTTTGTAAACCTCTTATGATTTTTTAACATTTTGTTTATTTTTAGTTTTTTTATTGTTTTTAAAAATACACACCCACACAAAATAAAATGAGAAAAACAAAGAGTTTGATGAAGAATGTGGAAAAAAATGAATGAGATAGGAATGAGAAAAAACAGGTATACAACGGAAGAAAGAGTGAGTTAAAGAGAAATTTGTGCCTCCTTGATTAGATTTGGTTGGTCATAATCTCTATCTAGTGGTGTGTTTACTATAGAAGTTTGGGATCTGGTTAATGTTGATATCGTTCCGGAATTTTCTTTCCTCTCGTGTTGATGCATTAAACTATGTCCATTAACTATGAATGTCAATTTTAAATAGGGTTCTTAGACATTCACTACACCAAAGGGTTAAACATGAGAAATAATAAAATGACCTTCCCAATGAGAATTACGCTTACCTGCGTGAAGTTGAAATCACAAATTAAAGAAAAAAACCTTTTCATATTTTTGTAATAGCATTCATATGGTGTGTTTGTCATGGAGGGACTTGGATTTATCTTTGTAGAGACAAGAATTATTGAAAGAATAAAGTCAAAGCACCTCTTATTCAGCCAAATGCTACAATCATTCTTTAACAGATTTTTCAAAATAAAAAGGAAACTATTTCGAAGCCCAAAATTAATTATGATAGATTTAAACTGTCAAATGACATGATTTACCAAAATCTAGCATAAAACGGGACATCCCAATGGTTGTTTTATAGGAGGATAGATAACCCCAATGTGATTCAAAATCTCATTCAGTCCAATCGTTTCTTGTTTATTTTACAGTTCTCCCAAGAACACTTTTCACTTTTCTATTAGAGTGTTAGTAGATCCCATTTGTTTGGGGGTTATATTCAATAGACATTTTATGCACAAACCCTTTCTTTTTCAAAAGATATTACATTGTTCTATTACAAAAATGGGTGCTAACTAACTAATTATGGCACGAGATGTCACAAATCAGTGGAATATGTTTGTATTTATGGACTCACTAAATGTATGTGAATCATTCATTCTAGTGGGTTTTCCCTCGACCCACCATGAAACATAATCATCCACAAGAATAATATATGAGAATCCATTGGATGGGGGGGATAGTCCCACAAAATTGATGCCCAGAACATTTAATATCTCATAGAAAATTAAAGGATTTGGTGGAATTGCATTTCTATTGGAAATTATAAAAAACATTTGGCATGTGGGACATGATTGACAGAACTCATGTGAGTCCATAAATAGTGAAAGCCTAAAGAATACAGAGCTTAGGACCTTTTAGGAGGTCCTTTTTGTTCCAAAGTGGCCACCTATGGGAAGTTTGTGAAAAAATTCTATGATTGAAGAATATTTGTCTTCATTAACACATATCTTAATTACCTTACCATCCCAAGTTTTCATATGATTATTAACATCCCCAAAATAGAATTATGATTCAATTTACACCTTCATTTTTTGTTCTTTAACAAAATAATAAAAAATATCTACAAAAATGTAATTTAAAATTGGGGAATACCATGGTAACAATGAAGTGAGCGATGAAAGGTGCTCATTGGGGAATTTAAGATCAAAGGTTTTTGAATTAGATGAATTAGAAATTCAACTTAGGTGATCATTCATAGGGTCTTCATTCCAAGGCATTAATTAATTTCTACGTCAAACTCTTGAAGCATTAGGATCCATATTATTATCATTAGTATGAAATCAATTTTCTTGAGTATGAACATTATAGACGAATCGTCTGTGAAGATGATGATTTTGGAACCTAAGAGATATGGATATAAATTATCTAAGGCAAAAACCAAAGAAAAATGTTCCATTTATGTGACATTGTACAGTGATGGATATTCATTAAATTTTTATGAGGCATAATGTATTACATGAAGATGATTTTCTATTCATTGACCTAGAATATCCCCAAAGGCTCTATAAGAATAATCACACATCAACTCAAATCGTAAGGACCAATCTGGGGGTTGGATTATCGTGGAAGATGTACGAATAGTATTGAGTTAAATATAGGATCTCTTTCAATCATCATTAAAAATCTAATGTTACATCCTTTTGTAGAAAACATGTGAGTGAGAGAGAAATACTACTCATTTTATGGATGAATCACTGATATAAACTGGCATGACCTATGATTGAAAAGATGTCTCAAATAGAGGTGGATTTAAGAAGTGATTAGATCACTTAAATTTTTTAAGGATCTACTTGAAGACCCTATTTTGGAACTATGTTCCCTAAAACATTCCCATTTGAAACCATGAAGTGACATTTTTTCAAAATTTAACACAAGGTTACACTTGAAACACCTTTGATGGACTAGATGGTGTGAATTCAAGAAATATTCAAACGACTCACCATAAATGGAAAAGTCATTGATTAAGACTTCCATGATGTGTTCAATGAATTCAGAAAATATACTAATCATACACCTCTTTCATGTTGCAGGAGGATTGAAAATCCCAAATGGCCTTCTCCTATATGCATATGATCCAAAGGGGGAAGTGAAAGTTGTCATTTCTGGGATTTGAGGTGCAATTGGGATTTAGAAGTAGCTGCTATATCCATCAAGAATGAAATAATGTGACATTAAATCTAATCATTCTAGAATTTGATCAAGGAATGGAAGAGGGTTGTGATCATTTCATGTTTCGACATTGAATTTTCAACAGTCTATGCAGACACGCCATTTTTATTTACTTGACTTGTCACTAACTCCCCATGTTCATTAGATATAATATTTATCCCAAACTTATTCGGTAAAACATGAATTGGACGAACCCATTCCCTATAAAAAATTTGTTAGATAGTACCAGCTTGAAGATTCATGGGGACCGCTTCCCTAACTACCTCATGTATGAGTGGATTGAGTCATCGTTGTGGTTGTCTAATTGGTTTGGATAATTCCTCAACATGTAGCGATGCACGCATAGAGCTAGGTTGATTCCTAGATATTCATGTAGGGTCCAACCTATGTGATTTATTTATTCATCTAACACCAGAAAAAATTCTAACTCCTCATAATTGGTTTTTGAAGCAGAGATAATGATAGTGTAAGAGTGATCATGGTAATGGTATGCAAATTTCAAGTGTTCAGGAAGAGGTCTCAGATCACAGTCATCTTTTCTTTTTGTGTAAGATACTCAGGAATGGAGGAAAAGACATTAGTTGCTTCAGATTCACTTTTTTATACTTTCAATGGTGGAGTAGTAGATATCACTGGTTATGTGGGATATAAGAGAGATTTCATGTGCCTCATGATTTATAGAGTCAATGAATTAATGGTTCACATCAACATTACCATTTATGATATGGTTAATCATGGGGGAGAATTTAAAATAACCTATCTCATTAAAACATGATGGAATGGGGTTCAATTTAATAATAAATGTGTCCTCAGAAGCACGGATTGAGTGTCATGAGTGATCCTTAGATGGGAACCACATGGCTTGTAAAATATTGAAATTGACCAGTTTGTCACAAAATTTCATGGATAAGATGTCTGAATAGACATCAATTTTGGTTATCTCTGTCATTGGGAATGACCTTCCTAGAATTAAGGTATATTGAGAAGACTTCCTCACACCATCCATGTCAAGGACATTGAGATCAACTGGGAAGATAAGATCATTCACACAAACAAACAAATCCATGATTATACCCTTAGGACTAGAAGTGCTTCGATTGGCCAATTGAATGACAACACATGTTGGATGTAATTGACCAATTCTAAGGTTGGAGAAAATGGATTATGGAATGACATTAATTGATCCCCCTTGGTCTATTAGTGCATCATCGAAGTTGGAACATTCAATTTGGAATGGAACCGTAAATGTCCGTAGATATTTTCACTTAATGGGAATAGACGACTAGCTAAAAACTTTTTCGAAGGTCCATAGTTTCCTCTTATGGGTTAACAGTTCCATAAGAAAGATGATGTACATAGGTATTTGTTTTATGGTATCTAATATGGGGATGTTGAATTCAACACATCTAAAAATGTTGAGCATTTTAGGACCAAGTTCAAAGCTCTTCTTTTTCATAAAAATGGCGTAAGGAAAAGGTAATGGGTTCCTATGTGGAATTGAAGGAGGTTATGGAATGGATTCTGATACATTTTCACATTTTATTTTATTTTCATATTCTAGGTCAAAAATTAACAGGGATTTTGAGGACTCGTCATGAGGCATAGAAATTTCCATTCCCGATGTAAGTGGAATTTCATATACATTACCATTTGGGTTCGGTAACGGTTGAGCTGGGAGCTGGGAAGAATTTGATTGATTTGGCTAGATCAGGTGGGATTCAAGTTGACCAATTTGTGATTCAAATTTTTTTATGATATAAAGATTTAGGATGAAATATCTTCCACTACACTTTATCATGGTTTAATGGAGGAAGTGGCTTGTCCCGAATTGGGATTTCCTTGATTTTGGTTATTGAAAAAATGATTGTATTTGTTTTCTAATTTAGAATGATCAATATGATTATTGAATCCATAATGAGACATAGGATGATTGATCCTGTGAGGTTGAGGAAATAAAGGATAAGGTTCTTGGATGTTACCAACACCTTGATCTTATTGGAATTGGGTTGGGTTTTGAGGAGGAAATTGAGTGGGATTAGAAATGGGATGATCATAACTCATTCTTTGGTTAATGGTTGAACAGAAGAGATCAGAGTGGGGTTGGTTGAGGTTTCTAATGAACTAACTTTATAATTGAGGGTTTTATTTCCTCTGATCATATATGCATTGATATCCATTGGTATGAATGAATCATAGTGATCCTCCTGATGTTTTGGACATGTTTTAGTTTTATGAGATAGGGATCTATAGATTCCACAGTTCTTGGTAGGCCTAATGAATATAGAATTTTGATAAGATGATGTTGGGGACTTGGACTCCACACCTAGTTGTTACAAAAGACATGTAAGTACACTCATCCACTCTATAATGTTGTTCGGATCTATCGATTCCCAATATTGGGATTGTTTGACTTGACCATGTGCTCGAGAATGGATATTTTGTGTGTTTGTGGCCATGTTGCTTATGAGATCTCTTGTAGGAGCAGGAATTTTATCATCAAGATCAGCACCACAGGCGACATCAATGAGAGTTCTCTCCATAGACAATAGCACCTTATAAAAGTATTGGCTCTATATTTGGTTAAGTATTTGGTGGTGTGGGAAGGTATCCACAATCTTTTCGAACCACTCTCAACAATTATTGAGTGACTCATTAGGGAATTGATGGATACCACTAATTTTATTTCAGATGGAATAAGTTGGAGAATAGGGAAACAATTCCTCTTAGAAAAGCCTCTTCATGTCAATCTGTTTGTTTATGGAAACCAGAGGGTGGTAGTAGATTCATGACATGGCAGAGTCATCTATGGAAAATGGGAATGCTTGATGATTGATTTTTTCCTTCAAAACCCAATGAGGATTCAGGGTAGAGAACACCACATAGAAATATTTAAGATGGAGATGTGGATCCTCACTCGCTAGCCCATTGAAATGAGGTATAATATGAATCAATTTCGATTTCAGTTTTTAGTCAGCCTCTATATTTGGATATTGAATATAAAGAGGTTGGTAATTCATATCAGTGGCAAAAAGTTCTTTAATGGTATGTTTCATAGGATTTTCTATATCAAATTCAATATGTTAGACAGGGTTTTGATTATTCATAATGGTCCTCCTATGTTGGTGAAGTGTTCTCTCAAATTCAGGGTAAATCAAATAAGAGGAATTGGTTTGGAGGATGTGGGGATTTAGAGAAATTTTAAAAGAAAGAGGAAGATGAGTTTTTCTTTTTTATTTTCGTCTGTTTATCATTTTTATGAGTAGGCGATTTTTTTATGTCTTTTTATTAATTTTGTTTTTTTCAATACAATATCCAAAACTGAATGACTACTTAATACATCATCCCAAAAAATAGTGCAATTTTAATGTGTATCTAATTATTTTCTATTGACCATTCATGGATCTGATTCTCTGATAATGTGTATAGAAGCACTTGGTTCAAATCCTCAGTTAGGATACTTTTTAATAGTAAATTATTTTTAATTGATTGTTTTTATTGGAGGTGGTTGTTTGAAAATCATATATGAATTGATTAATGGTTGGTGTTTGAGTTAAAAATTTTATAATGACTGGGGTGAGTTCATTATTAGGGATTTAAGCTTCCGATATCCTTGATCATTGCATTATATTTCTTTAAATAAACACCCACTTCACAAGATTACCTTGATTGGAATTCCTAATTGTTAAGGCTTTAATACAATCCTAAACTAAACATAGGGTTCCAATCTCAATCTTTACTTGTAGATGGTAGTGTATTTATGGTTATAATAATATATGGAAATCAAATGTTAAAAAAATTCATTAATCCATGACATGTTAAGTACAACATGAAAAATTATAATTTGAATAATTTTTATTGAGAAAATACTCTCCATCACATAACATTAAGAAATACTGACACACCCCAATTGTAGATTTACTTGAAGATTATGATAGTTGTTAATATGGTAATATGTGATTATGGTGATAAATTATAAATAGAATGAAAATAACTGAATAAGAAAAGAGTTGTGTGCCAAACACACACACATGAACAATGATGAGAATTAAAAATGAACTTTCGATTGAATGTTGATGAAAATTAGGGAATGTGATTTCATCTTGATTTCAAATATTTTAATAGAATTAAAATTTAATAATAGAGGTTGGGTGATTAAAACAGAATATGAAGAATAAAATTTCATTAATATTCAATTGAAATTGAAAACAACATACACAATTACAAATGAAAGGATCCCAAAAGTAAATGAAATGAAATAGAGGAGGAAGTGTCGTTGAAATGAAAACATGAGTAAGGTACATCCTCCCAAGCCTTTGGATAATCCTTTTTCATGCCAATGTATGCCCCTCTCTTCTGAAATTCCAACCCCTTGAATGGAGAAGAACGGGATGTATATATAGGACCAGGAGGTGGATATTTTCCATTCCAAAACTACCACACCACTTGGCTTGATGATTTGGACATCTATACAGCTGGATCACAAAATATAATCTTCTTAGATGTTTTAGAGATTAATGTCTTATATATAATCTGACAATATAGAATCTAATGGACTTAAGTATCCAATGTTATGGTGGTTTGAATTTTTTTTTTCAATTTTTCCATTTAAATCTAATATTTTTTATAGGTAGAAAAGTGAATTGTTTTTCAAAATGGAAGTTCCCTGAAATAAAAATAATTTCCTCTATCAAAGTGGCTGCCCATTTATTAGCTTTTAAACTGAAAAATTACAGCATCATTTGATGAGTATATCTGTAGAAAATTCATGAATAGTTCCCTGATGATAATTCCATACCATATTGGTGGACTAGACTTCAAAGCATCAGTAGGTCCATGTGTTGTTCTCGTTGGACATTAAAATTTTTATCCGTCATTCTCTTGGAAAATCCCAAACATATGGGGGAGTTTTATAAAAAAATTTCATCAATATTTAGACAAGAATATCTATCATCATGGATTTTTAGATTCATCATAGATTAATTGGGTCTTCTTGTGCGGATCATATCACCTTCCAAATGGATGATTTGGCCAAAAGTCCCTTCGAATGAAATGTTGGAATTTGACTAAGGAAACCTAAAAGGAAATTATGATAGTTATGGTGAGAGTTAAATTTAAAATATTAATCTTACACAATTATATTAAAACAAATAATTCTCAAAAATTAAATTTAATATTAAAACATGAGTATTTCACAAAAATTATTAACTTTTCGTTGAAATTCAGTCAAGAGATTTAATAAATGTTCTGAATATGTGAGTAACATTAAATCCCAAACACATAGTCTTGTTCATTATCTCATGTTCAACAAAAAATCATTAAAAAATAATTTTCACTTACCAATAAATATTAAAATTTTGTTTTCCCCACTCAGGGTAGGTTTATACTATTTCACTTATCCATATTAAATTCCAACTAAATTTTTTATAGAACAAATTTTCCAAAAACAACTATTCTTTTCATGATCAAATTTAGAAATGTAAATTGTGGGTACATAAAACTTACACATATCAAGATGATAAAAAATTATTTCTGGTGGTTCACTCATTCACCAACCAAAAGTGAAAATCAAAGTGTTTGAAAGAGATATCATCTTCCATTGCCTTTAATAAATTACACAAAAATGAAGAGTTCCATTGAATGAGATTTTCTATGGCTATGGGATTATAGAAAATCAGTATTCAAAATAGTAGAATGACGGATAAAAAAACAACATGGAAAAATAAATTCACAAAATTTTTGAAATAAAACATTGAATGAAAATGAAACATGTATTTACAAGGGAACAATTGTGTGGATCAATACACAAAACTGGAAGAAAATTTGAAGTGAATTAGAAGATAGAATATTTTCAAAATACAAAACTTATCCCAATGACATACATGTTATTTTTTTAATTTTTCGAAATTTCCCCATGAAACAGATCTCACACTCATCTCTAAACCCATGATTTATCTCCTAGAAACACAAATTTTAATAGTTATAACAAGATAAAAGGTCGAGGAGTAGTGATTTTGGACCCACCAAAATCACAACATGTTCTTTTTTTAATTTTTTTAATTTTATTGGTTTTTTGATTAATTATCAGTAGTATTTGAACAATGTGTCATAATCATATAAACATTAAAAAAACTAACTAAATGAAAACCTATCCATAACACTAAAATGGATGATTTCCCTCAAGAATATCATAACATGTTGAAAATCAATAAAATGGAACCCAAAATGAACTCCATTCCTCCACACCTAAATTTCATTAAATAATGCACTTCTAATCTATGTAGATGTTGTGTGGGATAAATTATTGGGTGTGTAACGTGGCAATCAATGTAATGGTTTTCAGATGCTCAAAGGGTCATTCAAAAGTAGGATTAATGTAAGTGTAATGGGAGTCCTTTTGGCTATTTTGATTCTCATGGGGTTTAGAAATTGCCTCTATCATAATAATGAAAACAAAAGTGGGAAATTGAATATGAATGTCCACATTCTCATGACTGAAAATCGAGGGTGAAAACCCACATTTTGGAAAATATGTCTATCAGTTTACTTGGCCTGAAACATAATTTAGTACCTCGCTTTTGGAGAAACATAATTTTACCAATCATAAATTGAGCACTGAAAATTTTCTGGTTTTGACACAAGATTCCTTATGCAAATTAATGATGAAAATACAATATTTTTCGTGAATAAAACATGTATTTTGACTCATAAAAATGGTTGGAAGAATTCTCAATACAGAATAGTGAGTAAGTATTAATCTTTTGGTTTTTTAAATTTTGTATTTATTTGTTATTTTCTTTTACTATTTGTAAAATACACACCAACACAAAATAGAATGTGAAATATAATGGGATTGATGACGAAAGTGGTAAAAATGAATGAGGAAGGAAAAATATGATAGAGGTAGAGAGAGTAAGATAGAGAGAGAGAGAGTTAAATGGAATGAGGTGCCCCTTGGTTTGGATTTGGTGGGTCTCCATCTCAATCCATTGGTTTGTTTACTACTGATGTTTCAGATCATTTGGATGTCGATGTTGTTCCCAGATTGTGTGGTATCTCAAGTGGATTATTTAACTGATGCCCATTAAAAGTGAATTCCCATTTGAAATAGGGGTCTTGGACTTGCACAACACAAAAGTGGTAAATATGAGAAACAATAAAAGGACCTTCCAAATGAGAATTAAGCGTACCTGGGTGATGTCAAAGTGTATAATTGAATATAATTACCTTCTCATATTCAAGAAATACCATTCGTAATAGGTGTTTCTCATGGAGTGCCTCCTAATTTTCATTATGGAGATTAGAATTATCATAATAATAAAGTAAATTCTCCTCCAGTTATACCAATTGCAACAATCATTCATCACTAGATATTTCAAAATTTAAATTTAATGTTTTCACAGCCCAAAATGACTTATGTTGGATTTCAACTGGAAAAATGACAAGCATTACTCAAAACTAGCCAAAATGGAGACATCCCAATGGATGTTTTATAGGCAGTTCGATAATCCCAAAGTGCATCCCCATGTCTTTCAGGCCATTCTTCTCTGGTGGGTTTTACAATTCACTCAAGCACTCTTTTCACTTATCATTTAGAATGATCGTTCATTCCATTGGTTTCGGGGTGATATGTAGTTGAAGTTTTATGTAGAACCCCATTATTTTGAAATATATATTCCATGGTTCTATTGCCATTTTTTTTAAAAAAAGTCCCATATCATGGACTGAAAGTTCCAAAATCAGTGGAAGATGTGTGTATTTAGGACCTTGCTAATTCTATGTGAATCATTCTCTCTAGTAGGTTTGGAATCAAACCATCATTAAAAATAATCAACTATAATAAGAACGTATGAGAATCCATTGGAAGGGGGTAATGGTCCCATGAAATCGATTCCCCAAACATTTAATGTCCCAAAAAAATTAATGGATTCTGGGGTATTTAATTTCTCTTGGAAATTGGGTAAAAACATTGGCTAGTGGGACATGATTGACAGAACTCACGCAAGTCCTTTATGAGAGAAGGTCAGAATAATCCAGAGTGTAAGACATTTCAGGATGTCCTTTTTTGTCCAATGTGCCCACCTCTGGGAAGTGAGTGTTAGAATTCAAAAATTGAGGAATATTCATCTTCATCAACACATATCCAAATTACTATATTATCCCTAGTTTTCCAATGTTTATTATCTTCCAAAAAATAGAATTTCGAATCACTTTTCAGCATCATTTTTTTCTTTAAAAAAATTAGAAGAAATACTAGCTAACTAGTATTTCAAAATTGGGGAATACCATGGTAACATTGATGTGGGAGATGAAAGGTGCTCAGTGGGGAATTCAGGATTAATGATTTCAAAATGGGATGAAAAAGAAATTCTACTTAGGTGATCAGTCATTTGGTTTTATTTTCCTAGTCTATCATTGATTTAATGGTCATACTCTTGGAGCATTAGGATCCATCTTATTAGCCTCGGTTTTGAATCACAATTCCTCTATAAAAACATAATTGTAGAATGTTCTATGGATATATTTGTTTTGGAACCAATGAGATTTGACTAGAATTTATCCAAGGAAAAAACACTGATAAATGTACGTTTTCGGTGATAATGTAGTGAGATGGAGTTTCATCTAATGTTTTGGAGAAATAATAGATTACATGATGAATAATTTCTCTTAATTGTAAAATAGCATCCCCAACAACACTATCTGAAACATCAAACATCAAATCAAAGGGTAAGGACCATTTAGGGGGTTGTATTATCATGGATGATATAATAGCTGTTTTGAGTTCAAAAAAGGCCCTCATGAAAAACCTCTTCAAAATGGAAAGTGAAATAATTTTGGAGAAATATAGTGAGTGGAAGTGAAGTCTTACATATTTCAACGATGAATCACCAATAGACACCATCATCATAGAGGAATGAATTGATATCTCGAATAGTTTTGGGTTTAATAAGTGATCAGATTACTTCAATTTAGGCAGGATCAACTTCAATACCATTTTTTGAAAATATTTTCCACAAAAAATCCCATTTTCAACAATGAAGTGATATTTTTCTATATTTAACACAAGTTTACACATGACACACTTTCAAAGGACTAGAGAGATATAATTCAACAAATATTCAAATGAATCACAAAAAATGGTAAAGTCACCCATGAAGACAAATTTTCAATGTTCAATAAATTAAGAAAATATACTCATCAAACACAATTTTAATGTAACAAGAGCATTAAAAAGGACAAAAGGCAATCTATTATATGCATATGATTCAATCTGGAATGTGAAAGAAGTCTTTTCTTGGTCCGGATATGCGATTGGGATTTGTAAGTAGCTGATGTATCCATCAAGAAAGCAACACTGTGACTTTGGAGATAATATTTCTTGCATCGGATCAGGGAATGAAAAAGGGAAGTGATTTTTTCTTGATTCAACATTAAATTTTCTATAGTTGATGCACACACGCCATTTTTTCTTTACTCGAGTTTTGATTACCTCCCCATGTTCATTTTTGAAAATAGTTATACCATCCTTTTTATGTACAACATGAATTGGACTAACTAATTCATTATAAGAAATTGGGTACCAAATACTTTCAAGAAGAAATGGGTGATCTCTTCCCAAAATACCTCATGTATGAGTGTATTGAGTTGTAAGAAACCAACTTTTTGGCTATAAAAGACTTTGGATTATTCTCAATATTATTCCAGACCATCGCCTTCAGACGACGTGCGATTCCGAGACCCAGTGTGGCCGAAATTATGTTTTCAGTGAATTCACACTGGGAACGCCAAATAAATAGGATAAATCCTAAACGGTGATCTGGATCAGAAACCTGAGTGTACGGATGGGTCCAGATTTGGGTTTTTACCCTAGGAACAACATAAAACATGTCATCGTGGGACGTTTCGACCCCTCGGTCACTATCGGAATGTGAAACCGATAAATTAAATAATTAATTTATTAGTTTAATGGATCAACTCATGTATGTCTTAAACGGTGGCTCAGATTAGGAAACTGAGGGCACCATTGAGTCTGGATCATGTCGTTTGCCCTAGGAGGGTTGTAACTTTCGCGGGAGCGGGCCTTCTATGAAAAACGCCACCAAGTGCGTTTTCGTAATTTAGCGGCCTTAGTCATTATATTTTATAACATTTGAACAGGGCCTCAGATTAAAATTCTGAGTCCACTGTTTCTCTCGGAGCATTGTGTTTTCCCCAGGGGCGCCCTCCTTTTAACTACGTCGGGAGCGGAGTCGGGGGCGGGCAGGGCGAGGGGTTTTAGGGTTTTCTACATAAACACACCCCTACCTTTTCTTCTTCTTCATTTTCGCCTAGACAGCAGCAGGCAGCAGCCCCCTTCCCCTCCTCCTCCACTCCGGAGAGGCAGCTCTAGCGAGGTGCAACCACTCCGGCGGTTCGTCGGCGAAGCATCGAGCGAAGCCCTACGAGGTAGGAGATTTTGTTCATGTTTTTAAATTCCATCACCTACATTGAACTGTGATTTTAGTGTCAAATTGCTGCCCGATATTCGATCCAATCCCATTGTCACGTAGAGTCTATTTTGAGCTTTCTAATTCTTCTTCTCGAATTGAATTCTGAGCTCTGAGGTGATCGCAATCGTCTACCGAAGTGTTGCGGAATTGTGGGTTTTTTTCGACATTCGACGGTTTACGGCGGCTCCATGCAGCAGCGGCTTCGGAGGACGGCAGGCGGCGGTGGCCTTTGGCTCGGCGATGGCGGGCCGAGGGCACCGCCAGGGCTCGGCGAGCGGGGTCGCCATGTGACCCTGGCGGTGGACCGAGACCCGTGTCCCACATGTCCCTGTGGAAAAGGGGACTGGCCGTGTCAGCCGGCACACGCGGGCCGGCCCGAGTGAGGCGGACCGGCCGGACCGGACCGGTCTGGCCCAAAGGGGTTCCCCCCACCCCACATAAAAAATTAGATGCCCGTTTCTTTTTCTACGGACGTCCGTTTTTCATGCCATCTGTGTCAGTGCACTCCAGGCATCAAGGCGACCTTTTTGAGATGGTTTCAGGTGATTTTAATTCTCGAAATGAGGGGCCTCGTAGGTGAGACACACCTTTAAGTAGTTTGACGTTTTTCAGGGGGTACATGTTATGAGCGGCACAGACGCATCCGACATTCATTTTGTGCACCATCAGTGGCATTGGGACCCTGGAGCCGAGGTGGAGTTTTCCTGTATGGTTTCGGGCATCGAAATTGGAGTTGATGCATGGGCCCCATGGCTTGTCTTTCGAGCTACGTGCAGCGCTTTGCAACATTTTCATCGAAAATATGTTCGGGGCGTGCGAGCAGTCGATTTTGGGTGTTTTTCAGAGGGCATTGCATTGGTGCAATCTACCCACTGTAATTTCTGCATGATTATCCAGGCCCCATGGGGGCCATTTGGGGAGTTAGCGGTGATTTTCTGCTTTATCACCGGGCGTCCGTTTGGGTCAAATGGATAGTCCATGTTGTGTACTTTTTCAAGAGAATCGCAACGGTGTGATCCATTGGCAGCGTTTTGGAACAGGGATGCGGGTCCCACACAGCACCGCTCATGTTCGGTATGTTGGAATGCACCATTTTCTCCGAACATCCGTTCCACGCAAGTAAGCAGTCAATTTGATGTGATTTTCCGAGAGCATTGCGAGGAAGCAGTTCGCCCGACCTTTTTCGGGGACGTGGTATGGGTCCCATCCGACCTGGCTACGTTGAATAGTACATTTTTTACCAGGTGTCCATTTTGGGCGATTAAGTAGTCAATCCCATGTGTTTTTCCAAGGGGATCGTAGTGGTGTGATCCATCTGTTCAGTTTCGGGATCTTGGGTTGGGCACCACACGAGTTGGTTATGTTGAATATTATCTTTTTCACCAGTTGATCATTTCGGGGGAGTAAGTAGTCCATCTCGTGTGTTATTTCATGAGGATTACAATGGTGTAATCTGTTCAGGCGAGCAAATCCTCTTATGTGATCTTATTAAAAGTGGAAATATAAAAGGTGCTCTAGTGGCGGTTCTTCTTGCCGTGTTCGGAAGCGAACCCTTGGCGTGAGATCACGTGCACTCCCGTGTGACTGAATTAATTCTTGAAGAGTTGTGGTTGTCCGTGCCTTAGCTGTTGTGGTGGCAAGTTGGAGTTGATACGATTATGCCTTCGCGTTGACATTAGGGGTCATGTGCATGTTAGCCTTAGGGCTGGACACATGGCATACTCTGGGAGTATGCGGGAACAAAGGGAGGTACATGTGGTTTTTTGTACCTGAGAAGGTTTGTGGGCTTGGTAGGGATTGGATTGGGGCCAAACATCGTGTGGGACCCATGTGCGTATCTTATTCTGCTTTGTGTACCTTTGACCTCTCGCCACATAGGGGGTCATCCTTTTCACGATGGTTTAGATCAGCAGGGTTGAGTGGTTTCTCATGGTTTTCTTCTAGAGTTGGGTGGTTGCACGATACCCACTCCGGGTTCAGTTGGCCAGTGTTGTACCATCTAGTAGGGATGACCGGAGTAGTTCCGGGTTTACCCTCTAGTAGAGACTGGGCAGTGGGTTGCTCACTGACTTCTAGGGTTTACCCTCTAGTAGTAACTGGGCAGTGGGTCACCCAACACTCTTAGGGTCTACCGTATACCAGAGACTGGGCAGTGGGTCACCCGAAGACCTCTTAGGGTCTACCCTTTAGTAGGGATGAGCAGTGGGTCGCCCGTAGTCTAGTTCCTGGTCTACCCTCCAGCAAGGCTGGGTAGTGGGTCAGATGATGATGTATTAGTGTTTACCCTCTAGCAGGGATGGGTAGTTGGTCACCCGATATCTGGATATGGTTTACCCTCCAGTAGGGCTGGGTAGTGGTTCACCAGTTGACATTTGAGACTCAGTCCTTTCTACTAGGCTATTCTGTGGCTTTACTTCGTGACTATCGGATCGGGACCCTCTTTTGTATGGTTCAGTGATCTGACAGCTTTGACTTTGAACAGACCTATCGACTGCGGGGAAGTGACGTGGTGTGGTTTGACATTCCCCCAACACTCTCAAGTAATAGGTACACTTTCCACACTAAGACACGTCCTTGTGACATGACCTAAAACCATGCAGGTGAGTCAGTGCTGCCCAAATCGGATAGTATCAAGGTGCAGTGAATTGATCCCCTTGACTTGCTATTCGGGGCAGATGAGTGGGATGCTGGGTATCGATGGTGTTTTACTTCTTGGACTATTTTCTACTCACAATCATGGGCTGAGCTACGGGATGGAGATCCACTTACGATCTTGTATGGGATTATTTTTTGAGCATATACTTTGTACTGTTCAGTGGTCGATGCACGTTGTGTTTTATTTATAGCAGTTGGTACTTTGATTTTCATTTTACTCTGCACTTTTGCATTGAGTGTGCTACATGTGTGTGTACATGTACATAGGCGAACACCACCCAGAGTTGTTGTTCATTCGGTGTAGGTCTCCAGCCCCGGGCCTATGGAGGCGGGCTTGGGGTAGTTGCGGTTCGAGCCTATGTAAGGTTGGGTCATGACAAAGTGGTATCATAGGTGGTTCGTTCCTTGGGACGTTGTGCAGACATCCCTAAAAATAAATTGTTTGGGATTTAGGGAAACAATGTTAATGTGTCTCATGATCTGCTCTCAGGCCAGGGAGTCCAGTGATGGTGCGACGACCGACATATCCATTCACTAGTACCCTGATAACCCGCTTGTCGACTCGGCATGCTGAGACACTCCTTGAAGGTAAATTTTGTTTGTGAATCACATAGGATTGAGCCTTTGACTGTACTTCTTGGGTCATCTACCCATTTTTGTTATTGTTATATACATATATGCTCATCTGACCGTGACACTCTTTGATAATATTCAGGATGTCTCCATGAAGACAGCCCTCCAGGATACCAGCTTTGGTTCTTGATGAAGACCATGTGAGCTACGAGGCCTCAGTCCAGGACCCATCATGCGAGCCCCTTTCTATTGGTGGGCCGGTAGCAGCACCCCCATCTGATGAGTAGCGGAAATCTCTAATAGAGAAGACGGGGCATGAGTGCTGGTTTACCGCACACCATGAGATCCAGTGGCATAGACCACTGAGGTTCAGTCGTGAACTAGACCCTCAGGCATCAGGGGTTTGGATCGGGACAATGGTTCTCCTTTTCAGGATTGTGCAGACACCGACAGATCTTATGGTGGCATTGGCCGCCAACCTTTTTCGTGGAGCAGCTTGGCATTGGTGGAGTCTGGTGACTTAGTTTCTTGACGTGACGTCGCATTCGTGGGGAGACATTCAATTGTTGTTTCGTGAGGAGTTTTTCCCCTCCTCTTTACGATCCATTCAGATTCAAGAGCTCCTGCAGTTTTAGCAGGGAGGGATGATGGTAGCTGAGTACGTAGCTAGTTTCGCAGACCGTGCACACTTTTACCCGGACTTGGTCCATAACAACAACATCCGAGCGCAGAAGTTTGAGCATAGTCTCTGCCGAGAGATTCATGCTCTCATAGTACCCTTGAGAATTTCCACATAGGCAGGGGTTCTAGAGAAGGTGTTGGTGACAGAGAGCTTCCTGTCACGTTCTAGAGTTGGTGTTGGCAGCAAGTACATTGGAGCCGAGACGTCTGCCATAACTAGTGGGCGTCGGCAAGCAGAACCTCGACGCAGGTGGCTTTCTGACAACCAGACTCCGGGGTGTGGTAGCACACCACAGTGGTTCTAGAGGGAACCGGTTCATCCCAAATAGAGTCGGTGCTATGCTTGCGATGTGCGAGGTCACGTGGCATAGGACTACCCGACCAGGCATGTATAGAGCTTCGTGCAGTCAGCAGGTGCCCCACCACGACAGATGCATCGTCGTGATCAGAGTAGTACCCAGAGATGTGGTGCTAGCAGAGGAGCATGAGGAGATGGAAGTGGAGGATGACCATACGAGTTCTTCCCATCACCACTAGGCGGTCCACGTCAGGCTCTAGGAGCTGACCGTTTGGACCGCAGATAGTCATGAGCTTTGGATGTTTACGATCCTGCAGAGCATGAGGTGATAAGAGGTACACTCTACAGCTCTTCTACTTTTTGTAGTAGAATTGTTAGACTCTTCCTGTGAAATGATTTTCTCCATTCTCCTTGCTTGGGTTGTTACCAGGGTGACGCAAGGCATCGGTGTAACATTGTCTTGGAAGGAAAAAAGGTGTGTGACCATTCTCTCTAGTCGATAGTGTCGGCTCCTTCGCCTTTTGAGTGTATAAGAGAGTCTTGTTTATGGGACATCGACTGTGAAACCTTGCATGATCAGATATCCTTGGGTGTTTCACCATTTGGGTATTATAACTGAGGGAATCAATGGGCCTTGTCCTAGGTCCAAGCAGTGATTCCAGTCATGGTGTGCGACGTTGGGGTTAGGTCTGGCAAGTGAGCTACCCCCGAGATCCTTCTGGCCATTTTAGACTGTGCAAAGGGATTTAAAGGATCCCTACCACCTTTCCCTAACCCCAAAGTCAAGAGTGGGTGCACGACGTCTCCGCATGGCTTACCCGAGAAGCTGTGTGCATGCTCATATGCAAGTCATCGGCGAGGGAAGACGTCTTGTGAACATATCAAATCCATTGGTCTGTGCGCGGTGACGCAGTATTATGCAAGAGCTCCTCTGGGTACGGGAGATTCGGGTGCAGGCTTAGTACCCTGAGTTGTTCCCTCGTTTTTCTTTTCAGGGACTAAAATCGTGAAGGAGGGAATGATGTAAGAACCCGGTTTTTTGGCTATAAAATACTTTGGAATATTCTTGATATTATTCCAGAGTAGCGCTTTCAGATGGTGTGCGATTCCGATCCCCGGAGTGGACAGAATTATGTTTTCAGTGCAATCACACTGGGAACACCAAATAAATATGATAACTCCTAAACAGTGATCAGGATCAGAATCCTGTGTGTATGGATGGGTCTGGATTGGGGTGTTTACCCTAGTAACGACATAAAACATCTCGACGAGGGACGTTTGGACCCCTCACTTGCTATCGGAACGTGAAACCGATAAATTAAATATTTTTTAATAGATTAACTTGAGTATCTATCAAACGGTGGCTCGGATTGGGAAACTGAGGGCATCGTTGAGTTCAGAACGTGTCTTTTACCATAGGAGTGGTGTAACTTTCGCGGGTGCGGGCCTTATGTGAAAATCGCCGCGAAGGGCATTTTCTTAATTTAGTGGCCTCAGTCATTAAATTTTATAATTTTTTAATGGGGCCTCAGATTAAAATTCGGAGACCACTATTGCGCTCGTAGCGTTGTGTTTACCCCATTGTCGCCCTCCTTTTTTTCTACGTCAGGAGCGGAGTCGGGGGCGTGCCGGGATGGGTGTTTAAGTGTTTTTTACTTAAACACACCCCTCCCTCTTCTTCTTGTTCTTCTTTTCCTGGACAGTGGGAGGCGGCAGCCCCCTCCCTCTCCTCCTCCACTCCGGCGAGGCAGCACTGGCGAGGCACGACTACTCTGGTGGTTCAACGACGAAGCGTCGGGCGAAGCCCTGTGAGGTAGGAGGTTTTGTTCCCGTTTTTAAATTCCCATACCTACTTTGAACTGGTATTTTAGTGTCTAATTCCTGCACGATCTTCGATCCAAGCACATATTCGCGTAGATTATGTTCTGAGCTTTCCGATTCTTCTTCCGGAATTGAATTCTGATCTCCCAGGTGATCGCAATCGTCCGCCAATGTTCTGCGGGTTTTGAGGTTTTTTTGGTGTCAGGCGGTTTCCGGAGGCTCCAGGCGGCGGCGGCGGCGGCTTCGGGACAGCGGAGGCGGCTCCAGGATGGAGGCGGCCTCAGAGGACGGAAGATGGCAGGGGCCTTCGGCTTGAAAACGGTAGGACGAGGGCACCATCAGGGCGCGCGCGAGCGGGGTCGCGGCGCGACCCCTACAACGGGCGAGACCCGCGTCCCACGTGTCTCCGTGGAAAGGGGGAAAGGCCATGGCGGCCTTTCGGTGGGGGAGGGCAGCACTGCGCAGCCGGGCTGCTTCCCGGCGCTGCGGAGCGGGCCGGCCGTCCCGAGCAAGGCGGACCGGTCGGATCGGGCCGGTGCGGCCCAAAGGGGTCCCCCCCCCCACTTAAAAATTCGGATACTCGTATCTTTTGCTACGGACGTCCGTTTTGCATGCCGTCTACGGCAGTGTACTCCAGACACCAAGGAGACCTTTTTGAGATGGTTTCAGGAGTTTTTAATTCTTGAAATGAGGGGCCTCGTAGGCTCGACATGCCATTAAGTAGTTTGATGATTTTCGGGGGGTTCGTGTTTTGAGCGGCGCGGACGCATTCGACCTCCATTTTGAGCGCCGTCAGTGGTGTTGGGACCATGGTTCCGAGGCAGAGTTTTCCATTATGGTTTCGGGCATCGAAACCGGAGTTGAGGCATGGGCCCCACGACCCGTCTTTCGAGCTACGTGCAGCAGTTTGCAACTTTTTCATCAGACGTCCGTTCGGGGCCTACAAGCAGTCAATTTTGGGTGTTTTTCAGAGGGCACTGCATTGGCGCAATCTGCCCACTGTAATTTCTGCACGATGGTGTGGGCCCCACGGGGGCCGTTTTGGGAGTTGGCGGTAATTTCCAGCTTTATCACTGGGTGTCCGTTTTGGACAAGTGAATAGTCCATCTTGTGTAATTTTTCAAGAGGATCGCAATACTGTGATCAGTTGGCAGCGTTTTGGAACCGGGATGGGGGTCCCATGCAGCACCGCTCATGTTCGGTATGTTGGAACACACCTTTTTCTCCGGACATCCATTCCACGCAAGTTAGAAGTCAATTTGACGTGTTTTTTCGAGAGCATTGTGATGGCGCAGTTCGCCCGAACTTTTTCGGGGACGTGGTGTGGGTCCAACCCAACCTTGCTATGGTGAATAGTACCTTTTTCACCGGGTGTCCATTTTGGGCGATTGAGTTTTCAATCCCGTGTGTTTTTTCGAGGGGATCGTAGTGGTGTGATCCTTTTGTTCAGTTTCTTGATCTTGGGGTGGGCCCCACATAGGTTGTTTGCGTTGAATAGTACGTTTTTCACCGGTTGACCGTTTTGGGCAAGTAAGTAGTCTATCTCGCATCTTTTTCCATGAGGATTACAATGATGTAATCTATACAATTGAGCGGAGCATCTTACACAATCTTATTAAATGTGGAAATATAAAAGGTGCTCTAGTGGCAGTCCTTCTTGCCGTGTTCGGAAGCGAACCCTTGGCGTGAGATCACGTGCACTCCCGTGTGAGTGAAGTAATGCTTGAAATGTTGTGGTTGGCTCTGCCTCACCCGTTGAGGTGGAAAGTTGGAGTTGATACGATTACTCCTTCGCTTTGATGTTTGGGGCCTTGTGCATGTTAGCCTTTGGGCTGGAGACGTGGCATAGTCTGGGATTTTTTGAGAACACTGGGAGGTACATGTGGTTTTTTGTACCTGATATAGTTTGTGCGCTGGGTTGGAGTTGGCTTGGGGCCACACGTCGTGTGGGACACATGTGTGTGTCGTGTTTATAATTTGTGTACCTTTGACCACTCACGACATATAGGGTCTTCCTGTTCATGATGGTTTAGATCAGAAGGGTTGAGTTATTTCCCCTGGTTTTGTTCTAGAGTTGGGTGGTTGCACGATACCCAATCCTGGTTCTGTTGGCCATTTTTGTTCCATCCAGTAGGTATGGCCAGAGCAGTTGCGGGTTTACCCTCCAGTAGAGACTGGTCTGTGGGTTTCTAATCATCTTCTTCAGTTTTACCCTCCAGTAGAGACTGGGTAGTGGGTTTCTTACTTACTTCTTGGGTTTACCCTCCAGCAGAGACTGGGCAGTGGGTCACCTGACACTCTTAGGGACTAAGCTCCAGCATTGACTGGACAGTGGGTCACCCGATGACTTCATAGGGTATACCCTCCTGCAGGGCTGGGCAGTGGGTCACCCATCATCTAGTCCAGGTCTACCCTCTAGCAAGGCTGGGTAGTGGGTCGCCTTTCGAATTATTCCAGGTCTACTCTCTAGCGGGGTTGTGTAGTGGGTTTCCTGATGATGTATTAGGGTTTACCCTCCAACAGGGCTGGGCAGGGGGTCACCGGATATCTGGATAGGAGTTAATCTCCACCAGGGCAGGGCAGTGGGTCACCTGCTGACATTTTAGACTCATTCCATTCTACTAGGCTAGTCTGTGGCTTTACTCCGTGACTACCGGAGCATGACCCTCATTTGTACGGGTCAGTGATGTGACATCTTTGAATTTGAACAGACCTCTCAACTGCGGGGCAGTGACATGGTGTGGTTTGTCATTCCCCCAAAACTCTCAAGTACGAGGGGCACTTTCCCCACCGAGACACATCCTTGTGACGCGACCTAAAACCGTGCTGGCGAGTCAGTTCCACCCAAAGTGGATAGTGTCAAGGTGTGGTGGTTTGAGCTCTTTGACTATCAGTTCGGGGCAGACATGTGAGATGCTGGGTATCGATTGTGTTTACTTCTGAGACAGTTGGATACTCACATTCTTTAGCTGAGCTACGAGATGGAGATCCACTTACGATCGTGTTTTGGATTCTTGTTTGAGCGTATAATTTGTACTGTTTAGAGGTCGATGCACATTGTGGTTTATTTATAGCAGTTGGTACTTTTATTTTCTTTTTTACACTTCAATTTTTCATTGAGTGAGTTGCGTGTGTGTGTACAGGTACTTAGGCAAAGGCCTCCCCAAGTTGTTGTGCCTTCGGCCCTGGTCGCTAGCCCCTGGTCTATGGAGGCATGCTTGGGGTAGTTGCGGCTCAATCACTTGTAGGCTCGGTTCTTGACATGAGTCTTCTTTGTGGTTGTCTATTTGGTTTGGATGATTCCTCAAGATTCATGTGATGTAATCAATGAGCAGGTTTAATTCATGGTATGTCATCCATGGTCCAATCTAAGGCCTTTTTTGTTTTCCTCTGATAGATGAACATGTTTGGACTCCTTAGTTTTGGTATGTGAAATATAGATAATGACAAGATATGAGTGATCATGTATAAGGAATGCCTATTTAATTTTTTTAGGATGATGTTTCAAATCACTCCCATATTTCATTTGTGGGTCATACAATATAGTAATGTAAAACGGGGCTTTAGTAGCTTCATATTCATTTTTAATAATACAATAAAAGGTGGAGCAGTAGAGATCATAGTTAATGTGGGATTCAAGAGTGTTTTTAAGTTCCTATCGATTGATGGATTCTATGAATGATTGTTCCACATCAACTTCACCATTTATGACATGGTTAGACATTGTGAATATTTCATAAGATTCACTCTCACTAGAAAATGATGATCATGATGGGATGTGGTTCAATTGAATCTTTGATGTGTCCTTAGAAGCATCGATTGTGAATGATGTGTGATCATCAGATTGGTATCGCATGGCTTGAAAAATGTTTAACATGACCTGTTGGTCACCAAATTCTATGGATATGATGCATGAATGGTTATCAAATCTATTTCTCACTGTAATTAGGAATGGAATTCATAGAATTAAGGGATATTGAGAATATTTTGTCTCACCATCCATGTCATGGACATAGAAATTAACATGTAAGATAAAACAAATCACCCAAACCAGGATATTCTCAATTATAACCCTTGGACTAGTAGTGCTTCGATTGGCCAATTGAATGACACCACCTGTCAGATGTACAGGAACATGACCAAGGTTGCAGAAGATGGATTTGGGATGAAATTAATTAATTCTCCTAGGTATATGAGTGCATCATTAAGTTGGAACTTCCAATTTGGCATGTAACCGTAATAGGCCTGGGATGTTTTCACTTTATGGGAATATACTATTCAGTAGAAATTTTTTTGATAGTCCTAAGTTGCATCCTATTTTGAACATGTCCTTAAGAATCCTGGATTGCATAGGAATTCCATTTATGGAATCTAAGAGTGGGAATGTTGACATCAACATGTGTAAACAAGTCGATAATTCCAGGACAATGTTCGAAGGACTTCTTTGTATTAAAAATGCCACGTGGAAAAGGAATTGGGTTCTTATGTGGAATGGAAAGTGGTGTGGGAATGGATTCATATTCCTTTTAATGCATATTTTACATTTCATTTTATAGGTCAACATTTAATCGGTAGTTGGAGGACTCATCATGAGGCATAGAAATTACAATTCCCGATCTAACTATAATTACAATTACATTACCCTAGGGATCATGTAATGGTTGAGCTGGGAGTTGGGAAGAATTGGATTGTTGTTGTTTCCTTATGTGGGATGAACATTGTCCAATTTGGGTTTCAATGTTTTTGATGCGGGAATGGTTTTAGGAGGATATATCTTCCTTTGCACTTTCCCATTATTTCATGGAAGAAGAGGCATTTCACATATTTGGATTTCATTGATTTTGGTTCTTGGGAAAGCGATTGTATTCATGGGGAATTAGGAAGGCTCACTAGGATAGTGTAATCTTGTAGGAGAAATAAGAGGATTGATCCATTATGGTTTAGAAACTAAATTGTAAGGTTGTTGAATATTACCATGAACATGACAATATTGGAATTGGTTTTGGTTTTGCGATGGAAATTGAGGGGGTTGGGAAATGTTATTACCATACATAAAGCCTTGGTTTAATGTATAAGATAATGACCTAGTCTGGTTTTGGTTGAAGATTCTAATGAACTGACCTTATTATTGAGGGTTTGTGTTCATCTGAGAATATGATGCATAAAGCTCCATTTTTCTGGATGAATCAGAGGGATCCTCTTGAATTTGGGGACATGTGTTAGTTGGATGATATAGGGAGCTGTAGATTCCATAGTTCATGATAGGTATTGGGAACATATATTATGAAGTAGATTGTGTTGGGGCTTTGGATGCCACAACTATTTATTACACAAGGTCTATATGTTCACTCATCCACTCTTTTATCTTTTTCGTCTTTATTTATTGACTATATTGGGATTGATTCAAAATAGTATGTGCTCAACTATGGAAATTTCTATGTTTGTAGCCATGTTTCCTATTAAATATATATAAGTTTTAGAAGTTTTATCCACAAGAGAACTGCCACTTGTGGCATCAATGAGAGTTCTCTCAATAGCCTATAACCCCTCGTAGAAGTATTGGATTAAGAGTTGGTCTGGGATTTAGTGGTGTGTGAAGGATTCTACAAGATTTTTTAACCTCCCCCAATACTCATAGAGGGATTAATTTGGGAATTTAAGGATGCCACTAATTTCTTTTTAGATGGTAGCGGTACAAGAATAAGGAAATAATTTCTCTAGGAACATTCTATTAATGTGAATCCACGAGTTTATGAAACCAGGTAAGAGGTAGTAGAGCCATGACTTGGCTGAGTCAGATAAAGATAAATGGAATGATTTATGTTTAAGTTGTTCCTCAAATACCTCTTGAGGATTCATGGTAGATCATACCACTTAGAACTCTTTAAGGTGGATATGTGGATCCACATAGACGATCCCATGGAAATGAAGTAAAAGATGAATCAAAATCGATATGAGTTTGTTGTCAGCCTATATATCTGGATATTGAATGGAATGGGGTTGGTAACTCGTATCAGGGGCATTATGTTCATTAAGTATTTGTTCCCTAATATTATCTATATATAATTAAAATTATTGGACCAGGTTTTGATTTTCCCTAATGTTCCTCCAATGTTGGAGAAGTTTTCACTCAATTTCCATGTCAAACATATCTGAGGGAATGTTTTGGATGATATAGTGAATTCAAATAGATTTTGGAAGAACGTGAAATCTGATATTTTCTTTTTGTTTTTTATGATTTTTAAGAGATGGAGGGTTTTTAATTAGGTTTTTTCATTTTTTTAATTTTGTGTTTTTTGTTTTTTAACAATAACCCAAATCAAATGACTACTAAATCCACCATCCCAAGAAATTGAGAAATTAGAATGTACAGCCGATTATTGTCTATTAACTTTTCATGGTTTTGATTCTCTACTAATGTGTATAACTGCACTCGGGTCGAATCATTGTTTTGGAATCTTTTGAATAATAAATTATATTTATTTTATTAATTTTCTATTAGAGGGGTTTGGTTGCATATCTTAAATAAAGTGATTAATGGAGGGTGATTATTTAATAAATTGATAAATATTTGGGTGAAGTCATTATTAATACGTTTAGCTTTATATACCTTGATCTTTTCTTTACATTGCATAAAATTAACACCCACCTTACAAGATGATGTTGATTGAAATTCCTTAGTGTTAAGGCTTTAATCCAAATCGTTACATAACATAGTATTCTAATATAAATCATTATATGTTGATTGTAGTTTATATTCTCACCCACTTATCCCTTTAAAGAATGGAAAGAAATGGAATCACATATTTACAAGGGAACAGTTGTGTTAATCAAGACACAAAAGTGGATGAATATATTAAGGCAATTAGAATATGGAATAATTAAAAAACAAAAAACATTTCCCAATGACATAAGTGTTCTTTTTTATTTCTTTTTTTAAAAGTTGAACATGAAATAGATTTCACACTCATCTCCCAATCTGTTTTTGATCTTCTCACATCACAAATTATAATAGTTATAACATGATAAATGCTTGAGGAAAAGTTATTTTTACCCATACAAGACACAAATAATTCTTTTTATCACTTATTTTTGGTTTTTTCAACACTTTTCTATTAAATTTGAACAATATATCATAAGCATATATACATTCCCAAAACTCATTGGATGACAACCATTCACCCACACCAAAATGGGTTCCTTACCTCAAGCTTATGTTAACATGTTTAAAATAAATAAAAGGTCTCCCAAAATGAAATCCACCCCCACGCATTGATTTCAATAAATATTGCAATGTAAATCCATGTAGATGTTGGTTGGGATATGGTATTGGGGTTTTAATGTGGCTATCAAAGAAACACTTTTCATAGGCTCATAGGGGCTTTCAAAATTATGATTAATGTATGGGTAATTAGAGGCTATTAGGCTATTGCGATTCTCATGAGGATCAACAAATGACTTTATCATACTATTGGACACAACAGTTGGAAATTCTACTCTAATGTCTAAAAAATATAACACAAAATTGTGGGATAAAATCACACATTTTGAAAGTATATCCATAGGGGTCCTTGTCTTGAATGCTAATTTTATTCATCATAGTTGGGGTAAAATAATTTTACAAATCATAAACTGAGCAATGAGAATTTTCTAGTTTGACACAATATTTCATGTCCAAATCATTGACGAAAATAAAATATTTTTGTCATGAAAAAATTCCATTTGACTCCCTAAAATGGATGGACAAAATTTTAAAATAGGATGTTGTGTATGACTCTTTTGGTTTTTTTTCAATTTTTTAAATTTTTAGTTTCATTTAATATTTTAAAAATACACACCCATATAAAATTGAATGTGAAAAATAATTAGTTGGATAAAAAAAATAGTAAAAATGAAAGAGAGAGGAAGAGGAAGAAAGAGGTTGAGAGAGGAAGAGAGAGAGTTAATGGGAAAGAGGTGCCCCTTGGTTTGGATTTGGTGGGTCTTCGTCTCTATTTATGGGTCTGTTTACTATAGATGTTTTGGATTATGTGGAAGTCAATGTCGTTCTCGGAATGTTCTTCCTATAATGGTGATGCTTTAATCGATGTCCATTAACTGTGAATTTTATTTTTGAAGAGGGGTCTTGGATTTGCACTGCACCAAAGGGTTAAATATGAGAAATAATAAAAAGACCTTCCCAACGAGAATTATGCTTACATGGGTGATGTCCAAAAAAATAATTGAAGAGAATTACCTTTTCACCTTAATGAAACAACTTTCATGGGATGTTTCTTTCAGGGAGTGCCTTGGTTGTTTCGTTGTAGAGATAAGATTTATCATAAGAACGACGTAAAATCTCCTCTATTTCATCCAACTACACAAATATTTCTTCAACATATCTTCCAAAATCAGAATGACATTTTATCATATTCCAAAAAATGACTTATATTGGATTTAAACTAGAAAATGACAATCTTTAGAAAAAATTGGCTTAATAAGAGACATCCCAATGGGTGTTTTGAAAGAAGTAAGATATACTCAATGTGAATCACCATGTATTTCATACCAATTTTTAGTTGGGTTTTATAATTATCTCAATCACTCTTTTGACATCTCACAAAAAATTAAAGGATTTTTGCGAATTTCATTACACATAGAATGTGTTCTAAAATATTGGAAAGTGGGACATGATGGGAAGAACTCATCTGAGTCCTTGATGAGTGAAGGATAAAATAATCCATATTATAAGACTTTTCGGGTGGTCCCTTTTGGTAGAAAGTGTCCACATCCAAGATGTGAGTGACTGAATTATAAGACGAATGAATATTCATCTTGATCAACACATATCATAATTACCATCTCAGCCCAAATATTCCAATGATTATTATCTTCCCAAAAATATAACTTTGAATCACTTTTCTGTGTCATTTATTCTTCTATGGAAAATTTTTTAGGAAAAACACTAGTAACCATGTATTTTACAATTGGGACATACCATGGAATATTTGGAGTGAGAGATTAATGGTTCTAAATGGGAAATTCAAGATCAATGATTTATAAATTAGAATATTTTGAAAAGCTACTAAGATGATCAGTCACATGGTTTTCTTTTCCCACTATATCTTGGATTTCTAGGTCAAACTCATGGTGCATTAGGATCCATCTTTGTATCCTTAGTTTGGAATCAATTTTCATGAGAATGAAATTAATTGTCAAATAGTCTATGAAGATTTGTATTTTGGGACCTAAGAGATAGGGCCAAAATTTATCTAAGGAAAAAACTACTGAAAAAGATCATTTTCAGGGATAATTTATTGGGATTGAGTTTCATCCAATGTTTATGAAGCATAATATATTACAAAAGGAATATTTTTTTCTTTCTTTCCCCACAAACAGCCCCAACGGGTTTATAAATGGCATCACAAATCAACTCAATGGGTAAAGACCAATTAGGGGGTTGGGATATTTGGGAATAAGTAAGAGAAGATTTGATTTTAATGAGGGATCTCTTGAAAACCTCTTCAAAATGGAAAGTGACATCATTTTGGACCTAATGAGTGAGTAGGAGGGAAATCCTACTAATATTATTGATTAATCCTTGATGGAAACCGACATGACCAAGGAATGAATGGATGTATTGAATAGAGGTGGGTTCAGGAAGTGATCAGATCCACTCAATTTTAGTAGGATCAACTTCAACACACTCTTTGGAATCTATGGGCGTAGAACAATACGATTTTCTACCAAGAAGAGACATTTTTCAAAATTTAACACAAGGATACACTTGACATACTATAGAAAGACTAGTGATAGTGAAATCACGAAATATTCAAATGACTCTCCATTAATGGTAATGTCTTCCAAGAAGAATTCAATTTAGTGTTTAATGAATTCAGAAAAAATACTCATCATATACCTCATTAAGGTTCCAAGAGCATTGAAAATTCCAAAAGGCATTTTCATAAAATCATATGTTATAATGGGGAAAGTGAAAGTAGGTTTTTCTGGGTCATTAGGTGTTATTGGGATTTAGAAGTAGTTGGTTTATCCATCTAGCGAGAAGTAATGTGATTTTCTAGCTAATTGTTCTTGCATCTAATCATGTAATGGAAGATGGTAGTGATATTTTCTTGTTTCAATATTCAATTTTCTATAGTATATAAACAGACACCATTTTTTTTTCACTCAGGATTTTACTACGTCCTCATGTTTATTTGTGTCAAAATTTATCCCACCATTCATAGTTACCAATTGAATCAGACTAACTGATTCACTATCAAAAATTTCTTAGATAATACCATATTGATGAAGCATGGTGATCTCTTCCCTAACTACAAAACATGTGACTAGATTGAGTATTTTTTGGTTGTCTATATGGTTTGGATGATTCATCAAGAAGGATTTGATGTTGGAAAAGTATAGGGTTGATTCCTGGTTTGTCATATAGGGTCCTACCTCTGGCCTCTTTGTTTTCCTCTAATGCCTAAACATGTTTGGACTCCCCAATTTCGGTACGTGAAGTGGAGATAATGCAAGAATAAGAGAGATCATAGAAAAAGAATGTATATTTAAGGTTTTCTGGAAGAGTTTTCATGACAATATCATATTTCATATATTGTTTAGACAACTCAATAATGGAGTAATAGACCGCAGTTGCTTTAGATTCATTTTCCATAATACTGTCTATGATGGAGTAGTACAGATCATTGTTTAGGTGTTATTTAATAGATTTTTCTTGTTCATCTATATTGATAGAGTCCATAAATGAAAGTTCCACATCAACATCAAAATTTATGACTTGGTTAAACATTTTGCAGATTTCAAATGAACCTTTATCTTTAGTACATGATGGAATGGGGTTAAATTGACTCTCACAATTGTCCTCAGAATCATGGATTTAGAATTCAATGTGATCCTCATATGTGTGTCAAATGCCTTGAAAGGTGTTGAAATTGACATATTGGTAACCACATTCCATGAATAAGATGCATGAATGGACATCAACATTTGATCACATTGCCACGAACCGCCTTCGGGGCCCGTGCCGTGACTACCCCAAGCCCGCCTTCCATAGGCCAGGGGCTGGCGACTAGCACCAAGGCGTAAATCCCTGTAAAAAGGGAAGGCATTGCCTTTGAAAAGTAAAAAAACACCACAGAGTGAGAAAGCGGAAAGTAAACACTAAGTGGAAACAAAGTACAACTGAAAGTGCGGAAAAGTAAATGGGCCAGTATACATACCCAAACTGAAAGTAAAGTACAACTCGAATGGGAAAACAACAACTGTAACGTAAAAGCTGCTACACCGAGCTGTCCACTGGAAATCCCACCTGAAGGGTGGGTATAGATAGCTCCACTGCTCCTCGGGTCCCACCGTCCGCTCCGAACACGTCCCGCCCAGTGGTCCACCTCCAGGTATCGTCCTGCTCTGTAAGCCTCAGCCATGATCAACGTTGTCCGTCGTCTGCAACCAACACAACGTAGTGCGGGCATAGCCCGTGCAGGGGTGAGTATAATCTACTCAGTAGGGACCCCGAGACCCCCGAAGGTCTCCAAAAATCCACAAAGGATAAACCACAAAAGGAAGATACAAACACGATGTAACAACCGACACTACTTAGTTATATGCCCATACATATACCTAAGTCATCAATTCTAATATGCTCCAACCTCCGAGCCCAAGTACAACTCAGTCCACACAGGAAAGTAAACGTATTCCACACAGGAAAGAAAACGAAATCCACACAGGATAGCACAACTCAATCCACACAGGAAAGCAACAAGACTCAGCTCAAACAGGTATACTTCTTCAAAGGATGATAAAGATGATCTCTGATCCATCTAAGTCGTCGGACCCATGAGGGATTGATAGGTAACTAACCCCCCGCAAAAGACCCACACAGGATCGGGCCCACACAGGACCTGTAGGCGCTGGTTCACACAGGACCGCTGAGCGCAAAGACCCACACAGGATCGGACCCACACAGGATCGGGCCCACACAGGACCTGTAACACTGATCCACGTAGGATCACTGAGTGCTGTAGTCATCGTCGAATCCACACAGGATCTATGTAACGTCGTCGTCGCAGTCACAGTAGCAGTAGCAGTCACAGTCGCAGTCGCAGCCAGCACTAGGGTTCCCGCACACAGCAAGCTCGTTCAGGAGGGTCCACTCCACGAGCCGAGTGGCTGATACATCAACTGTCACAAAGTCCATAGTTGATGTATCCAACAGTTCAGTATCGCCAAAAGGAACTCAACGCAACAGACGGTGCGTCGATCGGACGCCCGGTCTGAGAGTTATTGGCTTTTTCGTCCTAGGGGCCCGGTTGGTTTTTAAGGAAAAACCAACACGACCGTACTCCACCTGCGTCCAAAACTCGGGCGGAGTATTCCAAAAAATCCGTCTCACTAAGAGGAACACAACAAAGCTGACGGCACGTCAATCAGACGTCCGTAGCTCAAGATATGAGCCTTTCCGCTCCGAGGGCCCGGTTGGTTTCGTGTAAGAACCAACCCGGCCGAACTCAAAGCATTCCGAAACTTTGAGTGCGATATACCGAAACAACCGACTCGATCCAAGGATCGCATTGTCGTTGACGGTTCGTCAATCGGAGGTCCGTGACTCATGTTATGGCCAAAAGACCGAAAACGTCTCGAAAACGGGGGGTCCGGGTCCGGGGCGACCTGGCCCGACCCCCCCATGGGTCGGCCCGAACCGGGTCGACCCGAACCGGGTCCGACCTGGCTCGGCCGGCGGTGCGGCCTGGCGCCGCACAGGTGCAGCGCGCGGGGCGCAAGGCCCCCGCTTTTGTTTAGCTGGCGGCGCGGCTTAAGCCGCGCCATTGGAGAACCGGCCCCCCCTCGTGGGGGCCTGCTTTGAGGAAAAATGGGGGGCCGCCTGCCCCCCTTAATGAAACCGCCCCCCCCCCTCATAATGGGGGAGCAAAAACATGGCCGGGGGAATTTAATTCCCCCGGTCTTTACCCTTCCGGCCGGCCCACCTGTCCGGCCGGTTTTTCTTCAACGGGACCGGCAAACCGGTCCCCTTTCCGGCTTCCGACGTCAGCGGCCCGGCGAGCCGCCGGTCCTCTCGTCCCGCCGCGGCCCGGAACTGGCCGCGGTGTTTGTCGTCCGGTGTGGTGCGACGACACCACACCCCTCCGCCGCGGCCCTGCTCCGACCGCGGCGCCTTCGGTTTTCTTCGACGCGGCGCGACGGCGTCACGTTCATGATGATCCTTCCATGGCGCGGCGCGACGGCGCATAGGTCGGGTGTCGTGGTAATCGTTCGTCAAATCCGTTGATGAAGAGGTACGTCCAAAGAGGTACGTCGTTGGCGAATCTTCATAAGCCGACAAAGGAAGTCCGAGGAGGAAGTGGCGTTCCCTTTCATTGACACGGAAGAGGTCGTTGATCTTCGGAGACAACCGGCTATGAAGAAGAGAGGAGTGTCGTTCTTTGTCGGAGCTCGAAGGTTCTTCACGTTCTTCTTCAATGTTGAAGAAGAAGAAGGAGAACCCAAAATCCTCTCAAGAAGGCTAGAGAAATCTAACCAAATAAAATAAGTTAGAGTCTTATTTTATTCACACACTTAACAAATTGAATTTCAACAGTTTGAAATTCAAATAAAATAACTCCAAAATAAATAACAAGTTGTCATGTCATTTAAAGAGGGGTTAAAGGGAGTTTTGAGAGAAGATGAAAAGTTAGGGTTCGTGTGATCCCCACCACACTTAATCCACTCACGGGAGGTTAAGTGGGTGTGGGTCCCACCCCTAACTTCCTTTGAGAGAAGTTAACCAACAAAATAAAAAAAAGTGTTTCCACATTTTTTTTAACTTGTTATAATTTCTCCCAAATCTAACATTCGTCTCGCATAAAACGCAAACTCGGAAAAGGACCCCTTAAGCAAAAAACGGCGCTACGAGTACATCGGTGCCCTCGGATTTCTATTTAGAGCACCAGATCAAAAGTTTAAAAATCCCGCTCGTTCTTTCACTGAACGTACCCGATCCAAACATTGGAAAATGATTCCGGGCACTCCGGGTCTCGGAATCAGGTGCCGTCAGAAACCGCGTTCTTCTAAAATTCCAAAGAAAATGAAGAAAAAATTTCCCTTGAATTTTACGAGTCTTTACATTACTCCCACCTCAGGGATTTACGTCCTCGTAAAGATACATCAAAAACTAGGGAAACAAATGAGGGTTTTGAGCACGCATCTGAGCCTCCCGTTCCCAAGTGCTCTCTTGGAGGTTCCCGTGCTGCCATCTGATGCCCACAAGAGGAATCGATCGCCCACGTAGGACCCACTCATGTCGATCCTCTATCTCCACCGGGACCTCCGTAAAAGTCGCCCCATCGTCGATGTCAAGTTCCCCATGGTCAATGATGTGTTTCGGGTCGTGCATGTACCTCCTCAGCTGAGATACGTGGAAGACGTCGTGCACCCGGTGTAACTGAGGTGGTAGAGCCAAGCGATAAGCCACCTCGCCAATCCTACTGAGGACCTGGAAGGGTCCGATGAAGTGCGGAGATAACTTGCCGCCACGGCCAAATCTCCGTATACCACGTCGATGTGAGACCCGCAAGAAGACGTGGTCGCTATCCTCGAACTGTAGTGGCCTCCGCCTCATGTCAGCTTATAACTTCTACCAGCTCTGAGCTGTCCTCATCCGCTCCTGGATGACCTGGACCTTCTCTGTCGTGGTATGGACCATCTCCGGTCCCACAAGTGCTGACTCCCCAGGGTCTGTCCAGCACAAAGGAGATCTACAAGGTTGGCCGTACAACTCCTCGTACGGTGCCATCCCGATGGTAGAGTGGTAGCTGTTGTTGTACGCAAACTCCACCAAGGGTAGGTGGTCCTCCCAGCTACGACCAAAATCGAGGACACATGCGCGGAGCATGTCCTCGAGTGTCTGAATGGTCCTCTCCGTCTGACCATCCGTCTGAGGGTGAAAGGCTGTTCTCAGACGTAGCTGTGTCCCGAACGCCTCCTGTAACCCCCTTCCAAAGCCGGGAAGTAAAGCGATAATCTCGATCGGAGACGATAGATGATGGCACGCCGTGGAGTCGCACAATCTCATGAACGTAGAGACGTCCCAAGCTCTCCACTGATCCCTGCTCTCTGATGGGTAAGAAGTGTGCCGACTTGGTGAGTCAGTCAACAATCACCCAGATGGAGTTGTGACCTCTGGAAGTGTGTGGAAGTCCAGTCACGAAGTCCATAGATATGCCATCCCACTTCCACTCCGGAACCTCCAAGGGTTGTACCAAGCCTGCTGGTACCTGATGCTCTACCTTCACCTGCTGGCAAGTGATGCAACGAGAAACGAACTCTGCTACAGCCTTCTTCATGCCCGGCCACCAGTGCTGTCATATGAGGTCCTGGTAAATCTTCGCCACTCGAGGATGTACCGCCAAAGGAGAAGTGTGAAACTCTCTCAACAATTCCTCTTGCAAGGCGACTGGTACCATGGTCTGTCCTCTGAAAAGGATGTCGTGCTCTGCTCCAAGGGAGAAACCATCAGGTTCATGTCCCGAGGATATATGTGCACGCCGTGTCTCACAGTCAGCGTCCTCACGCTGTGCCCCTCTGACCCGCTGCAGTAGAGGAGGGGTGACTGTGAGAGACTGGAGGAAGGATGCTCCATCTCTATCCACGAAGGATATCTGCAAAGAGACTAGCTGCTCCGTCACCTCCTCAAGAAGCTGAATGCCCATCCTCCTGCTGAGGGCATAGGCTACTACGTTCCCCTTTCTGCTTAACGTATGGAAAAGCTGCAAAGATTTCTCCTTTTCCGAAAAGTGAAATCTGGTATCATCTCCTGGATGAACCACGTTCCTTGCCTAATACAGTCAATCCCGTCATGATTAGTTAATTCATGGAATGGATGACGTCGTAAGGCCTCGACGCTGCTACCAAAAGATCCAACTGTTACTCTCGCCTCCAAGGGTTGAGTCACACTGTCGGCATCAGTGTGTGGTCACTGGGTTTCCTCTAGTAAGAATATCGCAAGTGAGGGTCAAGTCAACAGTTTTCAACCGACACCTCTTAGTAAAAACAAACAAAAGACAAGAAAACAAAAGTCACCAAGGAAAGTATATTTTATTACATCAACTTAAATTACAAGGACACAAGGCAACACAATCTACGAAGCTAGAGGCATTATGGGAAAAGGCCTCTATGCCTGGAGCTAGTCCCGAACTAGTACACCCGCTTCTAGAGCTCCATGATCGTATGCTTCAGCTGCCTGAAGCTGTGCTCTCCCCTGAGGTCGGGGTGGACCTCCTGGTGGTGGTGGTGGTAGAGCCTCAAAGCGTCGCCCACCACCTGCTGCTCGGCCAGCTCTTCTGCCTCATCCGCCTCCTCCCTGCGGACCGCCACAGTCGAACCTCTGCCTCTGCCTAGGTGGTTCCTCAACCGTCTGCTGCTCCTCTGCATGGCGGGTCGGGTAGTCACAAGCCATGTGGCCTTGCCCGCCGCATGCATAGCACTGTCTTCCACTCGAAAGACTAGCTCCGCGTTGTGTGCCCCGCACTGCTGAGCCAGTGTCCTGAGGTCGTCTGCCGGAAGGTCTGGTCTGCCTGGACCCCTGAGTCATCCGTCGACTGCCAGCCGTAGAAGACTCTGCCACGTGCCGCCCTGTGGTGGGTCTCAGCGCTGGTCTAGACTCAGCAAGGAAGCTGTCAATCAAAAGGGCCCGCTCCAGTACTCCTGTCTTAGTCGGTATGCTGAGGGAGATCAGCGATGCCCTGATCTCGTGTCTCAAACCCTGCTCGAAGGTCCGAGCCTGGAAGAATGGGTCCTGTACCATGTCAGTCGAGTAGCGCGAGAGATTAGTAAATCTCACCGAGTACTGAGCGACCGTCATGCTGCCCTGCCGCAGCTGAAGAAGCTCCTGGATACGCACTGCACGAAGGGTGGCTAGGACGAACTCCGAGCGGAAGAGGCTCTCAATGTCCTTCCAAAGTAGAGATGCCTCATCGTGCACCTGGAGCATCAAGCTCCACCATCGTCCTGCTGCTGCGTGTAGTAGGCTCGTAGCAAGGATCACCATGAGGTCTGCTGGTGTCCTCACTAGCCTAAACACACGTACTACTGCCTCCAGCCAGTCCTCTGCTGCCTGGGGATCCATCTCCCCGTGAAACCTGGGTGGTCGCTGGCGCTGAAACTCATGCAGTGCGCTGAGGCGACGTGCATCGTCAGCGGCTGGTGCTGGAAGCATCGGTGGCTAGACGGGTAGAGCTACCGCCGGTGCCACTACTGACAAAGGGCCCTGCACCGAGCCCTCGTCGCTCGGTGGGCTGTCGTCACACTCGACTCTCAGAACCCTAGCTGGCTGCCGTCGTGGGGCCATCCTGAAAAGGAAACATGTGCGCCACAGTCAGAACAGTATACCTGGTGAGATGATATAAAGTAATCACAAAGAAAACTTTGAAACACACACGCAATCAATGTTTTCGTACATTAAGACGGAAATCAGAAGTCAGGGTCCTGGTGTACGGATACGTCGGCCGCCGCACCAACACTGGACTCCCTGGACTGAGAACCACACTCAATACGATAAACATTATTGCTTCACATAGAAAAGATCAGAGTTCACGGTAGAACCGAACTCCTTTGATACCAATTTGTCACGACCCACCTTCGGGGCCCGTGCCGTGACTACCCCAAGCCCGACTTCCATAGGCCAGGGGCTGGCGACTAGCACCAAGGCGTAAATCCCAGTAAAAAGGGAAGGCATTGTCTTTGAAAAGTAAACATACACCATAGAGTGAGCAAGCGGAAAGTAAACACTAAGTGGAAACAGAGTACAAGTGAAAGTGCGGAAAAGTAAATGGGCCAGTATACAAACCCAAACTGAAAGTAAAGTACAACTCGAAAGGTAAAACAACAACTGTAATGTAAAAGATGCTACACCGAGCTGTCCACTGGAAATCCCACCTGATGTGTGGGTACAGATAGCTCCACTGCTCCTCGGGTCCCGCCGTCTGCTCCGAACACGTCCTGCCCAGTGGTCCACCTCCAGGTACCGTCCTACTCTGCAAGCCTCAGCCAACATCAACGATGTCTGTCGTCTGCAACCAACACAACGTAGTGCAGACATAGCCCGTGCAGGGGTGAGTATAAGCTACTCAGTAGGGACCCCGAGACCCCCGAAGGTATCCAAAAATCCACAAAGGATAAACCACAAAAGGAAGATACAAACACGAAGTAACAACCGACACTGCTTAGGTATATGCCCATACATATACCTAAGCCATCAATTCCAATACGCTCCAACCTCCGATCCCAAGTACAACTCAGTCCACATAGGAATGTAAACGTATTCCACACAGGAAAGCAAACGAAATCCACAGAGGATAGCACAACTCAATCCACACAGGAAAGCAACAAGATTCAGCTCACACAGGTATACATCTTTAAAGGATGATAAATATGATCTCTGATCCATCTAAGTTGTCGGACCCACGAAGGATCGATAGGTAACTAACCCCCCGCAAAAGACCCACACAGGATCGGGCCCACACAGGACCTGTAGGCGCTGGTTCACACAGGACCGCTGAGCGCAAAGACCCACACATGATCGGACCCACACAGGATCGGGCCCACACAGGACCTGTAGCACTGATCCACGTAGGATCGCTGAGTGCTGTAGTCGTTGTCAAATCCACACAGGATCTCTGTACCATCGTCATCGCAGTCACAGTAGCAGTAGCAGTCACAGTCGCAGTCGCAGCCAGCACTAGGGTTCCCGCACACAGCAAGCTCGTTCAGGAGGGTCCGCTCCATGATCCAAGAGGCTGATACATCAACTGTCGCAAAGTCCAGAGTTGATGCATCCAAAAGTTCCATATCGCCAAGAGGAACTCAACGCAACAGACGGTGCGTCGATCGGACGCCCGGTCTGAGAGTTATTGGCTTTTTTGTCCGAGGGGCCCGGTTGGTTTTTAAAGTAAAACCAACCCGACCGTACTCCACCTGCGTCCAATCCTCGGGCGGAGTATGCCAAATGATCCGTCTCACTAAGAGGATCACAACAAAGCTGACGGCACGTCAATCGGACGTCCGTAGCTCACGATATGAGCGTTTCCGCTCCGAGGGCCCGGTTGGTTTCGTGTACGAACCAACCCGGCCGAACTCAAAGTATTCTGAAACATTGAATGCGATATACCGAAACGACCGCCTCGATCCAAGGATCACATTTCCGCTGACGGTTCGTCAATAGGAGGTCTGTGGCTCATGTTATGGTCTAAATACCGAAAGCGTCTCGAAAACGGGGGGTCCGGGTCCGGGGCGACCCGGCCCGACCCCCCCTGGGTCGGCCCGAACCGGGTCGACTCAAACTGGGTCGACCTGACCCGGGGTACGACCCGGCCCGGCCGGCGGTGGTCCGGCGCGGCGGCACGGCCCGGCCGGCGGCGGTGCGGCCTGGCGCCACACGGGTGTAGCGCGCGGGGGGCAAGGCCCCCGCTTTTGTTTAGCTGGCGGCGCGGCTTAAGCCGCACCATTGGAGAACCGGCCCCCCCTCGTGGGGGTCTTCTTTGAGGGAAAAAGGGGGGCCGCCTGCCCCCGTTAATGAAACTGGCCCCCCCTCATAATGGGGGGGCAAACACCTGGTCGGGGGAATTTAATTCCCCCGGTCTTTACCCTTCCGGCCGGCCCACCTGGCCGGCCGGTTTTTCTTCAACGGGACCGGCAAACCGGTCCCCTTTCCGGATTCCGACACCGGCGGCCCGACGAGCCGCCGGTCGTCTTGTCCCGCCGCGGCCCGGAACCGGCCGCGGTGTTTGTCGTCCGGTGCGGTGCGACGGCACCGCACCCCTCCGCCGCGGCCCCGCTCCGGCCGCGGCGCCTTCGGTTTTCTTCGACGTGGCACGACGGCGTCGCGTTCATGATGATCCTTCCATGGCGCGGCGCGACGACGCCTCGTAATACAACCGTGCGAATTCCCGCGTGGTGCGACGACACCACGCCATCTCATCATCCACAAGAAAATAATAATCATCACGAAAAAAGGAGGGGGAATTCGGCCATGTTTGTGCGGTCCGACCCCCATCTCGTTAGATGATAACTCTTAAATAATTATCCACAAGACAATCATTCTAGAACCAAGAACGAGAAAGAAAAAATAACCAACAACAACCCCTACCTTGGTTTCAAGATCGATGTTCGTCAACGACCCGTGGAAGACAACGTCGCGGAGGTCGGGCGTCGCGGTAATCGTTTGTCAAATCCGTTGACGAAGAGGTACGTACGAAGAGGTAAGTCGTTGGAGAATCTTCGTAATCCGACGAAGGAAGTCCGAGGAGGAAGCGGCATTCCCTTTCGTTGACACGGAAGACGTCATTGATCTTCAGAGACAACCAGCTACGAAGAAGAGAGGAGTGGCGTTCTTCATCGGAGCTCGAAGGTTCTTCGCATTCTTCGTCAAGGTTGAAGAAGAAGAAGGAGAACCCAAAATCCTCTCAAGAAGGCTAGAGAAATCTATCCAAATAAAATAATTTAGAGTCTTATTTTATTCACACACTTAACAAATTGAATTTCAAAGGTTTGAAATTCAAATAAAATAACTCCAAAACAAATAACAAGTTGTCATGTCATTTAAAGAGGGGTTAAAGGGAGTTTTGAGAGAAGATGAAAATTTAGGGTTCGTGTGGTCCCCACCACACTTATTCCTCTCAAGGGAGGTTTTTGGGTGTGGGTCCCACCCCTAACTTCCTTGGAGAGAAGTAAACCAACAAAATAAAAAAAAGTGTTGCCACATTTTTTTTATTTAACTTCTTATAATTTATCCCAAAACTAACTTTCGTCTCGCATAAAACGCAACCTCGGAAAAGGTCCACTTAAGCGAAAAATGGTGCTGTGAGTTCATCGGTGCCCTCAGATTTCAATTCCGAGCACCGGATCAAAAGTTAGAAAATCCCGCTCGTTCGTTCACTGAACGTACCCGAGCCAAACTTCGGAAAATGATTCAGGGCACTCCGGACCTCGGAATCAGGTGCCGTCAGAAACCACGTTCTTGTAAAATTCCAAAGAAAATTAAGAAAAAATTTCCCTTGAATTTTACGGGTCTTTACACACATGGTAATTAGGAATTGTTTTCGTAGATATAAGGGAGATTGAGAAGAGTTTGTCTCAGCTATCATGTCAACGACATTAAAATTTGAACGGAAGATAAGACCATTCACACAATCATGGGAAAAAAAAATTATACCCTCATGACTAGAAGTTATTCAATTCTCCAATTGAATGACACCAACCGTTGGATGTAAGGGACCATGACCACGGATGGAGAATATAGACTGTGGCATGAAATTAATTAGGTCTCCTTCGTCTGTGAGTGCATCATTGAATTTGAAACTTCAATTTTAGAATGGAACCGTAAAAGACAATAGATAGTTTCATATTGTGTGAATTGACTGTTAGGTGGATACATTTTTGAAGGTCCTAAGTTTCATATTATTGGTTCACAAGTGATTAAGAATGTTGGAATATATAAGGATATTTATGGAATCTAAGAGGTGAATTATGGATTCAACACGGGATAACAAGTCGATCATTTCAGGATCATGTTCAAATATATTATTTTTCTTAGAAATTCCTTGAGGAATAATAATTGGGTTATTAAGTGGAATGGAAGTAGGAGAGGGAATAGATTCAGATAACTTTTCATGTTTATTCTTCTTTTCATTTTATAGGTAAACATTTAAATGTGAGTTGTAGGACTGATTAGAAGGAATAGAAGTTTCTATTTCTGATCTAACAAAAATTACACTTAAATTACCTTTGGGGTAGGATAATGGTTGTGCGGGAAGCTGTGAAGAATTTTTTTGTTCTTGCTTGCTCAGGTGGGATGCAAGTTAACTAATTTGAGTTTCAATGTTTTTGAGGCTAGAATAGGTGAAGGAGGAAATATCATCCACTGCACATTCCCATGGATTCTTGGAAGAAGGGTCTTGCCTTGGATTTGGATTTCCTTGATGGTGGATATTGGGAAAAATATGATATTTATTTGGGAATTGGGGAGACAAACTAGGAAAGTTGAATACTTGAGGTTCATGATAAATATTTATTCTCTGAGGTTTAGGGAAAAATGGTAATGCACTTTTATGTCGCAACACATTGGACATGTTAATTTTTTTTTGGGATTTGATGAGGAAATTTAGGGGGATGAGAAATGGGATTACCATACATTAGGCCATGGTTAAAGGTAGAAGAGAAGGAATTTTAGTGGGTTTGGTTGATGTTTCTAATTAACAAACCTAATTGTTGAGGGTTTGTGTTATTTTGAGAATATGCTAAATTGAGCACCATTGTTCCGGATGAATTAGAGGGATTCATTTGATGTTTGTGTACATGTGTCAATTGGATGAGACATGGATCTATAGATTCCACAGTTTTTTTTGTTCTAGGAAATAGAGATTGTGGAGAAGTTGATGTTGGGGAATTGGACACAACATCTAGTAGCTTCACGTGACCTTTATGTTCACTCATTCACTCTGTCATATTGTTTGGATCAATCGATTGACTATCATGGGCTTGTTTTAATTGAGCATGTGCTCAAAAATGGATTTTTTCTGTGATTGCAGCCATGTTTCTTATGAGATATCTTGAAACTGTATGAATTTTATCAACAAGAGCTCAACCACATGCGACTTCAATGAGAGAAATCACTCCATCCAATAACCCCTAATAAGAAGTATTGGATCAAGAGTTTGTAATGTATTCACTGGTGTGGGTAGATTGCAACATGATTTTTTAACCTCTACCAATACTCATGGACTGATTCATTGTGGAATTGATGGATGCTGTTAATTTCCTTTCATATTGGAGCAGTACGAGAAGATGAAATGAATTTCTCTATGAAAAGTCAATTCATGTAAATGTGTGAGTTTATATAACTAGGAGGGATGTATTGGATCCATGCCATGGAGGATTCAGCTATGGAATATAGTAATTCACAATGTATGATTTGTCTCTCAGAAACCCCATGAGGATTTATAGTAGACCACAGTACTTCAAACTCTTTAAGGTGGAGATGTGGATCCTCACTAGCAAGCCCATGGAAATGAGGTAGAAGATTAATCAAACCCGATTTAGGTTCGATGTCAGCCTCTATGTTTGGATATTGAATACCAATGGTTTGGTAATTCATATCTGGGGAAGCATGTTCATTATGTTCTTTTTACACAAGATTAGCCATATCTAATTCAATTTGATAGGCAAGGTTGTGATTATCCCAAATGGTTCTCCTAAGATGGTGGTGTGTTTTCTCAATTTCAGTGTCCAAAAAATCCGATGGATTATTTGAGAGGCTATGGGGCATTCAAATATATATTTTGGACAAAAGGGAAAGATTGTTTTTGTCTACTTTTTTTCTGTTTATTATTTTTATGAGAATGCTGTTTTCTCTTTCATTATTCAATATATTTTTAAATTTTTTTTATAATAACCCAAAATGAATGACTAATTAATGCAACATCCTCATAAATTGCTCCATTTGATTGCATGGACGATTGTATCATGTCGACCATTCAATGTTCTGTTTCTCTAATAATGTGTATAGAAACACTCGAGACGATTCCTCATCAATGATACTTTTTAATAGTCAATTATTTTTAATTTATTGGTTTTTTATTGTGGGATGGGTGGGGGTTGTTTGTAGAGCTTAAATGAAGTGATAAATAGTTTGTGTTTGATTTGGAAATTTGATAAATACTGGGGTGAGTTCATTATTAGGGAGTTAAGTTAGTGAAATCCTTGATATTTTCTATATATTGTATTAAATTAACATCCACATCACAAGATGACAATGATTGGAATTACAAAGTTTCAGGGCTTTAATCTAAGCCATAACAATACATAGGATTCTAATCTCAATCGGTACATGTTGATGAAATATTATTTTTGGTTCCCAAAATCCATCGAAACAAAATTTTAAATAAAACAAGTCATTAATCAATGTCATGTTATGTCCAACATAGACAATGTTAATTTGAAAAATATTCATCGAGAAAATACTCTCAATCACTTAACATCTCTAAATTTTGTCCCAACCTAATGGTAGATTAACTCAAACATTAAGATATTTATTAATCTGGTAATACATTTTTATGGTGATGTATTATATATAGATCAAAAAGAACAAGATACGAAAAGATTTGTGTGTCGAACACACAAACACCCGAACAATTATGAGAATTAAAAATGATCTTTCGAATGAATGAAGAAGAAAACGACGGGAAGGCATTTCATTTTGATTTTAAATATTTTAATAGAATTAATATCTATCATGATAGGGAGGATGATTAAAATAGAATATGATAAATAATCTTGCATTAAAAATCTAATAAAATTGATAACGACATACACAATTACAAATAAAAGGAACACTAAAGTAAATCAAAACAAAATATAGGTGGAAGGGTCCCTCAAGTGAAAACATGAGTATGGTAGGTCCTCCGAAGCCATAGTTAAGGATTTTGGGGTGCAAATATATGATCCTCTTTTCTATAAGTCAATCCTCATGAATGGAGAAGAGGTAGATGTATATATATCTCAAAGAGGTGGACTATTTTGATTCCAAAACTACCCATCCAAATGGGTCGATGATTTGGGCAATCATATAGAATAATCAATAAATGTCTTCATATAAAATGGTGATAAAATTAATGTCTTCTTTATACTAGGAAACATTGGTGGCCATTGGACTTAAGGGACCAATGTTATTGAGGTTTGAATAATCAATTGCAATATGTCCATTTCAATATACACTATTCTATGGAAAAAATGTGAATGGGTTTTCCATTGAACGATGCCCTCAAATATAAATAATTTCATCTACCAATTTGGACACCCATATAATATATTTCACAATGAAAAATTACAGCATACATTTATGATAGATCTACAGAAATGTCATGAATAGTTTCATGATGTTTATTCCTAGCCAGAATGGTATGGTAGATTTCAAAGAATCAGTTGGGCCCCATGTCTTTGTTGTTTGAACATAAATTTATTATACCTGATTTTTTAATAATCAGAAACATATTTTAGAGATCCATAAATTTTTCACTTCAGGATTTAGACCAGTAAATCAACCATCATGGATGGTCCAGTTTTGTAATAGATTATATGGGTCTTCTTCTATGGACCATATGACCCTAAAAATGGACTATATCGACAAAGTTACCTTCAAATGAATTGTTTTTTTTTGTATGGAACCCTAAAAATCAAGAATCATGTCGTTTGAATAATTACTGTGACATGTATAATTAAAATAGTAAATTGACTCGATTTTATTAAATAAAATAATGATCAAAAATTAAATATTATATTAAAACATCAGTATTTCACACCAATTTTACACATTTCATGGAAGATTAAAATTGAATGTAAATAAAAAGTTCTAAATAAGTGAATAAAATCAGTTTTAACACAACCACAACTGCCACTCCACCGTTGGTATAGAACTATTCGAGGCCTTGTAAGGGAAACCATGCAGGTCACCACAATGCTCAATGAACCTAGGGGAGTTATCTCTCATGGGTTCATAGTTGGTGCAGGAAAACACGAAGAAGGGACATATGTTCCTAGAGCATATAAGGAGTCAAAAGATATTGATGAAATTATATAATGATTGGAGACGCATGAATATGTAGTTTGAGGATGGGGACCATGGGTCCCTTCTAGTATCACCTCAATGATGATTGCAAATATTTTTCTAGGGTTAAATGTTATTTCCAAGGTACCTTCGTGCTTTTCAGATTCTGAATAGAGTTGGTGATGTGGAATACCACCATGATCTACCCCAACAAATGCATCAGGTGCTTGATGTCTTCTACAAGTCACAGTTGAGGTGGTTCGTGCATGACCAATTGCATGTCATCGACTGGGGTGATCTGGCCATTGATGATGGACCAATAGTTGCAGATTACAAGATGGAGATTGAGTAATGATAGGAGAGGATCCTTCATTGGCTGTCCATTATTCTGGTGTAGGTTCGGTGGCAGCACAGAAATGTTTGTGAGAGTACATGGGAGTTGGAGGTTCAGATTTGGGCTCATTATCGTCACCTTTTTTTTGTGTATCCATTGTCATAGATTTTAGAAACATAAATCCCTTTGGTGGGGAGATTTTAATGACTCACATTTTTCATGATTTATTTTAATAAAATATTTTGGAATATCTTGAGACCATGTGCTGAGATGACATGTGATTTTAAGGCCCGGTGTGCTTGGAACAATTCATCAGATAATGTTATGTTTTTAATTAAACCTCAAAATCATTTTATATATGAACTAGAATAAATTCTATATGGATTCAATAATAGAAAATTTGAGGACACCATTGTGTTTAGAATATTAAATTTTCCACAGGTAGGGACTACCCTTGGCCAGCCTGGGCCGACTTTGAACGATAGTTTTTAGGCGCATCATTTTTTTAAATATTTTTAATAAAATATTTCCACTGTAGCAGTTTCTTTAAAAAAGACTCATGGAGAGGTATTGAGTACTACAAAAACCCGAGAATTCCTCTATGTCATAGAAAATAACCTACAGAAAAGGTTTTGGAGAATGATGGTGGTCTGAAACTACCATAAGCCTGACCAATCAAAGATTAATGATCTGGGATTGATGGATGATAACAACACAACACCTCTGCCACAATGATCGACAAAATCCTAGAGGTAGGGTGTTTTTGATTTTATTTATTTTTCCAGTTCTTTAATACAATGAAAAATGTAGAGCTATCAACAAATAGATTGGCCTATGGATCGATCATTGTTTTGTTATGGGATTTACCTTTTTGTGTTTATAAAAGAATGGCATTGTAATTTTTCACCGATTTAATTTTCTATTGGAATGGAAACAAACCATGACTGACACAAACATAAAAAGTGGTCCATACCTATTTTTTATTCACCATTTTCTACCTATGATTGTCAATTGGACCATTAATTGTCATTCCACGATCAATAGATCATTGCGCATCCGATTATTGGCAGAATGATCTGATATCATGGATCTGGAATTGATACTAAATGATGGAGGTGTGGCGATGACATTGATAGATGGATCGAAGCAGAACATAGGATATCACCTATTAAAAAAATTATTATCGAGATAGATCACAAAATTTATCACAGAATTTGGAAGTTATGATTATGATATGAGGGACACATAGGTACCTTTATTTCTAAAAATGCAGAAGTAGAGTATGAATGATGGACCATAGAATGTACGACACTGCTGAACAGGTGGACGCCCATGTGAAATGGGAATCAGAATTTTTTTGTTTCCAAAAAGGGTTTAATCTATGGGGAATGAGTATGTCATACCCTACGTGTGTTCATGTATTAGACTGACCATAGACATGTACCAGTCACTGCATGGATCGACCAAGCACGAGGTCTGCACCAACCATGTGTGGAGAGATGAGCTAGCTCGCATGTCATGTGGAAAGGATGGGTGGTTCTTGGAAAGCCTATTAGGCCAGACATGATTTCCCAATGGGACATGGTGGACTGGGCATAGCATGATGGGTCTTGTTGGGTTGGGTCTGATGGATCGGGTCTGACCCAGGTGGGGTCTTTTATGTAAAATGACTATAATATTCAAATGAAGAATCTGTTACTTAGTCATTTGTGGCATTGATACTCTTACAATGTGGTTATAATTTTAAGATAAAATTGTGGGTTCTTATATTACTGTTATCATCCTAAATTTTCCCCTGGATCCTTCCTCAATGGATCAATATGTCATTACGTCCATAGCATAGGATATTAGTCCCCTCTAGGGGCTGGGACCCAGAGAGAGTTTTGGTTTCCCTCCTTGTGACTGGAGTGATCCTATATCACCCATGATGGAGTTTTTTGGGAATTTATTTGACCTTAGAGCATAGGGAATTTGTTCTCCATCCAGTGGGCCATATTGATAAGGTTGTCAGTATTCTCGATGAAGGATCCCCTACATTACAAGTTGTGTCGGTAGGGTTCCCGGTATGCTCTGCAGAGGGTGCCCTACATTATGGGATAATATGATTGGGTTGTCATTATTCTCTAGGAAGGATCCCCTCTCTGTATACCATTACCATTGAATAATCTTTTCATATTTGTTAGGACCAAAATTAGCATGACCTCTTTGTAGGAGTCTCTAAGGACATCAAGGCATGGTGAGTGAGTTCTCCCAAAAAGAGCATGCCTCATGCTTAATAATATATATGATGATTGGTTGTGACTTAAACTCTTTACCTTGTTTTTGGTTATGAGTACATTTGGATATTATTTTTTATGTGTTATTTACATATACCTATGTGATCTAGTAATTGTTTATGTGTAATTCCCATTGCGATCTAAGGGTGTGCTAATGAGTATTGTTGTACTCACCTCTGCATGTGCTTTATCCACATGTGTTGTGTCTTGTGCATATGATCGATGAATTTATAGAGTTCAATATGGACTAGGAAAAGGTCATTCCCAGTGAGATCAGATAAATGAGGTGTACTTGTATGAATTCAGTTCTAATTCCTTTACCTACCCTTCAGGTGAGGTTTTCTACAAACAAGTTTCAGGATCTTGTGATTAGAGGTGTGTTCAATCTTTTTTTGGTGGTCTTGTATTCTGGCCTAGTATACATTCCTATAAATTACTTTTCTCTTTCACCCTAGTTGTCAAATATACGTTGTGGGTTGAATGCATGGTTTTCATAGTATGTTTATATTTGTGGGTAATGATATGTGTACGTGCGTACATGTATATAGGAAAATGAATCCCAATTGAGGGATATTCCAACTCGAAGCTAGTTAGCAACCCATGGCCTATCGAGATAGCCATGGGGTAGTTACAGAACAAGATCTACTTGTATGATTTGTGACATAATTATTATCCTATGATGATAAAATACCATTAACTTTCTTTCCACCTAGATCATTGAAAAATGGAAATGTTACTCTCATGTACATATGACCTACAATCTACAATACTATAATATTGATCATTTTTCATTACCATATCTTGTGGTATGTTTGTAAATTATAATTTATTATAAAATTTTTAATTATAATATCATTACCATTATGGATATTAATTAATAATAATTACATTGTCCTTATTCACCTTACTAAAGTGATTTTTAACATATGATCGTTTTGTTGTTAAATCATCTACTGTGAAATTAATTGGTTTTGTAATTGAATATGATATGACGAAAAATGGTATAAAAGAAATATTAATATTGAAATAGGTTATTAATAGTGTAAATAATTTAAATAAATATATTACATAAGAAGATAAATAGTGCATAATGAAAATCCGGCTCAATGTAAGGGATCTCTCTAAAACACACTTTCCGTCGGGTTATATACATTATCATTATAACTAAATTTTTCCACTCTGTAATGTTAGATAATTTGAATAAATTATATATAAATTACCCTCATACATATACCTATATATTTTCACCATCATTTTATGGGGTAATACATGCCTTATGAACATTTCTCGAATGCATTCATAACGAAATTTCAATCGATTGTGAAATGAGACAAAAAAAATGTAACTGATTTTCATCGCATGGGTAATTATTATGATATGAATTATGATTTAATACATAATAATGAACACAAATACCATGATCATGTTATTATGGTTTTAATCAATTATATATCTCATTAATTGAGTAATGATTTTGTCTCATGAGGAATCATTTATGAGATTTGGGAGTCGACCAAATCTATTATGGGACTCTATCCACTATGTGATATTTTATATGAATATAGAAATGAATCATATTTATGTAATATTATAAGTATATATGACACGTTTTTATTATACCATTACCATATAATACAGTGTTCATCAGGATATGATTCCATGTGATTACCAATGAGCCTTCTCTTTTATGTAATATTGGTATACATTTGAAGGACTTTTTTTGATTCCTTGCCATGTTTAATCCCATAATGTTCTTTTTAGATCCCCAATTATTTATGTATTACCTCAGTAATACAATGTAGTTTTATTATATCAAATGGGTTTTAGAATTTAATTTTTAATAAGGACATGGACTATATATTTTATGTTCATTTTTATGTAATTTTAGACTACTCTTCTAACGAAACTATATCTCATAATATTTGGGATTCTACTAATTGGAAATTTATGTTTAATAGTCACATAATAATATCACTCCATCATTTGGGTCACAATACATGGAATTAGTAGAAGGTTTAGTTATCTTTTTGAACTGCAATCAAAATACATTAGTGAGAACCGTATGGAAAATTCTAATGATAAAACTAATAAAGGATAAATATAATCTAACATTGCTAAAGTATAGATAATGTGGATTCAATGAAATTACATACCTTTTCTATTATAAAATTTGAAATGGTTATGGCACATATTTACCTAAGGATATTAAAATTGAAAAATGCACATTAAGATTAACTCTAGAATTACATGGTACTTGAAAATGAACCTTAATGTGTACTTGGTGTGAAATAACCAAAGGAAATTTTTTGGTGAAATAACAAACTATTTGTGAATTATCATAATGATCATAAAAAAATTAATTGTTTTGTTTAAATTATTGGGAAATTAATATAGATAACCTAGGTTGAAATCAATAGACACAAAAGTTGAGATATAATTATCATTGATATGTTGAAATAAATTGACACAAAAGTTGAGATATAATTATCATTTTATTGAAAATGAATTTATATTGGGATTCATGTTTAGATTTAGGATTTCTTTTACCCAATACGCAAAAATGCATGAAGCCTACATCAAAATAAAATAACTAATTTGGAATGAACACCAATAATATAATATATTATTATATATGTTTCAATTTTATTATCATTTTTATTATGAATATTTCAACAAATCAATTTTTAAAAAACTAAATTGACAAAGAAAATAATTTTTCAGAATTAAAAAATAATAATAATTATACTTAATGAATTTTGATAATGATATTTAAAAATTAAAAATAAAATTAAATAAAAAGAAAATAATTTATAAAATGGCACTGAATAATAAATTTATAAAATTATATTTCATCGTCCCTAGACCAAATTTTCAAGACCAAATGTCCAGCAGGCCAACCCACATAAATTTTATTTTTCATTTTTTCATTTCGGGAAAATAATTTTCGAATCATATGACGAGTATATTTTTTTATAATATAAAATAATCATTTAAAATTATAATAAAATTAATATTATTATTTATTAAATAAATTTTGCATCATATATATTTAATAAATTTTAAATTACTTCATACAAATATATATAAATTATGATATATATATAAAATTATTGTATTATTGTCTAATAATAATTAATTTTATATATAGTCTGTTAAAAATTGAATAATTATTAGTTAAATATAAATTGGAGAAATAATATTTTCTTATAATAATTTTATTTTCCCTTGAAATAATTCATCTTTTCGGGCCATGGTCTGGGCATAAGAATCATATCGCAAAACAAATTTATTAAAAATACTATGGATGACACAAATGATACTCTCTTATATACACACCTCTATTATAGAGTCCATAGTCAAAATAAAATCCGGGAAATTAGGTATTACCATGTGTTTTGTTTCTTTTTTTATAGGTAAATATTGTTTTATAACTTACGAATGTAAGAATATAGATATTTAGGAAATTATTTTTAACATCTGATATGAATTGTCTCCTCTTATTCTATCCCAATAAATTAAAAATGTTACTTACACTATTATATATTGAGGTTTATAAATAATTTACAATTATCACTACTATACAAGACACTTGGATAAAGAGGTATGTTTATAAGTGTATATAAAATGCTCTAAAAAATTATTTTTATCAGTGATCAATAACACAATGAAGATATTTAAACTTTTGAAGAACATATTCAGTTCGATTAAGGTCCCCCCTTTTTATTACATTACACATAGCCTATAAAATCTCCCTTCATTAATTATGATAAATACGGAACCATGATTTTATTAAATTTATGTATTCATTTAAATATTTTATTAATAATGATTTATATAAAAAAATCTATATATATGTGAATATAATATATAAATATTACTTATATGTTTTTTATAGATCACTGTAGATGTGGGAAGTTGGTGTTCACAATAATCTATGTTGGCATTTACTCGTTATCTAGATATACCTTTATTTTATTATTAGTGTATAATGTGATACGAACATTACTATTATGAAACAAATCATTCTCTTGGATGATGTTGGGGTTCCAAAATTTGTCACCAGTTAAATTATAAGAAGCAATATACTTAGTATCAGTTGAAATGTTATTGAGCAATACTTCTTTAGCTGCATCAACCATGTGATTGAAAAACATACTCAAGGATATTGTCAATATTTTTCTAGAAAATGTTTTTATGATGTTAATTATTTTCCCTTATCCTTAAATTTTAATTAACAGTGGATATTGATTTCACTTACGTCCATCAAGAAGGGAAAAATAAAATAGAATAATTAACACCCTGAGGAAAAAATTATAAAAAATACAGTGTTCATAAAATCATGCAAAAAAATATATTTAGAGATTTTTAAAATTTTGAAAAGTGTCTGTTGACAGAAAATATTTATAACAAAATAATTTAGGATTATATTCAAGGAAATATGAGGGTAATTTCAACTAAAATAAATAACATAATTAAATAGATTTCATAAGAAAAGAGGAGAAATATGACATCTAAAAACACATTATCATGAAATATACCCATTTATTATACTAGCAACCTAGTTTTTTTTTAATTTTTATGAAAAATATAAAATTTAATTTAGAAAAAAATAAAATTTAAATGGGAATTAAAATCATAAATAAGCCTACCAACTACTAATTTACCTTAAACTATTCATGGTTCCTATATAATATTGTGTGGTTATCAATAATAGCTTGCAATAAATAATATTATCTAAATATAGATGTATCCAAATTTACTCCAAAAAAGCAAGGAACATTATATTATTAGTATAAAAAATAAAATTATATAATTAAAATACTTATTCAAATTATATATATATTTTCTAAACAATAATAATTTCTAGGATAACATATTAATACATGTAACTAAAATTAGAAACTCTTGAAAACATATATAACTCATTTATATATAATTGTTTAAAACTTTATTTTTTAAAATTGATGATTTTTTACTAATTAGGATATATATATATATTTTCCTGTGATAAAATTATAGTTAAAAATATTTATATATTCAACTTATTAGAAATAATTATAAATATATATAAATTTAAACCGAATCTATATATTGTTTCCAAAAATAATAATTCAATTTATGAATCTCTATAAAATTACAAGGAATTTCAAAAAAATTAAGAATTGAATTTAATGTTTTAAAAGATGATTTTTTCATGCCATATATGAAAGAAAAGAGTAAATAAATATTACATCTCAATATCCTGATAATATTAATTGTACTCATCACAATCATAGTAAAAAATTGTAATTTTATATTTAGTTATCATTGAAAAAATGAATAAAAATTAATATATAAAGTGTAAATATTCTATAAAATGTTTATATATTTTTTTTATTATTATTTTGAAAAAACATGAGTTATTTGGTCCAATATTTGTAGTTTCCTAACCACCATGCACCTGGTCTTCATGTTCCATATCAAAAAATATTTTTTTAACTTTTTTCCACACCTCCATTGATCCACATTTCTATCTTTGTCACATTCATCCCATATCACAACAATTAAAACACAAACCGAGAATGTGGCTTTGAATCATTATCTTATATTAATGACTCTGGATGTTAATGATTAAGGTTTATATTTTTATATAGAAACAAGATTTTTCATAATTTATTAATGGTGGTATTCCTACTATACCACAGAGACTGAACATTGTAAAATCAACACAAATCAAGAAACATTTATCAATATCCCAATTTCCCTTATCAAGGCATGGGTGGTTCCATATTACATGCTATTTATTAATGGAAAACATTACAACTTCATCTGAGACCAATGTTAATCCCTTGAAAATTGTTCCACTTGCTTCATCTGACATGATCAAACATAGACATTGTTCATAGTGTTGGTACTATACCAATGAATTAAAAGAGAAGAACTAAATAGTTTGAACTCATTGAAATAGAAGAAATTTTTTATTATTATTCCAATCCACCACATACCATCACAATTTAAATGAATTATAATCCCTCTATAATAATATTTCATACACTATTTTACAGACTATGATTATTGTTCACCATTTACGAATAGTAACAACATCAGCCCTTGACATTTCTACCTTTTGAGGATGTGATAAATGGACCCCTCACCATGAAATTAGTGGAGTACTATAAATATTTAATTAATGAAAATTATTGGTAGTTAATAAGGGGGTCCTTGTATACTGATTCAGATTTTAAATATTAATCCCCTTTCCTATTATACTCCTCTACCTACACCATTAAATGATTTTAATATTAAAAAAGTATCAATAATGGACCACAATGATATTTGGATTTATTTATTTCTTAAAAAAATTATATATCATTAGAGACATGGAATATTGGAGTTGGTTATAATGATTTATATGATACCAATGATTATAAAAATGATCAACATTTAATTCATTTTATTATTTCCCCTCCGAATTCTCCATCGCCATATTGGTTATGCTGGATTAGATACCCATGAAAAGATATAATTTCCATGATATAGAATGATTATTTATATTTATAATATATTTTACAATATTTGTTTTACATTTAATATAGTTAAGTATATAATTTTTTTATTAATAAATAATTATTTTGTTTGTATCAATGTATTTGGTTTCATATTAATTAATTTTCTTTATTTTCTCAAAATATAGAGGTTTTTCTTATTTTACATGTCCAATATTTTATATTATACTATTGTATTTTTACCACTCTGGAATTTGTGCCATTTAGTTGATTTAATGAGCAGTTAAAAAATCTAGTAATTTTTTATTATTTTTATTTCATGTTATATGTTATTAATTTGTCATGAGACTCATATTGAGATTTAGGACATCTTTAACCTAACCATGAAAAATGTAACAACGTCTACATCAAGATATAATAAAAAACTAAAAATGAACAGTTAGAAAAAATATTATATATATATATATATATATTATATTTTAATTATTTCTTTTATTTAGCATGTTGGATGAGATCTATATTTTCTTCGAAATATATATCATGAAAATATATTATTGTATTTTAAAAAATTAAACTATGTTGAATGAAATCATTTAACATACAAATATAAAACAAAATTAAATAAAAATTTATTTTGTATTATAAAATAATATTAAATAAAAAAAGTATAAATTTATATTTCATTAGCCCCATCCCTACAATTGTGGGAACCAGAAGCCATTTTTTGACCCATATACAATTTATTTTACTTTTCTAACTTTTTGAGAAATAATATTTATTACATTTTATATTTTTTTAATTTATCAGTACAAAAAATTACAATAAAAACACATCAATACAATAATTCTTATGTTTTAAATTAATTATAATGTCTATAAATTTTGAATACAATTCAAATTAAATCATATAAATATCTTTATCATAAATTATATATATTAAATAACTATATTGTAGACCCATAATATTATTTGATCTATATACATTATAAAAAATTTAAACATGGTAATTTTAAAATAATGTTGACATATAATGATTTTTTATATGTTATTTATTTGTATAATAATAAATATATTTGTGCTGCAAGATGGGAAAGAGGCTTGTAGAATAGACGATTTAGATTTCTAATAATTAGGATTAGACCAAATGATAATCATATTAATACGAACCACTTTTATAGATCACTAATTAGAAATAAATCATGGGAAAATGGGTCATAAAATGGTCTCACTATTTTATCGACATGTGTAAGTAGTAATATCTCCAACCAATGTCATGAAACTGAGACTTACGAAATTATTTTTTATATCTCAACACTAAAATTTTTTCCTTAGGATATTTTAGATCAATCAAGAGTATTAAATTAACTAATATAGTTTTATTTTTTATGCCCCAATATTTGCTAATGATAAAAATAAAATTTCATAAAGGGATAAGTTTTTCATCACATTTAGAAGGAACTGATAAATTTGATCCCTATGAACACTAAAACAATTGAAAAAAAATTGTTTATTAGTTTTTTGTTGATAATGATACAAAATTTTCTTCCGTTTAACTAGCATTGTTGAACACTCTACTATTAAAATTTATAAAAATGAATCATGATTAATTTCATTTGTATATTAATTATAATATATATTGAAATATAATATATAAATATGTTTCAATAAAATATATAAATATTATTTATACAACTATATTGTTAATCCATAAAAAATAGTGCATCGGTGAAGATAGATTAACTACTTCAATAGTTGATCATTGGCTTGACCCACCACTGTTATATTATTAATTTTAATTTTAACGGGATATTTACAATTAGGCACCATAATAAGATCATGGATTGTGTTTTCTATCAAAAATGATTCCATCAATGTACTATTTTTTTTATAAATATTACTTTTTTTAAATCAGCTAACACTACATTTATAACTACACCATGAAATGGACAATAAAACCAATTTATGGATATTTTCAGTATTTTTTGTAACTCTTTTCTAAAAATTTAATTTTATCAATTAGAAAAATAATTTAAATAAAAAATTATCCGGATTTATTTATATCCAGTAAAAACGGAAGGAAAAAATATAAAAAATTGAAACCTAGTGGAAACAATTCTAAACAATTAGGGGGTTTAAAAATATATAAAAACTATAATGTGTGAGAATAACATAAATTAAATGGAAATAAAAATAAATTTTTCCTAAAGAAGATAAATGTTTAGTATATACAAGTAATAGTTTATAATATTTAAATTTAATTTCATTACATGTCAATAAGTATTTAATCGAAAAATGGAGTATTATTAGGTATTAAAATATCCCTTTATGGAATTTAACTATTCATTATATAAGAGACCTTTTTAGTTTAATTTTCTTTACATATATCGATTTTAATGATTCATTGGATAAAATGTTTTGGAGAATCACCATCGAAGTAAATCAGGCTAAGAAGTGATTCACTTTCTAGTAATCATGGTTTTTAAATCAAATCATGTAGTCATATATCACCACTTTCAATAAAATATACATTAACATTATAGATTTTTCTAATGTATTCTAAAACACTCAATCCTACTTTATATAAATAGATTTAAAAAAATTCAAATCAAATAAATGGGGACTGTTATTGAAATTTCTTATAGAGTATTTAATATTAATATTACATGTATACTTATACATTAAAACATTTAACTAATATGATAATATTACAAAATCTTATATAATTATTCTTTCAATAACATGTACATCACCAAAAAAAAATATACATGATTGGGAGTAAATCATAGAAAAAATAAATTTAACAAATAAAACCTATGAGGAGATATAATATGTGATGAGAATGAAATAAAAGATTATGTAATATTTAATACATAAAAAATGTAATAATTAAGAATAATAGTGAAACATTACATTTAAGTTACATATTTTAAAATATACACTAATAGTAGTTTAGTTAATATAATTTCTTTGGATATTTTTAAGATCCATTTAGTAAAACAATATATAATATTTTATGTAACTAATGACACAACAAACCATTTATGTGTAAAATTCTTTTGTCATTATTAAACCATTAATTCCAACCACACTACATTCAAATCTAAAATAGTTTTTATAAATACCAATATATATGAAACCTTTTATGCACCTATTTGGGTAAAAATTAACTTATTATTTCCATCTAGTCATTTTAGCGTTCTCCAATGTCAGAATTTCTAAAAAATAAAATTTCAATACCAAGATTTCATATATAATATATATCATAATGTGTTTACAAAGATGAAAATATAGTACTCATATTTACCCTGATTACATTATATCAAATATTTGGATGATATAAAATTGGGAAATAATTCTGAATTGTGGATGGTATATTTTCAAAACCTATACTATTGATCTATATATATTTTTACAGATGATAGAATAAATTCTAATGATTTTTTTTCAATTTAATATATATTATAAAAATTGTTGATTTATAGAAATTCATGTAATAAAATTATCAATTTCGACCGATGAAATCTCAATTATTATCCATGTAGTACAGTTTTTAATATGATGATTATTTGAGTCAATTAAATTTTTTCCATGGTTTGATCTATATGGAAACTAAAAATATTTATAAATATAATTTAATAAAAAAAATTAAACTATCCATGTAACATTAAATATAATAATGGAATGAAGTTATAAAATTGTAACTGCGAGCTTATCTATAGAATTTATTTTTGATGGGTAATACATCTCTTTCATGATGAATTATATAGCCTAGTGTTGTATATAAATGAAACATTATTTATGTAAATATCCATAATTATCAGAATGTTAAATAACAATATTTATAATGTTAAACTACAAGTTATGGAATATAAAAAGTTACTTCTTATAAATGGATGAAAAATTGAGAATGTTGAAATGTATATGTTAATAAATAATTGTAATGTAAATATTTAGAAGTAAAGATAATATTTACATTATTGAATTGATAAATATGATATCATTACAATTATATTTCTTATAAAAAAATATATAAATATTTACATTACCAGTAATGGAAATTTACATTTGAATTTCTTAGATACATATAAAAATGTGTTCATTGTTTTTATTGCAGAGTATAAAAATTTCTAATTTCATAGTTTTCTATATGGAAAATAATTATCTTTTAATTAACTTTATTTATTATGGAAAACTACATTATACTTTTTTTGAAATAAATATATAAATATTTTCTCGTTATGGAAGTATAATAATCCTAAAAGTACAGTACTTATAGAAATACATAGACATAAAAATCAAGGTAAAATTGTATGGAAATATAGTCATTAAATTTATTCGATGGGATACATATTTTAATGGTATTCCATATCAAATGTATGTTTATATAGTGGATAAATATCATTAATAAACAATTATACAATGTCCCCAAAAAAAGAATTATTTTGTAATAGAAAAGTAGAAAAATATAAGTTTATAAAATAGATGTAGATGAAGATCAAAGTGATAGTTCTTATTTTTGTACATTTAAATCATTATATTGTATCTAAAAATATTCATGATAGTTAACACCAAATACCCATGTGAGCATTATTGGAGGTATACGAAATTAATGCATTGTGAAAAGTTCTCTTGAACCAACAATGTTTTCCACACATAAATTTTAATGAATACACTCCTTATTAATATAAATAAATAGTATATATGTATTACCTACTTAAATAAACATACAGTTTATCCCTATATAATTTATATAATAAAACTAAACATTTATTCATTTTCAGTGTAAGTAATAAAATGGAGTTTACTCAAAAATAATTTTATTTGTGCATATAAATATAATTAATCATTATAAAACATTAATGTTGGTTAACATTATATTTGAATGTCTTTTAAAATGAAAAGGGGTTGGTGAAAACATATCATGATCTTCAACACTAAATTTCTTACATGCTCCCCAGAATAAAATTATTTTCTTTCTTAGATATATAGTGAAAACTTTTTCGTATATTAAAATAATGAATGAACTCTCATGGGAGACTATCTGAACATATTCGTCAGTTATATTGAATATATCAACCAATTTAGGTTTATTACGATATCTTATATTTTTTCCACTATTTAGGATCACACCCACATCACCATAAACATTTTCTTATGGTCCAGGAATAAAGAAAGTTGTATATTTTTAGAATTGATTATTTTTGGTCTATTCACTAGGATTGTGACGTGGTGGTCTATTGGGTTTGGATAGTAGGGAAGTTGAATTTCTAGAATAAAATATTCCATGTGACATAAATGAAAAAAAATTCAAAGTCGAAATAAATTTCCAAAACCTAACATACAATATGAATCCATCAAGATGGGGCTAAATGGGAACTTATATGGTCCCTTCTAATATAGTGTTATCTATAATTTCATCACATGAATAATAGTTTAATGTGACCATAATAATTAATTATAGACATTAGTACATTAATTTTTATGATTCATATGTTAAATAAGGCAATTCCAACTTTCCTAACATACATAAAAAGTATTTCATTAGATACCATTCGAATTTCATAGCTCATCTCTCTATTAACGAGGGAGAAGTTCCTTATAATGTTGTCATTAATTTTTTCTACTATCATTATCCTAATATGGGATCGATAATATCTTCACATGTTGCATCACATATTAATTAGATTTATTTTTGAGTACTTTAGGCTCCACTATAGCCTTTACCACACACGATTCCACCTATCCATATTCCCTCATCATCTAAACCATATTTCACCTTTCACTGTATCCCTTTTATAAATTTCTTGAAAAATTACTAATTCATATTTCCATTCAATTTATTCACAAAATTCCAATTCACATCACCTGATTCCCTCAAAACCATCCAATATATCCTACCCAAGAGTTCCCTAATCCATCACACACTCAAATATCATCATCCCATTTAATATTTTGCTAAAAAATATTGATTCTTATTCCCATTCACATTACCTATTATAAACCAACTAATCATCCATATATAACTACATCCCCTTTTTCATTCTTTCACAAATACCCAATATTTAACAAGTTATTATCATCATTCCATTCTATTTCCTCAACAATTAGATGCTCTATTTGTATAAGAGATCCAAAAATTAGATATAGCTTCCTATATATCTTCCCTTTATCATCACCTGTCCATTTTCTAATAAATCACTCCACCTTTCATAGTCCAAAAACACTAAAAATATCATATGCATCAACTAAATACTACCAAAGCTTATTTTATCATTATGTCAATGGTGATGAAAATCATCGATATTTTGTGTAATGGTAATAAAGAACCATCATCTAATGCTAAATCAAATCTATCTTCTTCTTCCAAGAAGACATGTACCCTTCTACTGGAGTGCATATATCATTTCTCGAATATGAAGTATTTTTTATATGTTTGTAACCAAAAAATCACTATTTATTCAATTTTTGTTCATAAAATTATTTATATCCATTTACGACTTTTCTCTCCAACCAATTTCTATTCACATTGCTCAAGATTCCCAAACATTATCTAAACCATGTGAAAAATTCAAATACCATAGGCTTCCACTGTGTTATTATGTTTTATTCATATATTTTTATGTTCTCAAATATTGTTATAGTATTGTTTTGTGGTTTATTTTTTCAGCGGAGATTCCATTTTTCTCAACCTTATATTTCATCATATAAGATTTAATATATTATTACATTGGTACATATTGGATTTTTTTTCTACAAAAGATCCCTTCTACAATATTTTATACAATTTTTTCAACAATTAATTGGAATACATGTGTGGATAATAATCTTTAGAAACACTTCTTGTAATGACATGTATTTTGAATATGTTTGTTTTTCAGATAATCATTTCATCATTAATTTTCAAATTCAATTAATTCTCAAATAGTATTTATTTTCTATTTTGGTGATATATTCGATAAACATATATGAATCCATTAATGTAATTCTCCCCTTTCCTACTTTTTAAGGGATTATAATTTTGATAGCATAGTATATTTAATGGTATCCGTTTAATTTTATTTTATGTATTGGGATTTGATTAATTTTTGATATCATATATATATATATATATATATATATATATATATTATTTTTTACTCATTTTACCGGATGATATTTTATTAACCTTAACCTCATTTCTCCACATTATGGTGATTATTTTATTAAGAAGTAACAATTTCACGGTAATATTAATTTCATTTAAATAAAAATAAAAGGAATTGTATGGTATTTTTATTATTATTAACTAACTGTTCAATTATATAGTAATTTTTAATATAAAATCATATTAACCTCACTTTTATATGACATCATATATACACTTATCATCGAATCATATGTTTATTTTGTAATCTATTATAAAATTTTCAATTTATGTATGTTAGGCTATTTATGTGTATGGGATTATATGTAACAATTATTTAATCATTTGTTAATAAAGAAATATAATGTAGTAGGAGGTCGTTATAGGTGTACGTTTATAAAAAATGAATTTTGATGTTATGTTGTTATTGTTTAAAATTATATTTTTTTGTGTGATCATTAAAATATACCAGGGATGATAACTGGATTCGGGTCTCTTGTTAATTTTTTAACGGAATCCAATATTTTTTATGGTTGTATATTATTAAAAAATGTTCTGAAAAATTACCATCATCCAAAGATTTCTAAAATAATTGAGGTAATTATATTAAAGTTTTGACTCTATGTGATCTTTTGGGGTTTGAGAAGCATGGTTGTAGAGTTTTACATGGTCAATTTAATTCTGTTTGTTGAGATTGAGGATACGCTTAACATTATTAAGGTTTTTGGATGATTTAATTAATTTTATGGATAATTTAATGTATATTGTTCACTAATTAAATTCATTTTGTGGTGAAATAAGATATGGAGGTTTTCTTAGCTAGTTTCTGGTTCCCGATGAGGATTTAATTTATTGTATATCCTTATGGGATAATTAGTATTAGTAGTACATTCACATGTTGTAGTGTGGAAATTACTATCTTGAATATATTTTTACAACATTATATCTTTTTTAACTTATTATAAATGAGGAACCGTGTTGATGATTAATAAAGGAATGAATTATTTCTTATTTTTATGGAATATATCTATATTTTAAATATCTTCATGAAAGTATGTAATGATTAATAATGATTTTAGGATCTCAGTCTCAATTGATGATACATAATTAAAAATATATAAACATTTTTAGTATTACATTCTATATAAAATCAATGATTCTAAATTTCTATTACAATGATCAAAAAGATAAAATATATCACCATATCATGCTTCTTCCCATTTATTTCAATACACATATTTTGTTTTGATCCATCTTCATAGATAATATACATCATTCAGAGATCATCACCACCATATACTATACAAAAAAAAAATACATTTAAAAAACTTTTCTTACAACCTTCATTTGTATTAATAAATCCTTCCAAATATATTTACACTACCAAAACAAGATACTATTTGGGAAAGTTAAAAAAAATTGATTAACAATTGATTGTGAAATTTGAGAAGGGTAGTAAATTAATTTAATAAACCACACAATTGGAATGGTAAATATTAGTTACAAGTTTGATCTTGTATATTACATGATGCTTCATTGTCATCAATCAATTTCAATGAATTTATGGCTCTTTATAGGTAGGCTATAGCCCATTTTAACACAAGAAAGAAAACAATACTCTTATAAGATCTTAAAAACTAACTATATTTATTTTTTATAGGATATTTGAAATGGTGAACATCCAATGTAAAATACTCAAAGAAAAATATTTGGGAAAAAATCTTACTTCTCTATAGTAGTTGGTAGTACATACTCCATTACCCTACACACTATTTGGGTTTTATAGGAGATTAGTAATAATATAACATCAATTGACTTCATACACTGTGTTAATACTGTTATAGTTTAATTACACATCAATTCATTAGTTGTATAAATTAAATATTCACAAAGTCCTAGTTTCATTCAAATACTCATAAATTCTTTTAAAATTTCATTGACAAAAAAAATCCAAATTTTACATCTAAGAAAATTATATAAATTATAACAATCATATTCATAATATAACCTTTTAAATTCCATATTGATACATAAAAAAACATTTCTATATATTACAATAGTTTAATGAAATAATATTTTTCATTACACAGTTATTCTTATTCAATTTATACAATGATACTTTTTAAATAACAATATTACGCATAACCATTTATTAAAGTTATATGCCTGTTTTTGGAGTTATGAAAATCACAATAATCCATACAAATATGAGCATCATTTTGATAATAACTCACATGTTTTGTGAATACATATTTATTAATTATATGATTTTCCCATTTACTATGCATTTATTATTTTAAATTACACAATCATGATATAGTTTGTTAAACTATATAATGAATACCAATGAATACTAACTCATTCTACATGAATGTCCAAAAATAATTTCATATAAAATAATAGTATGTCTACTATGTCTATAGTGTGTTGAGGTATATAAACTATACATACATAACCCATTTATTATAAATATAATTATTTAATCTACTAATAACTATATATACAAAGATTAATATGTTTATTAAAATTAGAAAAATATTATCAAAACACTATTTTATGAATATTTTAATTTAAATTATATAAAAATTAATAATTTATACATAAATGTTATACAATTTTCCTCTAAGAATATATATATATATATATAAGTCATTCATTATGTAAAATCTATTATGTTCATTAAGAATAATGAATTTTTGAGTGAATTGAAACATGTATGGATATATATATATAAGTACATTTATACATTGACATTATTATATATTTTTTAATAAATCCAAAAATGTATGGATAATTTTATAGTTACATGAATACTCATCTGTGACTCCGACTAAACATATTGGAATTTTTCTTTTATAGAGTCACATTATCAATTGATTTATACATTTATATTATTTTTATGAATAAAAAATTAAATAAGAACATTTCTTTAAGGAATCCTTCTTTTAAAAATGTATATTGGATTTCATATGGGAAATAAAATCTTATATAAATTCAAATTAAGGACTTCTCTACTAATAAAACAAAATGTGACCTTATAGAAGATAATTTGGTTTTAAACATGAAAAAAGATGATTTTTGATTTTTAGGAAATAAAATTAATGATATTAATAGATTAGTAGAATAATTAGTTAACATTGATCTGGTAAATGTTAAATATAAAATTTCTGATAAAAATAATTATTTTTTAGTGTTTTTTAAGATTTTAAGATAAGAATTGTTTATAGGGTTTTCCAAGTATTTAATGTTACCATTTATACTAATGTTGTATTTTATCATGTTTCTTGATGGAGTTACTAAAAATAAATTTATCTATGATTTTAGAGTTTCTTCAAGTTGCATTTAGTGAATCTGAAATATCATTAGTATAAAATGTGATGGAGAATATCATCAATAAAAATGGTCATGATTATACAAATATACATGCATACAATAATTATTACATGATTTATTTCATATAAGTGTCTAATAATGAAGAATTAAATATATTTTATTTAATAAGATGTAAGTAAATAATTGATAATGATTAAAATAATCATTTATAACATATGGATGAAGAAGGAGAATAAAAATATCACAAAATGTATTCCTTATTTTCCATGATAACAAAAATATCAAAGACTATTAAAATTATGAAATATTGTATATGACATGAATTGGAATTCTCAAGATAGTTAAAATGATGTATTGATGGGGAATCCCAAAAAATAAACATCATGGAAGGTGGTTGATTCAACATATCATGACTTGTCTTTTTAGACAATAAATGCATTTTTTAGATTATTATTTGATAGTTTTATCACTTTTTTTTACTTTATGTACTAGGTATAGAACCTTGAAAGTTATTATAATGACCTCTAATATTACTCTATACGTTTTTGTAAATAATAGTTCTTTTATTATTTTGACGATTATACCTAGAATAAATATTCTTCTAAATGATAATAATGTTTACCATCATCCAATAAACATTGAGTTATAGTAATTATGTGATTATTTTGTTGAAAAATATGTTTCTTAAATGAGTAAAATATTCAAAATGATTTTTAATCTAGGAAATTATTAATTTTAATAAATAGAAATTTCATCTCTTGGGAACAAAAATACTATTTTTTCTTGTTTAGTTTGTTAATTCAAATTTGAACAACAATTTTTACCACATAATTTAAAATTGTGTTTTATATTTCACTGGTTATTTCATGATGAATCTCTTAATATTAGGTCTAAATAGACAAAAGTCATCGAATATATTGAATTGAAAATGTCACGGAATGTGTTATATAGGTTATAAATCATATACCATTTAATGGATCTCATTATAGATTTTAAAATATGTAATCTATTTAATGAAGTTGGGAATGGTATGTTGTATGATTTCTGGAAAAACGGTAACTAAAAAGTGGAAGAAAAATAGTTTATTTTCCATGAATTAATAAAGGAATTTTACTTTGGTACCTCATAATCTTGACATCATACATTTTGAAGAGAACATTTTTGACTCTATAATTTTGACATTACATAATGAGTTTGGTAAAATTAAGATCACTATAATGATCAAAAGGACATTTAATCACTATATATAAAAAATGGTTTGTTTTAAAATGTGAATGGACTGTATCATATTTTCATTTTTTAAAAAAGTAATGAGATTCATTTATTAAATAGATCCTTAATTAATTGGATTTCTTTATAGGGACATTCAAGAATAATTTTAGGTTGTGTTGGAATAAAACATCGAATGTTACATGGATTTAAAATTCATGAATCACATTTTCTTATAGAGGAGTTATGGTTGTTTCAATTGTGTAACATATTACATGTAAAAGTAACTAAAGTTCAAGATAACTTTTATAAGTTTGTTATGGAGCATTTCATGAAAAATTCAAATCCATCCGAGCTTGATAATATTAAATATAAAATTTATTTTATAATTTTCATTACGAGATTTTATATATCCTTTATTTTTTTACTCGGAAGGTTCATTTAACAATTCACTTTTTGATGAATGTAAACTTGGTGGACCAATACATTATTGATGGATGTATCCCATTTAGAAAAACATTAATGTTTTATATTTAATTTGGAAATTTAATCATATCAAACAATTTTGTAAAAAATGTAATATGTTATTTATTTTTTTTCATTTGGTACATTGTTCACTGGAAGTCACGTGTGAGTCATAAATCCAAATTGGACAACTTTATTGTTGAAGGATACATATCCAAGGAGTGCTTGACAATTTTATTTTAGTGTTTTATTGTTATTTATAATAGATTAAATCATTTTGGATAAGTTTAAAACATATAAACTAATTGTCATTCTCAGGAAATGTCATTGGTATTTCAAACTATTTAATGAGTAAATCTAAAATGGTCAAAATTTAAACAAACATAAGTAGAGTTACTACAATTTAATAGATATGTGTTAATAGAAAAAGTTATTACAAATTATTTTATGCACACATGTATATTTATAAAAAAATAGAATATTATGTGGTTGAACATGAAATATCATCGAAATAACAAAAAAGTTAATTTTTTGAAATGGTTTGGCCACCATTTATGTATATATTATATTCATATGATTAATGTTCAGTTATTTATTCTCTAATAAAAGTAGCACCATTTATATAATTTTCTAGATTATAAATTTTTAATAATCAAGATGATATATCAAATTATTTCATTTTTTTTCTTCTGTTACCTAAAAGAATGTTAATAGATTCGTTGACTACAATATTCGTGGTTTTATGTTTCATAGTATTTTTCATGAATAATACATGGAAATAGAATATCATGGTGTATTGTCACATGCCAATGTATGAAACTATCTAAATATCACATTTCAAATGTAATTAAAAAATTAGGTTCAATAATTTATTTTTAATATTCTAATACAATTGAGTCAACATTAATAGGGGTATAATGACTGATTCATAACATTTTTCTTTTTCGAACTTTTCACAATTAATCCTTGTTGGTGGGCGATTACTGAATGATCAATTTATTTTTTCATCAAATGTTAATATAGTTTCTTATATGTATGATTAAATATTTTATGGATTGAGTTTTTTGGTATACATGACTCTTAGATACTTGTATGATATGGGCGATGTTGGTAAATTGTCACATTATAACAATAAACACTATCAACCAAAAGACTTCCAAATTTTCTTTCCAAAAATGTTTAATCCATAGAACCTACATGAGAGGGTGAAAATGAATTAATATTCATAATTTTTATGATAATAATTAATATAATAATGACAAAAGTCATTGAATACATATAAAAGAAATAAATATTTATTAAAATTTCTCATTTATAAGTGTTATGAATGTATATATATTGTTAACTCTTTTTTTATTTTTGTAAAAAAATAATTCTTATAATTTTTTATATATTGAATATATTATAAACCATTTGGGTTGATGGAATGTCAAGAACACAAAAATTTCACATCCTAGACGATACTGATCTCAGGGCACAAAACCAATACCATCAGTTTCGGAGGATCTACATGATTCCACTCTACCATAGATACTATCCAATAAATTAACATCCATGGTTGAAATTCGTATCCCATCATATGATGCACCTATGATGATGGGGTAGTTGGAAACCACCTAAAAATATGGTTTATTGGAGTGTTACCATGAACGATATGTTTCACAGTGTAATAAAACAATATATTTTATATATTTTAATTCATTTTTCAAACATATAAAGAAATAAACATAAGAGTTATAAATTTTAAGACTTTAGAAGTAGGGGTAGTGAAAGAATCCAAAATTAGCATTCAATATTTTGTGTTTATGATGAAAATAAATAATTTTTTCATAGTATATTTAATTTTTTTTAAGAAGGTGATGACATGAACTGGTTTCCCAATTCATGTCATCAAAGGAATTTATTAAATGCAAAAGGAGATAAAGTACAAACACGAGGTGTACTGTTCATACACCAGCAGGGAAACAGAAGGGGTACAATGAAATTCAAGAAAGCCATACCCATATTGTAAATGTCACCAATCTGCAACAGAATCCAGACAAGAGCCCATCCTTGAAGCAATCATCAGCAAGCAACAAGATAATCCAGGTAGAGAGTGCAATTTCCAAACCAAAATGCAGAATTATACAAGCTGTCAACCATAATATAAAAGTCACTAATCTGCAACAGAATCCAGAAAATAGCCCATCCTTGAAGCAATCATCAGCAAGAAACAAAATAATCCAGGTAGAGTGTGCACTTTCCAAACCAAAATGCAGAACTAAACCAGCTGTCAACTGCAGACCAAGTCAAAATCACTTTAGATACTGCTCATTCAGATTCCAAAAAAACTCTGACAAGACAGCCCTTCAAGAAAAGAAGTAATTTTTTTAGCATTCATATAATGAGTTTTTTATATCAAGATGTTTTTTTCCATTTTGATGTCTCAGTCTCTATTTCACTTACATAGAATCAAAAAAATTAAGTAAAGACATGTATATATTTAAAATAGAGATCATGGCATGAGTTTGATTATACATATCTCAGGTATCAAAATAATTATGAAATTGTATGTGAAGCTGTCTCTCACGTGTAGTGGAAGATGTTTATCGATATAAATAGAGATTCATCTCAGGAGGTAATTGAATTTTTTGTAGTTTCATAATAACATAAACACTATAATGTTTTATTAATATTCATTAATGTTTTAGATTTTTTCAAGAATTATATATATATATATACAGTGACTAATGTTAAACATTTCATTCTGTTGATAACCAGGTTACTTGTTATATCATAAAAAATTCATGTCTAAATATTTACCCTTTATTATTAATACTATATTATTATAACTAATTTTCTTCTTCAAAATTGAATATATATTTTTGAAATATTAATTTATTAGGTCGTTATGTTAGTCTGATAGAGATGTGGAATAAATTCCAGATGAATCGAGATGATTGTTTTTTGAATGATCCTACAATATGAATTAGAGGATGTTATTTTAATTACAATTAAATGTTATTTAATTCTAATAAAAACATAATATTGAAAAATAAATCTTGTCAATAGTCAAACCATATACATAATTAGTCTGGGATGGATACACGAATGAGAAAGTTTCATCTTGCTCTATTAGAATTTAATGATGCATGTAGTCATCAAAAATTAATTGGTATTAGTGATTTTTTGTTTTAATAAATGACTTTTATTTACCATTTTTATAATAATGATATATTATATAATAGTAATGAAAATATTATTTTCTTGGTGGTATTATAATTTTGATATACATTTTTAAATAAAATTAATTTTTTTTATGTTTATATGAAGAAGTTTATGAAGCCAAGTATTTGAAAATTTGGAAATTATCATCTATATCCCAGAATCATAAAATTAAAATAATTTTCTAGAAGGTGCATCTTGAAAATGTAAATGTAGTAGGTTTTGGGCCTACATCATCAACTGTATTCGATAGGTTATCATTATCAATTACTACTGAACATAGAGGTGGTTCAATTTGTGTTATTTATTCTGTGGAAAAGAGTTTGTTTTCATTGTTGGATGAAATTATGAATGAATATGACTCTTATAAAAAAATTGAATTACTGTTATTATAAAATATAATGTTCTATAGTTTCATTATTTTAATATGTGACACAATTTATTTTTATAAAACATACGAATGTTTTTAAAAAAATTAATAAAAATGTCAAAACCATGAAAACTATGTCATATGTATATGAAATCATAAGAAAATGAGCATAGATTTATCTTGAATTATACAAACAAACATCATATCAATAAAATTTATATCTTTTTATGGGATTATCATAGAATTTTTTTTACTGATGTAAAATGATAATACATTTGTTTAATGATGACATATATAGAAAAAATACTACATATATATATATATGTTAAATCATAATATAACCATTGTGGAATTATTTTTAATGTTTATATGAAAAAAAAATTTCTATCAAATGTGTGTTGTTCTTGGAATAAATCAATAATAAGTTTTATAAATTACAAAAGTATTTGTGAAAATATTCTCATCTGTTAAAAATTATTATGTTATTTTGGATATATATTAAATCATACATCAATTAACATATATTTATTTTTAAATTTTATGAACTCTATCCATGTCAATTTGAGTTACAGTTTTCATGGGATTCTCGTAAATGTGTATTATGCTTTTCAGGCACTAAATCATGCATGTAACAATAAAAATAATAGTAAACGACATCAAACATCCATTAAAAATTTGGAAACCCACTATAGAATTATTTTTTACTTGAATGAGTAGAAAATACATCCATAATACATGATGTGTATCTATAATAACTATATAAGATGTTATAAAAGTTATAAAAGTATTTCAAATAATGGTCCATGGTGTTGAAAACAAGAAAATGATGTTGGATAATAATTAAATCAAAGGAAGATGCCTGTTGTTTAATTTTTGAAATGTTTTAATTGACTCTATTACATTCTGATTTATAATTTTATCAGGATTCTCATAAACACGTTTTATTATCATAAAAAAATAAATCATGCATCTAATGTTCAGAAGAATATGAAATGGAATACGATTAAATTGAAATAATGTTGAAATACTAGTCAAATCATTTTTATTTTAAAATGTGGATAACACATCCATATCACATGCAATATAATTGAAATAAAATAAAAAAGGTATTAAAAGATATCAAAATCTATAAAAACACAATCCTTGGAGTAAAAAACAAAAATAATAGAATTGGATGGTCATGAAATTTTCGGACAATGGCCATAGATTTTCATTTAACATTTAGAAATTTTTTCTTTAAAAATATGAGTTACCGTTTTCCTGGAGTTCTTATAAATGTATATTTAAGGTTTTAAGACACTAAAAAATTCATGTAACATTGAAACCATAAGAAATTAAGTCATATTGATGTGAAATCATTAGATAAAGCTACGGAATTGTTTTATCCATGAATTACTAGACACCACATCTACTTGATATGTGTTGTTCTCTTAATGGATCAATAAGCAGTTTTAGAAGACAATAATGTCTTTAAATACACAATCAAGGGGGTAAAAACCATGAAAATAACATATATTGGCCAATGAAGTAATAAATAAAAGTCGTATAATTATATTTCACAAGTAATAACTGACTTGACATCAATCTGATGTTCTATTTTTCTGAGATGATCATAAAAGTGTTTTTTAAGGTTTTAAAACTCTAAAATTGGGTTTGGCAGTCAAACCCATAATAGGTGACCTTAGAATGATGTGGAATCATAGAGTAGTTACTAGTATATCATATTTTACATGTATGACTATAAAACATGTTCATCTGATGTGTTGTGTTATCATAATGAAAAAATAAGTGGTTTTAAATGTTATAAAATTTATTAAAAGCAGGCTCCTGGTAGTGAAAAGAAATAAAATAACATCAATTATCCATGAAATAATAGGAAAATGACAACATGTATTCAATGAAAATTAATGAACAAACTCGAGGTCAATATAAATTACAATTTTCCTGGGATATTTCTAAACGTGTTTTTTGTGTTTTAAAACACTAAAACATGTGTGTATTGGACAAACCAATGGAAATGACATTGGATTGATGTGACGTCATGGGAAAACCACCATACAATTATATGGGATGTTTTAATGCTAAAATAACATACATAGATGTGATGTGTTCTTATGATGAATCAGTAAGCAGTATTAATTGATATCAGACTCATTTAAAATATACTTGAAGGGGTAAAAACTAAGAAAACAACATTAGAATGAAATCAATTCTTAAGAATATGACCATAGATTTATTTTTTAATTATTGGAATCTTCTCTACATCCATCAATGGTACAATATTCTTATTAAGATCATAAAATTTTATTATTATTATAGAAGACATACACATTTATGTAAAGGGAAAAATAGTAGTAAATATCTTAGTATTGATGTGGAATCATGGGCCACTAGAACTAGATTATTTACGAAATGTATTATTATAAAACATACCAATCATACTTTTATTGTGCTAGGAATGAATCAATAATTTATATTAAAAGATATCAAAGTCATTACAAATGCGCATTGAGTGATCAAAACTTGTAAAATAACATCTAATTGTTATGAAATCATAAGATGATGACTATAGATTAACAATTGAAACATATGAACTGATTCCACATCAATCATAGTTATAGTTTCTCATGGTTTATTTTGAATGCATTTATAATGGATTAGACACTAAATCATTCGTGATCTGATCAAAACAATAAGAATTTTTTTTGATTTCTATGAAATCATTATAAATCCGCTAATGTATTATATTTTCAAGGTTTATAATAATAAAACTAATCTATCTAATGTGAAGTGTACTTGTAATAAATCAATAAAATGTTATAAATGATTGAAACAAATATAAAACTACCAAAAAGTGGTCAAACAATTAAAAAACAATATACGGTTAAGAAAACATTTGTCCATGAACATAAATTTATTTTTTTCAAATAGAAGAAATGACACCACAACATCCTATGTTACAGATTTCCAATGGTTCCCATAAAAGTGTTTTTAGTGTTTTAAAACACTAAAATGTTTGTGTAGTCGTAAAAAATTTATAAATGACAATAATTTTCTTTCAAATAATTGAATAACATACATTGAATTATTTTTGATGTGTAGGAGTTGAAAAACATCCATCTAATTATTATTGTTCTCTCAATGACACAATGAGATGTTTAAAACGATATAAATTTCATTAAAAAAGGGGTACCATAGTGTAAAAACAAAGGAAACAACATTGGAATGATTTTAAATCATAATATAATGAATACATATTTATTTTAAAATGTATGAAATAAAATCATGTAAATCTATGTTATGATTTTCTTAGGATCCATATAAATAATTTTTTGTTGTTTTGAATCTAAAAAGGGAATATAATGGTCAAAACTATTGAATACAACATCGGATTCACATTAAAATATTAGTCACACATCATTGAATTATTTTTGAAATATATGATATGAGGAATCATCAAATATATATTAATTTTACTAATGATTAATTTAAAAAAAAATTATAATGTAATTATATGATTTTCCATATTGAGTTTCATATATTTAATAAATCCAAAAATAAAAACTTTATCATAATTGTGGAGGTGGTTACAACATGTTTTATATTAGAGGATTAAAATTATGATCCCCATCAGTCTTCATCAGAAAATGGTGATAGTTTCTAATTTTAGTGGTATAGATAAATATTATCAATAATTACACTATATTTATCATTTATTATTTTCAGTTCATTAAAAAAACATTAATGAATCCCATTTGAATATGTAATTTTAATAGTTTCTCATATTATTACAATATTTATTGAGGAATATGGATGCAACATAGGTCATGGGGTAGTCATATTGGCCTTGCATTTATAGTAGTTATTGGCCATGTTTTATATGTAAATATTGATTACTAAGGTTATGGCTTGACTAGTGGATGTGTATAGGTCTGTATATATAATACATTGGATGTTTGTTTCTATATGTATGATTATTATATTTTACATTAACTGTTTAATTTATTATATGTTATAATATTGTCTATGCATTTTGTTTTTTTTTGAAAAATTTAATATATATATATATATAATTTTCATTAAACACTTTAGTGGATGTGGTTGATAATCCACTATAATTGGAATTAATTTTTTATATTTTTAGAAAATTCCCAGTAACAATCGATATACATAACCTTTACTGTAATGCATAGTTGCAGTTTTCTTAACTTCCACAATTTTAATTTTAATTTTTTAAAATCTATATCAACGGAATAAATAACCACAACATTGTACCCAAAAAACAAAACATATAAAAACCACCACTAAAATATAAAAACAAAGGATACAGACTATGCAATACACAATGATTCATGTACGACCATGAAACAATGGTGTAGTTATTTAAACCACATCTAGTAGTGATAAAAATTCAACGTATGATTGTTTTGTGTTGGCTATATTCATAAGATTCCTAACATTGTAATTTAACATGTCTTTGAAGAGATAATAGGTGGAAAATTATTTTAGTGAATTTTACTTTTATTTATTACAAAATTTACTATATAACATGAATATAAATTTGTTATATTGGTATAAAATGAAATCCCATATCAGTTTCCATGATGGATGGTGGATCACATATAATCTCATTGGGAAATTCCTCATATCCCCAATGGGTTTCTGGATGGAAACCAATAAGTTATTATGTGTTGGAACTAAATTAAATATAAATTTATGTATTCTTTTCCTAGATTAGTGATCAGGATGTGTAGCCCACTAGGAAGTTCCCAAGTGTGTGTATGATCGAGGAAAAAGAAAGGTGAAGGAACATAATTTGGTCTTGGGGAAGTCAATAGTCTAATATGTGACCATGGTGGGTAATTTCAGTTGGTGTGATAGGAAAGAAACCAAGGGATTATAAGTCTCCCATTGGGTCATTTTATTAGGTTCACCATCTTGGGAGCTCAGGTCGCAACAAGGTGTATTAGTGGCATGGTACTTACCTGGTAATATGTAGGGTGGAGTATTTTCCAAAACCAGTGTGTGAATGATAATTATGGATTATTTTAGAACATATAGATCCATGAATGTTCCTTTTACCAGAAGACAATATGATAATAGTGGGTGTTCATGTGTCTCAATAGAGATAGAAACAGTAGTATATTTGTAGTATATTTTGGATTTGATGAATTATCATGGATATAAGGACCCAGTTGTGAGTTCTTTTGTTTGAATGGAGCGGATAGGTGAAATCCCAATCCAAAATCATTTTCCAAAATGATGATTCTATAACATATAATCATTGATGGGTAGTTCCCCCAATATCTCATGTGTATTATGATGGATTATAAGAACATATTCTATTTGGGTCCAGAAGACCTAGGGATAGAGGAATATTTATTTCAAAAGATACTTGTGTCTATTAATATATTGTGCTACTTCATGACCCAACTATGGTTTATGCATTCATTTTTAAATTTATGAGAATTTATAGCCATTTATTGTTCATTGTCATCATCAATAAATGTGAATTCATATACTTATATTTCGTATCACCCTTGGGTATTTATTTTTTTTATTGAGTTCATTCAAGTGGGAGATATGAGTAGACGGGTGGTTGGGAGTTATAGGATATTCTATAAATATCCAGGAACTGTTTTTGGTGGTGGTAATCATGTAGAATCATATAGATTCCCAATTGGGAAAATATTAGAATACCCATAGATGGAGGGGAATGAGTTTTTGAGCCACTACACATAAATAGAAATATGAATTTCATATTTGATAATATTTATTGATAGGGACATCCCAAATGTTGGAGGTGTAATGACCACACAAATATTTTTAACAATGGTATGTTGTTCCAACCCTTTTGATTGATGTGATTGTTGTCGCACAGTGTGGAAATGTTCTAGGTAATAATATCTAAGGCCAATCAGTCATCTAAATATTATCAAACTATCGTTTAGTATTTTTCTAATTCATTGAACACCATTATTAACAGTTATGAGTGTCATCTAGGTTTGGATTCTCAGCAACCTCATTTATCCATTTTTTAAAATTTTATATAGAAACATATATAGTCCCCTTAATATGGAAAACTGATTAAGGGGAATGATTCCTCTTCTGAATGTTATTGAAAAATACTCATATCAAACTCTAACTACTATTAATTTTCTCATCTGAACATCAAGACCCAATTCAAAATAACTTCCTAATAACACTATAAGTCCCGCAACGGTAACCTAATCCTACCCAACAACTCATATCACATGTATTTCATATACATTAATGTCCTCTATAAAACTAATGACCATCAGTTTTTTTTGCGTGATGATCAATTTTTTCATAGATAATGGGAAAAGTCATTTACATTAGATTCATGGAGAACATTAATATTGGGAAATGGTTTGTGTATTATAATCACAAATTATAAGAAAATATTTCATATGTTTTTAAATGATGTTTCCAATTATCCAAATCCCTTATTTTTTAATGCACCAAACCATGTCTTTTTTAATATTTCATAATGGATTGTAGAGTGTAAGAGAATTAATTGTTGAACATGCATCGATGAGAAAGAATGTTTCAGTCATTACGGTTGGATAAATGAGATGTTCATGTTGAATAATATACTCTTTTGATATGAATCTAGAAGGAAGATATTGTATATGAATTTGGGTAAGGAAGTAATATTGTTATTGAATTTTATAAATATTTATGGAGTAATTTTCACAATAATTATTGGAGTGTATGAGTACAATAAAATGTTGTTTAAAACATCATTTTCATTTCATATATTATTTTATTTTGATTCCATTGATGATCCTACCAAAAATATGTTTTTATATTTACATGATTTAATTACAATACACTATTATTGATTAAATTGATATACATCATATGATTTTATCATTTATATATAATGTTTTCAAATTATTTTTTATGGATTTTATTTATATATTGAGTTAATTATCAATGATACTTTTGTGGTGACCCTATATTTTCTTTTTTAATTTTTTTTATCATATTATGGAATATTCTTTTTAACTTTGAACTATGATTAAATGATATTTGGAAGTTTGGTTTTCCCATAAATGATATTATAACAATATTAATAATATTAATAAAAGGCATGTGTAGTTTTTCCAAAAATAATGGAAGAAAAACTCAAATGGGTTCTCAGGTCTGAAATTCAATAAAATGGTTGAATCAAGAACATGAGGTTTTTTATATCTGTGTTATATGGTTTTTCATAATTGGATGATTGGATGATGTAGTCCTTTGTATGTATGTTGTGTGCATTAATTAATTATCATAATAATTTAATTCAAATATTACCCAAAAACATAATTTTTTATTTATATAGCCTTATATATTAATTATCAGGGGTTATCATAATTACCTTGAGAGATTGGATATTTGACTCTAAAATTATTCATTGGTGGATCGTTATCATGTAATGACATTTGATCAGACCGAGTTAGATCTAGTGACAATTAATACAACATGTCTTATCCATCACTATGGAACACATTATATTCCAATGATCTATCTATAATCAATTTAGGACTCTTTTTTTATTTCCTCAAGCTTTTTTTAAAATATAAATCATTTGTATCTTATATTCTTTTTATTCTAGGACCAGATGATCTACACACAATGCATATAAAAATGTTAAAATATCTAATTTATTTATATCTCAAATAATACAATACTCTATCCCTGGTTTCCCTGATCTATGGTAATTGGCTGTTAACACTTGGCCAAAAATATTTGTAACTGACTGATTTTGCATTTTCCATACACATTATTTTCAGTCATCACCATTGGCCCATAAGGTTGTAGTTCAACATTGTTAGGGTGGGTTCAAGAGTGGTTGAACACCATGATTCTAGGTGGTTTGGTGAATAATAATTTGACTATAGTTTTTAGGCATATGACGATGAAGGTTGTGTGATAAATCATGTTTCATGGATACAAAAATAGAAATGGTTGATGAGACACATTTAAGAACTTGAGAAGTTATCCATATAATTTTTTCCAACCATCCGAGGATGAAAAAATATTGATGGAGGCATTACCCATCATTTTCAAGTTGACAAAATGTGACATCCCTAGAAATGAGTCCATATTTGGAAAACATGAAAAACCCTGGGTGATTGAGGGAAAACAATGGAAAAACATTTTATCTCCAAGATGAACACATAAAATTTATTTCTTAGTTATGACATTAAGTCTTATGGGGAAGTTTAGAACAACACAAGGTGTGGCTATACCCACAAGATGAGTTACCATACCTAGGAAGCAAGGTTGTGTGATATATAAAACTTGACTAGGACATTTTTTGGTTAGCCACACCATGAACTATGAGAGTGTACAGGCATGTGCCAGCATTCAGGAATGTCCATATACACAGCCAGGTACTTGGATATGTAATCGAACATGGCCATGAGGAAATTGGAAAGTCATGAGAGGCTAATACAATATGAGTTCGAGCCATACATTTATTGTATGACGAAATGGTTTCAACTTCATTTCCAAAGGAGATCATTGTTGAGAAATGGGGATTGGTCACACAACCAATGGACCATTATACAAGTAATTTATTCCCTCCTTCAACAAATTTATCACATATCTTCTTCATTATAACATAGATTTTGGCCATCATTTATCCAATCATTAGTAGTTTTCGATGAAGAATGTGATCAATTTTTTTTTTCTGGAATGTGATAATTTCAAATCATTACTCTTCATTAGGATATTCTACATGATGATATATATTAGGACACGATAATTGAGACGATTTTAGAGTTACAACTTCCTAGTCACACTAGGGGATAATTTTTCTATACTATATGAGTGATACTAGGTTATGTACTCCCATTAAGAACTAGGTCTTAGGTTCCCCTGAATCAATATATAGAGTGAGACCTTAATCCTATAAAAATAGAGTGGGTCCTCTATTGACAGATCATTTCACCCCTATCTTCGATATCTATTGTAGTGTCGGTAGTCCATTGGAGATTGGGATCCCTTAGCTATTGAGTTTAGTATTGATGAGTTACCTCTCCACACTTATTTTGGTGGGGTCTTTCTTGTTGAGAATAAATGATGGAATTAAAGAGATACATGTTTACTCATACATTTTGGTCAGGGAATGAGATGGAGATCCCCTGTCTCTCACATATGGGATTTTTTATTATCATATATATATTTTTTCTATTGGGTTTCATTTCTTTATTATGTTTGGTTGAGCTAAATATTTTCATATCCTTATATTTCACCCTTTATATATTCAAGAAATATTACATTCATTTATATACTAACCCCTATATTGGAATTTCTACACATGTCATATCCCATGTCAATAGTATGAAAATTGATAGTGAATTAGGTGGACTATTGCGAGACATGGGTTCATTGACCACATATAATGTTTGGGCATGGAGATTATGAGTATGAATCTCTCATCATTCTAAATTTCAATTATCTTTCATTTTAAGATATCATTTATAGTTGGGTGTCTATTTTTCCACATTAGGGTTTGGATTTAATATATCCTCTTGCGATTTATTCCCTAGAGGTTATGAAATGCATGGAATAATATATGTATTATTATAAATTATTAGAAATATTAAATGTTTCTTGTAGGAATCATAGTGGATACATGAATGTAAATTAGAAAAAGACCTCCCATTTTATATTATTCTTTATTAAAAAATGTCTTCATCCACTAGCTTATTAGAGAAAGTGTTTGGATTGTGAACACACATCCTTCTGATTTCTAGGTGGACCCTGGTCAGTCATGTCATTAAAGAGTTCTATCATAGAAGTTAAATTTTTGGGATAGATTTTGATGTTTTCACCTAACACATGTTTGTTAGGAATTTGGGAAACCATGTAAATGTTTATTGAGTGTGGCCTTCATGATAGGGAAAACAGTGTTGTTAGGTTGTCCAATGTATCCACACACCAGGGCTTCGAAAAACTACATTTCATAATTCCCTATAGTGACTTTTGTTGCCTGAAATAATGCTTCAGGAATTATATATGGATCTGTACATTGAATATCATTCATCAATCATATAAATATATATATATATATATATAAACATACATTGGTATTCTCAACATCTATTTGTACATGAAGATCACCATAAATTTTTATCCATGAAGATAACTTTCCAGGTTACCAATCAAGTATCTGGATGATGATCTGATGAGTGATGATGCCTTAGTTTAGCGGTCATCCAATAATGTGTTTTCTCTATATTGTGAAGGAGAATAATTCTGAAATAATGAAAACTAGGAAGAAAAAAAAATTTATGTTAAGAATGAATGCAAGATTACCGAACTCTATGTGTTCCAACATTAGAGATTATTGACGATTAATGATGAGACATATCCTCAATTATTTAATGAATGGAAATAGTATCTGGTTTGAGTCTTTAGTTTCATAAAAACCATGAGAGATCTGATAATTTCACTACCATCCAATATTTTAAATGGATTAGTTGTTCAATCATAGAGTTTGGTAATGCATTACCTTAATTATTGGAGACTCTCATGGTCTAATTTCCCATATATTTGTTTTTAAGTAGTATTACCCTTCATATTGGAACTCAAGGAAGATCCAAAATAATTCTGATCTATAGTATGGTGATATGTCACTATGTGTAACATCCCAAGTATGTAATGAATAATAAATATTTTTATCTTTGTCTATTAATGAATTAGATAGTGTTTTGGGGGCTTAAAATGAAAATAAATCCAATCTTAAGCATGGAATACACTAATATTTTTAAAAGATTGTTTTACTGCCTTTTGATGGAAAACCATTTTTAAATATATCTTTTGACAATTTTATAATCTATTTTTGTCAAAATAAACTTATTCTTTATGATTGGGACATCAAAATTTACTTTGTGTGAAATTTTCGTATTTTTCTGACAATGTTCATTTTTTAATGAATAGTGAAAAATACTGCATTTTACATCAAAACCGCTTTTTAATCTAATTAATTTATTTGATTAGATTATATTTTGAATTGGTTTTAAAGTTAAATTAGAATATATTTTTACCATTTAATCCAATAGTGGTCATTGGAATCAATTTCACTTTGAAATTGGACTTAAACTGGTGTCAATCTTTTGATACTTAATGTTTCATAAAAACACGCTATTTGTCATGACAACGAGAATTAATTATTAAATTAATTAATGTAATTTATATTATTTGAATTTTGTAAAATAGACATAATTTTTTTATTCAGAATATAAAATATATCTTAGGGTGATGTTTTGCTATTTTTCTGAAAAAGATCAATTTTTGATGAATAGTGAAACCACTAAGTGGTAGTTAAAGAAACTGATTTTTTGTTTAAATGATACTTTGCCACTTATGAGATTTTATTTTCAAAAATCCGACATACATGGTTGTCATTAAGATGTAAAATGTGGTTCAATGAGATTAAAATAATTTTTTGGTGAACTGTAACTTATTATGTTTTTAATCGTGGTTAGAGGTAATTAGTGTAGTTTAAGGTAAAAATAATGTTTTAATATTATGAGATGAGCTTGAACATGTCCTAACCTCATGGGATGTGTCATGGCCGACCAATAAAATCCATGGGTCAACTTGGGGACCCCATGGAGCCCCTTTGGGTGGGAAATGACATAAATAACTTTTTATTTAATGTTAAAGTAAAAATGACACAAACATGAGATGTTTTACTAAAACAATTTTTAGATGGGGTTATAAAAGTCCTATTTTTTATTATAAATATTCATTATAAAGATAAAAATATTTCACACATGATGATTTTTTTTTATAATTTTTATACATTAAATATCTTAAATTATTTATGACATCATAATGATGCAACGATTACCTCATAAATAAAGGATTTAAATAAAATGAAATGATAATGTAAATTATATGACCTAAACAAATCCAAAACCTATTGTATGGGTGGATTTTGAACCCTTATCACCTTAACCTCAAATTATATCAATGTGGGACCTTTTTAATCCGATAATCATTTTAAAATAAGGTAACATTTCTTTACTTTCCAAAAGTACCCCTTCTCTCCTCTTATAAAAGTCCCCCACCTCTACCTCCTTACCCACACTTCCAAAGCCTTTGGCTCGGCCAAACCCTGCCCATTTTGTCTCTCCACATCCATATATTACTCCTTGAAGCCTCACTTTGGGCAGAAGTCTTCCCAAGAAGCCTTTGAGCTCAAACCAAAGGGAGTTACCCGATTCTAAGGTAGTGTCTTCACTTGAGTCCTTTTGTTTTATTTTGCTTCTCCAACCCCCTAAACTCTTTTTATAAATTTATTTTGTAACATATCCAGTATCTCAAATATACTAGGATTTTTTTATAAGAAGTATTCGAGGTACACTTACACACACCTACATCTAATGGTTAAAGAACTTACTGTTTCCGTGGATGATGAATTTATGCCTCCCGAAACGATGATTGTTCAAAATTATTTAAACACCATAAAATGTGGCCAATAAGATGACACTATTTTTATATATGATATATAATATGTTTATTTTTTTCCTTAAGCTCCTATATTTTTCATTTTGGTCATACCTTTCTGGTTTCCATTATGGGGAAACACGATATCTTCATTTTAGGATGTGCAGACTACCGCCCCCTCAATGTGATTTGATTCGTTAAATACCATATGTGGGACGAATAAAGTATGAAGTTATGATATTATATATGATATTAGATTGGAATTATAATATACCTTTATATCATTCTGATTCCATTCTATTAAATACGAAATAGAAATGAAAGTAGCGTTCATGAGTACGTACGGCTTACCGTCTCCATGAATGGTGCATTTCATTTCTTACCTCTAAATGATTATGTAATACTATAAATGCATGCATGTACTGGATATATATGACATATATGATATCTACATCATGAATACCATTCTGGATATAATGGATACATGAAAAACTTGTAATTATAAAGGGTTTATTTTTGACTCAAGTACCAATGATTGTTAAAACGACTGTTATTAACTTAAATAATTACATTGTGTTCATGACATGGAAATAAGTGTTATAAAAGGAATAATGTACTTGAAAAAGGTTCTTAAACAAGTATAAATTAACTCATGTTTATTATTCAGGAGATTAAAGAACGACCGAGTCAAGTCGGACCCGAGGTATGGGACTTCGTCTAAATCTCCTTTCATGGAGGCATATTTTGTTTTATACACAACCTTCTTTTATACGGTGTATAAACCCCTTTGACTTCTACCTTTATCCAAAAGAAATCTTTTTTTACGAATAATTTTACTAAACAACAAAAGGGAATGTTTTTGTCGTACGTATGCGGTGACAACGACTTCTCCACCGCCGTGACCATTATTTGAGTTTCGGCTTCCTCTACAAGCCATACATTCTTTTTCAAAGAAAAATAAATACCATGTTTTACTTTTCTTTTATTTTGGTATTGAAAATGATTTTCATAATTTTTTTATTATATCAATGTGTTTTATTGGTATCTTGTGATTGAAATGTGGAAATGCTATGTTTCCTTTATGAATGTTTTATGTGATACGATTATGTTATGGTTCTTGGGAATTATTATGAAGACGAGTGGCTCCATGATAAACTAAGGGCGGCTGAGCCCGATATATCTCTCCAATGCATTGGGTAACGCGAAGGAGTGAACCATTAAGGTTTCTCCGATGATATTTAGGGAATATACTGTGATGGGTATTCCAAACGTAACCAAGAGGGTTACTCCCTAGGTAACAATGTTATGAATGCCTCCAGATACCTTTATGTCTTATGATTTCTATGATTTATTCATGATTTTATGATGTATATTATAGTGATTATGTTTTATGGGTAATGTATGATTTCATTCTTATGTATATATGTACCCATGTTTCCTTTCCATATTTTTATATCCCTTACTAAGCTTTATATGGTAATCCCAAGTTTTTGAAATGTTTTTCACGGGTCAAGGGAAAGTTACCTGATATGGTGATAGTGTCTAAGAAGTGTCAAGAAAGAATCCATGTTTTATTTTAAATATGATTCCATTGATGGGAAAAATGAATACTATCTTTTATGTAACCACTTTGTTTAAATGTGGAATGTAATGCATGTTTTATGATCTAATTATCTAAAACTCTAAACCTGAAAAGATCCTCAAGGTGTAATCCTATAATAACTCTAGATTATATAAGGTTTAAGGACGAGGCCTTATAGTTGGTATCAAAGGTCGGTTTAGATAACTTTAGGAGTTATAATTCTATTAAATGATTATCCAAAAATATTGTTTTACGGTCAAATTGAAATGATATAGCATTTTAAGATTACCATGTTGCTTCATCTAAGACATGTTTGTTCAGAATGGTTTTCCGTAGAGGAAATAGGGAAGTAGTGCTAGGAATCCATACAGAAGGAAATAACCTTTCGAATCAGCATCCTGAGATGGTCGGACTTGGAATTGAACAGTTTGTTGCAGTAATGGCGTAGTTGACTCAAGCGATAAATGGTGGCGGTAATTATGCACAAGATCAGCCAGATCAACTGAAGAGGAACAGGTCAGTGGTGGAACATTTCATGAGGCAACATCCCCCATCATTCAGAGGATCATCTGACCCTGTGCTAGCTGAAGGGTGGATTAAAGCACTGGAGAATATTTTCGATGTCATGGGGTGTTAAGACAATCAAAAGGTTATTCTTGCTATTTACCGTTTGGAGGGTGAAGCATATCAGTGGTGGTTGATGGTTAATAATATCAGGGATGCTGATGATATTGATGCTCTCGACTGGGATGAATTCAACGGTATGTTTCTTAAAAATTATTTTCCTAAGGCTGTTCGACATAGGATGGAAAAACAATTCTTGGAATTGAGGCAAGAGGAATACTCAGTGGCTGCCTATGAAGAAAGGTTCAATCGATTGGCTAGGTATGCTCCAAATTTTATTCGAGACCTTGATAGTAAAATCAATCATTTTTACTCAGGATTAAAGCCAAAATATCGAAAGGCTTTAGCTTCTTGTGAGTTTAAAAGTTATGAAGAGCTTGTTCGATGTGCTGAGAAGGTCGAAATGGAATTTTCCGATGATCAAGTGTTCTATAACAACCAACAGAAGAAGAGACTGAGGTGGAAAGAGAAAGGAATGAATTCTTCAAAAAAGTCTGATGGTAAGAAAACTATGTTTCCAGTTTGTGACAAATGTGGTAAAAGGCATGATGGGTAATGCCTTCTGAATTCTGGAAAGTGCTACCGATCTGGTAAGATGGGACATAAGGCTCGTGATTGCACTGAAAAAGATCAAGGTGAAGGTAAGAAGAAATTTGATTTACAGTTAGTGAAATGTTTTCTGTGCTATGAGATGGGTCCCTATGCAAACGAGTGTCTGACAAAGAGCTCGAGTGATGGGAAGCAGTTAGACTACAAGAAGAAATGGGTGGTGAAATCCTTTGCAACTACTTCAATAGATGTCGGGCCATCAAATGAAGTAGTATCAGGTACTTTGTTTGTTTTTTCAGATTATTTCAGTGTGTTGTTTGATTCGGGGTCTACACATTCTTTCATCTATGAAACCTTTTCTAGTAAAATGAGAATACCATCTCAAGAAATGACTCCTGAACTTGTGGTAAAAATACCTGGGGGAAATTTTGAGGCAAAAAGAATTTATAAGAATCTCCCTATCCTTATATGTGGAAACAACCTAATTGAAAACCTTATTGTTCTACCTCTACTTCAGTTTGATGTTATCCTGGGTATGGATAGGCTCTCTATTTTCCATGCTATGATTGACTGTAGAGCAAAAGAAGTTTCTTTTCAGAAAGACTTTCAGTTTGTGTACAAGAATGAACCCTTACTTTTGATAACATATCAAGAGGCCGAGAAACTTGTAAAAGATGGAAATGAATGTTACCTTGCACACATCTTTGAAAATAAAGGAATTGTTCAGTTTAATGATGTGCCAGTGGTAAATGAGTATCCTGATGTTTTACCCGATGAGTTGTCTGAAATAATACAAGATCGGGATGTTGTGTTTACTGTTGACTTAGTTCCTGATGCTAAGCCAATTTGAAAACCCCCTTATCGAATGGCTCAAATTGAACTTTTAGAGTTGAAGGATCAATTGCAAGATTTATTAGAGAAATGTTTCATTCGACCTAGCACGTCACCACGGGGTGCTCCTATTTTATTTGTTAAAAAGAAAGATGGTTCTATGAGGCTTTTCATTGATTATAGAGCGTTGAATAACATCACTGTTAAGAACAAATATCCTTTTCCTCATATCGATGATTTGTTTGATCAGCTCCAGGGAGCTTAGTATTTTTCAAAAATTGACCTAAGATTGGGAAACCATCATCTGAAGGTAAAGGAAGCATATTTTCTGAAGACTGCGTTTCGTACAAGATATGTCATGTTGAATTTGTAGTAATTCCTTTTGGGCTAACCAATGCACCTGGTGTATTCATGGACCTAATGAATAGAATTTTACATGAGTTCATGGATATGTTTGTGGTGGTTTTCATTGATGATATTTTGGTGTTTTCTAAAAGTAAAGAGGATCATGAAAGACATTTAACGGTTATTTTTCAAACCTTAAAAGAAAATAAATTGTATGGGAAATTCAGAAAGTGTGAATTTTGGTTGCAACAAATTTCTTTCCTTGGACACATTGTTTTAAAATATGGGATAACTGTTGATCCTGCAAAAACAAAAGTTGTGGTAGACTGGCCAAGACCCACAAATGTAACTAAGATTCGTAGCTTCCTGGGTTTGGCAGGATATTACCGAAGGTTGTTAGAATTTTATCATGATTATCTATTCCAATGACTAAGCTAACTCGGAAGGGTGTTAAGATTATCTGGACAAAAGAATGGGATGATTGTTTTCTGGAGTTGAAAAGAAGATTGGTGAATGCTCCAGTTTTGGCACTTCCTTCCAGGAATGGTGTGTTTGTTATATACAGTGAAGGACTTGGTTGTGTCCTAATGCAGAATGATCAGGTAATTTCTTATGCATCACGACAGTTGAAAACACATGAGGTAGATTATCCTACACATGATTTGGAATTAGCTTCTATTGTTTTCGCTTTAAAAATTTGGAGGCATCATTTGTATGGAGTAAAGTGTGAAATATATACCGATCACAAAAGTTTAAAGTCTATATTCACTCAGAAAGAGTTAATCATGAGACAGAGGAGATGGCTGGAATTAATCAAGGATTATGATTGTAAAATTCATTACCATCCAGGAAAATCAAATAAAGTGGTTGATGCTTTGAGTCGAAAAATTAATGCTTCATTAGCAATGTTGCGTTTGGAACGTGATCCTTTGGTTAAGGATTTGATGAACATTGGAATAGAAGTTGTTGGTGCAGGATGTTCTTCTGTTTTGTTTCAGGTATCAGTGAAATCTTCTCTATCAGACAAAATCAAGCAAGCACAGAAGAAAGACAGTGAGTTGCAAAAAAAGGTAGAGATGGTTCAGAAAGGTAAGATGTCTGAATTCAACATTGATAGTGATTTTGTTTTGAGATTTGGGAAGAGATTGTGTGTTCCTTGTGATTCACAGTTGAAGGGAGAGTTGTTATGTGAAGCTCATAGTTTTCCGTTTTCAGTTCATCCTGGCAGTACTAAGATGTATAGAGATCTTCAGGAGTATTACTGGTGGGATGGAATGAAAAGAGATATTGCTGATTTTACTGTGATTTGTTTGACTTTCCAATAGGTTAAAGCAGATCAGCAGTTATCGAAAGGGATGATTCGACCTTTACCAGTGCCAGAGTGGAAATGGGATAATATATCCATGGACTTTGTTGTGGGATTACCAAAGACATCTTGAGGTAATAATGCAATCTGGGTTATTGTTGATCTCTTGACTAAATCTGCAAATTTCCTTGCTATACAAGATACTTTCTCTCTAGATCAACTTTCCCGTTTGTATCTTAAAGAGATTGTCAGGTTACATAGAGTTCCTCTCTCCATTGTATCTGATCTTGATCCCAGGTTTACTTCTAACTTTTGGAAGGGCCTTCAGAAGTCATTGGGTAATGAATTAAATTTTCGTACAGCATTTCATCCTCAATCAGATGGGAAGTTAGAACGAACAATTCAGACCCTGGAAGATATGCTACGAGCTTGTTCGATGTATTATCAGGGATGTTGGGACAAACATCTTTCTTTGGTTTAATTTTCATATAATTACAGTTTTCATTCCAGTATACAGATGGCACCATTTTGGGCATTATATGGGAAGCAGTGTCGAACTCTAGCTTTCTAGGATGAAGTGGGTGAAAGGAATTTGATGGGACCAGAATTGGTAGAAGAGTTGGAAGAAAAAGTTCAGCTGATATAGAAACACATGAGAACAGCTCAGAGCAGGAAGAAGAGTTACGCGGACAACAGGAGAAAGGATCTATCTTTTGAGGTAGGTGATCATGTTTTTCTCAAAGTCTCACCATGGAAATGTGTGATGCGATTTGGTAAGAAAGAAAAGCTGAGTCGAAGGTTCATTGGACCATATGAAATTATGGAGAGAGTCGGATCATTTGCATACTGGGTGGCTTTACCTCCGAGATTATCTCAGGTACACAATGTTTTTCACATTTCGATGTTAAGAAAGTATATGCCAGATCCATCTCATGTTTTGAGTCCAAAGGTAGTTCAACTGGAAGAGAACCTATCTTATGAGGAACAACCGGTCCAGATTCTTGACCACATGGAGCATGTGTTACGGAATAAGGTGATTAATCAGGTAATGTTTTTGTGGAAAAACTACATTATGGAAGAGGCAACATGGGAATCTGAAAATGCAACGGGGGATAATAACCCCCATTTATTCGATAAGTAAATAAATTGCGGGGACACAATTTTCTAAAGGGGGGAAGGATGTATCAACCCATGTAAGTAATGAATAATAGATATTTTTATCTGTGTCTATTAATGAATTACATAGTGTTTTAGAGGATTAAAATGAAAATAAATCCAATCTTAAGCATGGAATACACTAATATTTTTAAAAGATTGTTTTACAGCCTTTTGATGTAAAATCATTTTTAAATCTATCTTTCAACAATTTTATAAGCTATGTTTGTCAAAATAAACATATTCTTTATGATTGGGACATCAAAATTTACTTTGTGTGAAATTTTGGTATTTTTCTAACAATGTTCATTTTTTAATGAATAGTTAAAAATACTGCATTTTACATCAAAACTGCTTTTTAATATAATTTATTTATATGATTTGAATATCTTCTTGAATTGGGTTTAAAGTGAAATTAGAATATATTTTTACCATTTAATCCAATAGTGGTCATTGGAATCAATTTCACTTTGAAATTGGACTTAAACTGGTGTCAATCTTTTGATACTTATTGTTTCATAAAAACACGCTATTTGTCATGACAGTGGGAATTAATTATTAAATTAATTAATGTAACATATATGATTTAAATTTTGTAAAATATACATCATTTTTGAATTCATAATATCAAATATAGCTTTCGGTAATGTTTTGGTATTTTTCTGAAAAACTTCAATTTTTGATGAATAGTGAAACCACTAAGTGGTAGTTAAAGAAACTGATTTTTTGTTTAAATGAAACTTTTCGACTTATGTTATTTGATTTTCAAAAATCCTACATACATGGTTGTCATTAAGAAGTAAAATTTGGTTCAATTAGATTAAAATAATTTTTTGGTGAATAGTAACTTATTAAGTTTTTAATCGCGATTAGAATTAATTAGTGTAGTTTAAGGTAAAAATAATATTTTAATAATATGAGATGAGCTTTACACATGCCCTACCCTAATTGGATGTGTCATGGCCGACCGTGAAAATCCATGGGTCACCTTGGGGACCCATGGAGCCACTTTGGTTGGGAAATGACATAAATAACTTTTTATTTAATGTTAAAGTAAAAGTTACACAAACATGAGATGTTTTACTAAAACAATTTTTAACTGGGGTTAGACAAGTCATATTTTTGATTATAAAAATTCATTAGAAAGATAAAAAGATTTCCCACATCATGATATTTTTTTATAAGTTTTAGACATTAAATATCTTAAATTAATCTTGACATCATGATGATGCAACAATTACCTCATTAATAAAGGATTTACATAAAATGAAATGATAATGTAAAATCTATGACATACACTTGTCCAAAACCTATTGGATGGATGTATTTCGTACCCTTATCACCATAACCTCGAATTATATCAATGTGGGACCTTTTGAATCCAAAACTCATTTTAAAATATAGTAACATTTCTTTACATTCCAAGAGTGCCCCTCCTCTCCTCTTATAATAGGCCCCAACCTCTATCTCCATACCCTCACTTCCAAAGCCTTTGGAACGGCCAAACCCTACCCATTTTGTCTCTCCACTTCTCTATATTACTCCTTGAAGCCTCACTTTGGGCAGAAGTCTTCCCAAGAAGACTTTGAGCTCAAACCAATGGGAGTTACCCGATTCTAAGGTTATGTCTTCACTTGAGTCCTTTTGTTTTATTTTGCTTCTCCAACCCCCTAAACTCTTTTTATTCATTTCTTTTGTAACAACTCCAGTATCTTAAATATACTAGGATGTTTTTATAAGAAGGATTCGAGCTACACTTACACAAAACTACATCTAATGGTTAAAGAACATACTGTTTTCGTGGATGGTGAATTTATGTCTCCCGAAATGATGATTGTTCAACATTATTTTAACACCTTCAAAGGTGGCCATTAAGATGACACTATATTTATATATGATATATAATATGTTTATTTTATCCTTAAGCTCATGTATTTTTCATTTTGGTCATACCATTATGGTTTCCATTATGGGTAAACACGATATCTTCATTTAAGGAAGTGCGGACGACCGCCCCCTCAAAGTGATTTGATTCGTTAAATACCATATGTGGGACGTATAAAGGATGGAGTTATGATATTATATATGATATTACACTGGAATTATAATATACCTTTATATCATTATGATTCCATTCAATAAAATATGAAATAGAAATGAAAGTAGCGTTCATGCGTACGTACGGCTTACCGTCTCCATGAACGGTGCATTTCATTTCTTACCTCTAAATGATTATGTAATATTATAAATTCATGCATGTACTGTATATATATGAAATATATGATATCTACCTCATGAATACCATTCTGGATATAATGGATTCATGATCAACTTGTAATTATAGAGGGTTAATTTTTGACTCAAGTACCAATGATCGTTAAAACGACCGTTATTAACCTAAATAATTACATAGTATTCATGACATGGAAATAAGTGATATAAAATGAATAATGAACTTGAAAAAGGTTCTTAAACAAGTAGAAATTAACTCAAATTTATTATTCAGGAGATTAATGAATGACCAAGTCAAGTCGAACCTGAGGAATGGGACTTCGTCTAAATCCCCTTTCATTGAGGCATATTTTGTTTTATACACTACATTCTTTTATACGGTGTATAAACCCCTTTGACTTTTACATTTATCCAAAAGGAATCTTTTTTTATGAATCATTTTACTAAATGCAAAAAGGGAATATTTTTGTTGTATGTATGCGGTGACAACGACTTCTCCACCACCGTGACCATTATCTGAGTTTCGGCTTCCTCTACAAGCATTACCTTCATTTTAAAAGAAAAATAAATACCATGTTTTACTTTTCATTTATTTTGGTATTGAAAATGGTTTTCATAATTTTTTTATTATATCAATGTGTTGTATTGATATCTTGTGATTGAAATGTGGAAATGTCATGTTTCCTTTATGAATGTTTTATGTGATACAATTATGTTATGGTTCTTGGGCATTATTATGAAGACGGGTGGTTCCGTGTTAAACTAAGGGCGGGTGAGCCTGATATAGCTCTCCAATTCATTGGGTAACGCGAAGGAGTGAAAAATTAAGGTTTCTCCGAATATATTTAGGGAATATTCTGTCATGGGTATTCCAAACGTAACCAAGAGGGTTACTCCCTACGTAAGAATGTTGTGAATTCCTCATGTTACCTTTATGTCTAATGATTTATATGATTTATTCATGATTTTATGAGGTATGTTAAAGTGCTTATGTTTTATGGGTAAAGTATGACTTCATTTTTATGTATATATGTACCCATGTTTCCTTTCCATATTTTTATATCCCTTACTGAGCTTTTTATGCTCATCCCATGTTTTTGAAATGTTTTTCACAGGTCAAGGGAAAGGTACATGATATGATGATAGTGTCGAGGAAGTCTCAAGAAAGAATCCATGATTTATTTTAAATATGTTTCCATTGTTGGGAAAAATGAATACTATCTTTTATGTAACCACTTTGTTTAAATGTGGAATGTAATGCATGTTTTATGATCTAATTCCCTAAAACTCTAATCCTGAAAAGATCCTCAAGGTGTAGTCTTGTAATAACTCCAGATTAAGTAAGGTATAAGGCCGGTGCCTTATACTATGTGAGTATACAACGTGGTTATGTTTACATATGTTTAAGTCCCTTGATATGGTACAAGATGGATTATTCCATGTGAGGAAGATTAATAGGGGTCTCTTTGAATTCATTTAAACTGTTATTATTTCCCTATGTCTACACACTTGTTATGGAGTTCTAGTGTAAAATCTATTGCATTGGAGATTCATAGAAAGGGGGACATACAAATTTAGAGCTGGAGGTGGCCATCAATTGTCTATGTTATTTATAACATGAAGTAGGTATCATATATCCTGATCCTACAAGAGGTTGCATTGTCATTCATAGACTCTAGTGTAAGGATATTTGGATTAGGGATTTCCCAAAAGAACTAGTCACTCTGAATATTGGAGATTTTATTCTTTTTATGGGTGTGGTCACTTAGTTAATGTTTTTTTGACCCTTCATGGTATGTGGTATAGATATATACTAGGTAAAACCCCATGACAGTTGAAACACCATCATCAAGGATCTCGAATACATGGCTAGTTTGGCCTATAGAAAGTATGTGCTAGAAGAGAATTTGGATTTATTTTGGATGGAGGAGAATTTTTTAGAGGGAAATGATTCATTCTATAATCTCCCCACCCACCATGTGGCTCAAATTAGGCAGGCATAGATGGTTTGTGGTCCTTGGGTAGTTGATGGAAATGGAGATCTATAACCATGATGCAGTTTATAGGATATTAGGAATGATTTTATTTTCATTTAATTCTTTTCAAAATACTTGTAGACACCAATTCATGTTATTAATCCATCCTATTATTATGGAAGAGAGATTTGGGGCTTCCTATTGAGATATTAACCCAACAACTACGACTAGAGGTTAATAAAAGGAGAAAATCATTGACATCACTTATCTTCCATAAGAGATATATATCTCTTGTTGGGGATATTTTCACATGGTAGAACTTGTTCATAATTATATTACCTTGTAACATCATTTGGGAAATATAATGGATGTTTTTCTAGGTGATATAGATTCTTTCAGACCTATGTAACAATATTATCTATTAAAGCCAAGAGAGATCCCATGACTGAGTTAGTGGTACTAGAAAGAAGGAGTCAATATCTTATCACCAATTAGTGATTGTGTTTATCCCTTGACATTAGAGGATCAACCAATAACATGATTCCCTTTGTAGTTGTGTATTATTTGAAGATATTTAATGAGGATGTGTTAGGACTACCTCCACATCTAGAGACAGAAATATTCAATGAATTTCACCATGTTAACACACCAAATCATTAGAGGTGAAAGAGAGGGACCTTTTCAATCTTTATAGACTGAGGGTGAAGATAAAGGACCATAGAGGTAAGGGTTCCATCAAACCTACTATGTTCTTTCAGTTGAACTACATAATTCAGAAAAAAAATATGGATAGATAGTTATTAACTTGGGATGATAGCCATTACAGAAAGAAAGTCATTATTATTGAAATTTATCCCCAATACCGATGATTTATGATTCTTTTTTCTAGTTATGATGAGTGATTTAATACTCAACGATCGATATAGGGTATTTCTACCATTATTTGAGTGTTCCTAAGGATGATATCATGAAGAATGAATTATGATTATTCTATAGAAATTATAATATTCTTGTGAGAAGTTTGGTGTATATAATTACCATATTGTGTTTAATTATTTGATGAAATATTTCTTCCATCCATTACTGGGACTATTTTTGGTTTTCTTAACTAATTACATATTTATTTACACTATCATAGAAGAGTAGCATGATGATAATCGGAGGATGGTCCTTGACATATTCTAGGAGCACTGATAATATGGTATCCTTATGAAGTGTTAGATTAGGATTTATGAGCTTTAGTTTGGGAAAGATTCATTTAGGATCACAATTTGTAAGTGGTCCTACTGAATATTGATTAGTTACACCTTGTGAGACACCCAAGCACATGTTAGAGGTTCATAGAATTTAAAACTTAATGGGGGCTGTAGATACATTTTGGATGAAATATTTGGAGTAGAGTAATCTTTGAATGATCTAGAATTAAATGGGAAACCATTTATATTGATTGAGAAATGTGAGGGAGTATTCAAAATGTTTAGGAAATAGAAGACCAGTGCTCCTATGATGAGACTACTAGATAAGGTTTTGAGTATGTTGTGTTTTATAATGAATCTAGAGATGGGATATAGTATAATTTGATGCATCGGTAAGAAGTGTGTATTTTGTATGGATCAAGGAAGTTGTGACCCCATGATAATAACTATACTTAACATGTATTATATTTTTAGTCAATTTTATTCTCTCTAAAGGTGTAGAGGGATTGTCTTGTAGGATAGTTCTTGGTTCTTTATACTAGTCTCTGTAGTCTCAGGTAAATCATCATAAATAGAGATATAAACATGAGAAAGTGGCGATGGTTGGATTTCATATATTACTATGACTTTGTGATATTAAATAATATTTAGGATTTTAATGTGGTAGATGATTCTATTAGTAGGATGTCACAATCTTGCCTAGTAGAGAAGGTATCTAATTTGTTGGCTTCTTTTCGACTTACCATGGTGGTAGAGATGGGCATAAAATATCATAAATTGGTGGTGTTATCTCTTCCACTTCTACAAAATGGACAAGTGACCCAGTTTGGAGACATTGTCTATGAGGTTCGTCATGTCAAGATGTCTATGGGGGATGCACCAGATGATTTATCTAATCAAAGGGAGCATGTCATAATTTTTTGAGGACATACAGTGGTACCAGTCAATAGGTGAGAGGATGTAATGTCAGAGATTGACAAGTCTTATTATAATTTATATCATAGTGTGGTGAAAATGTAAAAAGACAATTATTGGAAACTTTGATGGGATGAAATGTGGCATAGTTTTTTTGAATTCATCTCTCATTGTCTGAAATTTCATTATGTGAAAGCTAAGAACTAGGTTTTGATATGTTTCATACTAAAAGTTGAGATCATGGAGTGGATATGGGAGATAAAATCCAAGGAAATTATCATAGTGAATCCCTAGATAGAATGATTCAATGATTCCATATGGGTTACAGTTGAACAACAATCCAACTAGATAAATTTTTTTATATTAGGTAGAAGAGTATGGTTGATATCTTATGAAATATGTACATGTCAGAGATCGTTTGACTCCATGTGGTTCCATAGAGTTTCCTCTCATACTACGTGGTATGAATTATGCTACTATTATATATTGGCCTTTATAGGGAATTATAGACCATGATTAAGATGATAATGAAATTTTCCACCCACATGGATGGGAAAAATGATAGAAATGTCTAGATAATAAAATATATACTATGATCCTATTCTATAGACTTAATTTAGAGTTGGGAGGATCACATTACACCATGGGAGATATCTATTTTAATATTTATCAATATTACATCAGTATGTAATGTTTCATGGTCATGTATGGGAGACCATGGAAGACACCCCAAAATAGTCCTATGATTGGTAAGACATCTCTTATTTTGATTTATATTTTTTAGGCGATGAGAGAGAAGGTTCATTTGATTAGCATGCATATATAAGATTTCACAATGCTGAGATTAATGAAAAACATATAGACATCATATCCTCCATTGAATTTCAGTAGGTTTATCATATTTTACTAAATTCTACCACTGATGATGATTGAAAAGGTTTTTTTGTGATGAAGTGTATAACTAAGGCTTGTAGGGCTATCAAGGATTGATCCACCTTCATAGAGTATTATGTGGTGATTGAGTATTAGTATCTGAGGATCATGTGAGGATGGAAAAATCATTTGGTTTATGAGTTGTAGTGACATGTGATTTTGACGGAGAGTTCATGGGAGTGGGAGAATGATATGTACAACTTTTATACCATAATTTTTTATATCGTTTAAGATTTTTTGTGTGAAATTCCTTAGTTGTGGGGAGAATGTAGTGACTATATTTTTTTAATCAAACACTTCATTATATATTAAGGAATATTTCTTTACCAATTCATAGAGACAATTCATTATTTATAGGCCCTGTTTTTTTTGATATTGATTTTATAAAAAACAATTACTATAAATATCATGAAAAAAATGTTTGTTTTGAAATATTGAAGTAACTACCAAAATTAGTCATGTATTAAAAATATGAATCAATTTCTAAATATAAAATGAGATGATTACACTATGCGTGGCCTATATTGCACTTTTGTTGGATTTTTTGATGGGGTATCTATTCGAGGGTACAATAAGTTGAATAATTAATTAATTGATTCATTTAAATATTTTATTACCCAAAATACTAATTTCTGGTATAAATATCCATTTATTTTAATTATATGGGATTAATTATATAACCCCAAGTGATTTGAGAGGAATCACTTATATTTTCATTATAAGAATGTTATTTGATGAATAAAGTGTTAGGTCAATAAGGTTTTCCTTATTACTTTTCCATTCCTTTTTGTTTTGAAAATCACAAACACCTTATACTTAAGTAAATCTATATTTTACTTCTATAAGGAAAATTTCCTTCCATAAGGAATTTTCCCCTACCATATTTTCATTACTCATATCAATATTTTTCATAAGTATAAAAAGAGGATTCATACCTAAAACCTTTGAATCATATAATATATAAATATGAAGCTTTCTTTATAGGATCCGAATTCTGGATATGAACTCTAATGAAGTTCCACTCCAAATTCTGGATACGAACTCTAATTAAGTTCCACTCCGAATTCTGGATACGAACATTAATGAAGTTCCACTCCGAATTCTGGATATGAACTCTCATAAAGTTCCACTCCAAATTCTGGATACAAAATCTCAAAAGTTCCACTCCAAATTCTGGATTCAAACACTCACAAAGTTCAAATGTGAATTATGGATACGATCTTTTACTAGTTTGTCTCCGAAATTATACTAGTTCGACTCCGATCTTCTATGTGCGAGACTCCGAAATATTACTAGTTTGACTCGGAACTTCTATGAGTTCGACTCCGAACTTCAACTAGTTTGACTATGAACTTCTACGAGTTCGATTCCAAACTCTGTATGTTCAGATTATAAATTATAGTGAAACTAGAATCCAAATTTCGTTAGAATTTCAGACTCTGAATTTATACAGAATTCTAGTTCCTAATTCTTATTAATACAGAATCCGAATATCTCTTTATTATAGACTATGAAATCCATTTTGGTTGGACTACAAACTTTTGTTTTCTTACATTCGGAACATCAGTTTTACTTATGATTATACCTGATTCATTACAAAACGACGTCGTGCTTTCAGTTATGTAATAACATTTTTTTAAGTGACACGTGTTCAGGTCCCTCTGAAAATCAAGGAGAAATATGACCATTGGAGTATGGAGTTGACCGTTGGAGCTTCACCAATAAATAAGAGCTCATTTGAAATTCGACAAAAACTTTGACACATCTTTGACATCTGTTCTTACATGCTCTTGATGTGATTTCTAGAGAGAGAGGCTCTTATCAACTCTCAAAGCATCGTGTAGAAAATTTGAATAGCTTGTTCAAATATTTCCTTATGTAGACTTACTTCGTACGACTCTGATTGTTTCTGATTACAGTTGAGGGCTTCCGGGAATAGAAGAAAGAGGATCCAACACCTTGAAGTTGAGGGCTTCTTTACTGAGGAAGAAAGAGGTGCTGACTACCTGATAGTTGAGGGCTTGCGGGGATACCAAGACAGACTCTGATATTCGTATCGAGGGCTTACCCTGGTGTGGGTAAGACGGACATTATTGAATGTATAAATCAAGGGACCTTTATCCAAGGTTGTTGGATACCCTTCACTTTGGGTTAAATGAGTTATTGTCTGTTACATGTAGTTTTACTATTTGTTTTTCCACTGCATTTTGTATTGTTAAGGAAAGTATAAATTTCTTATACTTCCTTACTTGTACTCTGATTTAGTTAGATTCTATATGCTTTAAGGTATAATCTTAGCTGGTGTAAACTTTTGTTAAGTTTCATTTTCATAATCACTATTCCGGAATGTAGCAAGTCTTTAGAACTCATAGAGGTCTTGTGAATTATCTTGTTTAAAGTTGTTAAACATAGCAATTCTAAAATTCACTTAAGGAATTTTAAAATGTACAATTCACACCCCCCTATTGTATCGGAGAATATCATTCTTATTTCAATCCTATGTTTGGTATTACAGAGTATATCATACTCAGAGTCATACCATCCTAACAATTGGTATCAGAGCATTTGGTTCAATTGGAATTAATCTCAAGATTAGATTAAGAAGAGATTTCTCAAAATTTCATTTTGGGATTCATATTTCAGGATTCTTATTTTTTGGAATCATAGTTCGGATTCACTTTTTTCTTATAGATATAGTTTTTCTTTCATAGAATATTTTATCTTGTTTAAAAAGTATACTTCTTAAAGTTTGTGTGCCAAATATTTTCTTAAGGATGGCATGTTTAAATGTTGGTTTTATCAATAACTTAAATCCTACTAGAGCACCTATCTATGATGGTAATGATTATGAATATTGGAGAGATCGTATGAAGACATTCATTATCAATACTGGGGTAGATAAATTTGTTATGATTTCTGGTGGATACAAGATTCCTGATAAGGAAGTACGTGATTTTACAAATCAATAAAAGCATGAATACCAACTAAACTATATGGTACTCAATACATTACTGTGTACAATGACTAGGAAAATATATTTCCAAATTTGATCTGGTGATACATCTAACTGTATATGGGGAAAACAAGAAGTTACTCATTTTGGTACATCTAATGTGATTGAGACAAGAAGATCCATGCTTATAGCATAATACCATGGTTTCAATTTTCATTACGGATAATTGATTTATAAGGTAAAACAAAGGATTATAACTATCTTGAACTGCTTAAAATCAATGGGAGAAAAAAGGTCTATATGATGAAGCACTTTTTGATAAAATCATCAATATTATGCCAAATGTCTGGGAATCAAAGAGGACTACAATTGATGAAAACAGAATGGTTACTCAAATTTCACTTGATATACTATTTAGAACTCTTCTTCAACATGAAACTAGAATTAGGATAGATGATGACAACATAAAGAAAAAAAATTGGAATGGTAGTGTTGCTTTTAATACAACTTCACATCACATTAAAGCTAAGACTCCTGAGAGAGTTACTAGATCCAAATCTAATAAGGTTATTATCCAATCCGAATCCAGTGAGAGTGATGTCTCAGAAAAAAAGTTAGCTAATTTTTCTCGAAGGATGAACAAGATATATGGACAAATAAATTTCCAATCCATGTATATGAAGAAGGAAAGGAAAGATAATAAAGATTCATAGGTCACATTATATGCATGCAAGAGAAGTGGACACATAAGACTAGATTGTCCTTTACATAAAAAAAAGAAAGAAAATATAGGCATTCTGAAAGGTAATACTACCTGGAGTTATAGATGTGGAGACTCTTCAGAAAGCGAATCATCATAATAAGATTCATTAGCTCAGAAGAATATGGGATTCTTTACTACTACTTCTTTCCCACATACGGGTCTTATGGAAAAGGTACGCTCTATCGAGGCTTTACCAAATTAATCTCTAGATAAGAATTACTACTCTGAAAATAGTTCTTCTAATTAAGATACATCATCCTCAGAAAATGAAGAAGCATTATATGAAGAAGTATCTAGATTTTCCATGTTACTTGAAGCAAAAAATTGTAAAATTTCTATGAAATTAGACAAGGCAAATACTGGGGAACAAATTCTTACAAAAGAGATTTCAGATCTTACTAAATATCTTAGAGATAAAGAAGAGATTTTAGAAAAAATTTCTAAGGTCCATGAGAAAGCCAATTCAATCAAGTAAGAGCATTCTAAAGGTATTATGAATGTTATTTTAAAGATGATGATATTTGAGGAAAAATCTAACTCTGAGGAAATGATTCCGGAGGATAGGAATTTAGTCATTAGACTGAAATCTGAAATATTTTCTCTTAAGAAAAGCTTAAAAAAAATTTCCTCTAGGAAGGAAAATTTTGACAAGTTGTATTATAAAATTAAAAATCAATGAAACACTTCTGGAGTAGGTTATACTCACCAAAAACCGGTTTTCAATAACAACTATTTTTTTCCTTTTGGAGCCTGGGATTGCACCAAGTGTCAAAGTGGTGGGAACTGGAAGAAAAAATGTTCCTTAAATGGATTCCATTCTATTGGTTTTCATAAATCTTATTTTTCTAAACAAATGTGGATACCCAAAAAAATTTTTTTTAATAATTCCAGATCCAAGAAAATTTGGATTCCGAAAACCTAACTTTTTCATATTTTCAGGAAAAAAGGGAAACTACCAATAACAATACTTGGTACAAGGATAGTAGATGTTCCTGGCATATGACTGGTAACAAAAGTTATTTCGAAAATATTATCAAGAAAAAAAGAGGAAAAGTAACTTTTGGAGATAATGCTCAGGGAGAAATTATTGGTATAGGTAATATCGTTCTTCTTGGAAAAACATTGATTTTAAATGTTTTGTTTGTTTAAGGTCTTAAGCACAACCTAATCAGCATAAGTCAACTATGTGATGATGGCTACCCTGTGAATTTTAGTAATGATAAGTGCTTAGTAAAAAATTCCAAGGAAGAATTTATTCTTTCTGCCCATAGTCAAGAGAATTTTTATACACATAACATATAAGACTGTAGGAGCCAAGACTTACCTTGCCTTAGTGCAATGTAAGATCACTCTCAGTTGTGTCATAGAAGGATATGAAACTTTATCCTTAAGAATTTAATCAAACTTTCTGAGAAAGGATTAGTTAAGGATCAACCAGAGCATAGAATATATTCTTCAAAATCTTGTGACCCATGTCAATATGGAATGAAACATAAATCAATTTTTAAATCAATTGGTGAAGTCCCAACCACTGATGCATTACAACTGGTGCACATGGATCATTTTGGTCTAACACAAACTAGATGCATTGGATGCAAGTACTATGTATTTTTTTTGGTTGATGATTACAATATATTTTCGTGGGTCTATTTTCTAACAAATAAGTCTGATGCCTTTTCTTATTTCAATAGTTTTAGAGCCCAAGTTAAAAATGAGAAAAACCTTCCATTGAAAACTATTCATAGTTATCATGGAGGAGAATTTCAAAATTCTGATTTTGAAACATTTTGTCGTAGAAATGGTATTACTCAAAACTTCTCAGCACCCAGAACACCTCAACAAAATTGTTTTTTTGAAATAAGAAAGATAATTATTTAAGAGCAACTAGAACCATGTTGAGTGAGTATTTGGTAGCCAAACATTTTTGCGCTGAAGCTGTAAGTACTGCTTGTTATACAATAAATCGAGTGTTAATTAGACCATTTCTTAATAAAACCCTTTATGAGTTATGTAATGGTAGAAAACCTAGAATTTTCTACTTTAAGTTTTTTGGATGAAAGTTATTCATTCTGAATACTAATGATAACTTACAAAAATTCGCACCAAAATCTGATGACGGAATTTTCTTCGGCTACTCCCCAACCTCTAAGGCTTATAGAGTTTTCAATAAAAACACATGAACTGTTGAAGAGACACTACATGTCAAATTTGATGAAACCGATCATTTTGTTTTCAAACAACCCCAACCTATATCTTCGTATGTGTTTTCAAAAACTATTTATCAACCTTTGAGAGAAAATCCTTATAATAAGGAAAATGTTCAAGAAAATACTTCTGAAACATTTACCCCAGAATTTTTCCTACCCTATGTTGATTAACATGTTTTACAAAAGCCAAATCAGTCGTTTCTTAAGAATCATCCCAGTGATAGTATCATTGGTGATGCGAATCATCCTGTAAGTAGTATAAGTTCCTTAAGAAATGAAGTACAACATATAGCATTCTTTTCCCAATTAGAACCAGAAAGCAACGATGATGCATTAGGTGATGAAGATTGGATTAAATCCATGAAAGATAAACTAAATGAATTCGAAAGGAATAAATTCTAAATCTGGGATGACAGACCTACGAAAGCTTCTATTATTGGAGTAAAAAGGGTCTTCAGAAATAAATTTTATGAAAATGGAGTCATCGATAGAAATAAAGCGAGATTAGTTACTAAAGGATATAATCAACAAGAGGGAATAGACTATGATGAAACCTATGCTCCGGTAGCTATAGTTGAATCTATTCGTATTCTATAGGCCTTTATAGCATTATTTAATTTTAACCTTTTTCATATGGATGTGAAATGTTTTTTCCTTAATGGTTATGTTCATGAGGATTTTTTTGTTGAAAAACCTCATGGATTTGAAGATACAAAATATCCTAATCATGTTTTTAGACTTACCAAAGCACGGTATGGACTTAAACAAGCCCCACGATCTTGGTATGATATATTTACATGATTTTTGATTCAAAATATCTATTTTAAGGGAAATGAAGATCTAACCCTTTTATAAAGAAAGATATGAAAATGTTTTGATTGTTCAAATTTATGTTGATGACATTATATTTGGTTCAACTCAGCAATCTTTAACTGATTCATTCATGGATCTAATGAAATTTGAGTTTGAAATGAGTATGATGGGTGAGATAAAAATTTTCCTTGGTTTTCAAATTTCTCAAAATCCAGAAGAAATCTACACATCCCAACATATATATATTAAATATCTTCCTAAAATGTATGGGTATGACAACACTATGAGTATAAGTACTCTTATTGTTACCTTAATTTTATTGTCGTTATCCCTGTAGTTGAATTAAAGAGTTGAATTAATTTTATTTACAAATTATTCCTTGTTCTCAACCTGGAATTCATGACCTATGATCATTTCCCCTAATAAGATGTCGAATAAAATTTTCACCATTGTTCTTATGCAATTTTAAAACCCTTTATTCGATTATGCTGAGATTGGACCATGGGGTAGTGGGTTGACAAAGATGGGGTGGTTTCAAACATGACAAATCCCCCAAATTTATTGGGGTTTGGGAAATGAAAAATATATTTATGTTTTTAGGAGGATAATTATGTATAATGGGTGATATATAAATGTCATGGGATACAAAGAAGTAGACAGGTGATGATACACACCAAAGAATCTTATGAGATTTTGAGGGGATCATAAGATTTAATTCTTAGACAGGGAGATACCTAGAAACAATCGATAGAGTTATTCCAATATAGTTTTTGTTAGTCAAAAAGTGTGATCATTGATGGTGTAACCAAATATGTTAAACAATTGATGAATATAATGATTCTATAAAGATATTGATAGCAAACCTTTTCTATGAGAATATCACATGACTTCAAACCACCCGACTATTGGGATAGGGTTTTGAAAAAAGTTATGGATCACACATTGTATGGATGAACCCACATATTGTGTTACACCAACTAGTAATCCAGAACATTTTCTACGTAGAACATGTCCAGGACACATATGGTCATACATATCATATACACTGGGAGTTACATGACAAGGGATAATATTCGAGCATGAATAGGGGAATGACAAGGTACTCATGCACAACAAAGGAAACTCAATTAGGTCTTGAGTGGATGAGAAACACCATTTAATATCCATATATTACTTTTATAAGCAAATATATTTCATTCCATATCCATTAGAGAGAATTTAATTGAAGAACATTGGGGTCACATTCCTTTTGGATCCCCATATAGACCATGTATTCTCTTATTCAAATTCTTCCTCTTTTGTCTCCTTTTCGACTAAGACTTAGGCCCACAAGTAGCCTGGCATGGGTATTAATTTTCATAAATCATTGTGATGATTTTTTTGCATGAATAATATGATACATGATATTTATTGCATGATGATTATTTATGTGGTTATAAAAAATTGCTTTGATCTAGACCATATCATCAGAGATACATTAGAGTTAGTACTCCCATATCATAATAGGCTGCAAGTAACCAATACTATCAAACAATTTTTGAAGTCAATAATCACAAGATGAACCATGGAATAGGATCGCCATATTCTTTATATTGATAGATACAATAATATACTAGGTGCAGGTTATGTATCTACTGATTAGTTATCCCTCATCTTCAATCATCGATGTGGTGCTTATCCTCCATGGAGTTTGGGGAACCCTCTACTCTGGAAGTTAGTATCAAGGAGCGGTACACTCCTCAAATATTATTGAGAGTTATTAATTTTTGTTTGAAATTAGGGATGGAAATATAGAAATCCAAGATTAATCATCTTCTTTAGCTGGGATATAAGATGGTGGTCCCCGTTTTCACATTTTGGGGTTCTTTATGAATATATATTTATTTATTTATTGAGTTTTTTCCCTCTTCCAATGGGGTGAGATGAGTATAATTTTACATTTCAATGACTCCACTTTAGTGTTTGGCGTGTGAGAGTGGGTATGTATATTATAACACATGCATGGAATTTTCTCACATGTGTTGTGTTTCACAAAATTGATGGAAAAATAATATGTGCCTTCCGTGGAGCATAATAATACATGGGTGAATTGACTGTGTATGGTTTTTTTCACCAAAAACATTTTTCATTATGATAAATCATCTCTAATGAATTGAATTAAAGATGAAGAACTTTTAAAAACAGATTAACATTGAGGATTATTCTTTTTCTATGTCTTCCAAGGTGTCAACAAAAAATATCAGTGTCAAGGAACATGAATACCTCTATGTTAATTTTTCAAACACCTTTTAAAATACTAATACAAACATTTTTTTTCATAAGGAGCAATCAGTAGACCATGTTTTTTCTATCATCACCTTCACCTAGAATGTCTGTGCAGTCTATCAAGCTAAAACATATAAAAGTATGTGTAATGAATTACTTGAATCCCTCTCCATCAATTCATACCATCATTCTTACTCCTCAGCCACCTCTTGTAGTTCTATAAAGAAAACATTACACAATTATGCAATTAAATGAAACGAAGTAAAACACTGATCAAAATGAGTCCTAGAATTTTTTAATTCTTAAAATGTAGTATAGCGTGTTAGACATATGGGAGCCTAAAGATGGAGAATATGGTCAATTGGATATAGAAGATTACGATATTAATGGCAATTTATTTTTAATTAATATCCCATCAAAATTCTCCGTAACCATCAAGGCCATGATGGATTAGATCCATATGACATGACATGGTTTTCATGATTTGGGACTATTATTTTATTTTTATTTTATTTCATTAAATTTTGTTTCATTTCATTTTCTCCCATTTGTCTCTTATGGTTGAATTGATTTCAATATAGTTGTTCAATATAGTTGAATACATTACTATTAATATTTCATATTTATTATTAGCCATATTTACAAAAATTTTAAAATTCTATATAAAACGATCTACCAATAAAATATATTTGGTTATATAATAAAATAAATATTTAAACTAATTTTTTTATTATACTATTAAAAATATAAAATTTAATTGAAAATGAATATTTTTTATAAAATTAATATGAATAATATTTTTAAGAATTAGGATTTCATACGGCATAACCCTTCACATGCAGGACCCACAAGCAAGTGGGTTGTTTCACATACATTTTCTTTTACATTTTTCATTTTCAGAAGATAATAATGATTTCATTATATAGGTTAAAATTTATATTTAATAAAAAATAAAAAATATAAAAATATAAAAAAATATTATATCTTAAATAAAATATAATGTTGAACGTGTAATAAAATTCAAAAATATATAATATAAATACTTGACAAATAAAAAAACATTAAATTAGTGAATTGTTGACCAGTAGTTTTACAATTTATATATATATGTTGTTAAAATTTTATTCTTTTCATATTTATAAATTTTTTTATTATAATAATATACCTAAGCCCCATACAATATGGTATAGGTGTGAAATATTATGGATTCCCGAAATCTTGTTTCACATTCAAAAACATTGGGTCATGCCTCCCTCATATTTTCCAAAGCAATGAGACCAGACCTTGTAGTCGCCCTCAACTATCCATAGATCCATCATTATAGATTAAGGTAATATATATAATTATCATTATGGTCAAACATCAACAAAATACCATCATACAAGAAAACCAATACACATTTAATGTTGTACTAAAATAAATTATTGATGGGGGATATCAAATGGAAATTTATTTGCAAACAGAATAGTTTTCATCATAAAAAATCAACATTAGAAATTAATTTATTTACATATTAGGAAAATTGTTATGAATATTGAAATTATTTCAAAATGATGACTATAAATCAATATGGTAGATACTTGAATCTATTAAATTTAAATGAACACAATTAACAAAATTTATAACAAAATTAAATGAGGAGTTTGGGGAAACTTGAAATGAAGTAACTACATTTTTTTCCTCTATAATAATATGATTAGTCTTTATAGATTCACTTTTAATATAGGAACATTTTAGAATATATCTCGTTTTTTCAACTGACTAATTGAATTGTATGGGGTTTTGCAAAGGGACAACAAAAAAGTACATCAATGTTAAATAATGAACCATGATCTAAGAAACCAGACACATATGTAATTCGAATAATTGATATTTTTTTAAATGAAAAAATAATAAATGTCTTTTATATGAATATATTAATTAAATAAACATTTAATTTAATTTTAAAAACTTGAATATTAAATGTGTTCCAAAAAACAATGAAATGCGACACTAGGTAAATAATGGAGTTCATGATCAATTATTTAGTCTGAAGAATATTACTAAATAATAATTCCTCATCTTTATTCAATTTTCTAATATAAAAATGAATTGAATGATTTTTTTTAAATAATATTATATTTAAAATATTGAGTTTTCCCTAACTCAAAACACTCCTTATACATGAATATAGTTGAACATAGGGTAACCAGACTATCCTAATATCAGCCGAGGAATTATAATTACATAGGAAATATATTTTGATAAATTACATTTCTAAAAAAATAATTCGGCTGGATAGAAGGTGTTACTAGTATTTCATTGATTTTTTAGATTCTAGGGGTTCTCATAGATTTTATGGTACTATGGGGGTGACATCACAATCCTGAGGGTCAATTTTGATTCTTTTGAAATGATGGTGAATGCTTCTCTTCTAGATATGTGGTGTGAAGTGATAAAATATAAAAAATCAATTGAGGACTATATCAAATTTAGATAATAAATGATAACTTATAATTACGATGATAAGTTATTATTACTTCCTTTTGAATTGAATGTCTCTCCTAAAAATATGAAAATTCATCCACAATTGTCCCTATAATATAATTTCCATGGAATTTTTGAATCAATATATATTGACCCTAGAGGATGGTGTAATAATACCATAAATATGATCTGAGCACCTGATCATTGAATTCAATGATGAAATCGAAGAAAAATAATATGTTTCTCTAGAGATAGTGTCCTATTGATTGTTAACATATTATAATACGGTATCTATGACATGATGGGCATGTTTTGAAAATAAATTTCACCAAATCACTATTTTTTGAATTTTATTCGTACAATTATATGGATAATCAAAAAAATATCTTGGATATTGGATGGGGTATTTGGGAATTTGTGTAGACATATCACTCAGATCCTATTATCTAGTGTACTTTTTTATACATTTCATGCATCAATTTGACATCTCTCAAAAAACATTATTCGAGGAATGTTGCATAATATTATAGAAGACAAATCAGAGATCTCTTTTTTGTATAAAAACAACACATATTTTTTAATATGTCGATTAAAAAAACACAATGGTAATAACATTATCTTCAAAACTATAGACTGATAGGTTGATTTTGTCATGAAATATGGTCCAAAACATTCGGAATAAGTTCATGCGAGGACTTTTGTGATAGAGGCTGTGAGAATGAGGGATAATAACAATCTCACTATAGACCTATGCACAAAAACTGTGCATGATCAAAATAAATTCATCATAATGATTCCATTACAAATATATATATATATCATGAAATTATTATGAAATGGAGTTATTTTGTTAGTACTAATACAAAACCCCCAATAAACAGTGGTAGAAATTATCACTACAAGATAAACAAATTCATAAATGGAATCTTTTAATTAGTATTCATAAAGGTCACCATTCATCAAGAATTTAATTTAGTGTAGATAAATGGTGTCCTTTATCAATGATTTTATTTAGCAATCATCAAGGGTTTTCCCACATGGTTTATCCCACATAATACCTCTTGTTTTTTTCAATTTCAACTTACAAGCATGGTTGTACCATTATCACTACTTTCCATTTATGAAAGGTGAAAACACACATAGGAAACTTCACACACATGGGCCACATGGGCTGGCACCACAATGTGTTGGTCCACATGCGTAGTCAGTATAGTGGCCCATCTCTATGCGGGCTTACACATGCCCTTTCTCCTATCGGCCTATAGATGAACCAACACCACAGCTAGATCAATTTCCCAATTTAGTCAATATTCCAATAAAAACACTAATAATAATAATTTAATTTTTTCTTAAAAAATAAATAATTTTACAAATAAAAATTAATAATAAGTAAATATATAAAAAATTGAAAATATAATTACTATAAATTTCATAATGTTAATATATATATATATTAAAAATATTATTTAAAAGTATATATTAAATTTTAATATATATATTGAATAAATTATAATTACAAAAAATATAAAAATAAAAAAGAATAGAAATAAAACACATATAATATAATTTTATAATTAATGTTATAGTAACAAAAAATAATAAATTTATTATAAATATATATATATATATATTAATTATAAGTAGTGCTAAATAGTATATATTAAATATTAAAATAGAACATGAATAAGATTTGACAATTAAAAACACATTATTCTTTCATTCATTTATTAAATATTTTTTCAATATATTCATCTTTTTAATAGATTTCGCTAATTTTTAACATGAATTAATTTAATATTATTTTATCATAGAAAATGATATGTGTTTGTTTACGATTCTAATAATTTAATGTTTGTAAATATTGATTAATTTAAAATTTTATAAATTTCAACATTTTAATTTTTTATATATAACTATTCATTAACATTGTAACACTTTTAAAATAGAAATATAATCATGTATATATATATATATCAATATATGTAATCTTCCCTTAAATAGGATTTCTATAATAGAAAAAATGTATGTTTAAATAAAATAATTCATATATTTAGTATTAGTGGTTTATAATATAAAATTTACAAGAATTATAAATATTCACTAAATGTATCGAAAAATGGAAATTTATTTATTTTTTGTTTGTTTTTTACAATATATTTATATCGAAAGTCTATTAAATTAATTTCACAGATTTGTTTTAGATGGATGGGACATTAATTAACAAATCAACAATTCAGAAATATAAAAGAGTTCATATTTGATGAGAAATCACCAAACCAAACATGAAAAATGCTTGTGAGACAATGGGTTCATAAAAAACGATCTTCCCTATTCCCATAAATTTTTATGAATGCGAATGATCATGGAGACAAATAGTGTGAAAGGGAGTAGAGAATCATCACCTGCAAATCAAATAAGCAGAGACCGCTTTGTAATTAATGGATAGTGTAAAAAATGGTGAGGAATCCTGACTCAGAACTGATAGATTTTAACCCTATTTTAATTGAGTTCCAAATTTTCACCCAAATGGTATGTACCTCAACCACTGGTGGCTCCCAATGAGATTCCACATATTCATGTCAAGTCATAACAAAGAGTTTGAGGAAGTCCCATAACATATCACCACAACCAATTGATCTGTCATCAAGGAACCCCAAATCAACATTAATCATCAAATAATTTGTTGTGGGAGGGTTCCATCTACCAATACATGATGATTATTTTTTTATTCCCAATCTAGACCTCATTATGATTATATGAATCTAAACAAGACACTACCCACTTGAAAAAGAAGGAAGTTGAGCTTGTCATTTTGATAAAATCATGGTGTTTACTTCTCACCCAGATATACTAGGCCATAATGTTAAGTTAACACACTATCCTCGTGGTATTTAAGGATGGGCAGTTAATAATATTTGTTGATATATTGGATCAGTGAAAATTAAGTTCTATATATTAGAATCCCACATGTCTCAGATGGCACTAATTTCGGAATAAGAAATTATTGCATGGAAAGTAGGATCTGACATGGTCATGCACAAATATTATAGTGGATCCTCTTAACTATGATAGAATGTGTGAAAAATCATGTTAGATATGATTTCATTTCATATTTTCATTCAAATATATTGGAAAATGGGGGGAATTTTATAATCCTTGTATCTTTCATTCCGCAATGCCCAAAATGATTGTCAATTTAACTATTGTTATATACCCTAATTTATCAGGGTAGGTTCTCAAGATCTATTTAATCCAAAATAAAATGTCCTTAACTATATCCTTTATTCATATAAACGTGAGAATATATATTTTATATTTCTCTTGGAACCATAATTATTGTTTATTTATTCAATAATATTTTCTTGCAATATTAAATACAGAGCATGCTCTGATATAATCCCACCAATCAACCTATTGTGCGGGTAGAATCCTATTATAGGGATGAAATGTATTGGAAAAAAATTTATTAAGGACTTGGTGAAATATAGTAGTGACATAAAATAGAATCAATAAATCATTATGAATGATATTTAATGTTGATAAACCCTCTGAAGTGGAGGATTAAAAGATAACAGGGAAATTCAAGAATATCCTCTATCAATTATATTGAACATAATCCAAGTACTGTAGTAACATTAATTACAATGACAGTGTTGATAAGATGAATTTATATTTATATACTGGATTTATTTATATAATTATTATTCATGTTTTTTCTATAATTTCAAGGGTTGTGGTTTGATTTCACATGAATTTAGAATTCTATAATTAGAGGAAGAGATGATTTTTTTTGAATAAGTCTTATTTAAATGTCATGTATGACATACATGATTTGTAGACCACATTCTACGAATACCTTAGAATCCATAGACTACATTGTAATGCATTTTCAGGATGTGAATCCAATACATGAGGTGTATATTCGTTAAATGATATGCATATTTCAATAATTATAATCTCTCTAAAATTAAATGGAATACATGTTGCGGAATGATTATATTATGTGACAAGTTTGATGGCTATTCAAATTATTGATATGATCCAATTCATAAGCGATATTTGTTGATCAAAAATATAGGATTGTCTGGAAATGTACAAAATGTGATGATTTCAATAATCACGTCACATATGCTAGTACAAAATGTTCATGTCTTACATGTTGTGTACATTTCAATCATATTAATATAATAATGTTCCTATTAGTGTAGTGACCATTACACACATTATTTTTCTCTAATTTTATTCCATTTTTCCTCCATTTTTTCAACTGTGATCATTATACTACCATTTAAATTCATTTTATCGGTTTTTATTGAATACTTTTGAGTTTTTTGTTATTTTAAATTAGTTATACTCCATGTTTACATCCTTTGTGACTCTTATGTCATTTTTAATGTCCTTTTCTTCAATAATGAGAATTATTCTTCAACTCCTGTAAATTTATTCATTGATTAATGATGGGTAGTGAGTTTAGTATTGGATTTATTTTCATTTTAGTTGTTTGATAATGATTATTATTTTCAAGAAAACATTGGTTTCTTCATTTTAAAATGATTCGTGATTATGAATAGCAAGTATAGTATCCCCTTACTTCTGATTATCACTATCATCTAGAGGTTATCCCCAAATTGTTAGGGGTTACATGTATGGGTGTTTATGAGCCTAATGATTCTTGAGGAATAAAACAAGGTAACCTTGTGGCTAGTAATTAGGATTATATTAATTTTAGAAAAAAATATTTTAAACATCATTGATCAAGGTAAGTGAAACTGAATGGATGTAATGCAATTAGAGATGATAAATAATATAAAAATTAGACTACAAATATTTTGTTATAGAAGAAAATTTTAATCAATATAGGATGGTAGTTATACCACCACCATGTGATTGTTGCTGAATTTGAAGATCACATTGGTTCTTCCAAAACCTATTGATGAATCTTTCACCCATTCACAATCAAAAGAGTATGACTAAAAAAATATAAATCATGGATTTTATTCTATCATGAACCTTCAAATTGACCACAATATCTTATTTAATTATTGGAAATATATCTAAACATAAAATATTTAATGAAATACATACCTGGAGAGTGAATATTATGAATTATTTCCAAGGGGTTTGTCTGATTGTTTAAAGACCTTTTACTTAACCTATGGGGTTCAACCATTCATTGCCCCTTCACCACTCCCATGTTGTAACTGATTTTTGGGATTATTAATTTATAATTTTACTAAAAACAATTGGAATTCAATGGTGTGTGTGGGGATGTAAAATTTTGGCACCATTTCAGAAGAATAATTCTTTTTGGAATAAGTAAACTTCAGAAAAACCTAAAATTAGACCACTCTATACCTATTTCTTCTCTTATCATTCCCCATTTACTTTTTAATTTTAATCCATTAGGCACACCCATTTCCTCAATATCTCTCTCTATATTCCTATCTCTCTTCCTAAATTGTTCAAGTGATATGGACCCTTGTATCACTCATGAAGCATGTGTGCACATGATCATCTTCTTATCAATCCTAAGATTGATAGAAAAGTTTCTACATGCTGACATTGTACATTGTTTAAGTGTAATAAACATGTTAATCCACACCCTTAAAACAAACAATATGTACCACCTTCTATATAGTCTTACAAAACTACACTACTGGAGTGCACCATAACTGATTACAACAAACTATCCATTAGTGGTGGTATGCCCAAGATTGTGTGTCTTCCTATTCATGATCACACTTTTAATATTGAACTTCAACCCACACAAGTGATCCAGATAAAGGTGATGTTTTTAAGAATGTACAATAATAACCCCCATGATAATATATCAAATTTTTTTGAGTTATGTGATACCTTTTTCAACCATGGTGTTGCATTATATGCCATTTGATTGAATGGATTCCAATCCCCATGCATGATAAATACAATGGTTGACTAAAACTTCACACTCTTTAGCCAATCACGACTAGGGATGAACTTTCAAAACTATTACACATCAAATATTTTCCACCCCTACGAATCTATAAGTTGGGAAATGAAAATGAAAATTATAATATGGAGGAATGCGAATCAGAATTAGAAGAATGTTTTAGATTCTAAGAGCTAACCTATAAATTCTTACATCAGGTACTACATTTGGGGATCAAAATCATGAAATTTTACCAATGAATCAAACTGATTCTCGTAAATGGAAGATTCTATTTCTAGTGTAAGAATAATAATAAAGATTAATAATGTGGTACCATCCAATCTTTATGACATCTAAAAAAATACTAGTCTTTGGAAATGTGAAATGCGTCGCCTTAGTGTGTATTCACCATGTGGATATAGATTACATGCATGGTAACTCATGTATAGTCTCCCACAAAAAAATCATGAATCTATTAAATTATTTTCCAAGTCACTATTCCCCCCCAATCTTTTAATTGCAATACAATCCTCATATTTGTTCATAGTTACAAACTTGTACCAAGAATGAAGGGAGTTCTAAGAGAAAATAAAATTTAATTATAAAATGATGTAAATTTAAATAAAGTAATTCAGTAGTATCAGTATCCAGAACAATTTCAACTTTTGGAAATCAATCAACAATGGCCGGAACTATAGCTGGTTACTACTAAACTAAAAATATTATTAAAATAATAGAGGATAGGTATCCTATATAAAATAAATACCATTTTGGTACACACCACTAGGTCTAGCTCCTCGACTTCAGTTTTAAATCCAAAAACATTTTCCTAGAGCTCTATAGTTTCCACCTACACAACAACACAAAACAATAATCTCATCAATGTCCACTAAGACTACTAGAATAATAATAACCTCTTAAGAACATTATTAGAAACTATCTTTATACTTTTTTGTATAAATAATATCAGATGATGAGAAACTAGGGAATGAACACATGAAACCATAAGTCTACATGTTACATCCTTGAGTATCAAATGGGGTAGATCCTTGTGGCCTTATTTGATCTGTTTCCATAGAAATTCCCTGATAATACCCAAGTTCGTAGAAGGGTAGAGGATAAATATATAGTTCTAATAACTGAAAATGAATTTTACATTTTGATTAAATATGGATTTGATAGAAATTAGATAAAGGAATATAATATATCTTTTCAAGGGAATATCTGAGAGATAAAACCACATGAGAAATGACTTTTTGAGGAGAACCCTGAAAAGGGTGACGTCTGGTTGGCATGCTACCATATAAGGCCCCTCTCACCATTCTGGAGAGGATTAAGTATTATATGAAATAGGGAAACTATAAATGTTTTTGTTATGTTCAATAAATTCAAATTCATTATACTTTTTTAGTGAAGATTAAGAAAGTTACCACCTATCATAGATTATTTAGAGACTTATAGTTTAGAATAATTAAAATCTAGGACCTAGTAGTCATCTTGCAGAATTAATACTTCCATACAATTTTCTAGTGGATGCACCATTAAAATTGAAAGAACTCGAGAATTTCACAATTCTATGAAGTATAGGGACATAAAATCTTGAAAACCATTTTCTATTCTATGATCAATAATCAATATAATTCCAATGATTTTTTACAGGAATCAAGGACATGGAAAACTAAAAAACAACAGGGTTATCAATCGTAGATGATGACCGCTCAGTCAGACGTCTTTTATTATTCCTCAAGGTCATCTTAATGAAAGTAGGCCAAATATTCTTCCATTCTAATTTGAGCACACCATATTGGAATGTTGAATGAGATATTAACCTCATTTTAGGAACTCCATTTATCATCAATGGAAGGGAGTTTATTATTATAAAATAAGGTATATTGAATTTTATAGTGCATTGGGATCAATTTGTTTTCGATGTAGAGAATCCTACTAATAATAGAAGAAAACTATTGAATTTTCAAACTATTTTTCATTATAAAATGGAATGAGACCGTGTGAAATGTGAATATGATAATAACATATTACATAATTTTGAAAAGGGATCCAGTTCTCAAAATAGTTTTAATAGAACTACCCCTCTTTCAAAAGAAGATATAAAAAAAATTCTCTAGGTTTCCAATAATCATTCTATAAGGTTGTAATTTAAAAGGTAAATCATTTGTCAATGATAAATAATATCTATATACAGTAAATAAAGTGTTTAATAAGAGGAAAACATTGGTAGTACAGATTGGATTGTATATTTTAGTTTTGTATTTATGAATAATAATTGTGCTGAAATCTATTTTAAAAAAACCTGGTACAAATAGGGAATGTGGGACAAAATAAATGTAATGTAATCCTCAAAATGTTTATAATTTTGGGAAAGATAAAAACAAACAAAATAAATATTTTCACATCATATATTAATTAAAGGATGTTAAATTTTTTTTTGTTGGATTTAAAATACCATGAACATAGTGTTTATCACAAACCCTCACGCCCTCACTCTCTCTATTCAGCACACTCATCCCTAGATGCCTCACATTATTCCTCCCTCGACGAAAGCTATTCATCCTCATTTCATTCTAATTTTCATCCATACCACCTCCCCTGGTCACTTCACCATTCAATCCTCAATCATCCTCTCCCCATTTCATCTGAAATGGATGGAATAAAAACTATTTTCAACCATCCATACAAACACATTCATGATCATTATGACTATCCTCTTCCACAGAAAAGGGAGAAGGATACTCTTATTCAACCAACTGCCAAGCCCAACATCTCATCTTCTTCTTACATCAAAAAAATATATTACACTATAGGGGACTGAAAATCATCAGGAAATAGATAATATGTCCATTTTCCCCACCTTTATCCGCACACCCACTTCACGGACAATTTATCCCATATTCACTTAGTCTATATCTAGGATAAGATGATACAGACCAATAATACATTATACCTTATTATACTCAAGCACATCAACATCCATCAAGTGTTCCTTCACCTAATAGGCTTTCTCCACCTGACCACAAAGACACTTGTGTGAGAGAAGACATTCAGGGTTCTCTTCCTTATGTTATTGGCCACCTTCGAGTTCACCATCGATTCGCCACACTTAAAAAATAGAGGTACACCATGGGTGATATCCCTTACTAATTTGGGCATCGACATAGGTATATATTCTTCCTAATTTGTAACATATATATTCTTTATTGAATTATACCTTGATCCAACAAATTCCATCGATATATGACATTGGTCGAGGGTAACCAACACTCATCTCAGTATAAATGATAACCACACAATAAACAGAAAAACAATAAAAAGGATCATCCTATTGGATCCAACACAGCGCCCATTACTAAATATGGATAGAGATTGGTGACGCTCATGTGTGTGTGTGGGGGGGGGGGTGTTGGGATGATCCAAATAGAGGTAATCATTCTCCCATCATCTAAGGGAATCCCATGTGCCGTCATGGATAAGGAGTTCTATATATTGAATCATACACTAGAGAATATAACTCATGGTAAGTTGATGGGAGGCTCACTCATCAGCCATTTTGTTTGGCATCTCGGTGCATTTTTGGAGACCAAGCCCTAATGCTCCATTAATTCTATAGAGACAATTGACCTACCATAACTCTAGAAGATGGTGATAATAACAATGGGAAACAATGTCTACTGATGTGAATTGACATATGTGGAGAATGCTATCAAGGCATGTGATGAGTATAAAACTAAAACAACTAAACCATCCTCCCCTACTCATTCCCCCACCTTCACCATTATCGTTATAACAATGTCATCCCCTACCCATGTAACATCCATTTCATCTCCTTTCCCCATTACCACACATCCCTGAATCATTAACTCTCCCACTGGAACTCTATACACCTACTATATCCCTTCTAAATCCTCCATGACCATACCCACACTATCACAAAACCCATATATACCTAAATATTAGTATAATTAACAAAAATATATGGAAAATGTACAATATATATTTTGGAAGATGTTCATCCCATTAATTGAAACACCAGGATTTACACCCCCACCATGCCATCAACACAATATTTTATCAATACACCAACCACTACATACCCTCCATTTTCCTCCATATCACCCATCTTCGACACCACATGCAATATGACCTCAGATCTCATTGAACATATAGAACTAAAAACATTTATTATGGACTAGGATGATCGGGGAAAGTCTTAGCCAGTCCCCCATTTACCAAGGATAATTTCCTCAACCCTACTTCTAGAAACATGACCACCATCAGGATCGTTAGCTGACTTCCACCGTCAAATGACATAGCTACTGGTAATGTGACACATTCAATTTTTTTGGCCATTATATATAATTATAAATTGTGGGAATCGATATGGTGCGCCACACTGAGATGCCTAGTGTTTTAGAGGGAACATTATATCCAAATGGTGTTGAGTTTTACCCGGAGTCATATTTTCCCCTTTTAACCCTCCCCTATTATACAATGTATTGTTCTTATTTTACTTCACTATATCGATGATTCCCTATAGAACTCTGTTTTACAAATTTTTGGATGCTATAAACAATTTGTACTCGATTTATTGATTTAAATTTATCTTCTTAATTTATGAATTTTTATATCCTTGGATAGCTCTTATTCCTACTTTATTATCATTGATTAAACTTTCCCACAAGTATCTTCACTACCTCTCCAGATGTCAGAAAATATAACTAACATTATGGAACATATTGAGGATATTTAAATTGATTTCCATGATCAATAGTGATCCAAACCATGATGATAATAGATGATATTATTTTTTTCTCGAGATTCTAGCTTGGTATTCCCTTAATGTGGTTAATCCTAACCTCTTCCCCAAATAGATTGATGAATCTGCAAGTAGTTCATGTCAAAGGTAGAAGACTTCTAAGAAAATTGATGACACTACCCGATCTCTTTGTCAATATTTCTAGAAAAAATTGTTATATTAAAAACTTTAGTATTGAAATCCAATAATTTGGATTTCTTTATTTTTAATCACATAAATATGATATTTTATTTTTATTTTACTAGGTATCTTGTTTATAAGTAGTTAATAAAATACAATATACTATCATTTATATATTTATCTATGTTTATTTATACAGGTCTGGACTATAAGACCCTAGCCATTTCACTGCATCCAAATTCGTTAATCATGTGAATTGATGTTTATCAAGAAAAGTTTTTTTCTATCTAAAAAATTCTCATGGACATAGAAACTACACTCGGAATCCAAAAAGTTTCCCTTATCCGATCATTCACTAAATGGATCTATGATTTTCCTAACTTCAAATGAAATTTAGATTTCATATTTTCTAATGATGTTATTAACATCTCTCCCATGATTCTTTCAATAATAGTTTATACACTATGGGGGTGTCATTGTTGGGATTAATTTTTGATACACTAGAATTATTTCAGGTTTTCACATATCAAGGAGACATTTCTCAATTAATGAAATATTTAAACATAAAAAATAACAAAACACATTTAAATAAAATACAAATATAGGATATATGTTAATGAATTCCATTTTATTCTAGTTTATTTTTTTGCACGATTGTAGTGTTTTGTACTTAATCTCTACATATAAATTCTAGAAACTACTTTTTATTGACTTATAACATGATTTTATACCCTATATGATTTATAGTTATATTTGGGTTCTCTCATTACTAGTAGTATTTTGGTACTAGTATTTCATATTATTTTCTGCTGAAATTTATTATGAGACACCTAAGTCATGTAAACCAATAAAAACATGCATTGAGCACTTATCGAGGCTATGTAGAATAAAGACACATTTAAAATGATTGATTTTTTTATTCCACATTCTAAAGAGACCCCCTTTATATTATTCTTTCATTAGCCCATAGTATCCATGAATAACCTAGTTAGGATGATCCATTTCATGTAAATTATACATTCCCACCACACTCATTATATAATTCATGATTATAATTTTATTTTTTCATAGAATTATAACACCTGAAGGAGATGACATTTCAGTATTGGGGAGAAGCACTATGGATCATTTTCTTAACTTAAATTATGTTATAAATGATTAATTTTGTCCTTTTCTACACCTTACTTATTCCATTGAAAATTTTATATATTGAAAAATGAAAATATATTTGGATGTGTTTTAGGAATGTCAAATTACACCATTACCGAACCAATTATTCATATGAGGGATCACATGTGGTAGGGTATTTCGGTAAGACCTATTCTAGAAATAATTTTTGAAGAGTAAGTAAAATGAGAAAAATAAATAAACAAGGAAAATTTTATACATAGTTAATATACACATGGTCCCACCAAAATATTTAGATCCTAAACACACTTTATCTAAGAATAATCATTACATTACACTGATCATGTTTATCAGGAATTTTAAATTAGATCTCAAATTACTTTTGATCTTTATTCTTATCACTTTTCTACCTACCATAATCTTTAGAGTAATTTGAACCCTTTTTGTTGAAGTAATCATGAATGTTTTTTTTAATTACAATGTGGAGATGTTATAACTAATTAATTTTTATTATTAAGAACATGTATTTAGTTTTAGTGGATAATTATGGTTACATTTAACATTGATTTATGAGAGAATTTTTTTTTGTGTGGAATGAAGAAAAATGAGAATAGAATATAAGGAATAATAAAGATATTATAATTAAAGGAATATATAATCTTATAAATGAAATGAAATATGATGCATGGGGAATTTTTTATGGAATTGATGTGTAAGGGATAATCTTTTAGTATCACACATTGTTTTATTTTCTTAAATATAATGAATATTTCCTTTATAAATATTTTTTCATTGGGAATCCCTATTAATATTCTTACTGATTAATGATAATAAAATTTTCGAAAGTGGGGGGATTTGGTAAGCTGAATTTATATACCCATATTGTATTTATTTAATTAAATATTATTCAATTTTTATTTGTTAATTCATTATTAGTAGGTTTTATTTCCATGAAATTGTTAATTTTTAACTTAATGTAATATAATATGAAAAATTTGAAAACATGAATTACACACCATGTAACACATACATGACATGTATTCCTTAATCATAACATGCAAGAAGAAAAAAGGCCATGAATCCATTATATGATCTGAGTAAAATACATGATGTGCATTCATTACACAAAATCCATATTACAAGGATTAGAATCCCACTAAATATAAATCACAGAGAAATTGTGTTGTGATTCAATGATGTTCATTGTTTGAAGGCTCATCTGGTAACAAATATGTTCTCACTCCTCTGTGGGAATTGTTACACCCCAGGTAAATAAATATTATGTCATTTTCACATTTATCCATATTTGTGAGTAAAATATTAATATAACTTTAAAGGGGATGCTATGCTCGATGGCGTACCCAATACACAACAACGAGTTTCTTGGGAATCTTACGTTGCACTCTAATAATAAAATAATATTATTTTTAATTGTAGTTAACGCCTAGCCATTGTAATGGCGGGAATGAACAGAACTAACTACTAAATGATTATATATGTTTTTCAAATATTTTTTCTTTTTACCCATCAATGAAGAATGAAATTTATATAATAACTACTAATAAAATTATATATTTTAATTTCGAAATTATATCTTTTACATCCTAAAGAAGATTTATGTATGCACATATACGATTTATCTTCCTTGTAGCAACATAATATCTTGAATATATTAATTTATTAATTTTATGTTTAACGTCAAAATAGATAACCTAAATATGAATCAATAATTTATTATGAAACTAGGAAATTCAGTATTATGATTTTCGATATTCCAATGATAATATATATGAGGAAAAACCATATTTAAAAAAAATTATAGATTAAATTGTTGTTTTTGTAATGGTTTTCACACAGACTATGTGGAATTTTCATTCCCAGTATATTTGTTAGTATATATAATTAATACATGGAACATCTAAAATTAATACTCAATGATAAATCATTATTAAAATCCATTCTTCCACATTATATATGACCATAGTAAAAATATAAATCTATTTTTAAGTGTAGTGAATGTATTGTGAGATGTTTCTAGACTATCAATGAAGTTTATATGCTTATCGGAATCATAGAATCTCATGAGGGAATTCATTCATTTTACTAATTATTGTATGAATATGTATTTGGGGGAAGGTTGGAAATGATGATAGGGGGTCCATGATTTATTTACATCATGTTTTACCACTCAACGAAGGATTCTCAATTAGATTAATCAATTAAATTAAGGATTACCATTTTATCTAAAATAATGTATTTGTTGTGATTATTTTTTAAAAATTAAAAATCACATTTAAGATTTTATAAATTTATTGGTAGTTTATTTATGAATTACAATAAAAATAATGAAATATTTGAATACATAAACACGATCATTAAATATTTTATATACTATATATAGTTATATGGGGAATATATTTAAAACATTATAATGTATGTATCTAATTCAAAATGAGTTATAATTTGTAGGTCTGTTGTTTTTTCAGTGACATATTTCTAGTTATGTCACATTCAATCATCCAAACAACCATTGGATATCATGACATCACCATTATTATTTTGATCAATCTTGTAGTACAATTTATCTTTACATCCCATTGAGAAATTCACAAATTTTTATATAATTTATGGTCCTAATTATGGGGACTCATCCAAACTATATTTAAATAACCATTCTGAAATCCGTTTACTACATAAAAATGTATCATGACTAGTATTCAAAACATCCATATATTTTTTATCTTATTGATATCATTATCCAAATTTAATCTTTCATATTATTCTAGAATTGAATCTCTCTATAGGTTCCACTATGGTTGAGATTTATTTCCAATTTATCCATGATGGCTAACCTTATAAACCAATCAATAGGTTAAGACAAGGCATTTCACTGATCCCACTAGGATAGTTCTATTAATTGTGTTGAAGTGGATTGTTTAATCATGTGATAAAAGAGCATAATCATTTGTTTTTTAGAACCCTATCAACGAAACACCACCTTAACCACAATATACCACTTGATTAAATGAATAAACCATTATAATTATCTCTTGTTTGTCTCCCACCTAGAATGGTTAAAGAAACCATTCGTCAATTACCAAAATTTTTACCAATCAAAATGAAATGATGAACTTGTAACAATGGCTCCATGCATACCCCTGGATGTGCCATTTGTAGTCACTCTTTTGTAAAATGATAAAATATCATGATTCATTATCTATATATTTCATACATAGGGTTCCCCGTGCTATAATGTTCTACAAAATTCTACTTTGAATTTGAAAATTTTATGACATTTTATTTATTTTATTTTACAAAAATTAATATTTTATAAAACAAATAACATGTGTATGAAATGATAACATATTCACACTAATAATATATAAATTATTATTATGTTTTACTTAATGAGTCCATCATTTTTTCAATGGGTCATGGATATAACACTTCGTAAATCCTTTGTTCACATTTTCATTTTTTAGGAAAATGTATTTTGATAGACATACAAGAATATTTAATATTTCATGGAATAGATTTAAACTATATATGATTGTATAATCATGGGATGAATCTGAATATACACTCATATTGCAATGATATAACATTTTATGTACCATTTTATATGAATACCAGAATAAATGAGGATGGAGATCATATGGATATACTAATTTTGGAATTTGAAGAGGAACACATAGAATTAAAAAAATTAGAATTTAAATATTTGTGCTAAGATACCACAATATATGGTTTGTACTATGTATACAACATAGAAATTTCTATTGATGTTATATAACATGAAATAGTGAATTGTATGTAGTGACAGTATATTTATATAACTATTTAGAGCCTATAATGATATTATTCTCAATGAAAATAAACATTGTTATCAAACATTTGATAGAAAATTAATTATTCTTTATATTGGCATGATATCTAAAAAATAGTTTCACATACAAATGATTTCATATTATTATATAACAATGATGAATCACTCATGAAATTACCTATGAATGGAATGAATTTATATAATAATTATTAATAAATTCCTTCATAATATGAATTGTGCATTTCTATAATTCCATGGTTCAAAATACCATATTTATTACATAATAAAATAAGACAATTGATATGGAAATAGGATACATGAAATAAATATGGGTAACTATGTCTTCCCAAAGACATTCCTTATTTGTAGAAAATTTATTATCAGCATTATGAATATGTAAATAACAAAAAAACATAAATATTGAATTATCTATTGATTTAAAAAATTCTTTTTTTCAGGATCTTATTACTCATAGTTCATGTTTTGTTATATTTATAAAGCTAACATTGCATCAATGGATATGCATGAAGTGAAAAATAAATTTGTTTTCAGATATTATATCTGGACAAAAAATAACATGATGATGATCTTGATGATTATTTGGATCAATTAATCAAATTACAAAAATTTTATGTGGGATAAATATTTTATATTGTATAATTATAATAATTTCTAATATTTCCCTATTGATATCTATATTTTAAAAAAATATAAATTACAACCTTATATATGGAAATTTCTCATTATATAACAATAATAGAATGTAGTGGTGACCCATTTTTTGATATTTCTGATACTCATTTAGATTGAAACAACAATCAAAGATTATATTATTAGGAAATCTAAAAAATATACCTTCACAAAATAAATAAAGATCATTGGAAAAAAAAATTCAATGAGAATGTTGAATGATGTAAACATTTGGACACTATAGATAGTAAACCCATTAAAAAAACAATATTAAATCAAGTATATAAAATGAAATTTTTTTATTTAATTACCACAATAGATTTTGTTGTAGGTTAACCTGTTTATCAATGCCATGGATGTGAAAAAAATCATTTCCAAGAATGTTATTAGAATGTTACTAAATTTTTCAGAAAAAAATATTGATAAAATGAATATCATTAAATGACTGATACTATGATAAAATAAATGCTGGCACCAATTAAGCGTAAAAGTTATATTCCCTTCCTCTAATAACTTACAAACTATCTAGATAAGTAAAATAGAAATTTTTAAATTTCCATAATATCGTATTAGTTCTAAATGATAATTCATCAAATATCAATAATGTCATGTTAATGACTAATTTTATGTCATAGGGTCTAAATTAAAATGATTTTATTGTTTTTAAAATATAATTAATTTCATTTACTTTATGATGAATTTAGATGAAAAAATTATTGAAAAATTTAACTAGATAATGCGTCATTTTCAAATCCATATGTAGAAAATTGATAGATTTTGTAGAATTTAAAACTATTAAAATTGATATTCCAGTCATATATTTTGAATTAGATATATTCTTACCATCAACATTCAATGATATTATGGTCCAATTGATAGTCCAAATTCAAAGAGATGATTAACTTTGTGATCATATCCATTATAGATTGATGCACCTATTAAAAGATATAAGATTATTTTGGAAGGCTCGGCCATGAATCAATATCAAATAGAAGGTTGTTTTGTAGATTGATTTATTTTTTAAGAAGGTATTGAATTTTTTATTGATTACCAATCATATGTTCACAATATCACTCTAACAATGTCTCATTATAGTGTATGCCTTATGAGCGATGGGATTTCAGGATCTTGTATTTTTATAATTACCATAACATTTTAAGAGACATATCACCATTAAATTATAAAAAATAATATTTAATTTTCTTTTTATTTCATTTACCAAAAACTTATTAATATATAGTTTAATTCCTCAATGGTGGGTGGATGGTTTTCAAATACACAAGATAGATTGTTTATTTGATGGTTATGAGAATATATATTTATGTTCTTATCTATAAATAAAAATTATATTTCTAAAATAAATTGATGGATATATAATTTAATAATTTTAAATGTTATATCATAACCATGTTATGTAATTAATATTAATATTTTATATACATTGGATAATGATGTGGGATGTGAAATTAAAAAAAGTGGATTTAATTTTATGATTGAAGGGATGCATGTATCCAGATCAAATGATAAAAATCAAATTTATTCTAATATAACATATTTTGGCATCATTGAAATATATATAATGTGTATTATTTATAATTTCATTACATGAGTTTAACTTTTAAATTTTTTGAGAGTATGGGTCTAATGAATGTGGTTAAATTGGGATATTGTGGTGACTTTTTGTGTGTATTTTTAAAAGATGTTCCTTTCAAAAATGCATCATAAGTAGTGAAAGTATTTTATATAATTGACCCAATTAAAAATAATTTGTTAATAATAATATTGGGGGAATAAAAAAATAAAGGTCTAGATGAAAATTTAAATAAGTATAACCCTTTCATTAAGAGATCACAATAATTTCATAGTGGTCCCAATGTACCCATAGACTCATATGTTATTGTGGACCACAAATATATGATTTGGATACTCCATAGAGGAAATTAAATTGAAATAGAAATAAATAAAAAGGTTTCTTTGATAAGGTTAATGTGTTTTATTAATATACTATTATTTTACATATAATATAATGTATTCTCAACTATGATCATATAATAAATATTAAATTTTTTACTGCTCATGATGATAATGAAATCTACACTTGATGATGTTACCGGTACGGAGGAAGAATAGGATGTTAACGCTGAATCTTTGTCATTATTAGTGATTCATTAATATGTTTATTGAAAAGAAGATCAATATAGAGACAATATGATAAAAAATTAGCAATCTGTTGATAAAAGGTATAAAACTCAAGGATTGATGGAATAAATAGGGTAAACATGATAACCCCAACATGTCAACATTTTTTAGTAATGTCAGGTCATAAAGATAATGTATGGGGCCATTGATATAGATACATTTCATCATGTACCAAATGTATTAAGGTAAACTGTTTTGGTTGATATTAAGTTAATATTATGACATAACTTCTCTATTTTGTAGAATAATTATACAATTTTACTATGATTTACACTTCTATTTCCACATTGTGGTTTTATTGATTTAGATGAAATTCATATGTAATGTTTCTTATGTTCTATTGGAATACAACATTGTGGATTCTAGATAAATCATTCAATGCATCATTTTCTGGATTTTATGGGAAACATGAAACCACACCACCAGTTATGTATAAACACATTATAAAATTGGAAGATATAAATAATTCATTTTTTCCATGATGTGAAATCATTTCTCGTAGAACATTATTGATAATATTTTAATTGAAATTAATTTATAAAATATTTTGATTAAAAAAATTAAATTTAAAAATTTTAACAGATTGATGAAAATAATAATGTGTATAAAAAATGTATCCCTTTCAAAAATTAATGAAGGGGTAAATTCATCTTTAAATGAAAATAGTATGTATTAAAAATAAAAAATAAATGTTCATTATTATGTAAAATAAAATATTCACATTCTTTATAAGATGATTTTTGAATCAATATCTAAAGATTCTTCCATCATAAGTCATGTTCTATATTAGGAGGAATGTGTAAAAATTATGGGAAATATAGTAAATGAAAATAGAATGTATTATGCGAATAATGTGTACGAATTAAATTATTGAAATTAATCATTCTTTATAATATTAATATATAAAAATATTCAATTTTTTCATTTTTATATAGTTTAGACACAATAATTTTTAATTGATATTATTTTTGAAATAATACTTTTATTATCTTTAATGTAGCCTAAATAATATTGCTTCCTTAGAGTTTTTGTTTTGGGAGTTTCACCTCAAACATGTTTTAAGTAAGTAAAATTGTAGAGGGATACCTAGGTGATGATGAAATGAAAATAGGTCCATAAATATAATTTCAATAATATAATTGTCTGATATGTTTTGGTGGATCCATATGCGAAATGATATCAAAGAAAGCTAGTAGTGGAATTATGATAGGTATATGGAAAGAAAAACTAGCCACACTATCTTAGAGGCTAGAGGATCACCTTAACCACCTAACATAATTGATGAAATTTGTTATTACATTGATCATTCTCTTAATTCCATATGATATATCTTCTGATAGTGATATATTACCAAAATTCATTATGGTAATGTTTAATGTGATTTATATCTATCAACACATAGGCATCAGCTTATTACAAGGGGTATAACTTATAATATCAATGGAGACCTGAAATATAATAGTGAACTCCTATGAGTTCATATGAGAGTGGTGATTGATATTTCTCAGATCTAACTATTTATTTGACTATTCTTCATAGTGATATAATTGTTTTAATGGAAAACTAAATAATTGTAACTTTCATATCATAACAGTATAATCTTATAATGATAAATGAGGTATGTCCATAGTTGTTTGAAAATGAATAACCATTAATTTTTTATGAAATATAAATGAAATGATTATTCATATTACAACTAGTTAAAATGATTGGGAAACAAATGGTCAGTTTATGAAAATATATTGAAAGAACTGGAAAAAAGGACCTTTCTGATGTACATTATCCCAGTCAGTTCCACTTCATTATATAAAAATATTACATGTTTATAAAAACATAAAAATTATTTAAGAAAATGTTTCTTACATTCAATATGAAGATGATATTTTTGGAAATAAAATTATAGAAAAGACAGTTCTAAATAGTGTAGATGAAATTATCATGTTTGAATGGATGGGAGTATTAGTTGAGAATAAATATATAAGGTGTATTGCCATTATAAATATTTCCAAATAATTAGTTTTAATGTTTATTAAAATTAACAACTATTCATATTGTCTATATCATATTTATTAAAAACATATAACTTGATAACACAATGTTGTAACAATTATACTCATTAATCAATGTGTCATTTCTATAGAAAAAATTTCATTTTGAAATAGAATAAATTGAAATGATGAAATTTTATATCAGTGTTGTATTTTAGGATAGAATTACATATGATAGATATTTATTGGTTCATATAACAAAATTTTACAAGTCTATGTTTTAATAATATAAAATATTTTTTTGTTACTAATATTTATCTTATGAAGCAGTAGATGCTTACCATAATCAATTTGGACACCAGACATATTTATTTCATTGATCCAATGATTGAATTTCCATCAAACTGAAAAAATGAGGAATATACTAAATTTATAATTCTCTTAAATCTACACATTATAGATAAACATCAAACAGTAAGTTCCAATTTACGTATTAATGGGAATTTAGTTATAATATAGTGATAAATATTTTTATTCTAAATCATTTTATGAGAACAATGACTAAATGAAATAACCCTATTGATTACATCACATTGAAACAAATTGTGGATTATAATGTAATATTTTTCTATCAAAATATATTTCCAGACAATTTAAATATTTCTATCAATGGTAATTTAGTTTTAAAATATGAATATGAAAAAAAATTGGGATATTATTTTATGAAATTGATTAACGATATCATTTACTTCAGAAGACTATAATCACTATAAAGCTAATTTTTAAATGGAATTAAAATTTCATTTTAAATAACTATCAATAATTTTTTCATTTTCCTCTTTAATAATTGTATTTTTAATCATAAATTTTCTCAAAAGAAGATGTATATTTTTTCAAGAAGAGTGGGATGAGTATATGGTGTGAGATTATTTTAAAAAAAATCAAATTTATGTGATTAATTATTATGTTATTTATATTATGCATGTTATTACCATAGGGTTATATTTGAAATGATACGAATAGTATTGCAAGAATGTATATTATTATTGACATATTTTTGAAGGGTAATAATAATGGAGTGTCACACTATATGCGTTCTGACAAAGCTAATGACATGTTCGAATTTGTACATGATTATGTATGATTATGCATTGAGGATGAAACTGAGATAATGGAGACCATGAAAAGGGTCATTTATTTATACATATATCAGGAAAAAATGTATTCATAAAATTTATATATTTAATTTTATCATCAGTATTTATAGTATATTAAATTTAATTTAATTATCTGTTTTATCTGATACTTATTTTTTTCAGAAATCTTTTGATAATTCAATCATTACATTAAACTATTTTTCAATAATCCATAAAAGTATAAACATGTACCATTCTGGTGGAAGAGTAAATGACATGCTTTATTCTATTTGAATTTAATCCTAAGGTTGCATCTACAAAACTGATAATCGCACTAATTCTTATCAATAAATTTTTTATTGATACATTGTAGTTAAAATAAAATCTATAACATACAAAGATATTTTATATAGTTGAATTAATAATTTTTATTTCCAAGATATCGGTTATGGAAAATCTCATAAACAGTGGTAGAAACAACCACTTTTTAATCAGACACTTCCTAATATTATTCAATGTTTACGTGAAATGTATCATCAATTTTGTACAAAACAACAATGAAAAACTGAATACAGATCAAATAATTTTAGAATACTTCGAAACCATAAGACAATGATCCATATGTCACTTGTAATGTGTTGGAATCAAAAACACATTAATATGAAATACACTATTTATAATATGAGTGAAAGTGCCTTTTTTCAGTATCAAAATAACATATTATTTCTAGAAACATATGACCTACTCAAAACTAATCTAGAAAGTTCCAAATGTTTTGATAAATTACAAAAAATGATCAATAAGACATTTTTGAAATATAGTAATCATCCAAACCTCAGTATGATGCATAATGTGTTTTGTATGACTCAAATCTTATGTTTTTAATTTATAATTTTTATTTATGTTCAACGAAAACATGACATACTAAAAATATAGAAACCCAATTTGGATTGAATTTATTAATTATAAAATATTCCTTAAGTCATTGGTTAAATGTTAACATCTAACTCACCTCAGTATAATAAAAATGGAGTACCGCATGGTTCAATTATTTATTTTAATTTGGAATAAACATGACATATTCAAAACCATTCAAAAACATTCACACTATTTGAAATCATTAATATTATGATCCAAATATAATTTCTGATATGTATTAATCATCAACAACTAAATATAACACTTTATGTTTCTGGAATGATATGAAGTGTATTTTTTTAGTTAATATTTTATATTTTATTTCCAAAAACACATCAAATACTAAAAAATGAGATGGATTCCTCATATTGTTTTGATAAATTATTGAAATTATCCCTTAATCATTTTTGATGTGTATAAATTAACTGAACCTCAATTTAATACATGGTGTGTTTGGTATGTTTCGAATTGTGTTATTTGATTTTATGGTTGGATTTTTTGATCATAACAAAAATGAAAATCTCAAAAGCAATAAAAAATTTTCATTTTGTTTTGATACTTTATAACAATGATACAGAAGGCATTTTTTGATGTGTATAAGTCAACCTAACCCTAATATGATATATCGTCTGTATAGTATGAGATTCATTGCATTATTCATGTTCAAAATTTAATTTTTTTTAAAACATACTAAATACTCAAAACAAAGTAAACATATTACAATAATTTTCATACAAAAAAATATTAAACCACAACATCTTTTTTAAATGTATAAATTATTCACACCTCAATTATTTAAAATTTTGACTTGATTATTTTCCAACATCACATTGGAAATTAGTTATTCATTTGTGACGTGTAGGAGTACCCTTCAGACCAATATGATACATGAAATTGTCGATATGACATGAAGTGTATACATATAATAAAAAAATAATTTATGTTTAAAACGTGTATTAAATATACAAAAAATGATAAAACAAGTAGGGGTAATTTTAAATCATTATAAAAAACATTATTCAATTGTGATATTTAGGTATCAATAATTCATCAATCTAACCGGTGATGTGTCTGGTATTACCTAAAGTGTGTGTTCTCATCATAGAAGTGATATTTTAGTATAAAACATACTATATATAGCGAATCCCAAAATAATGATCTTGGGTTGTTTTAAAACATTAATTAAAAAATTCATAATTCAATTTTGAAATGTAGTAATTAACATCACATTATTATGGGAGATGATGTGATAGGTATAACAATATGTTCTTATTTTTAGTTTTAAATTTACAGTTTTGTTCAAATTATAATATAAATAAATCAACTATTAAAGAACATTACAATAATTTATATAAGCTATACAATGATATATACCAAATTTTTTATGGGTACCCATCAACTCCACCTCAAACTAAGAGTCATTGTTCTTAGTATGAAATGATGTATATGTTTTCTAAATTTAAATTTCAATTGAAAATATACATTTTGAACTTAATACTGAGAAAATGAATTCAAATAATTTGGATACAATTGGGTGTGATATATAAGTTAATTCAAACATGTTGGAATCCACTATATATCCATCTGACACACAATGTGGCCAGTATGACTCATATTTTGGGTTTTCTATTTAGAAGTTCCATTTTATTTAGAAAAAATGTCACATAAGAAATATATCAGATTATCTCAAATTGGGTTTAAACTATAGGAATCTAATTAATTGGTAATTTTTATAATAAAAAATCAACCACAAATTAATATGACATAGTATGTCGATGGTATGACTAATAAAATGTGTTTCCAACATAAAGGCTTCTTTTTAGTTTAACACGCATCACATAGTGAAATCCAAGAAAAAGAAATTGAAATTTCTGCAAACATTAGGATAATGATCTATAATTAATTTTTCTTGTGTAGGATGTAACTGTACATCATTCTAACAAACGATGTTCCATGAATTACAATAATTGAATTTTTTCTATATAGAAGTGTTATTTTAAATTGAAATTAGAGTGATGCTTCCCATAAAGAGAAATAATGAGATCAGACTGATTTTGAACATTTAGAAGATTAAACATAATTCATTTTAGATATATAGTGATCTATATATTTTTAATCATACACATGATGTAGTCTATATCATTTAAATTGAATTTTTTAATATAAAATTGTCATTTAGTTTAATAATAACAACATATATCAAAACCAAGGTGAAAGAGGTCATATTATTTTGAATCCTTGAATAAATGACCCATAATTAATTTCCTATAAAAATAAAATGCATTTTAATATTACCCACAATGTGGTTGTATTGACCCAAAAAGAATATTGTCAATTAAAAATTTTAATTTTAGTTGAAAATGAAAATCACACAAGCAAAATTGAGAGAAAAATGTTCATAAAAAATTGAACCATTATAAAAACATTACAAAATTCATTTGAGACATATATAAATCAACAACACATCAATCCAGCAAATGTTATGGTGAGTATTTTTTCAAGTGTGTGTTTTGAATATCAATTTTTTTTGTTTAATAAATTTTTCACATAGCCAAAACCAATAAGATGATCAAATATTGTTTTTAATAATTTTGAAAATTATGGATAAATTATTTTATTTATTTCGTTTTTTATAAAGTATTACTAAAATCAAAATGGGATTTTTTAATGGTAAAATATTTTTTAGGATATTGGTTTTCAAATATATCCTACTATAACAGTTTTGATTTTATATATGTTTTGAAATTTTTAGGTCTTATTATAAATATCACATCAATGAAAATATATTGTTTTTAAATATATAATTTAAATAATTGTGTCTTGTTATTTTTATTTTATTATAATATTCTAAATATATTTATTTTTTTAATATTTATATTCTAATTTGGATAACTGCTTTTAGGTTATTTAAATGTTCTTACAACCTTGCAGTAGTTGCATGATCTTTTTCTCCACTAATGAAAGTAATGATAATGGATTCAATTAGTAGTTTTTTTAATAGCACAGATAATGTTTTATCACTTTTAACATTTATTAGATTTCCAACTTAAACTTTTTACTAAGAAATCAATTTTTCAGTTCTACTTGTTTCTTAATTTTACTAGTTGTTATTCTAGCCTCCCAAACAATTTCCAGTGATTTTGAGAAGACAAGTGATGAATAGAATAAAATTTCCATATTGATCACCATCCCTATTAGATAATTTTATAAATTTTAAGGGTACATAGAAAAATAACTCATGTCTAAAAATTATATTCTTTAACCCTCTGAATTTTTTTTACCATATGTTTTGATTCTCCTTTGACTAATCCCAGTCAAGTATGGGTGAAAATTAGTTCATTATAACTCGACTGAGAAAAAAATAGACTTGGAAGATAATATATTGATAATGTATTAGTATTAAAATTTCTATTGTAGAGCCTCTATACTCCAATGTAGTATGAAGGCTCCCAACGTTATTGATAGATACTGTAAAAGGTGTAAATTTTTTGGGGGTTTGATCAAAAAATTAATATAAAAAGGAAGATAAAAGAGTGATCTAGTCACACAATCCTTAAAGAAAATATTAATTTTCCACATCCATGGGAATAAAAACCCATTTAAAATTTTGATTTCCTAGTGTTGTATCATGAGAAATAGACTTCAAAATGATTTTTGGTCTAAAACAATGATTGATAGTTTGGATATTTTGGATATTGTGATATTTTCAGGTTTCCAAGGGTGTCTACTAGTTTCCCAACAAGGGTTCCCTAGTGGCCTATTTCATATATGGAAGGAAAATATAGAAATCAGGGATTATAGATTCTCTTCGATACACATTGATACCTTTAGTTATTAAATGATTTTCTTTCATGGGACTTCAAGGGTTTATATGTTTGGATGTCTCAAAATGATAAATTATAATAATTGTAGCATAACATGTCTTTATAAGAGATTCCATATGGGCCTCATTTATTCATTATAGTCATTAATAAAATAATTCACCAAATTTAAAATAATGGTGGTGCAAGAAGGTATTGTGATTAGATTTTAAAGATACCTATATGCAGTCAATACATTCAACAGTTTTGATCTGGAGTATTCTAGTTACCCATTTACCAATTTTTTTGGGATGATTGAATGTTCTCACATAGTGGAGAATTTGGATAGATTTTCTGTATCTATAAAATTTATCAACCACTTTAATATCATATAGGCTCCACATATTACATCCACTATGTCATATCACTAACCAATCCTTATTATATTTTTCTTAGGGTTAATGAATCCTTAATAAGAGTGGTCATTTATATGTGAATTTTTTTATACCACAGAGGTGTGTTTCAAAGGGGTTGAAAATTGTTTTTCATAGAGGGTTAGTTGATATCATAAATAAAATATTTCAGGTAGTTCCTAATATAATAATATACAGTGATAATAAATTTTCCCAACATGAAATGCAATATGATACCATTTAAAGGTGGATGAATGATCTCTAATCTCACCCCCATTCAAATGTACTTTTATTTGTAATTTATTCCCTTAATGTAGAGTTGTTTGTGACCTTCTGGATTAAAAAATTCCTATTGACCATCCATTAACACAATTCCCATGTTAAAGATGGTTATTCCAACCAACATTTTATCCACCAAAATGACTTTTTGAGATTCCATAAGAATGATTTATCCATTCATTCTCAAATGGATGGTAGAGTTTATTCATGTGATAATGGTAATCTTGTAGTTAATATGAATTTTTTACTAGATCATTATTTAGGAGGCAAATATACCATCCCTTTTAATATTGTGAAATTCAATCGACTAGTTATATAATATTCAATGAACCAAAATATTTATCATGTCATCATACATTATGATTCTCTATTACATCTCAATCCAATCTATTTCAAAGAATTTTCAGATCCTGATGGTTTTAAAATTATGATATTTTAATGTTTATGGTACATTATTTATCCATACATCTCTGGTCTTATGAATTCTCTACTATTATTGAAATCCTTATTATACTCATCAAGATGATAAAAAATCTACATTTGACTTAGGAAATAAGCTCAGGTGTGCGTGTAATGATATATAATTAATACTCTATAATGATTTTGTTACATGTGTCCACATTTCTATTCCTCTTATGAATTATAAGAATCACATTCAACTTTTCCAATCATACTAACATGAGATAATTCCATTAGAACTCATGATATTTTTCAATCCATGTAAATATGCTTTGTAACTAAAAGAGGAGTTATGGAAGTGAAACATGATACGATATAAGATTCTGATCGAATTGAATGTAGTTTCATTATTTTTAGTATAAATGAGACAAGAATTAATTATTAATGTATTGAGGTTTTCATTATTTATGATACATGAGTTTCCTTTGTGATTTATATTAATAACGACTTTACTCATTATTTTAAATCCTCAAAGGGCCTCCATCCAGGAGTTCCTATCTCTCATTTACATTTTATTTTATTTGATGTTATTTTCCCCAATATGTTTTAGTTGTATATAATGATACCATATTCTATGTTGTTGTGGGTTACCTACATTGGGAACCTATTTCTTTTTTCTTCTTGTAATATGATAATTTACTCTTCTTGTGGGCTATATTGGATGAAATGTTCCCCATTTTACACCATATTTTTATGTTTAAAACAAATTCATTGTAGTCATTCGATTCCACTAAACCTGAATAAATAATATTGGGAGTTATATTGAGTATGTAAGAAGACTTTCATAATTATTTTTCATTTCTATTCATTTATATTTCTCACAAAGGTCCCTGAATTCGATGAATCCTTTATCATTTTAAAAAGGTGGAGTTTTTAGGTATTCAATATAGGGGGGACAAAAGATGGATGGGTAGACCATTATAAGGGATTATAAAGTGGGAAAAGAAGTCATCATCAATGATATTTATGTAACTGAGGGATTTCTTGCCCACACTCATTTCTACATAATTCAAACCTCCTTTCAAATTATATTCATCCACTTGGATTATGAAATATTAGAAAATATTTTGTCCATAATGATGGGTGTTCAGCCACACTGAACCATTTTTGGAGGGAATAACATATAACATTGGTTATCAATTATATATTTAAGATGTATTAATACACAGTTTTTTATATACAAAAAAATGATTCAGTTTCCACTATATTAACAAACAATTCTAATCAAATATTACCATTCGAATCATATGTAAATATTTGATGGTCATCATCGATGGAGGGATTTTTATGTATCCAATGTTCTCTATCTATGGAAACATTTTGTAACCATGTTAGAGACACATGTTTAATTTATTTTCAAGATTCTATTATTATGTCATGAACTGGGCCGCTGATGAATTTAATGTCATCTCTAAAGAGGGAACTCATGTTTCTGTTGAGATCAGGCCCATGAGATTGGATTCCTACATTTTATTATGTAATTAATCATCAACCATGTAGTTCACTACCACTTGATGAGACATGTCATTACTTTAAGGCTATGTGAAAATGAATAAATCTCCCAGTTTAATGTCATTATATAATGACATCTTGGGGAAAGGATCCTTGTAAATAATGTTCTGGGGATGACGGAGAAGAATACCCAAAAATATGGAAGGGATGGTTCATCCTAGGTGGGATGTGACCATATAAGAAATATGACCAATATATGATTTGGGAGACTTTATTGGGTTGTCTTTTGTCCTTAGTTTGGATTCTTATATATCACTTTTGAACCGTTATCAAAGACCACTTAGTTATGAAGGTTGAGGGTAACACATTTTGAGGAGGGCTGATCAAAATTTTCCAGTATTGAATATTTAAAATTGATAGGATAGAGATATGACAATGGGGATTAATCCGAATAGTAGGGCCATAATGGAAGGATATATGACAATCATAAATTGAAATCTCCTCCCATGATAAGTATTCGATCATGTATATGTCAAGCCCATTTCTAACCTATAATCCCAATGAGTCATGCTCGATGTGAGAAACAAGAGCTTGTGGAAGTTCTTGAAAACTGCACAATATCTTTTATAAAATAGGTGATAGGATAAAGGATATTATATAGAGAATGATAATTGATGTTCCAATATCCTATATTTCATTTATAAATTGGTTCAGGACATATTACCCTATGTGGATACATTCGGAAAGGAAGACTAGGGGACAAATCTATAATGGATTACCTATATGTGATTTCAATGAAGATGAGTAAAGGATTTAGCATTATTCATCATAAATTTTAATTCTATGTGTCCCCCTTACCGTCTATAATGGGGAGTTCCCTATAACTTCCACCAAGACGAGGGTCCTCATTACCAAAGGTATGCACCAGAATGGTCTTCCTGAGGATGTTACTATTTAAGTAGGAAATGTGTGGGAAATGTTTTATAGAGGGAATGGACAATAAAGGTGTTTAAATTCTAATGTGTACATTTCACTAATTAGGTGTGAGTAGAGGAATTTGTGGATGATAATCTTCATAGCTTCATGATGAGGCCAATATGGGGCCTAGAACATCAATGTAAATGTTGATATAGATGATTTTTTCAATAGTTCATTTAGGTTTTGTCGAAAGACAAAACTCTATGGGGGAAGGGTACCAAGACTGAAGGACTCTATTCCACTTGATGATTCCTATGTTGGATGTTGGTCCAAAAAGAATCCACCAGCATATAGTTCATTAAAATTTGTTACGAAATGTTGTTTTATATGTGGAATACTATCTATGAAATATTTTTTAGTGGATAAATACATATTTTGTCTTGTATAATATGATACATGGTAGATGATTTCTTTCTCCAATCACATTGATAGACTATTTCTCTCTATTCATGTCTCTTTTTCAACATGTTACCATTAATTGTTTTATATTTCCCTCTGTCCATGTGTGGGGATTTAATAATATTTGGATGTAACCATCATCATAGGTTGAAGAGAAATAATAAAAACTGTGAATGTGTAGGATTTTTTTAAATGAAATGAACATAATTCCTCACCCTGATATTTAAATTTTATTTTACGGTGGCCTTGAAGTTGATCATTACCCCACAAATGATTTTCTATTTTCATGGGAATGAAATTAAATCCTCTAATAGAAAAGTAATTTTCATTTGTTGGGGGTACATCTTGAAGGAATCCCTTTGAAAAAAAAATAATTTGCAGGTACATAGTTGTCCCACCCCACCCAAGAAAAAAAATGTTTTTTGTTGAGGTTCTATATGAAGTATTAATTGTCGGCCCATATGAGACTGTTGGCCACCGTCACAAGTAGTAATGGTTTAAATATTCAAAAATCATTTCAAATCATATTTATCATGTCTAAAATTAATAATAATTTTTATTAAGCATTCAATATGTTTAATTATGATTTTCTATGATCCAATTTAATTTTATAAAATTCTCATAATATTTTTGTTTTAAGATGGTCAAAACCAAAAATATTTCTTATCTATGATTGACTAAAACTGACAAAAAATATGAGACAAATAGTTCAAAAAACTCACTGAGAGTTAAAATGACACACTAGAAAGATTTTCTTTCTCACCGACATAAGGACATTTTGATGCTAGGACGTACTGATCAAATGACCAACTGATGCATGCATCAACCAATTCATAGTGCTACTGACGTAAGGACTCACTATTGAATTGATAGAGCAATAGAAGGACACACTAATAGAAAGAGATGATGATACCAATAGAAGGAATTACAGATGCAATGGATCACCGGTTCATGAAAAGGCCAGTGGAATGATACATTGTTGGAATGAGTGACCGATAGACGGAGATACTGATATAGGACTCGCCTATAGAATATTTAATATTCCTTCCATTTACTACAATTTCTCACAGTTATATTTTTAGTGTTTTAATGCAACTGATTAATTTTATTCTTTTATAGAAATCTTAAATCAGGACGTCATAAATACGAGGTGCAATACCTACCATAAACATACACATTTTTATCCTACAATTGTATAAAAGAAGAAGACTCGAGATGAAAAGGATGGACACATAAGATTCACATTAAATAAATAAAAAAGAATATACGAGTAGACACAATAGCAGACCAACACAAGAAACAAATAGAATGGAAGAAGACATGGGTAACTCTTCATTATTACATTCAATGATCAAGATAACTATTTTTCATCAATGTTCCAAAATCACTGTAGTATCTAGGTAATCCTAATTAGAAGAACATCTCATCTTCTTGGAAGAATGAACATGGTGATTCAAGATACTCTATTTTTGAGTCTTCTTCTATAATAGTAATATGGATTCTACTATCATACATCAAAGAGTCCAGAGCTGAACTATCGAACACACTGAGAAACCTTATCTAGTATCTATTGATATGTTGTGTACATTTTTATAACATTTTTGAGTAATGTCTTCGTCTATATGTAAAACACACATTATATCATGCCCCAAATTAGAGGTTACTCAATATCAACACAAAACTATAATTTTACACTTGTTTATCCCATGATCAAATTCAGAAGAGGTCAGGTGACTCATAGTTGTATTTTTTCCCTCGTAGTGCTATGGTAGAGGTCTTGTAACCTGGATAGTCCATATACTAATACGTAAACCCTGATCGATGGTCTGGATAAAAACTATTATCTATAAATATTTTTTTATTGCATGTGATCACCATGTGGAGAAGACTATGTATCTTTTTGAGATTGAACCTCTTGTTTTATAATCGCTATGTTTTAAAATTTAGTTTTCACTATTTTTACCCATATTTTGAAAAACTAAATTTCCCATTGATGGTTATTCTTAGGTAGTATTTATAACAGTTTTGTCCTGTTTGATTAGTATCAAAAGTTGTTTCAATATAGAATAATATTATAATTAATAAATAATCAATTTATGATATTTTAGTTGATTAGTAATACTATTATAAATTTACTACATTGATTAACTGGCATAATATATTCTATATTGGGGGATTATATTAAATAAATTTTTTAATAAAATTTTTATATGAACTCAATTCCCACACCTCTTGAGTTTCCTACACCGACCAACATTTTTTATAAGAGGAAATTGTATTTAAATTATATTTTCAAATGTATTAGGGATTTATACAAATTATTATAATGGTTATTTTGTTGTGTTTTAATTATCTCAAAATTTATGTGTCTTATAAATCATTATCTCTTTAAAACTATTTTCTTTAGTATGAATAATAGACTGATAGGTGATGCAACAAACCGAACTCCATACATTAATGAAACAAACTATTCCCAGTTGATTCTTTAGATGAAAATGAATTTATAATGTATGGTATTTGACATTTGAGCAGATAAAGATGATAAAAATGAAATTCCAATGAATGATAAGAATAATTGGAGTGATGCAACAATTAACTCTTATAATAAAAATTTCATAGCTATGAATGCTATGTTTTGTGCAGTAGGAGATAAAGAATTTAATATAACATCTTCATGTATATATAAAAATAAAATTTGGGAATCTTTAGATAACTCACATGAAGGAAAATTTAATGTTAATGAAATGATACTGAACAATTAAACTATTATGTATGATAATTTTAAGATGAATCCAAATGTTCATATTTATGACCTGTATCATAGGTTTAATGAAATTTTTAACACCTTGATCACTCATGAAATTGATGTTATATCTAAATAGAAAATCATGATAATACTCACATTCTTACCAGATAGATGGAGATGGACTTCTATATCAATAAGAGAATCTGGAGACTTCAACCCATTGCTAGTAAAGTAGATTATAGGTACGTAGATGATGTATGATGAAGAACTAAAAATTAACAAATAAGAGGATGATGAACCTAAAAGAGAATCTATTTCTTTAAATTAAACTACATCCAAGCAGAATAAAAAATAACAAGATAAATCTAAAAGTCCATGCGATGAAAAATCATCAATATAAAATGATGTGGAGATGGATCAAATATCCATAATGATTATGAAATTTTATAGAATGTTGAAATTATTTATAAATCCCAATTACAAAAGAATTTATGGCAATAAGGGCCATTATAAAAAGGATTGGAAAAGAGGTGATACCTCAAATGTGAATATCTATTTTTAGTGAAAATGAATGGGACATGTTAAGGATGATTGTCTAGAGATAAAGTACTAGAATAAGTATAATAATAAAAATAGAATGTAAAAAAGGCCTTTGAGGAATCATGGAGTGCTACTGAGGAACTGTCAAGTTACTCAGAATCCACTATCGATGCAATAATAATAAGAAAAATATCTGCTTTATGACAAACACATCTAAGGTAACACTATACTATCCTAAACACAATGCTTACTATTCTGGATATGAAAGTGATTCTGAAAATATGATAAATAGTAAAATGACTAAATATTTCAAAATAATATAAGAATAATGCAATGAACCAAAATATAAATACAAATATTTAATGAAATATCATTCTTTTAAAGCAACTATTAAAAATTAATGTGCTATAGAAAAATACTAAAGAAATCAATTACACATTGAAAACAATGAGTAGAAGTGGTCAAATGAGCAATTGGAAAAATATATAGAATGTCTTACAAATGATAATGATATCGTAGTTAAAATGTATGGTAAAAATATCCACTAAATATACTACATGAATAGGTTATCAACCAAGAAAGAGTAATATTTCTAAAACACATTTTGTTTAAAAATATAGAAAATCTAGTTTTGTGCCCAGTTCTAGATAATTTTCTATTTTTTATTGCTTTTAATCATCTTATACTATTGTTATTAGACCCAAACAAATCAGGGTACCAATAGTGATTATTATCAGCTCATTATTATATAAATTTTGATTTAATAACTCATTTAGAAGATTATGGTATGTGGATAATGGATGTTAAAGTTACATGGCATTAGATTTCTCAGTATTCAAGAATATGATAAATATTAATCATTTGAATGTCACATTGGGTGATAGTAAAAAAAGAAAAATCATTGTCCTTGACCCGAAAAAACTGTAACATAGTTTTCATTTATATTTTAATTTTTATAGATGGATTAAAATAATAGCTACATATTATCTCTCAGTTATGTGATGATTGTATTAATTTAGTATTTGTGATTTATTTTTATAATGTTTTTAATTATAAAAATGAGTTAATATATTCTAAATTTAGAAATTAAAGAGTTTATGCTATTAACTGATATCCATTGATTTCAAAAAATGATTAATGTTTGAATTAATTTCATAACGAGTAATGGATATGACCTAAAATATATTTGGGAACCACACTGTACCCTCACATAGATATCTTACTTAAAATTGCTTTGTCAATGATCTACCCAAACTTGGGTTTCAAAATGACAAGGTCTGTAATCCTAATAAAAAAGGGTAAATGAAATAAAATCAATTTCAATCCAAAGAACGAAGATTCAATTTCTCAACCTCTTGAGTTGGTTCAGATGGACTTGTTTGGAAAATTAAGTGTTTCATGTCTATGAGTGATGAAATATTTATATTTTCTTGTATATTACTACTCTATATATACTTGGACCATCTTAATATATCAAAAATGTCACGCTTTCTTTTATTTCATATTGTTTTATTGGACTGTAGAAAAAATAGTGTCATAGTAGAATTAAAACACTATGAAGTGGCCATTGATGTGAGTATTAGAACAAAGTGTGTGAATCTATTTTATCACAAAATTCCAATAGAAATAACTTCTCTACTACTAGGAAACAATAGAAAATGTAGTTCTAGAATGAAGAAATAGAAACCTGTATGAAATTACAAGAACCGTGCTTAGTGAGTATGTCCTACTTAAATAATTTTGGGAAGAAGCTATAAATACAACCTGATGCATAATCACTGGTGTCTTAAAAAATACTATCCTTAAGAGAAATTATTTTGAGTTATGAAACAATAGAAAACCCAAGGTTAACTACATCAATTTTTTTGGATGCCAAGTCTATATTCTTTACAGTAAGTATAATCTGAAAAACAAAATTTCCAAGAGTGATAAAAGAATTTTCCAAAGCAATTGAATTTCTAATAAATCCTATAGAGTTTTCAGTAAAATAACTACATGTGTGGAATAATATGTACATGTCATGTTTGATGAGTTAGAACCAATTGAGTCAAAGACCCCTCTAGAAAATCATGAGGATGATATGTCAAATCTAGTCATCATTACTAAATTTTCTAACCATCCTATTAATGAATCAATTAAAAAATTCCGTTCTATAAATTCAGTAGACTCTAGTCACAATGAACATGAATCACTAGACGAATTAGAAGTGACAATCCCATATTTTTCTATACCTATTACAACTCTAAAGTATAATCCTTTAGAATTTATAGTTCGAAATTTAGATGTTGAAACATAGTATAAATAATCTCTCATAAATCTTGTTGAACATGTAGATTTCCTATCACATCGTCAATCTAAGAACATAAATGATGAAATCAATGATGAATTTTGGGGTTATTGATACGAAAAAAGAGTTATATCAGTTTGAATGATTGAAAATATAGAAACTGGTAGATATACCCAATGACACCTTTACTATAGGTACCAAATGGTTGTTTAGGAATAATGTATATGAAGATGGTAATATAGATTGAAACAAAGTTAGATTGGTTTCACAAGGTTATAGTCATGAATAAGCGATTGACAATGAGTAAACCACTAAACTAGTAACTAGACATCAACCCATTATAGTGTTACATTCCCGTATTACAGATCTATATTTTAGACATTATCAATTGGATTTCAAGAGTGAATTTATAAATGGTTATATAAATGAGGATGTTTTTGTTGAAAACCCCATGGTTTTACAAATCCCCACATTCCAAATCATATTTTCCAAATAAATAATGTTTTATATGGGCTACATCAATCTCCAAAAGCTTGGTATGACATTCTGAGAACATTTATAATTTCAAATGGTTTTAAAAATGGTCTTTATTATCCTACCCTATTTATAAAATTGATTTCCAATGATGATTTACAATTTAAAATTTATGTATATTCGATTATTTTTTATTCTTCTAAATATTTAACATGTATTTATATTTAAATTATTATGAAAATTGAATTTCAAATGAATTTTATGGGGAACTCAAATTCTTTCTTGGATTTCAAATATTTAAAAATAAAGAAATTATTGTTTTGAATCTACGAAAATATAGAAAGGATCTTTTAAAATGATTTGGAACTAAAATCAATAAGTGTAGTTACCCTACAATGACTACCACTTGTATGTTGGACATTGATGAAGATGATAAATATGTTGATCAATCCACTTATATAGAAATGATTGAGAGATTACTATACATAACTACTAGTATGTGAGATACTATTTTTAGTGTGTTCATGTGTGAACATTTTCATGAAAACCAAAAAGAATATCATCTAAATATTATCAAAATGATTTTTAAAAACCTAATATATAAAACCATGTTACAATTGTTATATCATAGAAGGCGGCCATATTATTTGGTGAGCTATTCAGATGCTGAAATTGGTGGAGATAGGTTAGGCATAAATAGAACCTCTAGAACATGTCACTTATTTGAGAATGAATATAGTTCCATGGTGTAGTAAGAATCAAAATTTTGTTGAATTCTCTACTATTTAAGCTGAATGCATAGATTTTAGTAGTTGTTGTAAACACATTGTGTTGGCCAAACACACATTAATATATTATATATAACAATTCATACATGTCCATATAAATTTTGTTTACATACGTTATTTAAATATTTAAAATAATCTATGTCACATTCTATAATAAACACAATGATGTAATGCATCACATTTTGTGAGACCGTTATAAAAAATGTGATGTAACGTTAGAGTCCATTAGCACTAAACATCATCTTGATAACATTTTTACTAAGTCATTGAACACTGAAAGAATGAACTACATCATATATGAGTTAGAAATTATAAATCTATTGAAAATTATGTTGTCATTACTTTGATAATTTTAAGTCATCTTGTCATACAAACACTAACAGTATAAAGAGTCCTATGTCATGCGGACATAGTTCTCATGCTAACACTGACACTATGTCATGCTGACACAGTTGTCATGATGACACTTACTCTATGTCATGACGACACAATTTTGATGTTGAAACTGATTCTATGTCATGCCAACATAGTTTTCATGCCAATATTGATGCTTTTTCATGCCAAAACTAATACCTTGTCATGATGACAACATTAATGTTATGACGAAAATGTAATACCAAAAATGATTAATCATTCAATCTATCTATTTTCTTTTTTTATCAAAATGAAGTTGTTTCATTTAGTTGTGAGTACTCAAATCATGATTTCATGATTTTGTGAGCTGATAAGACCTAAATTATATAAATTCTATTTGATCAACTCTACTCCTTTATGCTTACAATAACTCATTTGTTTCTCTCTTTACCCATGAGAATTCACCTTCATACCTTCAAAATATACTATTAGAATGGAGCGTGTGAAGAGATCTCTTGAAGGTGAATTAGGCAACGAATCTCATGCAGCTAAGAAATAGAAAGCAGAATCAGGAAAATCTTCTGGAACAATGAATCATACATTGGTGAACCATGTAGTGACTCCAATGAAGGAGGATCTTATTGAATGGATTTTGTAAATAATGTCTATGTTTATTAGTGTGTTATAGGATCAAGGATGTCTTGAGTGGTTCATTGATAATGAAATACCTATATACCTATTGTTATTTCAAGAGTTTTATATGAATGTAGAGTTTCTACTATAAGGTACAGATTAATGGAGGATTAAGTTTGTAGTGAGAGGAGAGAGAATATATTTTTTTCATCTAGATAATGTGATGAATGTCTTATTGTACCCCACAAGAGTGTGTTTGATGATTATCATGGTAGTTCTCCACCCGAACATGACTTTATCTTCATTGAGATATCTCTGTAAGATTTTACTAACAATGATAGGTACAAGAGACCTGTTTCTAAATTGTTAGATGGGGATTGTTGAATTTTTTTTCATGTTTATATATCATCATATCACTCTAAGGAAATGGGGATTTTCATATCTAAAGTACCATGATGTTTATTTAATTTATCTGCTGAGAAAAGTGATTAAAGTAAATCTATGTAGATATCAGTCTTTGCACAAAACAAAAATAATTATGCCTTCTAGAAAAAACAAATAACTATTTTGTCAAAGTTTACTCTCATCCATGTTAGAAGAGAATGGATGTGTAATTGATAGAGGTTATGTTATTTATATGTGCAATGGGATTATCTAAATCCAATAGATGGGCAAATGGATGAAGATCAATTGGAACCCATTGAATAATGAATGGGTTGGGGATGAAGAAAGGATTTATGATATGTTCAATCTAGTGGCCCATCCAATTAGGAAATAGAATATGGTTGATCCTGGTCTAGGACCTGATGAGGAAGATGTTTACTATTTAAATTTAGATGAAGATCTGACCATAGAAGTTAGAGATCAAGGGTCACCTATCGATGATATGAGAGATCCTGACACCACTGAAGCTCAAAAAAGTTCTTATTTTGGACCTGCAAGTCCAACACTTTCTATACCCATTGATTAACCCACTCCTAGTTAAAATGGAGATGAGGAGATAGATGTGTCATGCATTGTGTCATGTATTAGTAGATCCAGTGGCTCATAAGAAGGAGAATAAAGTAAAGAAGATGTATGTGGCAGGGGAAGTGATAGTGGTTTTGAAGAGGTATAATGTGAAGAAAATTCTGATAGAAATTGAAGTGAATAACATTCCTTTGTACATGATGATGAGTAAGGTAGTGGTAGAGATAGTGAGAGTGATGGTGAAAATAATGATGATTATCAATGTGGATATGTTGGGATGGTTGAGGCTTTGGGTCAGAATATTGGTGTTGAACCCTGTATAAATTTTTTAAATAAAGATATAATGCTTATGTTCTTGATTATGTGAATGAATAGGTATCCCTTGCACCTCCGTTAGTGTATGAATGAAGGATACGTCACACTGAATAGAAACTAGTGAGTAGAGCATCATTTGGGGGATCTTCATGATAAAAGAGCTCAATATGAGAGGGAACCTCATGAATGGAGTGATCTAGCAGAGGGGGAACATCATGATGGAAGAGTGAAACGTTACACTCTCACTACTTTGGATGATGATGTTATATATAAATGGGAATTTCATCCTTGACATGTGGTACCTTGGAAGGATTATTAATACCTAAATGATGAGGTGTTTGTACCTCTTTCCAATGAATTAGTGGTTGAGACCCTTCGTAGTGATTAAATCACTAAAGCGAAATTTGAAAGGGTTAAGCATGAAATTTGTTTATGTGTGAGTGTACCAGTTCAATATCAGATAGTATATGAGATTCATAATTATATAAAGGAAATATATCTATTTTTTAATGAATTAATCTCACTCAATTCTTCCATAATATAGATGAAGTTGTCTATGAATGATGGCCATGTTCCAGTTCAGGCAGTTTGTGTGAGTGAGCTTAATGTAGTCAATTTTTTCTAAAAGGATATAACTAAAATCCAAAACAAACTCAAGAAAAATAGATGAAACAATTGTTTCAAACACAATCAAACTGAGAAAGAAATTAATGGGTTGTCTCTATATTAAAAAATTTGACATTATTTTATAATGTTTGTTTGGAAAATTTTCTTAAATATTTTAAAACCCACATATATGTTAAATATGTTCCTTCTACCTATGGTAATTCATCTCATATATTATACAATGAGGTTGTTAGAAATCTTTTTAAGGAAGATAGTAAAGCATCATTTTATGCATATGGATCAGAAACCTTGTTACAATTGAGAAGAATAGTGACCATGTTCATGATATAGTCAGACTCTATTCCAAGAGTGCTGAGACTGATAATGAACATATTACAATGATAATGGATTACTATTTATAAAATATTATTACTAAGCATCACCTAACCAACCTTTTATGTATTTGATAGAGAACATGACATTTACTCCCATGAAAAGATCCTTAAAATAATAAATACACCAAATTAATGAGAAATTTATAATGATAGAAGGAATCACCAACACAACTAGTCACTAACGCAATGAGTCACTGATTCAATGAGTCACCAACATATGGAATGATTGACAGAATGAAACACCGATGGAATAAGTAACTAATAGAAAGATATACCATTAGAGGACTCATTGATAGAAAATTTTGATTTCCCTTTATATAATATTATTTATAACGTTTAGATATTGAGTTTTTTTACTAGGATTGATTAATTTAATGCTTTTTGAAGGCATATTAAATGAAGATGTCAAATATATGAGGTTTAGTACCTACCTAAAACAAGCACATTGTAGGGATGAATGTGTATATAAGAAAAGGACTCCCGATGAAATAGAAACACCCATAAGAATCCCATGAAATTGATACAATAGAAGATATAAGTAGAAATAGTAGAAGATCCACAAAATCAATATACAGAAAGGAATACCATATGAGGAAATCTTTATTAATAATTTTTGTGATCTAGAGAACATATGTTCAACAATGTTCCAAAATCTCTGTAGAATCCAACTAAACATACGGAGAAGAACGTCTCATCTTCATAGAAGACAGAACACAATGCTTCACAAAACACTATTTTATTGTCTTCTTCTAAAATAGAAATACATATTCAACTCTAATACATCAAGAAGTCAAGAGATAATATTCATAACATAGAGATACTTATGAATATTATCTAATATCTATTGTTCTGTTGTGTACATATTTATTACCTTTTCATGTAGTTTTTTCATCTATTTGTAAAAGACACATTGTCTCCTACACTGAACTGGAGGATACTAGATATCACCAGACAACAACCTTTTTACATTTTCCTAACCAAGGATGAACATTGAAAGATATCATGTGTAACCATGATTTATATTGTTCCCATGTAGAACCGTTGTAGTTGTATTTTGACCTGGGTAGTCTATGTACTATTTTGTAAACCCAGGTCTAGGGTCTAGATCAAGACATTTATCTATGTCGATTTCATGGAGGTAGGTGACCAACTAGTGGAGAGGACTATGTCTCAGCTTGATACTGAGCCTCTTGTTTTTTATCCGCTGTGTTTTAAAATATAGTTTAATCTATTTCTTCCAATATTTTAGAAAAAAGATTTTCAATTTGATAATAAATATTAGATAGTAATTTTAAATGATGTTACCTATTAGATTAGGTTCAGATGTTATTTTAATATCTCATATTATTACATCTGAGAAATTAGTTGAACATTCATACTATTATAAATTCAATAATTTGATAAACTGACTTGTGAATTTTTATATTGGGGGATCTTTTAAATAAAAATTTTAATAGAATTTTTTATAGGAACTCAATTCACCCTAATCTTGAGTGACCTAATCTGACCAACTGTAATGTACAAATGAAATATTGAATCTATATACTGGGAAGATAATAGCATAGCGGGAGTACTTTTGTGGAATACATGGTTTCTTTTCTACTTTTCACCCTTACCCATTTTCAATATTTTTCAAAAGGGAATATTTATATTATTCTATAAATTACTAATTCATAAAAGCATTATCATCTCCCTTGTGAATTTTATCGCAAAAAAATTGTACATGAAAAATAGTGTCTAGTAGGCATTAAGATGAGTCAATTTCATGAAATAAAACAGTTCATCTAGACTCATTGTGGGTTTTATGTGGACATATATAAGGTCTCAAAACTATAAATGGAGATTTTATTGAGTCATTTTTCACATAGTGAATTATGTTCTATATGGTTTAGTCTATGATTCCTGGATAGAATACATACATGCATATTAATTTCCCTTTGCGAATAGCCTTTCCTGCACATTTAATTCATTTATAGATAGTTATTACCATTTATTGAACAATATAATCTGGGAACTAGTATATTAGGGAATATATATATTTTAATATGGAGTTTACTTGTTCATGTACTGAAATTGAAAACACTACATACTAAAATTCAGTTGACATGGTATTCACATAACACACACATCATGATTTTTAACTATGATGACTTCAATATCATTGTTCCAATTTTTCTATGATAAAATGAATCATCATAAAAATAATTTACCTAGTTTGTTGAATGATTTGATGATCATGGATGAGTGAAGAATTAATATCTGAAAAAATATTGAAACACACCAATGATATCTTATCAACCCTCTTGCTGGTATTATGAATAGTCTGATTTAGAAATAAATTATCGATTATCCATTCTCTCAAAAATTACACATATAAACAATGAGATTCCATATCATTCTCTAATTCCATCAGATAATAATAAATTTCCAATAGTGTTTTTATGTACCCGTATATTGTGTTTGTGTGAACATTTCTGTTATAGGAAGAATCAAACCTGATTTGAACTATGGAATGATATCAATTTTGAAAGGATCCTTAGGACTCTATGAAAAAAATAAAATGAAAATATATCCGCACATTCCATTATTATAGACTAGTTATTCATTTTTAACCTCTCACATAGTGATCACAAAGGATGGTTGTGCTTCTGTTGGGGTCTGTAGTTGGAGAGAGTTTTTTCTAATGAATGGTCATAAGAATTCTTTGTATTCTAAAATTACATAGACTCTCATTAATTTTGGGAGGTATTAATCTTATACAAAGTGGTTTTTATTACATAGTTCATATTGTATTTTCCAACTGGGATTTTCCTAGAATCAAACAACCATTACTGTTTGAGGAACAACACCATTCACCTGCCTCACAGAGAAAATGTAATCAATTTTTGGGAAATCTAATAATTAGGATTAATTGCTACACCTTATTGAATTTATTTTCATTTCCATCCCAAATATGAACCATCATAAAAAATATAAAACATTTATCCATTGGAGAGATGTTGACTCATCATTGTAGGGAAGACACAAGGTTATCACCGTAAAAACCAATACATTATTCCATTTACTTACTAGATAAATCCATTTATGGAAGATAGTGGGTGAAATATAATGGTTTGACACATCATGACTTATCTGACTGAATGTTATCATGGTGTTCCACAATCATATTGGGCCACTCTCTAGGCAGGCCAGTATACACCACATGGGGTTATAAGATCTAGCTAGATATATCTCCAGACATCGGACCGGAAGGATATCTGACCTTACTTTTGAGTAGATCGCTCAACCCATCTCATAATAGTTGTAATCATGTTTGGTTCTTCAAATTGATGATGGACGATACATTGGTGGAGGGAAAAACCATCAACATAGTAATTTTAACCCTCACACATATTTAAGAGTTATGGGGTCATGTATAAGAGGGAATACCCCAGCAACCCTTTAGAATAAAAATTCAATTTCAATATTTATAGGATGAGGAACACTTTTAATGTTATGAATATTAGTATACCATTGTGATTCCTCGTTCCTATTTTTCCCTATGCTGGTCAATATTTATGCTATTATTTTTACATCAATGGGTGTCGATAGTTCTAATGAGTTGTTAATGGATCTCACTAATTTTCTATTCACCCATTATCTAACACCTTATGGAGTTGTTATAGACAATGATGTAGTAACATTTGAAGAACCCTTCTCTATTATCTCGTTGAGAGATGGGATTCAAGTTGACTGGATATACGGGGTGACCATTTTTTATCCTTATACTACATAATAGTTTGAGAAAAAATTAATATCTATATCTTGTTAAATCCATAGCCCATATTAGGTTCAAGATGAAATCACACCCAGTAATAGTGCTCCATCTATGGTTGATGCTAATGCATAAGGCCTTCGATATATAAATTTCTCTACATTACATGGATGATCCAACACACTTTTCAGGGGGTAATACTAAAACGTTCATAGAATACATTACAGATGCAGTTTAGGGGAAAATTATATGATGGGGTTGTAAACTATTATATTACCTTTAATCCTTTCATTTTATGTTTTCATTATTATTTTGTGAGGAATAAAATCGTATTTTCAAAAACTCATAGATCTATGAGGAGTTTGTGAAATTAGGATTACCTAATTCTAAGGGCAATGAATAACCAATTTTGTTTTCATATTATTAACTACCCCACTAATATTTGGTCCCTCTCTAATGAGGGAAGGCTCTTTAATGATATACAACAACCTTACTGACTCAGTCAATGAAATAAAGTTGGAGGTAGTGGTTGGAGAAATTCCCTCAATTGTATCACAATTTATTGAAATCATTTCCTTATAGAATGAAATCCCAAATTATATACATATAGTTGTAGGTGAACATGTCATAGACCCTAGTGTTATCATCGAACATTAAGAGGTGGGGATTTGGTTTTAAGTGAAAAATTTACATGAACATCTTGAAAAATTCTTTATAAAACTTCAATGATAAGTGGACAAAATTTATCCACTATTCTATAACATTGAATTAAGAAGGTAAAATTTCAATTAATTCACTTCAATTTCATCTCATTCACCAATAATGTAAAGGATATTCTCTAATATGTTGATATTACTCTTCAATTTTTTTTATGAATGGATAAATTTTTAAAAATCATTTATCACGTCATTCCAAATATCTATTTTTTCTTAATAATAATAAAAGTGATGTATTTCATGATATAATTTCAATTTATTAGTTCATATTACATGAAATAATGAAAAATTGATAGTGATCATAAATGATTCTAACGTTAGATGACCTATAGAGGTAGGAGTCAATTTCTTCCAATGTCCAACATTGTGTGTTTTTAAAATGCGGATTGTTACATATCTTTTAATTGGTAGTTTTAGAGTATTTCATGAGGAAACAATGCAATATGTGTTTTGGTTGACCATATTTGACCAATATTTGTGAGATTAATAATCCCAATAAGGGATTTCTTCCTATGAATATGAACCTCTATAAATAGATCTGACCAGGGTGAAGGTACTGGGGATTTTATTCATAGTATGCCTCCATACATTAGATAAGAAGGTTAGAAATATTATATGCATGTCTAATTCATACATATGAAAAGTGATAAAAATTATTTTTTTTGTGGATGATTTTTGTGCCAAAGACTTCTAAATGGGTCTTGATCTCATGGATTTGAGGAAGATTCCACAAATATGTGGGCTTGGTTAGTTGTTTTGAGTCTCATAGGGTGGATATGAAATCAAATGTTATTTTGATGATGAGGGGGATATGATTATTATTTTTAAACACAAATTAAAAACATAGTTTTGTTAATAATGGTGACTCTCTAGGTCCTATAATTTTAACAGACTCATTCTCACCATGAGATATAATGGAAATCATGTGAAATAATTTATATCCACATGGGATTTATAGATCAGGAACATGTAGATGAATTTTCACCATAATTATATTTTAAAGAAGAACCATATTGAAGGAAATAAAATTAATGGTTGAGGATGACATCCATGACCATTGAATCATTGAATAACGATGGGTCCCCTATATATATTGAATTATATTACTTAGGAAGGGAGAATTCATATTTCAATTTTTATGGTATTGAAATAATAAGAGATTCTAAAGATATTACCGGGTATATTTTTAGGGATCAAGATCTAAGGAAGAAAATGGGACAAATGGAATTGACCATGTGTAATACAATTTAATTTCATGTTACATGGACATAAATGTTCAAATTTTTTTGATCATGTGATTAGGACCATTTAAAACAATTTAATGTCGTATAGATTGGTTGAGAGCCATATTATTTAATTTCATCCTGATAAAGACATTGGACACATTTTTTTCATATCATGTTATAGTGAAATATGAATATGGTATTTTATATTAAAAAGGATTTAACCAAAATATTAATGATTTTCCATTACATAGTGATATTACCATTAATATTTCACCACCATTATAACAAACAAATTGGTTTTTTATACTCTTAAAAAAGGGGATTCCATAATAAAATGTTGTACTGTATATGTATTGAAGGAATGAATTAGAACTATGTTTGAATAGAGTATTCTTGAAAAAACATTTGTGGTATTACAAAAATATAAAAGTTCTCTAATAGTGATGAATGTTCCTCTGGTCGAAAGAAATTATGAAGATACATATTAGGAGGAAAAAATTTATATTATGCATAATCCAAACAATGGATTCGTTTATAATATAGCATCCCATCACTGATGGATGAGGGAAGCTTATGTGGATTCCGACATTTGATTTTATGGGATTAAAGGGATAGATTAGTAATCTCATAAGGATGAATGTGCCTCTAGTCAGAGGGTATTATAAAGATACATAAAAAGAGGAAAAAAATTATATTATGCGTTGTCAAATAATGGTCTCCTCTATAATATAACATCCCCTAACCGATGGAAGGGGGAAGCTTATATTGATTTATATTTCTATAGACACAAAATTTGAATTGTCCAAGGAAGGTTCCTAAATATGTAATGATAATTTCATGTCAAAAACCCTAATGAATGGGGATAGTTTTTTTATATTGGTACAAATCATACACATGTAGAGGAACTATATTTTTTTACTATGGATGAGGTCAAGATATTGGATCATGGAATTTAAATATATCTAATTAATGTGAGATTAAACCTATAGATTTTTCTTTGAATTATTCCCCACATATATAGAATATGTTTTTGGGATGATATACTTAATTTAATACAGGTTCATGAGTGGGTAGAAAATCTATATTGGATCCTCAAATGAATAACTAGTTTATACATAGGATACTAGGGGTCTATTATTTTAATATTGCATCTTGAAAATGATGTGGGATTTCAGAATCAGTACGTATCTAGTAAAAATGAGAATCAAGACACCAATAGTTCATGGTTATAACTGTGGTTTGATACTAGAAAATTAAATAGTTGCCTTATAGGTTATGGTGTATGGAGATGGAAAATTTAACATCATCAACGAGATGTAATCCATAATGTTTAACATCAAATTGTATAGTCTTTTGTTGTGCCTTATAAATACATTCATTTTGGATCATGTTAACCATGATGAAAAATAGATGCCTTTTCCAAGAAGGGAACCCATCAAAATAAATACTATAGCCAGAAGCTATTTTCATTCTGTGTGAGAAATGGACAGAAAAAGGATTCTTTAACCACAAATATATGACTAAATGAAAGCACACATGCATTCGATCTGGTGTTGGATGGAACAAGTAGCAGGATTAGAGTATCAAATTGTGTCTCAATAGGTAAAGAATCAAGAATTACATTTTTATTATATATCATGATGGTTTACATAAAAAAATGATGAAGGTTACCCAATGTCACGAGAATGATTAGTTTTACAAGGATTCAAATGCCATGGATGTACTAACATGCTACGTATATGAGAATGGAAATTGTTAACAATGATCATGGTGGTTCTCATAATAAGAGAAGCGATATGGGACACATATTTAAGGAATGAACATGGATCATGTTCAATATGTTGCATAAAATATTTTGGGAAACATAGATAGAATATTACACTCTTTCATATGAATGTTCATCTTGTAGATTGACCTTTTGAGTGAGAATTATGAAGATCCAAACTGAGGAATATTATGCATTGTAAAAAAATGTGTTTTTAATAATATGAAATTATATTACTCATGTCAATGAAAATATTGTAAAAATACATATTTTCTATAGATAAGGAGTATAATGTATGTTACGAATTCATATATTCAAAGCAGAATAATATCAGACAACATTTGCAATAGGCCATGGAGTCCCTATGATAGATCATTATTTGCATGTAAGAGAGCGGATATATTGATTACATGATTATTAGGTCTAGTAAATAAGGTCTAGGAATAAAAATGTATCAAATTGAGATGAGAATCAGGCCACAAATAATTATATATTATAAGTGTGGTAAGAGACTCACACCATGTATTTTTATCCTTTCAATATTGGATAAAATATTATGCAATTGTATGATGTTCAATGAGGATTTGAACCATGCAGTTTCACATCATGTGGGAAGGAAAATTTCATATTATATAACATCACATGAATATAGAGTTATGATATACAGTATATATTCATACAACTCATAGTGGATTCCTTGTAGTATTAGGTGATACGATAAGGACACTGTGTTTTCACTTTTTAGTTTGTGTAGATAGGAGAAATGATACTATATAGTTTAGCATTGGGAATATAAGATATTTTCCTGATGTTTAACATCATTTGACAAATAAAATGGACATGAATTTATCACATGATGAATATATAATGAAATATTACATTTTATGGGGGCGTAGTCCAGTCCCCATCAATTGTGGATAATTTGTAATCACCATTGGGATATAATTTTTTTATTATTTATTTCCTCCCAATATTGGTTAACGATTTGGAGGTATCATCCCAAGTATCATTAGGGTCATTAATTCCAAACCAATTCTCCTCGAACATATGAATGGTGGTGAAAATTCTAATTGAATGATAATTATATCATGTTTCGAATATTTACAAAATATGTGTGGTATAGATCCATTTCTCATCATGTCTCACTAAATTTCTAACTCAAATATATTATTGTACATAATATGAGATACAACAATATATAACCATTCATTGTGGGGAAAATTAGACCTTAATGGTTCTAACACTTTCTATTATATAAACCAAATGAATATTGGTTTTCCTATGTAGTAGTCATTGTAGTGGATTGGTAGGCCCACAAAGTATGGAGTATATTGTAGAAAAAATTCTCTATTCTTATCCAACATTATTTATAATGTTTTTTGTAGTATTTTATTAAAATCAAATATATCTAATTTTGAAACTACCATATAGTGATATGCATTATTTGATTTGATATAATACTACTGATAAAAAATCTTCAATGTAAAAAAATAAAAGATAGTGTTTTTTCTATCAATATATTTTGAGGAACACCAAATCTAGTTATGATGTTTAACATAATGAAATTGATGATAATTTTGTTCCTAAATTACTTAAGAGGTGATGATTCATGCCCATTTTGAGATAATTCTCGTATTAATAAGGAGGTGTTTTAAAATCATAGACATAACTAGATGAAAAAAACCTACATAATCTATTAACCATATAGAATAATTCCTAGAGTGTTTAGTAATATGTTTCAACTCTAGGGGATAACAGATAAATATGGAATGTATTAAGAAAGAATGAATTTTTATTTATATATTGTGTCAAATCCTGTGTCATTGATGGATAGAAAAATCCAAGAACTCATATTTTTTGAGAATGGTTGGTTCTAAAATAATGATAACAATAAGAAAAAAACATGAACATCATCATGGGGGAAGTTGTATCTTCTATGTTAGTGATCCTGAGTGGATTTCCATCAAATCCTTTATTATGAAGATTTTTTGATGTTATGCGCTATCACAAAGGACGAAAATGATATCCCGTAATAAGATCTATTATTTTTTAACTATTATTAGGGGGAGGAACCACGGTTGTAGGTATTCTATGATTTGTTTCATCGATATTTTTGAGGTAATTTCTCTTTCAAGGGATGAATTGATATCTTTGATCTTATTTTCATAAAATTGAACCAAAGGAAATATTTTTATGTGATGGGTGATGATGATGACTATTTCATCAATATCCAAATCATACAAGACTAAATCACTATTTTTTAATGAATATAATTGTGCATTTTGTAAGTGTTATACATGAGTAATTATTGTATTTTAGGGGAATTATTCTATCATCCCTCAATCATAATTAAGATGTGGGTTCAACTCTTCCTGCATAATTGCATAATCAAAATTGATCTCCAAATATACGAACTCAAAATCACTGTTAATTCTCAATCGAGTAACCAGTATTTTCATAGATATATATAAACCTAAAATAATTTCATTGTAGATGACCACATTTTTTTATACATCTAATATTTGAAAGTAGTTTGGAAGAAATGACATTGTTGAATAAATGATAATGACTCCCAACAAAAATTTGTTGATGTTGGGTTATTTCAATCAATTTCATGTTGGGATACTAGATGAATGATTAATTTACATTTAAAAATCTATATTATATCTTAAATAGACAGTAGTCCATCATATTAATGTTTGGTACACATTAGTAATTCATCCAATGTGAGATGTTCTATCAGTAAATTTTCATAGGATAATCCATTAATTTCAATCTGTGATATAGACATGATGTGGAATTTTTCTATATCGACTACCCATCATTCCAAAAAATACAATCAAAATGGGATTATTTAGGGTATATTTGAGTGGGTAATTTCGAGATGTCTAATGGAATTCGTAGGTATGGAAGTAATTCATTAATTTACAAGTTGAATAAAATTATGAACATTTGTTCTTCTTGATATATAAAGAATAAATGTTAGGGTCATGAATAGTGTCACTAAGACAATAATGATTCTTTTTCTCTACAAATATCCTTTTTCTATTAATGGGTAGAATGAAATTATTGTTCCAAGGATGTCACATAGACGAAAAAGGGATTTCCATTGACCGGTGGCATCAAAACTGATTGTACCCAGAGATAATTCATGAAAATAAAATATTATTATGGGAATTAATTGGTGTACTGAAACCAAAAACCTCTCTTTATCAATATGGTGAACGGAAAACACTTTTGTGCAAGGTTTTCTATGAAACCTCTACTCATTATGAGGTATACCATTATTTTTCTTAGCTCATTGAGGTTCTAGGTGGTGACATACATATAATTTAGTTAATCTTTTTTAGGGTATACATTGTATTACAAAACATAATATAACCTATATGAAAATGTTTACTGAAGTAACACAAAAAAACCATTCACAAGATTCATCGTCCGACTATGGTGTTGATATTTTTCAATGATAATTTCAAAAATGGAAAGTTTGTTTGAAAATTTCAATTATTTAACCACCAAATATTTTACATAACATTAAAATGGTGTTTGATGTTGTCATTTATGGTGGTTTGATATGTAGTGACATCATTCACTAAACATAATTTCATGAACCAATTGTAGAATTCTCCCTGGGGGCCATAAAAGAGTTGAATTATTTATATTATGCGTGTATTCAGATATGATTGTACCTTAAATATACATATATGTAGGAGATGGATTTATTTCCACATGATTCCTCAATTAGAGGTTTTGTGAATAGAACAGGATTTTCATCATTTAGACAATGCTGGTTAAGGTCTCTAAAACTGATGTAAACCCAGATATTCCCATTAATATTCATAATGGTGACAATGATGGTGGTATATTTTAGTTATTGAACATCCTAAATTAAATCATATTTTATGATTTTTTTCAATTTTGAATGCATTTTGGTTATTCTGAGTCATATGTGTCCTTTTAACAACTTTCTTGTTACAATGGAAGTCCCCTAAAAATCCTATGTAATGGGTTGTGACATTATGATCATGTCTTGATATGTCGTTTTATTTCTAGGAAAACATTTACTAATGTATCATTTTAAAATATATATAAATATTTTATTCATCAAGAGGCATGGCTACATTTATCAATGTTGGTTGCAGATCCTCTACTACACCTAGAATATTCTGTCAGTGTTCACCTATAGTGGTTGATCTCCTTCTTTAAATGACGTAGGAGAATCATTGGGGTTGTTTCGTTATTATTACATTTCCAAATAATTTTCATCTATAACTGTATTAAAATGGGTGAGGGAATAACATTAATGATTAAGGTTAGGGGAAATATTAGTTTCCTTTGAGAACGCTTATGATGTAAATATCATGAATTCCGCTAGTTTATCATTTGTTATAAGGTCCTCCTAAACTATAAGGATATGTTTTGAGTGCATCCATTAGTGGTGTCTATACCAAAAGAGTAATAATTGACTTCATCACTTCCATATGGTTCACCTAACATGCATGATATCATGAAGACTAATAAAAAAATATATGAATATGATCTTATATCCTTGACATGACTTATGTAAAGCACATATTCATCAGCGATGTATTTTAATGGGTTAGATGGGGTCATTTTTACCCAATAAATAGTTGTAACTATAGTTGAAACATTATTTATGGGGGTTCCATTTCTCTTTTGAGGAAGTCTACATCAACATATTAATATTCACAAGACTCGGAAAAATAGTTAACACAATGTAATTACCCTATAATCTTATAGCTATTGAATTTAATTAATTATGTTTTGATAAAGGGAATTATACATGTTGATCCAACCAATTCCTTCCCAACATGATATTTAATTTTTTATCTTGTTGGATTACAGAGATCATAGAGTTGGTAACTAGATCTAAAAACTGAGATCTGAGCTTAATTCATATATAGGGTCATCATTGACTTTTATCATACCACTGAGTGTTAGAGAGGAAGTGGTAGATTAGAATCAATGTATCCAGATTGGACATTCATTTTTAATGGTATTGGGTAGAATCTTATTCCATTGTTAATTAAATTTTGATGGATTTCAATGTTTTCTAATAGTTAAGATATGTATAGGGGCCTTAGGTGTCAATTTATAAAATAATCTCAATATTCTTATATAAAATAGATAACAACCTGCAATTCTATAAGGTCTACATCTAGTTTATAAACCATGGAAAATGAAACTTCATCTTAAAAATATTCATCGAATAGAATAATGTCTACAAATATTTCACATAAATCCTTTTTAATATTTAGAGTCTCTAGAATCAATATCAATTTTGAAACTATGACCAATTTTTTGTAGATTTCATATTTTTTGGTCATGGTTCTACATTTACCTATGGGTAACTACAACCATGAAGGTATTTTTTTATGTGAAATGCTCGGTGATGATGAGTCAGGAGGATAAGTTGATGTATATAGTATTTTTTCTACTTCGTGATCAAACTATCTTGGGATGCCCACTTACTTATTATGGTATTGTTTTAGCTATTTATCAGTCAGTTATTAAAATTAAAAGTATTTGAGTGAATTTTTAAATTTATGGTTGAATATTACTACTCATTATGAGCAAGTAGAAAGGATTTCTCATGGTCTTCCATAACATGTATAGCTCTATCAATGAAGAAGGGGCATATTCGGCCATCCTCAGTGGAACCTACCTCTTTTTCCATGTCTCTTGTGGCCTATATTCACATCTAAATAATTGGTGAGGGGATATCTTCTTTTTAATAACAATATTTATTAGAAATGGGTTTTGGGAAATAAATGACATTAATATAAACAATGATCAATTCATTATCTAATGTGGACTCCATTTTTTTGTTATATTCTAATTGAATGATTTGGAAGGAGAGGACCCATTGTACAATTTTGCAAGGCAATGCATGTTTTCTCTGGGTTGAGGGCATGAAGTAAAAGATAGTTAGTGAGTACATCATCTTAGTAGAAGTTTCATCCCTTTTTGTTTCATTCGCATTATTCCATACATTCTACTTAATATATGATTTAAGATTGGATGATTTCATGGTTGAATAAGTCAGATGTGTAGTAGTAGAAGTTAATTGGAGAGAAATTGGTTTTTTAATTGTGTATTAGGATAGTCTATTTATAGGATAATTTTTTTAAAGTTATCTAGTAAATGATATTTTTATCACTTATTGAAATAATATCTTTTCATTAACCCTATTCTTCTAGATACGTAGTAGCAAAACAATATATTTGTGTTTGTGGTTTTCACAATTTCACCTACCCAGAATCAAACATCTTTTTTTAGGTTATCATTGAAAATTCGATAGTCCTTGATGGTGTTGTATAATATTTAATTAAATGGGGTTATTATTTGTGTGATCATCAAGGTGGTAGAAATCAGGTCTTTCGGGGTCTGAAAAAGTTTGCTGGTTGTTTCCTAATGCATTAAATGGTAGTTAGGAACCTATTCATCTAGGAACGAATAGATAATCTTTTTAAGAACATAATATTAATATAATTTCAACTCTCTCCTTTAATATCTATGATTTATTTTGTAATGTTTTCACATTTGAGGGGGTGTTTCACAATAACTTGATAGATTCAGAGTATGAGTTAGTGTGGGACTAATGTTTGATTGTAGAATGTATTTTCATCTGTTTTAGTCATACTTCCATGAAATATTGATACTAATTTGACTTTTGATTTTTTTCACATGATAGATTCTACCATAATTTTATCAACATCAATAATGTCATATAACCCACCCACGTATTTGAGGATATTGAGTGTTGTATGCAACTCATTAATGATATTTTATATGAAAGGGAAAAAATTATTTGGAAACTATAAAATCTGGGAGTAATATAGACAATTCATCTATGAAATTAAGTATAATACACTATGATTTTGTGTTTGTTTTCAGTTTTATGGGTCAAGGACTATTTTCTTCTATAGTATTGAGCATAAGTGATAATGAAATTTTATAAAAAAATCATCCAATCCTTTCATCAACACTACCGGAGAACTAGTGTACAATACAAAGTATATTACATATATTGTTTAAGAAAACACTAGTGTTTTTTGTATTACTATTTTTAAAACTTTCCCATTCTGGGCTACACCATGTTACATTATATCGCAGATGATAGTTTAAATCCACTCAATCATCAAATATTGGAATCATTGGATTTCAAAATTTTGGCGGAGGAATAGTTTCGTATTCCACTTCAGGGTATGTTTTTCTTTCAAGCTATACTAACTCACATTTACCCTCCATATCATCTAATTAGGATTATAGTGATTCAATAATGTCAAAAATACTTATGGGATTAGCAAATTTATCATGGGATGTAGCTGATTACACAACATGATATACTAAATGTGTTGGTCCTATCCACCCTACTATATAATCAGATCATTTTTAACATGACTAGCATTGGTCTATTTTTTTTGAAAATTGATTGAAATCTCAGTACATATATATAACTAATTCCAAATAGAGTAGTTTAAAAACTACTACATTGAGAGGAAATTCTAAATCTACATTTTCCGGTATGTGGAGCTCTTCTTTTCAAGACATATCAACTCTGGATAATATCATAGAGTGATTCTATGTTAAACCATTTTAAATTTCTCTATTAATAATCATACTAATCTTGTCATTCCTAGATTGTGATGGGTTCTATGCTCTTGGGTAATAGGTGGGATTATACAAGAGCCTTACCATTTTCATTGGGCGATTCTCATTGGGGAGGCAATAGAGCACTCATATGAATTCCGAAATTTTAGAAAATCATATGATTTCTCTTATAAACACTATATTTGGACATTTTAGTGTGGTCTATTTTTTTAATGGACATATCCTCCCATAGTTATCTAAAATTTTCATTATGTAAGGTATTATTATCAAAAGCAGTTTTAATGTCCTATACTGATGAAAACAACATCACAATAATTTCACCTCTCTCTTAATAAAAGATGAACTATTTGTTCTTGAGGTATCTACTGGATGTGGTGTGATTATTTGAAGTTTGTTGAGATATTGGAAGGTAATAATTGTTGGTGAGTATATGTAGATATAATTATTTCAATCATACATAACATAAAATCATTTTTAAGATGTTGGATGTAATGGGATCTTCTAGATGATTTTATCATATCTCTATAGATGAAACTGCATCAGAGACTGCGATGAACTGGGAATATATATTCTCAGGAAATATTCCCAATATATTAAATAATTAATTTTACTATGTTTGTGGAAATAATTCCCCCTTCCTTATGGGTTTAGTGTGCTCTTATTCAGAATTTACAACATTTTGGTCCTGATTTATCACACACCAGGGTTGTGTTAAAAATTCTTGCATCCTTGTGGGAAGGTTTATCTCTTGTACTGCCAGAAAAACTACTTTTCTAGATTCCCTTATAAATTTAATGTGATTTTATTTAACCTGGGATATAGACAATATATTATTTGTTTCAAATCCATCAAATTTTCAAGATATTTGTGTTATCTGATGATTACTTTCCATTAAGATGAACACATTTTAAATATTCCCATATTCTTAATTCAAGAGTGTTGTGGTCGATTTCTATTTTATTTACCGACATATTTGAGAGTTTTCAAATGCCAGTTATTTTATACCATATCATATATTATAAAAAATTTTCATTTCACGATGTCTTCCTAAGTCAACAAAATTTAAGGATCTCACAATTAGTTGGGTAATCAGATCAATCAAAGAATTAAAATTCAATGCCTTAAATTTTTTCACATCCTATGATAATAACAACTAATGGGTAAATTATTATTATCTAACCTATTACTTTTATATAATCAAAACCCTCACATTAAAGGTTTCATTATTATATTCCAAACATTAAGTGTTTGATAATAAAAGGGTACTCAATTAGATTTAGAAGTTAATCCACTACATTAGATTATTTTTATGTGGGATTCCTTCTATATTTAAAATGTTTTTATTTAGGAAATGAAGTCAATCCAATATATTTTTCTGAATTTGGTGCACACAATCTGCTATAATTTCCTCAAGTATTTATGAATTGGGGAGTGTATAATGGATATAGATTCACTGTAATGTTCTCCTAATAGAATTATCTCCACAAGATCAATATGTATTCTTCATCATTGGTAATAGTTTCATGTACCAAATTCAACTTAAGAGGATGACTAAAATTTTCTTCATCATAATTTATTGGGCTATTCGGGAGTTTATCTATCATGAAAGTGGTTAGGGGATCCATTGGATGATTGGACAATAACCACTTACTTGGGAAGTCATTGGTTTAGGAACGAATATCGCATTCTAATGATGTGGCATCGTGCATGACTAACCCCATTTTACCAAGCACCTCACAATAGGTGGGAAATAAAAGAGTTTATTTTTGTAGGTGTGGACCATCAATATTAAATGAAATATCATTTCATGATGGACCTTCATATTTAATTCCATGACGGGGAGGAATACCATTATGTCTTAATATCCAACATCAATGAGAAAGCCTATTGTGTATCGTCTTCGGGGGAACATCATAGAAGATGGTTGCAAGGGGAGGACCTTCTTACTATTAGAGCGTCTGGACATGAAGAGTGTTTACAATTTACTCATAATTAAATTGGATGTCGTGATTAGTCATATTCTAGACATGGAGTTTTTATTCATGGTATGATGTCAAGGGAGGACCTCTAGAATTTTCGGAACCATGGTTGTAAGGTGGACTATCTAAATGGACTCTATTATATTTATAATTCAGTAGAGGAGGAATTTTAACTAGGACGTCCGTAGATATAAGTAAGAGGTACTCTTGGACACCATCATTCATGAGGGAAGGGTTTTGGGATCACACTTCTTGTTCCAATCACCATATGTGAGTTTTTTTAGATTCTATCCTACTAGAAATTTAAGTCACCAACTATAAGTAAAAGATATCATATATAGATTATTTTATATTAGCTCCTATTTCAATATCTCAATTTGATTATAGGTCTCTATAATCTTGATATGGGTTTGTGAGTGGATCATAATATGAATTGGTGTAGAATGATATCCTTCAATTGCAATGAAGATAACTACCAAATATTCTTTTCCATTTATTAGTTTATTTTTTCCATGAACCTCAAGAATGGGAGAAGAAATACACATTTTTCCTAAGTGAGAAGTATAAAATATTGAAAGTACACTTGAAAGTAATATGTGGGTTTGTTTGTGTGAATTATATTAGACTCCAATTAATTCATTATATCCTAGAAATCTAGTTGGATGTGAAAAATATTATGATCTTATTTCATATCATTGATCACTACCATCAGTGGTTTATCCCATTTACTCAAGAATAAGTGACATGCAACAGACTATTGAGGTTAGAACACTCATCATGATGAGTGATTGTCATATAGAGATATACAATGTATAATCAAGTGGAATGATTTTTTTTAGGTACCCATATGTTCTATAGGAGAAGCCACACATGACCAGATAACAACCCTCTATATTATAATAGAGTAACTTGTTGATATATTCGGGAGGTAGGCTCCAAATATAATTTTACATGGAATAATTTGTCATTTTATTTTTAGACACCACCAATAATTTATTGTGTGACTATTATGGATTTTTAAGGTGAATGAGTTTAAATATTACCTCCAAGGTTGGATCGGTTCAATTGATATGGTATTCTAAAACAACAAAATTTGAAACCTAGAACTAAAGGCAAAGGGTTAGTGAAAACAACAAATATTTTTATTATAAAACCACTTGTATAATAGAAAATGGGTACTTTTACTATTGAAAGAATTATTCTGCTTTATTAAAGGGGACCATGTCAAAAAAAATTGGATTCATAAGAAAAAACACTTAAAACCCCATAATGAAGAATCATAAAATTTATCATGTGTATAAATAATTATTTTGGATCAATGATACCCATTCATTAATATTTTACATGAAATGAGAATGTTATGTGAGAGATATTGTAATATTTTTTAAGTATTCAAGTTGGTTTAACCATTTTTTATGGGATTAACATCAACACTCATTTCGAGTTTATACAGACCTCCAATCCAAAGGAATACAATCAGTTTTGTTTTTCTAGTGTCATTTTATAAAATGTGTTGTCCAAGAGGACTGGAGATTGGTACCAAATATCATTTTTTGGTTGAATGATAACAAACATTGGGACTATCTTATTTGTTTAATATATATTTATGAATCATTTTTCAAATAAAAAATATTGAACATGTTGTCGTTGTTGTTGCAATCAATTATTATCATGTATTAATGTCATAATAAACTTTATTTTTTTTCAAAATCTTCCTTGAATATTTAATCTATATATATTAAAGGTTCCCCATCAATAGTTCAATTTCTTATAACTCTTAGTGATTCTTTTTTAATTTTCTATCATTATGAAATATTTATGTCACAAAACATGACACTCTAGAATTTAACATCATGTTGAAAGATGAAATTAGTATTGATGTCAAGGTCAGTCCCATGATACTGGATTCCCATGTATCCTTATTATAGTAATATGAACCCATGTAGTTTTATGCTACCTAAAAAGACGCATCATATGTTTTACATTTCCTTTTAAAAGACCCTACTATGTTTTAAAACATAATGCGAGGAGGACACCTAGGATAATGTTTCCTAATCATGGATGCATTATGATTACATCAATGTAGCCCAAGAGGTCTAGAATGGATGTTTCCTCTTAGTTGGACTGTGACCCAACTTGTAATTTCGAATAGAGAACATTTCAGTGAATTTTGGGCTATAGGTTTATAATTTTGTGATGCTTCCAACATATCTCATTCATAGTTCATTTTTTCATGTACTACACCTACATAGGATGCCCAATAATTGTTTTTCTGATAGTTAATTTAATGCATGATAAGATATTGATAGATTTTTGGGAATTAAATTGTATATTAGGACCACTCTAGATGGAGAGATGATTATCCAAAAGTGGAATCTCTTCCTGAGATATTTATTTGATGATGAAGATGTCAGGACTATTACTAACCTCTATTTCCACATGATTCATGCTTAGTTAAAGAAAAAATTGAAAGTGCATTAAATTTACTAACATAAAATATATTATATCATATAGTTGATATGGGTATGGATCAAGAGAGACAAAGGGAATTTTTGTTGCTATCACCAATCTTGGACTTATTATGAATGTTTGGAGTTACACACCAATGTTTTTGTGGACCACATGGAAATCTATGACTAACTCAGGGAGGGATTCCAAAAAACTAATTTCATAGAAGGTGATATAATGATCTTTCACTATTCCTCATCAAATGGAATGGAATGTAGTCTGAGAAACTATCTAAAATAGATAGGTCCCTAGTCCCTCCACCATGTATTGTGTCCTTGTTATTGAGGATATGCACAACATTGGTCATCCCATGGCCTAATCCATTATTTAGGATAAGTATGGGAAAACTTTTGTTGATGCAATGTAAATTAAAATGAGGAATATTATAATGTTTTCTTTTCCCTGATTACTAATTTTTACATGATTCTATGGATAATATCCGTTATTGGTTCACAAAGGGTCCAATATCGGTCCTTGTGCTCAATCGAGAGGTTGGTGGAGATGTTTGTTAGAACAATTCACATAGGGGCCGATGTAAGGCCAATCAGTACATGGAAGGTTACCAAGAACGAATGATTACATCCTATGATATATTTTATACATGGGGTGCTGTTTTTAATAGACTCCATATGTATATGATTGGAATAATGGTGATCTGAAAATGATTTATTTATGTTGTAGTCTATTCAAAAATGTATTTTTTCAATGTAGATGGATTCTTATGCCCTATTTTACATTATGAAATTCATTAAATCATTACCAACTCCTATCACATTCATTGACTCTTTCTCTACATTATCCATCTCAATTTCTCTACGACCTCTTTTAATTATTTTACATCATTAAATCAAAGTGTTGGGTTTTTATTTGGTTATGATGTAACTATCACCCCTATTTTTCTGGAAACAATGAAAACCACCACAATTGAAATATTATGGGTTTTTAATGGATAGATGATATCATCTCATCTCAAAAATTATATCTCATTTTCAATTGTGGGATGGGGAAAATTTCAATCCTCACCATGCAATGGAATTTTCATTTGTGGGGTTCTTGGAAGCCACTTATCACCCTAAAAATGATTTTTTTTATGGGGGCAATAGAGGTCATGGATTTCCGAAAAACAATAATTATATTTAAGGGGTGTTAAATTACACACCTCACCATAAAAATGATAATATTTTTGTGGAAGTAAAATATGTAATCACTATGTAGAACTTAAATGCGGAAGTTCAATATGTATCAGAGAGTCTCATAGAAGTAATGCTATTGGAAATGTGGGTTTTCATTGGACCTCCGCATCATTAACAATTATAATATTCATAAAATAGATCAATTTATTTTAATCTGGATAATAAAAATGTATTAAATCATTCTCATCATCTATAGAATAAATAATGACTCGACAGATTCCCTCTCTATTCCAACTTATACGATTTCCCACATTAATGTTCCTTGGTTTTATTAGTGACCATCAACATTCATCTATCACTAAAATATTTTGGGGCCTTTATAATCGGTGGATATAAATTTACTATGATTATTTGGATAAGATATTCCTCCCAAAACAATGTGTGGGTAATGTATTATAGGATATTTTTAACATTCCGGAGGCTCTTCATAATATAAAGTGTTACTGGATGATCAATTCCAAATGAACTATTTGTGCTATTGTTCTATGTGATAAATATCATCCCCACATGGAATTATCTGGAGTTATTCTATAACATTTCCATTATTTTAGGGAAACACATAGGAATTATATTCTATTCAAAATTATGGGATTTATTATCGAATTTAAAATGTTGATTCTATGAGGTTTTGGAAGGATAAATGGTTGTCCTATTGTAGTGGTTCAATGGAATGGTACAATTTTATTTATATTTTAGAAGAGAATACAACCCTCTATTTATTTAATGAAATTATGAGTTTATAGTTCATATATAAATGGTATTCTTGGATTAAATAAATATGTAAGAGTTTTATTCTATGACTCCGTTGTTCGAGGGACTTGGTACCCAAATAGTTATATTGTGTAGGATGACATGGTGATTAAGAAACTCTCTAGTTTGTATCGGAGAACCCTTGGTCACCTCCAAAACCCTCCCAAGGTTGGGTATATTTGGTTACATGATTGTTTATGGATACATCATTCAATGAATTCCTTATTTTCCACCATGTGACTGATGATCTGACATTGTACGCTTTGCATATTGACATAAAAATAATCTCAACATGCAATCATTCATTTCCCCATAGATGGGCCACTTTAAATGTGTTGAAATATTAATCTAATTACAGTTTTAAATTCTTTAGAGATTTAAACTGTATTTTATAATATGTTCATCCTCTCTCTCTCTAGATTATTTTATTTCAATTTAAATAGAGTCCTGGAATATTTGTCTTAGAAGAAAAAACATATATTTAATCGACATCCATGTCAAAGTTTCAGCTATATGAAATTATATTCTATTTTTTGACTACATGGAAGAATGATGAAATATTTGATATCAATCCAAAATGACTGTTTGAACCATATAGTTTGAACCATCCTCCTATAGGTGTAATATAAATAATGTGGATACATATCAGACATGAGGAGGCTCTGTAGGGGTTGGTTCAGGATATAAAATATTTTCTGCTCTAATTTAGCACCCCAAAAAAATATTTTAATCAAATTGGGTTCCAAATATTGCAGAATCCCACTCCATTATTACTTTCCTAGAAGTAGCTACTGAGTTTTGTGGGAACTCTACCATTCTAGATTAAGACTGCCTATCATATACCAATGCTACCTATTCAATATAGACTGGAATCCATTTATTTTGATTATTAGTATTTAGGATTTAGTACCGTAGCCTTATTTTATATTCATTCCCCTTATCGTTTATCAAAATATATGGGAAATGGGTTTCACATTTTCTAGAAAATTGTGGTTATTTTGGCATTTCACAAGTTTTGCAGGAGGAATATCCAATGCAACTAAACACTTCAAAATTTCCTAATCCTTCATCTCTAAAATAATTTTAATTATCAGTTAAGAAAATTTAATTCTATTAATCCTATGAGAAACTATAAAAATTTCCATGAGATTTAAAAACTATGATGATAACTATTTATAGTGTGTTATAAAATAATCGAGATGGGGGTAGACTATCTAGCTATTTAATGATTATATATCAACATCAAAAATTTGAAGAATAACATATTCCTAAATCTCAAATGGACATATCATCTAAGAACATTTATAAAGTTAATTATAATAAATACACACATACCCATGCATGTATATTTTTTATATTGTATATAATGATGTATATTTAAAAAAATGAAATAAAATAGTGACCATAATTTCTTGTCTAGTAAAAGAAATTTTGAGGTGACTTATTTTTCAATAAATCATGCTAATATTTATTTGAAAAACATTTATTATTTAATACATAGTTTTTTAAACATTTAACTTTCATTCTATAGCCACTGAATTTAACTGAAAATGTATCTTCATTTATTTATTTCATGTAGAAATTTAATGATAAAATAGATAAGTGGAAAACCTATGTATTTTTAAAAAAATACAGTTTTGATAAAATATATTGAAAAATATAATGACATGGATCTTACTATATTAAATGGTTATGTTAAAAAAGATTATAACTAATAATATATATAGATATATTAATACTAATGAATATTTGTTTATAAATTTGAATTAAATGCATTGTATGCATAATAATACTTCAAAAGAAAAGGCGGGTAATAATAGTCGTAAAACTATATCCTGGTGGAATATACCATTGGATTCTATGGGACCCTTTTTAGTTGTAATTCTAATATAAATATAAATTATAATTTAACACACCATGAAAGGGGTGATTGAATCATTATCGAAATGTATTAAACCACTATTAATATTGTCATAGAACCTGATGGTTCTTATCATGGTGTAGAAACGTTTAGATGTTTTCAAGGAAATAAATATTCTATGAAATTATTAATTTTTTTAATAATAAATATAGATATTATAAGAAATTAATTTATATTCATGTATTTGAGTATATAGCTCATCTAACGATGTGATTGATTCAGGGAGACCAACATAAAGGGACTCAAAATTTATCAAGAGCCAATCATCAATGATTATTAATTTTCTAGTTATCAATTTTTATTAATTCATCTATATAGGTTTGATCATTTTCATCATATCCATCATGTCGTCATCAAAAGGAACTCTACTTACTATGAAAAAATATCTCTGAGAAAAATCATTATAGAGACAATAACTATGATGTTATGTATATAATGGTGTGACTTTTACCCCTTTTGTAGAGACCCAATTGTTGTACTATTATATAACAATGTGGTGGGATCAATATACCTAGGCACTATATCTAACACTTGGATAGATTTTTTAGTCTAGACTTCATCCTTTAATGTATTACATTATGTGATACAGTCAGAATATTTTTTAATATTAGCGAGCAAAAATTCATTACCTATATCAACGACTTGACATTTAAACATACTCTAGGAAATTATGAATATTTTATCATTCCATTATTTTCAATCCATTATTTTTTATCCCATATAATCAAAATTTAACCGAAGATACACGATTATGTTTTTAAAAAAGTTATATAATGTGAATGATAAAATTGATATATTGAAAACCTATTATGAAATATCTAAATAATTTGGTGTTCTGAAAATTTAAAAAAAATATGGAGTGAGGTTCACCATTTTAAAATAGGTATGTAAAAGAAAATTATTCATTATAAAATAATGTGTAGTTTCATGGAATGAAGAAAACAATTTAAAATAGTGTTCATTGCTTGCTTAATCATATTTTGGTAGAAACGATGAGTAATATGATGTCTTAAACCATCTCTTTATAGAATCTACTTGTTTCATATTCAAGATAACTTTTTCGTTGAATTTACATGAATATTATAAAATATAATTTTCCACAACATTATATGGGTATTAGAATATGAATCAAAAAAACATCAATGAAATTTTCATTCACATTTCACTGCTCCAAGGTCCTAAATCATATCACGTGGTTAACAATAGTAACAAGAAATAAAGCATGCTCTATCATTATGTGTGTATCTCTTGTATTATACAGAACTATAATCAGCATTTTATGGAGAATAAAAATAAAATAAAATCAATTTATTTTATTTTATTTAAATTAGAAATATAACATTTACTGATAATAAATAACTATATTTTAATATATAGAAAAATAACTTAAAATTTAGACTTCAAAAATCCTATATCAATATTATATATATGTATAATCTTTTTTAAATTATTTTTATTAAAATTTCTAATATTTATTAATAGGATAATATATGTGTGTCTCATTGGGTGAGTTGAAATTATAGAACAAATTGTAAATATACTATTTATTAGTTATATATATAAATATATTAATTAATAAGACAAATATATTTTATAGTTAATGTAATATATAGTTTTAATTAAGATCACATATTTATAAAATCGTCAGAAATCATTTCTAAATATTATGAAAACTTATTAAATCATTTTTTTATCATTAATCAAATGTAATGGGACGTGGGGAAAACCTCTAACATTAATAATTTGCATCATATTTTCAATTTGTATAACTCTCATGTTTTATTTAAGTTTTAATGATTACAAATCATGTTAATCTTGTTTAATCTATCTGAAATTATTTTTTCAGACGATTTTTCTCTTTATTATTTAAATAAACTTCCACAAAATCCTGGTAATCCTATAAATCATGTTTGAATATTATAAACTATAATTTATTTTTTGCTATAATAATTTCTTATATCAATGATTGTTTATAATTTATTCTATGAATATTATTGCTTAATACATTATTTTGTTATTTGTCTGAATCTAAGATACCTTGATTCTGCCATCGGTTTTGGTTTTTTGTCCATGGACCCAGACACTGTAATCTAGACCCCATGACACATACGTTGTAATCTATACACCCTTATCCTAACACCGTGACCCAGGCACCATGACCAAGACAATGTGTCCCTCACACCATGACCCATACTCCGTAACTAGTTTCAGATCTCATTATGTTTGTGACACCGGTTCCTTGTTACAATTATCCACACACTGTTCGATGAATGGAAAATGACCGGACACTGTGACCCCAACAATGCAAGTATTCTACCAGTTCCTGATCTCAATAAAATTGTGTCATCATGAGTGTCTCATCACTCAATGGAAAAGAATAACGCCATGTTTTATGGTGAAACTATTTCCAGGTAATATCATTTGGAGTCAGACTATGACACCATTCATTAATATATTTTTTTGTTTTCAATTTAATTTATAACGGTTATATTTGAGTCATTTATTGGAACTGAGATAATTTAGTTTTCATTTTAGACATTACACATGACAGTACCAGGTAAAAGGTACAAAATACATGCATAATGTCAGCTCAAAGACTTGAACTCCAAAATAGAATGATAAGAGTGGGACTAGATCAATACACATAGTAGGGTTTAGTTGAAGCACATGAATTTGAAATAGAGAACTAATACATGAAACAAGATACAATTGAGGAAAAAAAGAATCACACTTGATCCAATGGTTGGACTACCATAGATCAAAGCCAAAAACATCTTTTCTGGACTATCTCTTAGATGAACATGAGCTAAGAAACATACACAATCATGTTGGAAACAAGAACACCAGACATAGGGCACAATTTATTTCACAAGGGCAATAGATACATGCATATTCTTCATCCTACAAGTCCATAAATACAAAGAATAACACCCAAATAAAATCTATCATATTCTGATCATCATTTCCATGTAGTGTACTATTTTTCATTTTTGAGCACCATGTTTATGACTATACTAAAGCACACAATGACTTTTATACTAAACTAAAGGATACAAGATATCCTTTCATATTTTTGACATTTTTTACTCCCATGGATATGTGTGTAAGAGGTCCTTGTGTTAATTGGTCTTTTATTCCCATTAACAACAATGGAAGATTTCATGTAACCTAGAGAGTATTATCCACTATTGTTTACCATGATCCATGGTGTAGATCATGTTTATTAATATAAACTTTTTATTTGTAGGTAATCAACGATTGGATTGGATTGGGCCTCAGCTTGAGAATGAACCACTTGTTTTATCCACTATGTATTTTAATTTAGTTTATCCCTAAGTCACTATATATTTCAGAAATCACTAGATTTTACTTTTATAATTAGTCGTGGATAGAAGTAATAACTAATTTACCTTATTATAATATATTTATAAGTGTTTAAAAAAATTATATTTATAATACTAGGAATTAATAAATCTTCTATGATGTTATTTGAATAGTCAAACTTTTGAAATCGTATTACCTTGATTAAATGGATTGTAATATTTTTTATTTGGGAATCATTTTTAGAATAGTTTTTAACCGAAACATTAATAGATACTCAATTAACCCCACTTGTGTACTCTATTATGGCCAACATTTGGTATCAAAGGATTTCATTCCTATTAAGTCTCTATTTTTAAAATATAATAAAAATGTGATTTAAGTTGTAATTTCTTGATATGTAAATTTAATTTTTCTAAATTTCATTCTCTTAAATTGTATTTCATTAAGAACGATAATATTCTAGAAGGAGTTGAAATAAACAAACCTTCATTATTAAATGGAACTAATTATGTGAAATAGAAAATTAAAATGGAAATGCATTAAGAAATTATTGGATAAGTTTTGTTTAAAAAATTATAGATTCGTATAAAATTCCAACTACTGATAGAATTACAGGGGATGACCTAAGCAAGACGTTCATTTTCTCCTTATATTGATCATTAGGAGATAAAGAATTTAATATAATATCTGCATGTAAAACAACCCTTGAAATTTGGGATACATTTTCTATTTAACATGATTAAACTTCTAGTGTGATTGAATTAAGACTCAATAGTTATACTATTAAATAGAATAACTTTAAAATGAATCCTTGTGAGCCTATTTTTGAAATGTCTCTATGGTTCAATGAAATTTTCAACATAATGATTTCACTTGGAAGAGAAGTAAATACCATAAAAAAATCATTAGGATTCTCATATACCTACCTAATTGATGGAGAGAACCATATGTCCCAATTAGAGAGTCATTCCACATCAAAAAATTACTAGTAAAATAATGCATTGGAAAAATAATTATGTATGAAGAGGAGATAAAAGTCAACAATGAAGTGGAGGATGAACCCAATAGAAAATTTGAGGTATTCCAGAACACCACCTCCAAAAAAAGAGAAAAGGAGAAAATGAACGTCTCGATAGAATGTTTTAGTAGAGAAAACTTATCACCTAATAGTGATGAGGATATGGCTCAATTACAACAATGTTTAAGAAATATTACTAAAGGAATAATTTTTTCAGATTTCCAAACATCAAAAGAATATATGATCAACATGGAAGCTAAAAAAATATTGGAAAATAAATGAAATGTAAAATGAGATAGTATGTTATGAATGTAAGTGAAAGGATCATGTAAAGGGTTACTATATCAAGATCAATTATAATTAGGAAATTAAACCAACATGGTGTGATTTTTTGGATAGTTCAAGGGAATCAAAGTTCTTCAGAACATGCACATGCTAACAAATCCATTATATGTTTTAGGACAATAAAATACGAGTTAACCCTAGAATATCCTGTACAAAATTCCCATTATCCCAGAGATGAATGTGATTCTAAAGGTATATCTAAAGAAGAAATGATTGAGTATTGAAATATGTTTGAAGAGACATGTAATGAAGTAAAATAAAAATATAATTATTTAAAGAAATAGTATGATTTTACCTCATCTATTAAATATGAACATGTTGTTTAAAGAGAGAAAAATTTTATACTACTCAACAAAAACAATGAACTAAAGCTATCTAATGAGAAATTGAAAAAGTAACTCGAATGGTTTTCTAATGGTAAAGATACCTTGGTAAAAATTCTTTGGAAAAATATTTCCCCTAAATATAATAATGGTATTGGGTATCGACATGGAAATATAAATTTTTGAATAACCAATTTTATTTCTATATTTTGTACATACAACTTTCCAACTAGTTCAAGAAATCATTATGCCAACTCAAATTATGATACAATCTCTATTGTTTCTTGATTTTTTGGACGAAATAGAGTTTATTTTTCAAATCATTTACATAATTCTGATAAGAAAATGATGAGTACGATGTGGGTTACTAAAGCACTGACCTATACAAATATGGGTACCAATGTCTGTTTTTATTTGACAATTATGTAGGAAAATTGTTTAAATAGTTCATGCAAAAGCATATTGTACTTCCATAGTGGGCGTTCAAGACACATGATAGGAGACTATTCAGGATTCAAGAACATAATAAAAATACATTGTTGAAATATCAAATTTGGTGACTATTCCAAAGGAAAAATCATTCTCCTTGGCCAAATCTGCAACTCTAACTATGTTTTAATTCCCAATGTACTTATTATGAACTGAAATATAATCTACGCTATAGTTAACAATTATGTGATGATGAATTTAATGAATAATTTGACAATGATTCTTTCAATTTTTTTAATTGTAAAAATGAATTTTTATTTTATACATTGAGAAATAAAGATTTATAATCTATAAACATAGATTATTTTTTATCAAAATGCTTCATGTTTATGTGTATTTCACAAAGAGTCATTGATTTGTCATAGAAGACTAGTAAACATCAATATTCACTAAATTTTAATGATTACTAGAAAAATTTTATTCAATTACCTACCTAACATGAGTGTCAAATTGATAAAGCATGTAATCATTGTCAAAAGTGAAATGAACACAAAATTATTTTCAATCCAATGAATGAAGTGTCAACTTATCAACCTCTTGAGTTGGTTCACATGGATTTGTTTGCACCATCTAGAGTTTCTAGATTAAATGGTATTCACTATATTTATGTACATTTAGATAAATTTTCAAGATATAATTGGACTTTCATTTTTGTTCATAGAAGTGAATCCTGCCCTCATTTCACCAAATATTCTAAAACTGCAGGCAACCTTAGTGGACATGGAATTAAATCCCTATGAATATATCATGGTTGTGAGTCTGAATATCAAGAGTCTGATTATTGTTTCTCGCAAAATGGTTGTATTAAAAATTTATCTGCCCCTAGAACACCTCAACAAAATAGAGTTGTAGAATGATGAAATTGGACCTTGGAAGAAATTTCTAGAACCATTCTTACTGAATATGACATACCGATTTATTTTTTGGCTTTTTCTTTAATTACAACATGCTATATTATTAATAGAGTATTGATAAAGCCTATTCTTAAAATAACTCCATATGAGTTATGAAATAATATAAATCCCAAAGTAAGCTACTTCAATGATTCTAGTTTAAATGTCTATATCCTAAATACTATAGAATATCTTGATAGGTTTTCATCGATGAGTTGTGATAGAGTTTTTCTTGTATATTTAATCTATTGCAATTCCTATAGTGTTTTTAGAAAAATAACTAAATTTGTGGAAGAATTTTTCCTTCTCATGTTCGACGATACAAATCCACATGATCCTAGGACACATCTTGAGAACCTAGTGGGTGATATGTCAAATCTGGATATCAATTCTAAATCCTCTAACCATACTATAAAGGAATCTATGAAAACTTCTAGTTCTGTAAATACTCATGATTCAAGTCTTAATGAACCCATTCCTGTTGAAGAAACTAAAACCACTAGCCCCTCTTTTTCTAGAGCTATTAGAACCCTTACAAACCATCCTATAAGTGATTTTGTAGTACATATAAATAGAGGAATTCAAACTAAATGTTCTCTTAAGAATTAGGATGAAAATTAAATTCTCATGTCACAACTTTAACCTAAAAACATTAATGAATCTTTCAATGATGAATTTTGGGAGATGGATATACAAGAAGAACGTTATATATTTGGAAGGAACAATGTTTGGAAACATGATGATAGACCAAGAGACATATATACCATATGGACTTAGTGAGTGTTTAGAAATAAGGTAGATTAAGCTAGTAATATATTTAGAAAGAAGGATATATTAGTTTCACTGTGATATAGACAAGAGGTGGAAATTGACTATGAGGAGTCATTTCCACCTGTAGCTCGACATAAAGCCATCACAATCCAACATGATTATGCTTCCCTTCTAAATTTCAAACTATATAAAATGGTTGTCAAAAGTGAATTCCTAATTGGGTATATAAGTGAGGATGACTTTTTTGAACAACCCCTGGTTTCAGAAATCCAAACTTTTCAAATCATTTTTTCAAAATTTCAATAAATTTTTATTGTTCAAACCAAGTTCCAATTGCTTGGTATGATAGATTATGTACTTTTTTTATTTACAAAGGTTATAAAAAGGTATGTAAAATCCGAACCTTTTTATAAAAATAATTTAAAATGATGTTTTAGTAGTTAAAATTTATATAGATTATATTATTTTTGAATCTTCAGTGTCATAATTATGTATAAAGTTTTCAAAAATGATTTTAAATGAATTTTAAACGAGTTTAATGTGTGAAATAAAATTTTTTATTGGATTTCAAATAAATCACTAAAAATATGGTATTATTTAAAATGAAATAAAATACACTAATGATCTTCAAAATTGTTTTTTATGGGATAACAAATAATATAGTGATACTACAATGGGGACTACAAGTATGTTGGATCTAGATGAAGTTGGAAACTTTGTTGATTAATACCCATACAGAGGTATGATTGGATTCATAATCTACTTAACTGTTATACAATAAGATATTATATTTTTTTGTATGTATTTCTGATCGTATTCAAGCAAAGCCTAAAGAATATGATTTAAAATTTTTTAATTGGGTTCTCGAATACCTTAAACATACACCTAATCTAGGACTGATCTATCCTAGAGGACAATCATTTGACTTAGTTGGCTATTTTGATGATGATTTTGGTGGTTGTAAGTTAGATAGAAAAAGAACCTATGGAATATGCCACATTTTAGGAAAGTCTCTTGTATCATGGAGTAGTAATTAAAAAAAATATTTTGCATTATCTAATGTTGGAGTGGAATACATAACAGATGATAATTTTTGTGCACACTTTTTGTGTATAAAACACACATTACAAGATTATGGATATCATTTTAGGAATGTACTTATAAATTGTTATAATAAAAGTGCTATTAATATATAAGAAAATGTTTTTTCACTATCTATGAAAAAAATAATGATGTAAGACATCAAATTTTGAGGTAACATCATCAGAAAGGTGATAAAACTCTTTAATTCATTGGAACTGAATATCAACTTGCTGATATATTCACCAACCCATTAAATTTAGAAAGAACATATTATAATAATCATTAATTTGGATTGATAAATATCATGTATAAAATAATCTACTTTCAAAGACATTCTATATCATAGGTTATTGTTTCATGGGTTAATTTCTTATATTAATGACTAGTATGATACGGTCACACCATTTGGAGTCACACAGTAAATATGACACTGTGAAAACCTATTCTGTTCTCACTGCGACTACCTATTCCAATCTCATGGTCTCAATATGTTCACGTCTCACCGTAATAAATCCTTTTCTTTTTATTTGTATTTTATTAACCAAATCTATGTGTTAATTAGTTCATTATTTGTGTCCTGTTCTTTTGAATTTGTGACCCTTGAAATCCCTAAATGATAAAAATGAAATATCTTTCACTCTTTACTTCACTCAAGATCTATTTACTCGAAACTGAAACCATGTATTCTCTCAAACTGTATGTCCTCTTTCAATCCATCATATATCTCTCTCTTGAACCATTTTTGAATGCCAATAAAGAACCTCCCATCTTCATCAAATCCTTAGAAACGCAGATATAAAAATAATGTTAAAAGGGCACCAAAAATTGCGCCTGAAGGACCATTGAACATCAATATTGTTGATTGAATACTAGTACCTGAAAATTAAATCTATCCTAAGTGGATGATGATATATACATCTTTCATTTTTTATGTACTAATAGAGAATGGTTGTCAGGATTGGTTCACAATAAGGAAAAACCGAATTATCCAAATCAGGTTTCTCAGTTCAAACTGTTTGTTCATTTTTGTTTCAATATTGATGACGGTTTCATATTCAGTTGATGGATTAATGGACATAGATTCTCATCTCATCCGGATAATGGGCCTCTATCCTAGGGATACCCCATGAGGGAATTTTTTATGACTACTGGAGAGTTCCTCCTCCTCCTAGTGATGTTTTTTGATTTAGAATATTCCCTTGGAAGCTAGACTAGAAATGAAAATAAGTGAAGAAAAACAGTTGATGAGTTAGATGGCGAAACTAGGTTGTTGTTTATGATTCTTTCGAATGTAAACAGTCCAATGAAGGAATCTTTTCCTGCCCTCAAAATTCATGATCTATTCTTCCTACATCTTATGAAAAATGGACACAAGATTAACCTACACAATTATATAATACTTCATATGTGTGGGTTGATGAAAACATACTCAAATTCTAACTACTTATTCTACTATAGGAAAATATCTCCTATAATGTTTTATAAAGGAATATTTGGACCGAATGAAGAAGTCAACAATGACTGTAAATTTTGTATCTCTAATGTTACATTCTAAAGAATGAAAATTTGTTCGAATCTGTGGAAAAAGGCTTGGGTAGAAGTTAATGAATGGTTATATGAAATGATTAATCCTATTGAGAATCATTCAATACCTATGAACATATCTTACCTTGGTTTATAATCATATGAAATTATTGACTATCCTCTAGAAGAAAAAAATAGCCAGTTGTTTCACCTATCGAAGAAACTGTCTTGGAAAAAGAAGACATTGGTATACTTATTCAAAAAAAATATAGTTAATCTGGGAGTTCTTATTACTGAAAGAAATGTTGATTCAAAGGAAGAAACTGCTTCTAAAAATACTTGATTTTATTATAAATGAAAAGGATATTCTTGAGGATCATATAGAAGAAGAACATTCTCTTGAGAAAGAGGATACTCTTCAGTAACACATAAAGGAAAAACCTAATCTTGATGTAATAATATCTGTTGAGTAAAAAATGGAACAAGCCATCCCTCTTCCTATAAAATAAATGGTTGAAAGTATTATAGATGAACATTTAGAACGAGCTCAAGGAATCGAATCTATTAGTCCTCTGTGAGATGCACCTATAGAGGCAGAGAAAAACCCTAGTCAGGAAATTATTGAAGTTCCTAATCTTGTGTATCAATGAACTATGGACACCAGGTATAAGTTTCTAAGCTATATTGATGTGGATAATGTGCAGGAGGCCTCAGTTATGGTAATTGACCTATCTACTGTGTTTTAATTAAAACCAGTTTCTTCTCTAGAGGTAATCTCTTCAAAAGAACATAATCCTCTCTCAACTCATATTCCTAAACTATTTCAAGAACCACCTTGTTTGATTAGTCAATGTGACTTGAAATATTTTGGAGTTACTTTATTATGTAGAATTTAATGGCTTTGTAATGCATAACCTTCTCATGTAAAAAATCATAGTGAACGAGATGTTTCCTTGCTTCTAAATAAGATGATATAGCAGATAGATCCCAAAACACATCATGAAATACAAGAGGTTAGAATTGAGAATGAATTTTTGAGTGATAAATTGAAGTCTCTCAGAGATATGGATGAATATATTTAAAAAAGTATTCTAGTCAGCACTAGATCATGTTACATTTCCTGTAGAGTATGTCAGTTGTCATATTCCAAAGAAAGTTGCCTCTCAGATTCAACTGAACCAGACTTCATTTGCGGACAATGTGGCTGACAGAAAAAAAAATATAGTCCAAGAGATGCATGAGATTTTTGTTTGTCTCAATAAATTGAATGATGAGTAAAATGGATGTCTTCAAAAACATCTCAATCAACTTAAGTCCCTTAATTTAGCTTTTATAGACTCTAATGCCTCTGGGAAATCATCTCAACCATATGATAGTGATCTGCTAAGAACTGTTGTTACGAAGGAACTTCATTTCATGTTAAGTGGCTTTGACATGAAGATTTTATCTACATTTGTCAAGAATAGTGAAAACATTCTTTATTTATTGAGGATTCAATCAATGATTCCAAATGATTCTTAGAGAAGAAAATACTAAGAATGTGCATTTCGAAATTAATAGGAATATCTTTATTCACGATATGACCAATAATATTTTGTATCTTGTAGAGAAATGGAAAATTCCCCCTATATGAACCCCTACGGATTTCATCCTTTCTCTTTTCCTTAAGTGTTTTTTTGAGAAAATAAGGAAAATGGGAAAAATCAAAAAATTTGGGACTACACGCCGTGTACTTTTCCACACACCGTGTACTTTTGGCCATATGGGATGAGTACACAGGGCGTGTAGCCATGTTGGCGATGAAAGGTGTAAAAACTGACTACATGCCATGTACTAGGTATCTGCACACCGTGTAGTCAGTCTGTAGGTGAATAGTAAGGCAGTGGCCAGCTGGGCGACATTGCACGCCGTGTATAGAGGCATACACACCGTGTACTCATGTCGACAGATGAACAGTTTGGTGAAACTGTCATAGGAATAGTTAAATGAGGGAAGTACAAGCCGTGTAATCAAAAGTACAAGCTGTGTACTTTTTTTTCATAAAATGAGCATTATCCAACCCTCTTAAGATGATTGTCTTAGAACCGGACAGGAGATCGGTAGAGGACGAATGAACCTTCGTGGACCACCGAATCGAGCATCGGGAAACCGTTTCCGCTTCCATCGATCACGTTGGAACCGCATGGTTAAGCCCTCCCATCTCCTTGAGTATTTCTTTCCAATCCTTCATCTAATGGATGTTATTTGTGGTTGAACTAGAATTTGTTTACCTCAAATCTAGGATGTTCTGGGACGTTTCATAATCTGTCATTCTGGTATATTGATCACGAGTAATCGAGCAAGGTGGCTTGGTGTTTAATTTTCCAACTGATGTGAGTTTTTTGTACCGTTATGATATGCTCCTAGGAATGGGGTGTCGTATGGATGAGGACATTTAGAATTAAATACCTAGAATTATTTAAGTAATTAAAATGTGATAATAATCTATTATTTGGAATCGCTGCTTGGATCCAGGACCACCATGGGGGTGCGTTATCTGTTTAGCCTTTTGGACAGCATACCCGAGGATATTCCTTTATATTAATGATTATATAATTTCCTTGAGATGAATTTTTTGTATTTTGCTTGTGTATATGTTAGGAATGTCCTAGTTACTTACTTAGCCAGAGGGTAGTACTTTACTAAGCCTGAGAGTAGTGTTACCTTTAGCCTGAGGACAGTGGTTTTTTCAGCCTGAGGGAATCTTTTTCTGTTCCTGTGGGAAATAGACTATATGCCTGAGGGTGAGAATTTTTATGACTGAGGGTAATATATGTTATGCCTGTGGGCAATTACCTGCAGGTTACGGTTCTGAATACCTGAGGGTAAGGGTTTGCATGTCGGAGGAAACTAACTATTTACATAGAAACTCACTGTGGTGGTTTCCTTATAAAAAACGATTAAAAGAATAATAAAATTGCAATATAACTGGAAATGTTAGTTACTTTTGAGTAATGCTTAGTTTATTTAATTTTAAAACTCCACACCGTTGTTGCAAATTTTCACCTAGTTGGGCACGGGCCATTGGTGGGTTCCTACTGGGATTTATTTCTCACACCCTGTTTGGGTCATGTATTCAGCCCAAACAGATTACATTTCTGCAGGTGTGGATAAGGACAAGGGTCCTTATATTGGCACTTGATTGCTGCTGAGGAGTAGGGGAGCATCAGAACGGGCTTAGGCTTGCGATGCTACCGATTGTTTTTCTTTGGTTTTTCTGTGCTCTATATTGTACTGTATTGTATGATCTTTAACATGTCCTGGATGTTTTCTTAGAACATAAGACATGTTTCATTATCATCTATAAATTTGTTGGTTATATTTTACTCCAGTTGTTTATTTTAAATGTGTATGGTTTTATTGCTTCCACTGTTGTTGTATTCTTTTTATTATTCCGCTGCGCTACACATTTATAAGTGTGGGCATAGTTTCCCCACTATCAGACATGGGCCCTAGCTGCTAGTCGGCAGCCTATGGCATTTGGGGAAGCGTGCTTGACTTCATTACCGAACTGGGTTCAGGGAACCCGTTGAGTGGTACCCAGAACCGGGACATTACAAAGTGGTATCAGAGGAGTTCTTTTCTTTAAATTACTATTTGGAGCCTTATTCATGGATAGGAGGAGAATGGTAGTTGGTAATAAGTTGTACCAGGGCGTAGCTAACCTGTGTACTGGGAAAATCCAATTTACCTCGTGTTGTAATTTTTTCTGATTTTTCAATTTTTACAGTTGAGTTGATTTTCACCGAAGGGTGACACACTTGTATTGTGCTGTTTATATTTTATTCATGGATTCTATTTAGTTGTAACCCTATGAGATGAGGTTTTTCCATAACATGCATCATTTTGGCACATGCTAGATATCACATTCCATGCTTAGTTTCCATGCCATGTAGGTTCATTAGAAATTGCATGTGTTGTGATAGCTGGTGTGCTAGAAAATGCATGCTGTTGTGATAGCTTCTTTGACAGATACCTACTGCTTGTTAAGGTATTATTGTGAGAGAATGTTTATAGAATGGACGCCATGCTTTGGTTTTTGGGGATTATGGGCCCTCATTTTTCGGAATTTTGTGGATGATTGACGATTTATCCGGTTAAACCACATATAACATGACAAACATTGATTAGTCGGGAGTATGGACCCTAATAGATTAGAATTTGGAACATAGTTGTTTTTTTAGTATTTCTAGGGTTTCGGAGAAGTCTCTGAGCCATATTATCCAGAAACCCAGTATACATGCTGTGTAGTACCCTAAACACGGCGCGTATGTTCTTCTGTTCGGGAAGAAATGAAAACTTTTTGAGTAAACACAGTGTACCCTAAGTACACGCCGTGTAGTCTCTTCCCATTTCACAGTCCATGTGGACTAGGACATGGGGAAGGAAAATTCTTGGGGTGAACATGCCATGTACCAGATGTACACAGCGTGTAGTGTCGACCTAGAGTCTGCACGGGTAACTAACAACATGGATGGAGGAGACCATAGAACATACACGCTGTGTCCATTATAGAACATGTCGTGTAGTTTGATATGGGATCAGAACGTGTAACTATAAACATGGGTTGGTGTAATCCATTCATGTACACGCTGTGTGAATATTGAACACGTTGTGTAGTTGATTCCATGTATCTGGTCGTGTAACGAACATCACGGGTCGGTGAAGCCCATCTAGAACACGCCGTGTAGTCTTTTCTGAGGATAGACCATGTGGACTTAGCCATGTGGCTGGGAAACGAGGTAGTTTACACACCGTGTGTGGGTGTAAGACACCGTGTAGTTCGAGCCGAGTAGTCTGCCGTGTCACAAATGACACGGGCAGTTGGAAAATTACACCATACGTTTTGTGTAGAATATATACACGCCATGTAGTTTTGTTCAACAGGATACATGTGTCTTGGCCGTGTAAAAGGACCCGGGTAGGGAAGAGAAGTCAGGTAAACGCCTTGTAGTCATTATACACGTCGTGTAGTCTTATTTTTCATATCATAAAGGCCTTCGTCCTCCTATTCCCCTTGCGGTTCCTTCTTTTTCAGGCTATGATAATCATGATCTAATGTGTGTGTCTGGTCTTGTAGTGTCATGCCACCGAGATGTTCTCGCATTGTTCTCCAAGAGAGAGGTTAATATTATAATCTAGAAATTGTGGGCCATGGGATACCCGTGGATCCTCCAGTAGAGACAGATGCGGCGCCAACCATTATACCGGACACAGGCGTGGAGGCGCAGTTCTGTGAAGGCTTTATGTGGTTCATGTAGACCTTTCAAGGAGCACTGTCTGCTGCCAAATCTATTGCCGATCTGACTCATATCTTCTAATAGCAGCATCTTCCTACATTTTCAGGGGCTGGTGGACCACAGGATATGGAGTCTTGGATGGGGTCTATGAAGACTATTTTCGAGCACCTGGAGATGCCTCCAAGGCGGAGGGTCATGATCGCGGCTTATATGCTGCGTGATTCCGTCAAGAGGTGGTGGGATGTTACCACACAGTCAGTGCATCGCAGACACATGGTGTGGGATGATTTCTAGACATCCTTCTAAGACATCATCTTCTTAGAGACACTAAGTAAAAATCGAGCTTAAGAGTTCATGAATCTGCAGCAAGGTGTTATGTCAATGATGGACAATTCTTTTCATTTCACCAAGCATTATCATTTTGCACCCATTCTGGTGGGTGATGAGACACTAAGAGCTTGAGGCATTGAGGATGGTGTTCGATATGACATCTGAGCACTGGTGAATATTTTTAGGTTTCCTTCTGTATATGATATTGTGAATCAGACAATGATTATAGAGAAGAACCTTTGGGAAGCTAGTGGTGTGGGCCAAGGCTGTTCAACACCAGTTTCTGGTACTACTACTATTGGTAAGAGGAAGAGACAGATGGGCTTCTCTCAGGGTGGCAGTACCAGCCAAAAAAATGTTTCATGTTGCCTTGTCATGTGATACTAGTGGGATAAAGAGGGGCATAAGATACCTCAGTGTCCATGAGACCCATTGGAGTTCCAAGCTTTCAACAACATGGGTCATCTGCAGTGTTATTGCTGGGTGTTTCCACCAGGGTCTAGTGAGAGGGGTTCTGTGTAGACTCCGCGTGCCGGGGAAGGACCCGCATCTTCTTACCAGTCAGGAAACAGGAATACGTCAGGGCATGCAGGCAGAGATGGTGTTCATGGCTATGGTAGCCAGACACTAGGATCTTAGAGGCAGCAGGGTGGGATAGCTCCGGGTAGCCATGCTGTGTTGCAGGGTCGTGGCACCGGGCAGGCATATGCAATGCAATAGGCCCAGCAGGAGTAGGATCATGGACCTTCTATAGTCAGAGGTACTATTCTAGTAGCTTCTCTTTTATCTTTAATACTTTTCGATACCAGTCCTACACATAGTTTCATATCTATGCCTATTGTGGAGAACCTTGTGATCTGTGTTTCTTCTTCTACTACTATTTTGATGCTAGACACTCTGTTGGGAACTAGAACGACTGGTGTGAATCAATGAAAAGATTTCCCCCTTGAGGTTGGTGGGTTTCACATCCTTTGGGACATCTATGTCAAAGAGATGATGATATATGATTTCATTCTCGAGATGGACTGGTTGGTTCCCTTTCGAGCCATTGTGGACTGCTATCATCGTAGGGTGAGATTCACATGACTAGAGGGAGGAGAGTTTCTATACAAGGGAGAGTGGGATGTTCAGGTGAGTCGAGTTGGACTAGAGCATCGTGGGAAAGGTGGTGTCGCAGCCTAGATTGCGAGTTATATATGGATGACCAGGGGACATGTCAGGAGGTTTTTCCTCTAGTGGTTGATCGTTTATGGGATGTCTCCCTGGATGACATTTCAGGTCTTCCTTGGGAGTGTGAGGTGGATTTCTCTATTGAACATGTGCCAGGAACATCACTGGTGTCCATTTCTCCTTATAGGAAGGCTACACCATAGTTGAAGGACCTCAAGAGATAGGGGAGTTACAGTCAAAGGGTTTCATCTGACTCAGTACTTCTCCTTGGGGTTCGCTGGTCCTCCTTACATTGAAGGCTGATGGTACCCTCAGACTCTATGTGGATTATCGGAAGCTGATCCAGTTGATAGTTAAGAACTGATATCCGTTTCCTAGGATTGATGATCTTTTTGATCAACTTCAGGGAGAACAAGTGTTCTCAAAGATTGACATGAGATCAGGATATCATCAGCTGCACAAAAAACCATATGATATACCTCTCACAACTTTTAGGAGCAGGTATGGTCTATACGAGTATACGGTTATGCCGTTTGGACTCACGAACTCACCAGTAATTTTCATGGCTCTGATGGATCGTGTGTTCCTTCCGTATCGGGATTTTTTTGTGGTAGTATTTGTGGTTGATATCTTGGTGTAATCTCACACTCAACACGACCATGCCACCCATATTTTGATCGTATTGAGTGCACTGAGTGAGCATCAGATATATGTGAAGCTCTCAATGATCCACTTTTGGATAGACCAGATTCACTTCCTGGGTCATATCATCTTAGAGGCAGGAGTTGTAGTAGACCCAGAGAAGGTGAGAGTATTACATTCCAGGGAGCATCCTAAGAACGTTTTTGCAATACGGAGTATCTTGGGGATGGATGGTTACTACAGACGCTTCATATATGACTTCTCGTGCTTAGCAGCGTCGTTGACGGGTTTGACTATGAATGGTGTGATGTACGTTTGGTCAGAAGCTTGCGAGAAAGCCTTCCAGGAGTTGAAGGTAATGTTGAAATCAGCACCAATCTTGATACTCCCATAGCATGGGAAGAGCTATACAGTTTAGTGTGATGGATCAGGTATTGGGCTAGGAGATTTGTTGATGCAGGGTAATCAAGTAGTTGTGTACGGGTCTCGACAGTTGATGCCACATGAGAGGAATTACCTGACGCATGATCTCGATTTGGCTGCAGTTGTTCATGCGTTGTGATGTTGGAGACATTATCTCTTGGGAGAACATTTTTTGGTGTTCACAGACCACAAAAGACTCAAATACATCATTAACCAGTGTGACATGAACCTGAGACAGTGAAGGTGGGTTGAATAACTTTAGTCTTTCATTTTTGAGCTTGCCTATACACCTGGTAATGGTAATGCAGTAGCTGATGCACTGAGCAGGAAGACTTAGATATAGGTAGTGTAGGAGGCCAGTGGTGAATGGAAGCTAATGGATTTTTTCTCTTAGAATCATCTAGAGGTGCAGGTCAGTCAGGAGAAGAACTATATTTCATCTTTATTTGTGACCTCTACCCTCTTGGATAGAGTGAGGATGAGACAACTATCCGATTTAGAAGGCCTATTTCTGTGGGAGTCGGTGGCAAGTGAGGACCCTAATCCTGGGTGGGCAATAGGCGATGATGATGATTTGCGTTTACATGGACGAGTGTGGGTTCCAGGGGATATACACGAGGAGATGATGTGGGAGTTTCATGCTTCAGTCTGGGAAGTTCATCCCGAAGGTACCAAGAGGTACAATGACTTGAGGCATCAGTACTGGTGGTCGGGTATAAAAAGCGAGATAGATAGTTCTATTATGAGATGTTCCACCTGTAAGAAGGTGAAGGCGGAGCATCAGAGGCCAGCCAGACTGTTACAATGGTTACCCATCCCAGAGTGGAAATGGGATGATGTCGCGATAGACTTTATGACTAGGTTTCCGAGGTCACCTCGAGGCAATGATGATGTGTGGGTTGTTGTGAACAGTCTCACGAAGGTATCTCAACTTTTTCAGATCAAGGAGACCTTCTATGTTGTCGATCTTAGGAAATTGTATATCTGAGATGTCGTACGTCTACATGGGGTCCCTCATTATATCGTTTCAGATAGGGACGCCCGTTTTACATCATGTTTCTTGGAGAGTTTTCTGAGGGCACTAGGTACACAGGTTCTTATGATCATATCTTACCACCATCAGATCGATGGTCAGTCAGAGCATATGATACAAGTACTTTAGGACATGCTGCGTGAATGCATCATAGACTTTGGGAGCTGTTGGGAGAAGAATACACCCCTAGTCAAGTTTTCCTATAATAATTGTTTTCAAGAAACTATTGAGATGGCACCTTACGAGGTTTTATATGGTAGGCCATGCCGATCACCTTTTTTCTGGTTAGAGGCAGGTGAGGAAGCTTTACGGGAACCACGTCTCATGAAGGATACATCTGAGTATGTCTAGTTGATTCAGAAACAGATAGCTACCGCACAGTCTCGTCAGAAATATTATGTTGATCGTCGCAAATAACCCTTGGTGTTCGTGGTCGGGGATCGGGTTTTCTTGCATGTTTCAATGAGGTTGGGACTCAGGTAGATCAGGAGACATGGTAAACATTCACCAATGTATGTGAGGCTATTTGAGATTCCGGAGAGAGTTGGGCCAGTTGGCTATCGGTTACGGTTACCATAGAGGTACCGAGCCATGCACAACATCTTCCAGGTGTACCAGTTGCATATCTATCGTTCATACCCATATCACGTCTTTCATCCCAAGGAGTTCGAGCTTGAGTTAGATGCTTCCTTTGAGGAGCATCCGATTCGTATCATTGATAGGAGCACGAAGGTTCTTCGATGTCGGTCAGTTCTTCTCGTATGGGTGTTATGGCAGCATGGCAGAGTGCAAGATGAATCCTGGGAGCGTGAGACCGACGTACGTGCTCAGTGGCCAGAGTTATTCACAACTATATCTTCACCACCCTTGGAATGGAAATTCAGGGACAAATTTATTTATGGGGGGATGTTTGTAAGAACTGGGTTCTTATTCTTGAGATATGGGTTTCTTCCTTTCTCTTTTCCTGAAATGTTTTTTAGAAAATAAGGAAAATGGAAAAATTCCTAAATTTTGGGACTACACACCGTGTACTTTTCCACACGCCATGTACTTTTGGTTGTGTAGGATGAGTACACAGGGCATGTAGCCATGTCAACGATGAATGTTGTAAAAATCGACTACACTCACTATAGTAGGTATTTACACATAGTGTATTCAGTCGGTAGGAGAATAGTAAGGCGGTGGCCAGGTGGGAGATAGTACACGCCGTGTATAGAGGCATACATGCCATGTACTTATGTCGACAGATGAACAGTTTGGCTGTGCCGCCAGAGGAACGGTTAAATGAGGGATGTACACACCGTGTAATCAAAAGTACACGACGTGTACATTGTTTATTTCGCTTAAAATTGGAAATAGCTAACCCTGTTCAGAGGATTAGCATAGAACCGGACGGGAGATTGGGAGAGGATGGATGAACATTCGTGGACCTCCATATTGAATGTCGGGAGTCCATTTCTGCTTCCATAGATCATGTTGGAACCGCATGGGTAAGCCCTCCCATCTCCTTGTGTAGTTCTTTACAATCCATCCTCCAATGGATATTATTTGAGGTTGGACAAGAATGATATTACCTTAGATCTACGACATTATTGGATGTTTCAGAAGGCGTCGTTCGGGTATATCGATCACTTGTGATCGAGGTAGGTGTCGTGGTGTTTAATTTTCCAACTGATTTGCATTTTGTGTACCGTTGGGATAAGCAGCCATGAATGGGGTGTCGTATGGATGTGATCGTGTTGAATTAAATACCATTAATTGTTTATGTAATTTAAATGTGATAATAAACTGTTGTTTGGAATCACTGCTTGGATCCAGGACCACCCCGGGGGCGCATTCCCCTGTTTAGCTGTTTTTCCAGGATACCCAAGGGAATGCCTTTATATTAATGATTATAGAATTTCAATGAGAGGAATTGTTTATATGTTTCTTGTGTAAATGTTTGGAATGGCTCGGTTACCTGTTAGCCTTAGGGCAGTGCTTTACATAGCCTGAGGGCAGTGTTACCTTTAGCCTAAGGGCAGTAGTTATTTCATCCTGAGGGAAACTTCTTCTGTGTCTGTGCGAAATAGACTCTATGCCCGAGGGTGAAACATTGTATGCCTAATGGAAATATCTGTTATGACTGTGGGAAATTACCTGTGGGTTACGGTTTTGATTACCTGAGGATAAGGGTTTGCATGTCTTAGGACACTGACTGTTTACATAGAAATTCACTGTTGAGGTTTCCTGATAATGAAAGATTAAATGAATAATAAAATGGAAATATAACTGGTAAATTTAGTTACTTTTTGAGTACTGCATAGTTAATTTCATTTTACTAAATCACACTATTGGTGCATATTTTCACACAGTTGGGCACGGGACTTTTGTGGGTTCCTACTAGGAATTATTTCTCACACCATGTTTGGGTCATGTATTTGGCCCAAAACATTACATTTCGGTATTTTTGGATGAGGGAAAGGGTCCTTATACATGTACATTATTGCTGCTGAGTAGTAGGGGATCCTGGGACCGGGCTTAGGCTCGCGATGCTACCATCTATTTGTTTTTGGTTTTTCTATGCTCTTTATTATACTGTACTGTATGTTGTGTAACATGTTTTGGATATTTTCTTAGATCTTATGACATGTTACATTATCATCTATAAAACTGTTGGATATCTTTTACTATAGTTTTTTATTTTAAATGTGTAGGGTTTATTGATTTCGCTGTTTTTGTATTCTTTTTATTATTTCGTTGCACTACACCTTGACAAATTAGGGAATACATTCCCCACTATCAGACCTGGGCCCTCACTACTAGTCGGCAACCTCTGGCATTTGGGGAAATGCACTTGAGGTCATGTGGAGAACCGGGTCCGAGGCACCCGTTGAGTGGGACCAAAAACCGGGACGTTACATCCCCTATCACTCATTCCATTAAAACAGAAGTCCATAACCTAAAATATTTCACTCCTCTGTTGGACATGTTCACAGAGAACAAATATGATTTTGAGAAAGAAAAGCATTATGGTGATGAGATTATTAATAAATTCATTTATTTGTTGATGTCTTATCTTCATGTGAAGCGCACTGCTGTTGTGGATCTTCTAACTTCACCTTGGTGGCCTAATTTACCCCCTTCCTCATCCACTTCCTTTGCATCTACATCAATGTATGTATCTCAGTATCTGATCCAGATCAGACATGTTATCCATGAAAAAAACATACCTATGTGTTCCACCAAATCTACTTTGGAACGATATATTTTTTATGGACATCCACTTCATTCTATGACAGCTGGCTCACTCCCTTCTTCAACTTCAACATCATCTCATATAGATCCTTCTGATGCAGCTTCCTAAGGCAATGAGAAGGAAGCCAATTTTGAAGAAAAGTGGAAACACTATTTTGATAAGGATGTTTTGAACTTTTTTATTGTTTTTAATGCCATAGAATATTCTATAAAATTCAATGTTCACTGTTGGTATCCATTCTCTTATTTACATAACTTCTATTCCCCTTTTCTTGTACTCTATCTGATAATCTCTAATGGGGGAGAAAATCACACAATGGGGTAGAAAAGCACACTAAGGTAGAGAAATAAAACTAATAAAAGATGTCAAATTCATATGTTTTTTGTGATCATCAAAATGGGGGAGATTGTTGGACTCTCATGTTTTATTCATGTTTTAATGATAACAAAAAAATTTAATCCTGTTTAATCAATCTAAAATCATTTTTTAGATGGTTTGTTTTTTTATTGATTAAATAAACTTCCACTAAATCATATTAATCCTATAAATATTGTTTAAATTTTGTAAAAACTATTTAGTTTGGTTTTATAATGATTTCGTTTTTGAATGATTAAGTCTAATACATTCCATGAATATTACTACTTAAGACTATAAATAGATATTTGGCTAGGTTGGCTAAACCTTGATTCTGCCACTGGTTACTGTTTTCTGGAAAAGGAACTAGAAAACATAATCCATACATCGTTACCCAAACACCATGACCTAGACACCATAATCCTGACACCATGACCCAGACACCATGATCCAAACACCGTGATCAACACATCGTGAACCTGAAACTGTGGCCCAGACACCGTGACCTAGAAACCGTAACTAGTTTCATATCTCATGAAGTTTGTCACACCAGTTCCTTGATAACATCATCATGACATCATTTGATGTTTGTAAAAGGACAATAATATATGATCCTAACACTACAACTATGCTACGGATTCCAGAACTCAATACAATAATTCTCTCTTGACTGCATCATGGCTAAATGGTAAAGAAGAATAAACTTATTTGTTGTGACACCGTTTCCAAGTGATATCATTTCTAGAAATACTATTAAATATTTCATTAATATATATATATATATATATTTCTAATTTAATTTCAATCAGACATATTTCAGGTATTTAAAATCTTTGAAATAATTAGTATTTTATTGTAGAAATATCACCTAACAGTACAATGTATGAGGAAAAAAATAAATTCATTATGTCATCTACCACACATGCACTCCAAAATTAAAAAGAAAAGAGTGGAACTGTAGAAAAAATAGAAAGTGAGTTTAACATAACTATGAGCATTTGAAAATGTGAACTGATATATTCAAAAAGATACCACTGGAGAACACACAAAGCACTCCCGATCAAAAGATTTTACTACAATAGATCGAATCCAAAACATCATTTCAGTATAAACTATTAGAGGAATGTGAACAAGAAAAATTACACCATCAGACTGTAAACCAGGACACTAGACTTATGAGGCTCTGTTTTTAGAAGATTACTCGATAAATACATCTTCTTTATCGTACAAGTCTAGAGTTTCACATAATAAAACGAAAATCACTTCTATCATTTTCACATAAAACTTGCTTGATTGTGTACTCTTTTTAGATTTTGAGTAGTGTGTGTATTTATCTATTAAAACATACACTGTCTTCTTCACTAAACTGAAGGATACTAGATATCCTTCCTCTCATACATTTTAATATTTATTTACTCCCATAGATAAGTGTGGAAGAGATCCTTCTGTGACCTGGTATTTTATTCCCACAATGAAAAGTGGAAGGGGACATGTGAGCTGGATTGTCCTGTGCACAGTTTTTACCCTGATACATGGTCTGAATCATGTTTATTAATATAAACTACATTGTGGAAGATGATCACCAAATGGAGTGTATTAGATCTTGTATTGAGTTTTAACCACTGATTTTTTCTTCTATGTCCATTAATTTAGTTTTTCACTACATTAATATATATTTTAGAAAACAATAGATTTTACATTGATAGTTAGTATTTAATAGAAGTTATAACTATTTTTCCTTTTTAGAATAGCTTCAAAATAAGTATCAATAACTCATATTGATATTATTGAGAATAAATCAATCTTTTGAGAGGTTTTATAAATAGTCAACCATTTAAATTTCTATTACCTTGATTAACTGGGTTGTATTCATTTTTATTGGGGAAGAATTTTATGAAAATTTCATAACAAAAAGTTTAAAAGTTATTCAGCTCACCCCTCTTGAGTACTCAACTCTGAAAAACACAACATAATCTTTTGGGACCACCTTCTATCAATAAATTCATTTTGAACCCACCTTGTCTTTTTGTAAATGTAATAGTGAAACACATTAAGAATAAAAAAAGTAGCAATACAAATTCAATTAGGGAACTAATTGATCAAAAAATGGTCACCCCAAAAATTCTAAAATATCGCTAAATTATGGAATGATTTATTTTCTACACACAAAAATAATTAATTAAATAGAATAAGATATGTTACCCAATATGGAGTAGAATATTTTTAGAATATGTTTATATGGACGTAAGCCCTCTATATGTTCATAAATATAATTATAGACAAAGGGTAATTAGATTCAATAATAATATTTCCTGATTTTATGTACCATGATAAAGAAGATCAAGGACGATTGAGATTCCTCCATTTTAGAGTGATCTCAATCACCCCTAATAGAAAAACATTGAGCATTCAAAATCAACACAAAATTATTGTGAACAGTGATCCCCTTACCCACTGTGGTTCATAATTTAACAAAAAAATATTAGTAAATCAATACAAAACCATCATGTATAGGATAAAAAACCCTATTAGATACTCTCATCAGGGGATGGATCACAATTTATTTTTTAATAATTCATACATACTAGGGTCCTCAATTAAAAAATATGATATTTGGTGGACATGCATTATAAACCCCATTCATTTAATTCATTCAAAACTAATGATATTATTTTTAAAATTAGTCTAACCACACGCACCTAAAAAGAAGAAATCCAGTTATAAAAATCATGATCTTGAGGAAGAGATAAATCAATGAAATCATGGAAATCCAACCTCCATCTAATCCAAACCCCCCTATATTTATGGAAATTAGTAACTACATGACTATTTTGTTCCATATAAATAGGCACACATGGAAGGATTCATTCAAGGATGGTTAGATAGAGTCAAAAATAAAACATTTAAGAAGAATCTCGTTATATATCTTACAAAAAATTTAACATTTTAGGTGCATTGAGAGACCAGGTTACATTTCATCATCTACTTGGTGTATATTGAGGGGAGTCATTAACCTAAATTTTAATGTCATAACAAACATAAAAAAATTATGCATGTCCAACTTCCAACATGATTGTTACTTTCCTTATATCTAATCTGATAGAAATATTAATAATTTGGTTACAATCCATCTCATATAAACATCTAAAAAATTTTCCATGATACCAATCATCCAAATAATAATTAAATAAATACATAAATATTTCATTTTCTAAATCCTGAAGTAACATTAGAATAAAATCTAAAATACATTATCTATACAAGCTATGAAACCCTCCAAACCGATAAATAATTCCCCTTGAAGATCCTATAATGAAATCATTTCTCAATATGGTTATTATCAAATAGATACCCCTATATAAATAGTTTAGTCGAGGCCCCTTGAATGAATGAAGAATATTAATAGAATAAAAATATATTTTTGAAATACCTTTTAATGTAGTGTGTCTTGGAAGGAAAAAATTCACAAAAATTTCATAGCTATAATATCTCTATTATGAAAATTGAAATTCATGAACATAGTCCTAATGTGGGGTAAGAGTGGGCCAAATAGATGTAGAACACAAATCCCCTAATAATAAAAATCAAGTATTTTTCATTTGTAATTACTCATCTATAGAAAGGGAATATTCATGATGAATGAATTATTTATAGATGTAGAAAACATGGGATTTACAACCATCGGTCCCTTTTCAACCTATGTGCATGGTAAAAACACCACCCAAACTCACAAATTTAATATTTCTCAAGGAATAAAATAATATGTGTTGAATTAATGAAAGAATTATATTGAAATAAAATTTTATAAAATTTATAAGCAAAACAATAATGTCAAGTAAATGAAATACATAATATTATAGAGTGAAAATACCTTCAGCATTCTAAATATCATGAAATTTGAAGATGGATGCACAAGAAACAATTATTTTAGGAATCCTTGTTAGCCCTATAAATCTAGAATAGTAACTAAAAGAGACACAATTCACCCACAAAGGAAGGAAATTTTCTCCCACATATGTTGGTAATGAGGTGAAGATGAGGATGAAAATATTTTAGGACTAGTGATCCAAAAAATAAGAGAGGTTTGGGAATGATAATTTTTCTCTAAAAGGAAAATGAGAGGAAATAATTGAGAGGAATATTAATAATTATAGAAAGCTAACTCTTGAAGTGGAATATGGGTGATCAACCCCCTGACTCAGTCTAACAAAACAACCAAACTATAGAGGCAAAAAAATAACACTGACCAAACCACCAGTTGATATAATAAATTAGTTCGTACATGTCTATGGTGAAGATAAATATGAGAGGGTAAAGGATAAACAAACTTTAATAAGTCTCATATGGATTATATACTATGTAGAGAAGCAATTAAATTGGTCAGACTAAGGCCAAATGCCAATGTAAAGGCCCAAACATTTAATAAAAGGACAAAACATGTAATAACATTCGTAACTGATAGCATAATCCAAAAAGATAAAATTTAACACAAATAAATTGAATACTTACACTTTACGGATGAAAATAATAATAAATAAAAATTGAAGATAAATAATATGATCAATTCAGTATGAAAAAATAATAAATACCAAAAATCAAAAAAATTGACAATTTTCACATTAAATTTTAGGATGTTCGGGAACATATAGTTTTAAAATTGATATTTTAAATTTCCTCTTCAGAAACATTAAAATTTAGATAATACAATTGATTTAGACTAGCAATAAGTCAATTTATCATTTGTGTGTATCCTATTGATAGAAATGGTTAAACATTTTATAAATTAACTAAAAAAGTGTATCCTAAAACCTTTGTCTTTTGATTTACTGGGACATGCTTGCATCGTCGATATATTAAGAGAAGATTTTATATTAGAATAATGATTGATAACATAATTAGAATGTTTTTTTTCGGAAGTAAATTCATTAAGATATAATTATTCTTTGATAACCTCAATCTGTGTAATGTAAACTCATTTTGTGGTTAAAATAGAAACCATGGACTATGTGTTACACAAAAAAGAAATTATACCACCATAAGAAGTACAAAAATATAGTCAAACACTTCTTGGTGGGAGTATTAATTTCACAGTTAGAATATACATATAAAACTATAATTTTAGATTATTGGCCTTTTTTCATAGCATTGTGGAATATTAGAAACTAAAACTCAAATATCTATGAATCAATTTAAATACATACCAATGTGGATTCTAGGGAGGGCCCATAAATATACTAAAGGTGATGATTTCATAAGATATCTACGGTCTACATAATGTAATCTTATACATAATGCATCCCACTATGTTAGAAGTGGGTATTGGAGTCCTAAATTTGAATACCATCAACATATATGGGTACCTATGATGATGAAAATATAAAGTCCTATAAAAACGCACATTATCATAATTGAATGATTAAACAAGTATCTCCTCAAAATCCTTAGGACAAAGTCAATTAAATGTGATTTCCAAGAGGTACATTACCATGTTTGAGAGGATGAACATGTAACTATTCAGAATAATTAATAATTAATATTGATGAGATATGTAAATGAGTTTATTAGACTTATCAATAATAATATGAACACCTAAAATTTTATTATGTTCACATAAGTCATTCATTCGAAACATCAAATTTATTTTATATTAAACTGCAATAATAATACTTATTTTGAAAAAATAGTAATCATAATGTCAACAAATATTTGAAATTAAATATATAGTTTTATTTTTTTAAATAGACACAAGAATCATATTAAATCCTCATCAATTTTCATTTAATTTAAAGGATCAAAAATTATTATTTCATTTCATAGTGAGTTTCTTTAAATAAGACAATGATTTTTTCAACATTAATAATTCTTTTAATATGAATTCCATAGAGTATATATCTACAAGCTTCATGTAATTATTCTCATTTATATCACCACATAGAAAGGTAGTTTTAATATCACGTTTATCAACGTTTATGAAAATATAGGAAGAAAAACATAGTAAAATCCTTGGAGAATAACTCATCACAATATGGGATAATTTTGAGAATAGTCATGCCTTATCGTTTATGGAATCCCTTGGAAAAAAGTCATTATTTATTGTTAATTTTAATCTTCGTGGTGTTGTCTTCTTTCCTTTTATAAATATCATATAAACCAATTAATTTAGGAGTAGGGTATTTATGTATGATAGGCCACGTGTGATTTTTTCTTAAAGAATGTGTTTATTCACCCATGGGAGGCACTAATTATTTAGAGTTGGTTTCTATTATATCATTTAACTAGGTCTAATGATCATCATCTACTATATTATGGGAAACATAAAATACATAGGAATCCATATCATATTGGTTGTACTGAGATGAAGGCCTAGGGACTCCCCTATCTAATTATCTAGATTATTAATAGTCCCTATTATTGTTTTAAGATTATTTTTTAGATTCTGAGTAATAACTACAATTAGAAATATAGCATGTTGTGTGATGAGGATGCGTTGGATAGGGTTGGATATGAGCTTCAATGTGGGATAGAGTCTTGGTTTCATCAGCATGTTCGTGGAATGGATCAATTCATCTAGACATGGATGTTTGGATTTGGGAGAATTATAATCATGATACACTACATATCTACAGAAATTTCATTAATCGTAACTTGGTTTATCAACTGAAATATTGTAACACTTAACATCCTTATTATACCCAATAAATATACATTTATGTTACACTGGTTCTAGTATAATATTATTAATGTGTGCATATACAGTACAACCAAAAACCGTTTTATAGTTATAAGTACTGAACATAACTTTCGTCAATTTTACTGGTGTTTTAAATTAATTGGTCAATTAAGGAAACATTTTAATGTGTTGGGCTATAGTGTTGATAGTCTATAGCCAAAAAGATATAGGGATACCCAATAAAGGAAAAATGCTTCACACTCTATCTTAAAAAGTCGTATTCAATCTCTATTTAAGGCCATTTTTGGGTATATCTAATAGTTATATGTATATTTGTACCCTCATAATCAAAAGAATTGAATAAAAATAGTGGATACATAATCTAGGCCATTATGAGTTCTCATGGTTTTAGTTTTTATCCTAGTCTTATTTTAAACTTATTCTGTCTAGTTTTAATTGTTTGAAATACATTAGAGGTATTTTTTATTATCTAAATCCATAAATTTATTAACATTATATAAATTAATGTAACAAAATAGTAACCTTCACCATGAGAGGTAGTCCTTGTCTCTCCTCATATGTGATAGTGGATATATTCTATGTGGTTGGAATATTTAATGGTAGACCTATAAAACATAACTCTACTAGACATTCCATGAACAAAATATTCAAAATATTGAATGTTGTTATGGGTTATGTTTGTAGACAACAATTTCTTATTGAGATTTGTTTCCATTAGAGTTTAAATTTCCCTGTATCGTATTCCATGGGATAATATTAACTATAATAATTTTTTTCGCTACCTAATTTCCTAGAATGGGTTCTTCCATTCAACAAATATAAAAAATAAATGAGGTACACATTTATGATTGATTAAGATCCTTTAGATTTTTTTAATATTATATTTCAAAACTAATGTTGAACCCCTTTTTTTCTAGGAATCCTAAACAAAGTGGGTTTTTATGAATGTTGGGAACCCACATAAGATCAAGAAATGTGATGATTGAGTGATCAAGAAGATCTAGTAAGAGAAAAAATCTTTCATATTCCTTACAAATCTTATTATTTCCTAATAGGACATATACTTATACACATTCTTCAAATTCAAGGAATGAATCTCTAAAGGTACATAATTAAATTAATACACTGATTCAAGGACACACTCATGATATAGTGTATGTCTTGGCACAATTATCAATTCTACTATGTCATTACCAGAGTAAACATGAAGGGACTGTTCGGTGGGATGTTTTCAATCAAGCTCTCTCTTAGGTTTAATACATTTGGTATTTTTATTCCCAATTCTTTCATAATTTAATCAAATAGTTATTCATTCTATATAATTATACCTTTTTTGGTTTCTATAACCATTTTTATATTTATTAAACTACTTAATTGTTTCATTAGATTCTAGGATACCCCTGGTGAAGAAGGTTTCTCCCACACCCTTTATTCGTGGATTAAAGTGTAATTATTTAGATATGAGGATATATATAGTCGTATGAGGGGTTATTGAGTCACATCCATAGATTATGAATTCAAAAAAGGTTTTTTAGTCATTATATAATGAAATTATAAGTAATGTTTCTTAATCATACTGATTTATAGTTACATTTATGTATACTAAATCTAAGATAAATATGTCAAATTTATCTAAATCTGTAATATAATGTTTTTAATTTTAAGAAATATACCAGTATAAGTATATTCATATAAAGTCTACCAAATAATATTATCACCTAAATAATGTGTAAGGGAACTATGGTATGTTGGGGTTGGAGACAACTGGAAGAGAATCCCTATAATCATGTATCCAACCCACAATCAAATTTTGGTAGCATCACCTTTCAGTGTTGTGTAGTTGATTTGCTGGGTGGGCTATATGGCCAATAAAAAACATCATGGTGTTAGGGGAAACAACTTCTTAGATGGTGGGGAGTTTCCTCATATGTTGGGACATAAGTTGGTCATGACTAATGCAAGGGGTTCATCATTTTCCAGTGAAGGCTACAAGTCAGGTGATAGTGTGGAACCCCTTGTATAGGAAGTTGTGATGGTGTCCATAAGGGGGTGAAGACATCCGAGGTAGGGAGGGATATAATTTCAATGGTGATGGAATTTCTCATGATCCAGTTCCATAGTGGATTCATTGATGGGGAAAGAAAAAATTTCAAAACTATCTGGTGGTTACACAATATAATAAATGAAAAAATAGTTATGTTAGATACCAAGGTGCAATCCCAAATGAGCTTAGAAAATAGAGAAACCACCAGTAATGATCTCTGATTTGATGAATGATAGGGTATGACTATTACATTGGCAATGAGCCCACATAGTCATGCACTGGGATTTCATGTTGAGCTACCTTGTAGGCTGTATTATTTAGAGAAAGTTTAAGTATCAACTTGGTGGAGATTTTTATTAGGTGTTAATTCGTTGGACCAAATGTTCTATATATTTAGGCACATTTACTACGAGTCTATGGAATATGTAAAGGTTATCCATCAAATTTTAAATTGACTGTATGAAAATTAATAATAAAAATACAATGAATTTGGAGTTTCTGTAAGGACAAGAACTATGAGCTTTAACAAACACATATGGATAAACATATTGATATTTAGTAAAGGTATAACATTTTTATTGAAAATAACATTAGATTTATTATGGTCACAATGGGAATCAATTAATACTTACTGAACTAGAATTCCTCTCATCTCAATCTTACAATTATTTATTACATTTTCATAAATGAAATTATGGATTTATATCCTAGAGGTTGAATTATTTACCCAATGATAAGATTCATAGATATTGAAGGTGATGTTAGTTGTACAGCCCCAATAGGTAACCAATCACAATTCCATACATTGTTTGTCTAATTATGTTCTTAATATAGATGAATTATTGATTCACCAATGGATCTAATTGAATACAACAAATAAATTGATGATATTTATGAAAATATCCCAAAGAAAAAATTAAACATTGACAATTATTGAAATAGAAAATGAGACCGACTACAAATGAGAACAACTCATGCTTTGATACATCATTTTGAGGGGTATGGTTGTAAAATACTAAATAAAAACAAAATAAACCTAATAGGACCAAACCGGGGTTTTCACATATTTGTATACATTAATAGAAACTCTACATCCAGGATGACATAATTTAACAAAGGTGTAGATAATACATGATATAAGTGCTTTGAACCATTTGCAAACTACATGCATGTAATGAACACCACACAAAATGATGTGTTTTTATATGATGAATGAATAAAATAATGTAATATGAAATCAATTAGAAATAAATGAAAAATAAAATTATATGATATTTTTATGAATTGAAATAAATTGAACATAAATGAAAAAAATTTTGGGAGAGGGAGGAAATCACTAGAGCAGTCTAGATTACTTGGTGGTGGATTCCTGTTGCACTGGAAAAACCAATTCACGCACTCCATCATAACACCATGCTTAAGGAACAGTAACTAAAAATTCAACAATTCCTCCATCGAGGACAAAAATTGAAATCACCATAAGCATGTCATGAGTTGAATATGACAATGAAAATAGGGTCGAACTTGTCCTCCAATAAATAAGAATACTTCTGCAGAGGTAAGGTTTCTTCAAAGGGAACAGATTACCATAATAGGAGAGGGAGGCCCAAAATGATCCAATATCGATCCGATGAAGGGATGAATGTATCATCACTACACTAACACCCTCAGATAGCATTACCAACTAGACGAGGGCATGATACAATTCCAAACAAAACTTTTGGCCATAACCACATACACAATTTTAGGGACAAGTGGAAAATGTTGGAAAATTAAGTGGAATGATTGATTAACTGCTATGAAAAAATCCCATGTAGATTAGTTACATATCATAGGAGTGATCCATGAAGTCGGATGATGTCATAGGGCCAAATCAGGGTCCCATGAGTGTAATAAAAATCCCAATAGGAATTATAATCCCAAAAGGGAAAATATAGTTCACTTAAAATAATATAATAATTCTTTAATGAAAAAATCTAAATCAAAATAAAAATTTCATATTAATAATAAGGTCTAATGAATATGAAATGATATTAATGTGAACCATAATTCTAATTCCCACTAGAAAACATTGTACAAAACTCTTATCCTTAGTCACCCAATGAAAATTAGGCGTTCTTTCACATTCCTCCACAAAAAATTTCCCAAAATAGAATGGATTTCTTTAAGAAAGACATATGGGGATTTAAATAAAGACATGTAAAATAATCCAATTGCATAATCTACTAACCTATTATGAATCAACTTCCCTTCTTTTGAAATCATCATGGATGGCCATGAATAAATCATTTTAAATACTTTACCAATAATGGATGAGTTTTATTATTTGTTTTTATATTTTGACAATATTCCTAAATCCAAGATACTTTGGTTATATTTTAACAACTAAAAATCCCAATAACTACTTCAAACCCACCTTATATGATGCTAAACATTTATTTCTAAATGAAATTTTGGATATTTTATTATTGTGTTATTGAAAATTAAACCTATTGTAAAAAATTATAATCTTCCAAACTATACATCATCCTTGTCGAGTAACATGAACAAATTGAATATTCTACTTTAAAAGGATGAAATGAGAAATGAGGATGCTGTTACAACATACCATTCTCTTTGTATGACCTCATTCACCCACATAATTTAAAAATATATTTGAAAAGATAATTTCTCGTATGAAAAAGTTGTGTGGGGATTAGTTATCCCATCAAAAAAATAAGATATATGGTTTAATTTAGTTTGAACAGCCCTTTAATATTATTCATGTATATCAAAAATGTTAAATATATCTTTAAAACATTCACCCATGTATCCTTAAACCCCATTAGGGATATTTCTATACCAAGAATATCCTACACATCCATATAGTATGATTTCATCATACCATGTTTCATGTCCACAACATATCTTTTCGAATAATTTTGGGTTTTCACATAGTGTAAAAACTCATATGTGATAGGTACACTATTAATATAATATCATCTTATGAAAAATACACAGTGATTTTTAGTCACAATATGATATAGGAATTCATGCATCTGAGTCCCCTAAATAATAGAGAATGAATTCTAAATATCATTGAAAATACTAATAATAATGTACTCAATTATTTTCAACAGATTATATATATTTGTTATTAGGTCCATCAAGGTCACATTTAGAGAATTGAAGGAAGAACACCCTAAACAAAGATTCTTCATAAGACAAATTAAATCTACGCCAATAATATTCCAATAATATATTCCAAATTAATATGGAAACCCATATAAATCAAGTATCTTTATAGAATAAATATTCTAAAGGGCATTGAGGATTTATTTTTCCAATGAATATCTTTGGATCTTCTAATTCATATCATCGGTGAAACCCTTTGGGATGAAATTAGAAATTAAAAAGCAAAATTCAATTATTTTGGACATGTAAACATTGGAAAATATATTTAGAATGATATTTTTTAATGAATATGCTTCATAAGATTTTAATCCCATTATATAATTCAACTGAAAAATATTGTTTTCCACTTCCTTGTAAACGATTTTCAGTGGAATAAAGCCATATTTTTATCACAGTCTCTGATATGGGATCCTATGTCACTTAATATCCAAGGTCTCCCATTCTCCCTTAAGGCCACATAAATCACCTTCTAAAAGTTTATATAATTAAGAACCAGATGATACGATTAAGGGAGAAGAGTATCGGGATCTGGTTATCCAATTATTTGATGTACTTGTCAAAATCCCCAAACCATGTAGTAATAGACTTATAAACAATGGTTTCCACATTTTGGGATTTTTATGTGAATCACACATTTCGACCATCCCATGATGATAAAAAACCTCCAAACATGTATTGTTTTGTATCCAAACGCATTGAAGGATTAATTACCTCTTTGTTCAACCCAATCAATAAGTGAAACAATGAAAATAAGTAGAGATATATTATCAGAGGATACTATAGAAAAATACATTATAGAAAATGGCTAAAATGGGTTTAAAATCATTAGATTCAAATAATTGTGTAGAAAATTAAAATTAAAATTTACTTCATGCTTTAAGATATTTTAGAAACAAATATGAGTAATATGATGCAATAAACCATATATTTATGAAATATTTTATTTAATTCTTATAGTAATCTTTTTAGTTGAATTTATAAGTTAAATATAAATTGTAGGTAATACATCAAGAAATTATTGTGAGAATCACTTTCTAAATACTACTAAAATCTATTAATTCACATTCCAATACTCATGGTTCTTATTCTAATAATTTGGTTACCTATTGTAGATTTCTATAATTTCTATTCTATAATTTTCAATATATCTCATGTATTCTATATCAATGTAACGAAGATTGTATTATTATAATTTAATAAACTAATGAAACTCATTTAAAATAAATTGAAAATGTTTTATAATAATACTAATTCAATTTATAAAATTATATTATATATTATCTAAAGATCTAATATTCTTAATTCTTATATTATTATTGTCTTCATAACTAGTTCCGAAATAATGAAATTTTAGGAGAGATGATAGTTATAGTATAAATATTCACATGTATTTAAATAAAAAAAACCTTTCAAGAGATGAATTATATGAAGGGTACAAAAATGAAGATTAAATAGTATTTATTATAGAAAAAATAGAAACATATCATTAAATAGTGATCCATGAAATTTCAAGGAAACTTTAGAACTTATAAAATGCCAACAATTATATCTATTGAATTTGACTTTTAGTATTCTTTCTATGATCCACATATGTAAAATGATAACATATGACATCATGATTGATTAAGTTGATTAAATAAAATATAATACTATTAATTCATATTTATTTATCATATCTATATTTCTATGGAATATTTTAGTTGAATGAAATTAAATTAATAACCAAAATAAATATGCATGAAAAATAAAATGTATTATGATTTTATAAAAAAAAATTAATTGAATATTTGTGTACAATAATTAATATCATATAATTTCCTGAAAAATAGACAATTTCATGCATATAAAAATTTTTCGCTCGAAATTGGGAATATTGGGAATCATGTTCACTAATAGGGAGAGTGGGAGGAAATTGGTAAATGAAATGAAGAGATAGGGATAGAGAATATATGTGAGAATAGAGTGAAGGATAGTGGCTACATGTGTAATAGGATTCACATTATATGACAATAGATATGCAATTATCCTCCCATGTGTAGGTGAATAAAACCAGTTTATAAAAATTATATTCATATATGTTTATGTGATTTCCAAAAATGTATGTATACAATTTAAAAAATTTTTTTAATTCTTATATAATTTATTTTATTTTTCAATATAAAAGATGACTGGGAGGAAAAATTAAATTATATATAGAACGTATGTGTATTATAATTTCATACAGTATAAAAGTTAAGAAATTTAAATAAAATGTAATAATTATAAGGTCGGAATAAAATCAAAGTATTTGACTATATTAAAATAGAAGTATATAAACTATAAATGTTATAGATTTTTTTGAGATGTATTTTATTAGTGAATAATGTTAAAAAATTTACCTGTGAAGATGGAACTAATACATTTGAAATAATGGATATTTTATAGAGAAAATTTGTCATTATTTCACATTTTTATGGAAATACCAGTACTATAGATAATCAATATTACAAGAAAAAACTTAGTGATACCAATTTATGAGAATTTTTACTTTCTATTGGACCAACTGTAGAGATCAATATGTTAGTTCCCAAAAACTCATGTATGTAAATGTTGTCTGATATTCTAAAACCACTATATCTAACCATACCATATTCCTATCCCTATCAAATTATCGATGTCATAAGATAATGAAACCATTAAAACACATAGTTTAGTGAAAATTAAGTAATGATTTCCAACTAGTAATATTAATTTTCTAAAAAGACTGATATTAATAACGGATTTAATAATGAAATTTATTATCCATATATAATATATATAACATCACAATATATAGGGATAAATTATTAATACTCATATTTACTTATCACTCATAATATAGACTATATGGATGGTTTCCAATTATAAATAAAGTCAAAATTATAGAAGATATATTTTCACATCCTAGACCACCGAACACGAAAAATTTTACACAAAAGATGTGATAATTTATAAGATACTTTTACTATTTCACATATATATATATATATTAACATGTCTAGGTAACAAAATTAATGTAAACATTTACTCCACTCTAATAGATGAACACATAATAATTTTATCAATACTGTAGTTTCTAAAAGGATGATGATATGAATCAACATTATGGATGGAATGATATTATCAATTTTTTAAACAACAAATAAATGTAAATTAAATTTAATATGTATTTAAAATTAAATTGAGAATTAAATTAAAAATATGAAAATCGAATGATGTTAGAAAATTATAACCACTTATTAATATATAATCTATTTGTGATCAATAATAAAACACTTTCAAGATGGTTTATAGACTGTAGAGACAGAAAAAGATAATAACATATTTATAGAAGGACTCCTCAACTAATAACATGTACAATATATGTATAGATAATGTTACATCAATGGTTATAATATTTAATATTTTACTAGGTATAGATGGTTATGAAATTTTGAAAGGAGAAACATATTTTCAAATATTTACATATAAATAAATATTTACAATATATTATTTTTAAAAATAATAAAGATTAATATTATTTTTTTAAAAGGCATTTGTAAATATTTTCTATAATATTTATGGAAAGTCTGATAGAAATTTCGTGGAAATATTTTTGTAACATTCTCATTGTCGATAGTGTATATTATTGTACTTTCTATTTTAATAGATTCATGTATGGGAAATACCTCTCTTTAGTCTTTACTTATTATAAATAGTACATGTATACTATCTTATAAACTTATATAAAATATTTTATGGTTATTAGCATATAATACTCATATAAATTTAGTTCTTATAAAAATTAATATGTATACTAAATAGTGTAAAACTATATAGTAATATTACAATTATCACTAAATAAATAGAATACACATATTAAGGTTTTACATATTGTATAAATGTTATGTAGAAGAGTACTATCATCATTCAATTATAATTTGGTATGTCCCTATAAAATATTTTTTGTGTAATAGAAAATATTAAATTTAAAATTTCATAATACTAAGGAAATTAATAGTGTAACTGACAGTTTCTTCATCTGTTCATTTAAATCTCTATATTTTAGCAACGTACATTAATGATGGTTAACATTGAATTCCTCTATGATCATAATAGGAAAGATAAGAAAATCATACATTGTGTGGAGTGATGTGGAACAAATAGTGTATTCCACAAATAATCATTATAAAATACTCTGCTTCTTTAAATGAATATAGAGTATATATAGTGTAACCAATATAATTGACAATGTTTTTATATATAGATTATATAATGGAACTGACCATGTATTCATTTTATGACTATCAACTCAAAGGATGACTATACCTAATATTTATATTCATGTATATGAATACATATAATCTATGTGAAACTTTTATTATGGTTAAAATTCAATGTAACAACCCAAAACTCAATCAATTAATTTCACTTCCACTATTTATTTAATATAGTATTCATCACATATAATCAATTATAGAACTAAATAAAAACTATATAAATAATTAATTAATGAAATATGAGGTATTTCCAGACATTAAGAAACCCATAGCGATGAAATAGTAACTTTCCCATAGAAATAGTAATACGAACCTTATAAATAGTAAATAATCATAATGAATAGTTACCTCACCAATGAATGTATAAATAAAATTTAGGCATATCATTACTAAAATTATGATATAAATATATCATATTAAAAGTATGAGAATATTTTAAAAATTAATATTTATGTGTTGGTATTTGTTAAATAATTAATATTTAATTTCAATTTTACAATTAATAAAATTAGTTAAAAGAAAATACATTTTCCTAAAATGGATTAATAAATTAATATTTTGTTGTCTTACTCTTTTAGTATAAATTTTTGTGTCATCAGTTAATGTTTGTATGTTTTATAAAATCATTTTTAAATTTAAAATCTATAATTTTCATTTATGTAAGGAGTATATTATAAAAATTAAATTTATCATATTTTCATTAATATTTCCGCAAATGGATTTCATTTTTTTATTATAATTTTCAAAAAATTTGTAGGGTGAATTTTATTTCAATTTTTCATAAATACATGAGTTTTTAGTGAATTGTATAATATTATAATTTATGATAAATGCTTAATACATCAATTATTGAGTCATAGGGTATGTAAGTAAAATGGGGGCACACTTGGTCCAAACTCACAGAACCTTTTACTATTGTTACACTAATGAAAAAACTAATTTCTGGGTCTTCAAAAAAAATATAATAATGATTAAGATATTCAGTGATTACCCCACTCATGTACTATAATAACCTCCCATCACTACCTCTTGTCCTTAATCATCTAAGACTTATCGTTTCCCAATGATCTACCCAAATACACTTCCCTACCCTATCCCCAAATCCATGATCTTGTGGTCTTCCCAAAAAACCAAAACCCCACCCGTAAGGAGGTTCTTAAGAAGGTTAATTCAAGAGGTAAATCATATCCTATTTCATTTTATTTGATTTTAATTTTTCGTTTTGTCTTTTTCTATCCTAAATTTCTCTATCTAATTGATCATGATAACTCCAATATCATATATATACTATAATTATATCATGGTAATGTAAAAACAATTATCAATCTCAACAATCTCTCTCATTTATTTTTAAACAAAATCTTCGTTCGAGAGGTGCAAAAATACTATCTTCATGGATGATAATGTTTTAGTGTTCAATTTCTAATTTTTGGCATGAATTGGAACCATATTTATTGTTTAAAAAGCCTATAATGTATGTTTTATAACCTAAATAATTTATTTGATCCTATTTATCTACATAATACTAATTCATACAACATAACTAGTTTGTAAAAATCAAAATACTGCCAAAATAATCTAAATTATTATCACTAAATGAATTATCTAATGATTCATCCTAAAAAAATATAAAAAAAATAAATAAATAACTATTTACAGATCTGTATTTTCATTAGCAACATTAAATTCCATTTATGGAAAATTACACCAATTTTAAATAAACTCCATTACTTATAATCAAGTTAATCGGTCATGAAATAAAAGAAATGAACACTCCATAATGATGAAATTCAACCTTATAAATTATCAATAAGGATCTAAATGACCTTAATAAAACTATAATTAATCCAATATATGTAGATGAGGATATTAATTAGTTAATTAGGGGATTTAATTTGATTATCCAAGACATTAAGCTCAAGTTCAGATCACCTTTGGACCTAATGTAAGGATTTTCTACTCGAACCACTATTTTCATTTAGGATACACTTGTTATCCACTTACCTAAATATAACTAATATTTATTCATATTTACTCCTCATAATTTTTTTTGAGTTTTTTTATATCTTAACCAATCATAATCCTTCTTTATTATATGCAGTGTTATATGATTTAAAAGGATATATTAAAAAGACTTCCACATAAAGAGGCCTAATTTGAGGGAACATCTCAAATTATTACCTATTTTATTGGAACTATATACTATTTTTTATGACAACACTATCTTTATTAAATAAATAATTTTATTATTAAATTGTTATCATTGATCAATTTTGCTTTTATGCGTTGATTTTTTTCGAATGAAATCATCCTTTTATAGTGAATGAGTATTTCTCTCAAGAATTACACAATGATTTTATTAGAGTCTTTAAATGTATTACAACAACTATATTTAATTTTATTAATTAATGAGGGTAATATAATTTTTTTTATCATTAACCATATTTCATTAACTGTTTTATTATCAGTTTGAATGTTTATTTGTTATTTTGATACCATTCAACATATTACTCTGAAGGGTTAGTATTCGTGTTTTATGATTGTGGAATGTTAGTTACATTTCACATGTCAGTTTTAATATGAATATATATGATGTTATTGTTTATACCCATTCAAAGGAGTAATTAATTGGAACTATGAAGTTATGGGTGGGTCTTACTATAGCCCCTCGATGAATTGGTCAGTCTCATTAGAAAAAACTGAATTGGGTTTTTGCCGAGGCCTTACCTTAGTATTTTTAGACCCCTTGGATGATGCCTTGATGATATGTTTCAGTTGTATAAAATTATTCATTCCCTCACTGTGATATTTTCAATTGATAAACTTTGTGATTATTTTACTAGTATAATATAAATGGTTTTTTTCATTCTCTTATGGAACTTTATATGGATTTTTTTAATTAGCTATTATTACAACAATATTATCCTTAGGTATATTCTTAATGTCAAGTGTGTTTAGTTGTTCAACATCAGTAATGTTCATTTTTATGAAAAATTATGATGCACTACTTACACATACTAATCATATGAGATCACACCTTTATTATATTTTTCTTACCGAAAGTGAAGAAAACTATTATGAATGTATTTTAGGGATAATCTATGATTCATATATGTTCGCAATGGATTTTATATTCTATATTTCATTATAATATGTAATGAAGATATTATTTATGTATATGGTTTTCCAAAACATCAAAACTATTCTTTCCTTTTGTAAACAACATTAATGTAATCATGCTTATGTAATAAAATAAAGCACTGTCTCCCAAAAACTAGTCTTTGGGTGTTATAGTTGGTCTTATATGAGGTTTAGTAGAAAATGTTGAAACCTGATTTAGAAAATGAAGAATATATAACAATGCCCTATGGTAGACTTTGAGGATTATTATACATAAATATCCTAGAATTTGGGTAATAAAAGGTTTTGTGGGACTTTCGAGAAAATGTATCACTATCTAGATAATACAAGTGGATGTATTTCTATCACATATGTACCTAGATGTAATAATGCTAACAAGGTGTTCTAGGATTTAGCAATGGTACACAGGTACATGAAAATATTCCGTACTATGATTTTGGTTTGACACTCCCAGGGATATGACTAGGATAATTCAAATATTCATTATAAGACATTATGAAATCATTAAAATCAAATTTTTATTCTTGTGAACCATGTTTATGATTATTGGATTATCTAGTCATAAGATTTTAGTTTATGTTAATAAATTTTATAGTTGAGATTATACATTTTTCTTCATTATTGAATCTATTGTATGTCATTATAATGAAATAGAAACAAGTGTCTGAAATTAAAAATAGATGAACACACATATCCCATGTTGATATTTACATCCTATGCAAGATAATAATGTTGGTTTTGGAGATGCGACTATGGTTGAGCAACGTGTAACTATACAGGGACAGCAAACTCAAGTTATGAACAATAACCTTACATGTATGGATTACCCTGATACACAACGTTGAGGATAAATGTTATACTATTTAACATGAAATCAATCTCCCACATTCAATGGTACTAAAAACCCATTCATAGTAGAGTAGTGAATAAGTTCCATAGGGAAGATATTTCTCACATTGGGAAGTAATGAACGACTATAGTTTATTATTAATGTTTATCGTCTATTCGGAGATAATGATCAATGGTGGACATTGTTGTAAAACATAAAGGTGGAGGATGATATTGAATTCCTATACAGGAGGGATTTTATGGAATTGTTTTTAGAAAAAATATTTTCCTCAGGAATAGTAAGAAGATATGAAGAAACAATTCATAAGTCTAAGGCATACAGGGTATAAAAATCTTGCAAAGTATGAAACCAACATTACATGGTTTGAATGGTATACCTCATACTACGTACCTAATCAATGGAGTTTGATTGATCAATTCCTTTATGGTTTAAAATCATTCCTTCAAATTGAATTATTCACTCAATGATTCTCACTAGATGATGATATCATCTAATTTTCTATCAATAATGATAATTAATTATATATTTCATATTCCATTAAGGAAAAAATAGAAGTAGATGGTGGAAGAGGACTGAATTGATAAATGGATGAAAAAATGGGATTTTCCATCATGTTATTATTGTGAAAGGAAACACCCTAGAGTCAGCTTAAAAGGAAAAAGGGTCTGTTATGTTTTTGGAGAAATGGGAAACCCCTCACATGATTATGAGGGAATGAAATAAGATACCAATATTCAAATATATAATTTTAATGATATGGGACATGATGTAATTGTTTTTCCAAAGCGTCAATGCCTAATTCCCCAGAAAAGGACAATAGAGCAAGGCCATGCTGATGATATCACAACTACTATGATTGAAGTTCCAAATTATGTGGTAGTATGTACTTTAATCTTTTCCTCAACCTCATACAATATTTTATTTTATTTTTCATCATTAAATTATTTTATAACTTCCTAGTTTTCCATGAAACTTATACATTTTCAATTTTATTTAATAAAGGAGCATTCAATCAAAACAATTAAGGGATGTATCATTTTAATAACGATGTGTTGATGAATATACCTCAAGTCACATAAACGTGATTTGGTTTTTAACATTTTCATCGAACTCATTTGTGGATTTGATATAATCTTCAATATGGACTGGATTTTAAGTTATGATGAAAAAATTTATTGTAAGAAGAAAGAAGTTACAAATTTTTTAGATTTATGTAGAGTGCCTTATCTATAGAGAAGAAACATCCTCATCTGATTCTTATCTAGTTATACCCCTAGTTTTTCTACTAAATTAAATTACAAGAGTGGTTGATAATGAAATATATAATCATGAGGAAATAAATATTCAAATTTAGTATATAAAATTTGGGATTGAATACATTGATGTCTTTCTACAGGGTTTACATGGACCTCCTCCAGAGAACGAAGTTGAGTTCACTGTTGATTTAATTCCTAGTTCAAGACATATATCAAATACTCATTATATAATGGATACTATAGTGTTAGTTTAAATTAAGAAACAACTAATTCAATTGGATATTGAAGGATTTATCAACCCTACTGTTTCTCTATGGGGCCCTTGATATTTGTTTTCAAGAAGAAGGGTTGATTTATGTGGTTGTCCGTTGACTGCATGGAGATCAATTCTATTATGATTAACAAAATGTATCCTCATCAACACATTGATGACTTATTTGATCAACTTCACAAATACTAATATTCTTCTACAATTGATCTTTGATCCTGATATAATCAGTTTCATGAAAAGACGGAATATATTCAAAAAATAGAATTTCAAACAAGTAATGGGAATTATAGGTTTAAAGTAATGACTTATAGATAGAATAATTCCTTTTATGGTTTCATGGATCTAATGAATACTGTTTTCATGGAATATATTGATGATTTTACTGTACTATTTATTGATATATATTAGTAAATTTAAAAAGTTGCAAATATAATGAGAATCACTTGAATATTATATTGAAGATTCTTAGGAGAAAAAAATATATAGATGCTTTAAAAATGTGTGGATTTTGGCTTCAGGTAGTAATTTTGGGTCATACTGTCTATAAGGATGGAATTTTAGTGGATACTATAAATAAATAATCAGGTCATTAATGGAAAAAACCAATGAACATAACTAAGTTATGTAGTTTTATTAGTTTTACAAGGTATTATCAGGGTTTTATTAAGAACATCACCAAATTAGAGAACTCATTTACCAATATTACTTGTAAAGCGTTTAAGATTTTCTGAAAAATAGTATGGAGAATGTTTTATATGAATTGATATGGATATTATTGAATTCTTTGATCATGAAACTACTATCGAGGAATGAGGGATTTTTGATCAAAAGTGATTCATCAAAGAAAATACTTCAGTGTTACCTTTTACAAAATGTTAATGTCATTGTATATGCGTCAAGGTAATAAAAAATCAGGAATAGAACTATCCAACTCCTGATATTTAGTAATAATATTTCATCATTACTCTGATGATATGGAAAAATTAACACTATTATAAAAGATGTGAGATATATACAAATCACAATATCAAAAAATATATCTTCCTAATGAAAGAACTCAACCTGAGGTAAAGGAGATTGCTTGATCTACTCATGGATTATGATTCTTCCATACAATTCCACCCATGAATGGAAAATAAGGTAGTTGATGCATTGAGTAGGGAGGATCATTCATGTTCTAATTAAAATGAAAATTTATAATTAACCGTTGTATATGGATATAGTGAGAATAGATATAAGAATTATCAAAGAAGGTGAAACATAAGTACTTTTTCATTTGGTTTCCCCACCATATTTATTATAAATGATTAAAAGTTCTCACCCTGATAATGAGAATATTCAAAACAAATTGATGGTTTGAATGATGGGATATTGTCTGAATTTGTGTATGAGGATGGAATATTGAAATTTTTGAAGGGGATTTATCCTCCCTCTACACCCAAACTAAAAAGGGAGTTAATGGATGTTTCCAATAGTAAGAGCTTCTCTATACATCCTAGTATCACAACGATGTATTATTATTTTAGGGAACATTTTTGGTGGGACAACATGAAGTATTAAATTGTTGATTATGTATCACAATGTTTAGTCTATCAATAACTGAAGTCCAAAAGTCATCATCATGGAGTTTTCATTCAACCCCTTATTATTCCTACATTGAAATGGGATGACCTTTCTTTAGATTTTCTCACCTAATTACCCAAAACTATAAGAAATAATGATGTGGCGTGGGTAGTTATTTATCGACTCACCAAATCAATGAATTTCCATTCTATATGGAAGGATTTTCTACTAGAGTGCCTTACACGACTCTATACCAATAAATTTGTAAAACATTATGGAGAAACACTTTCAATATTGTCTGATCATCACTCATGGTTTTCATCATACATTTTGAAATGTCTCCAGAAACCTTTGTATACTAAGCTTCTATTGAATATTACTTATCACTCTCAAATGGACATGCTGTTAGGAAAGACAATCGAAACCTTAGATGACCTGTTGAGGTCATGATAACATGTCTTCCAATGTATGTTGGACCATTATTTACCTCTGTTAGAGTTTTTATAAAACAATATATTCTATTGTAGTACTCAAATTTTTCTGTATGATGCATTGTATCAAAGGAGATGACATACACAAATGTGTTGGGATAAAGTTAGTGAAAGGAAGCCCTTGGTACTTGAGCTTGTGGAATAAACAACATAAAAGTTAAAGACTAATCAAAAACATATCAATGAATATCAATGTAAGAAAAAAATTAAGCTGATAATCGAAGCAAAGGTTTGGAATTTGTAGTGGGATATCCTGTTTTCATGAATGTATCTCTATGGAAGCATGTTACAAGATATAGAACAAATGGGAAATTGAGCCATAGGTACAATGGGCCTTCTTATATTCTGGATCGAATTTGAGTTTGAGTGATTAATTTGGATTTCCTATCCTTTCTATGTTACACAATTTTTTGCATGCTTTTTTGTTGAGAAAGTACTTGTGAGACCCAACACTTGTACTCACTTCCGAAGGAATATAATTAGAACCTGAATTATATTACAGTAAAAATCATATTTGGATTCATGATACTAAAGAATAGGTGTCATGGAATTAGACAACTCAGCCGGTAAAGGTACATTGTATGAATTATAAAATTGAAGTGGCGACATGGGAGCCAGAGGACGTTATGATGAAGAGCGACCCAAATTATTTTTTGAGGTGATATTCCAAAATGTCAAGGATGAAATTATTTTAAGAGGGTAGAATGTAACGATCCAACCACCTATCAATGAATTTACATTCCTATGTTTATTTTATAAAATAATAACGACATATAATAACTTATAGAACCCAAAATAATCATTATAAACAAATAATGAATAAAATAAGATGTATGACAAGATCTTAAAAAACCTATACTGATGAAATTGTAACTTTCCATTATGAATAGTAATATATCATTAATAAATATTAAATAATCCTAATTAATATTTAACATTCCAAACTATGTATAAATATAATTTATGCATCTCATATGTAAAATTATGATATAATTATATCCCTATAAATGAATGTGATGATTTGAAAACAAAATATTTATGTTTTGTTATTTTAATAAGCCATAAATATATAATTACAATTTGATAGTTAATAAAAATATTTAAAATGAAATTAATTTTAATAAAATTTATTAATAAATTAATATTTTTATATATTTTTATTTTAGTACAATTTTACAGGGCCTCAATTAATTTTTCAAATTTATATAAAATAATTTTAAATTTTAAATTATGTATTTTTCAATTTAATAATGAGTTTATTTAAAAATAAAAATCATATATATTGAAAATTAATATAAAAAATGGATTTTATGTTTGGGTTGTACACATTAAAAAATTATTAGGATGTATTTTTTGGATTTTTCTGAAAAACATAAATTTTTTATGAATAGTGAAATACTATTATTTATTATAACTGCCAAATACATGAATTACTAAGTTATATTTGGTGTAAGTATGATGCAAGAACACTTTTTTAAAACTCACATGAACATATTAATATATTTGATGACAAGAATCATCACTATTTGTGGTCTTACGAAAAATAATAAAATAGTGAATAAGATATTAAAAAATCACCCCTTTCATCCACTATAAAAACCACCCATCAATCTGTCTTAACCTCAATCTTATGAGATTTGAATAATCTCAATTTTATTCTTAAATTCACTTACATATCCTATCAACACGTCCATGTGCAATTTTTTTACCAAAATACCAAAACCCCTTCCTTTAAGGGGTTTCTCAAGAAGGTTATTTAAATAGGTAAATCCTCTACCGTTTTAATTTAGTTTCATTTAAACATTTCTTCTTTTCTTATTCTATACTAACCTCTTATGTCTAGTTTATCATGATAAATCCATAATAATATATATACTGTAATTATATCATATTAATTTAATAACCATTATCATGATCGTTATTCTTTGTCTTTTATTTTACAAAAGAAATCGTCGTCCCGGGGGTTCCAATTTACAACCTTCTTGTATAAAGATGTTTTGTTCTTATATTTCTCTTATATGGATGGTGCTAAAACCATTTTATTGGTTTAACCAAACAATTATATATGCTTTGTAACCCAATTAACATTTTTTACCAGTATATATAGATAATTTTATATCATACAATAAATCTACTTCATAATAATAAAAATACTACCAAAACATTATAAACTATTATCATTAGATATGTTATCCAATGATTAACCTCCATAATATATAAATAAATGATATAAATATCCCTCTACACTTATATATTCTCATTAAAAATTAAATTCCAATTTTGGATATTTATAATTTTTTTAAATAAACCTTTTTACTTTTAATCAATCAAATTGATCAATGAATCAAGGAAATTAAATCTCTAGAATGCCATAAATCAATATTATAAATTTTAAATAGGAAAAAATGGCCATAAAAAACTATAATGGAGAACATATATGTATATATGTTTCTAAATTATTTAATTGATGGATTAAATTTTAGTTTCTAGGATGTTAAGCTCAAGTGCAGTGCACATTTTGACACAATGTATGTTTATTCTACCTGAACCTCCATTTTCATTCATGATACACTTATTCTCTACATACCTCATAAAAATTTAAATTTATTCTTATTTACTCCTCATATTTTTTTGGAATTCCATATATATTGTTTCCATTTATAAACATTATTTATTTTATGGGTTGTGCCATGATTTAAAAGTATCTTTCGAAAAATGATTCATAATAAACAAGACTGATTCAACCTAACCTATCGAATACTTACCTATTTTCATGGACTATAAATAAAATGATTTAATCGGCCAATATTTTTATAAAATTACTAAAATTATTTCAATATAACTATCTATTTTAACTTCTATTTTTTAAAAATTATTTTTCCCAAATAACTCTTCTTTTTAAAGTAAAAGAGTATTTATCTTAATAATTACACGACAATTTTATTAGTGTATTAACTTCTCTTTCATCACATCTATTGATTATTTTCTATAATGAGGATTTAATATTTTTTGTAACATCCACCATATTATATTAAATGGTGTATGAACTGTTTGACGGTGGATATGCAATTTTGATACCATTCTCCATATTAATCCGAATGGTTAGTATTTATTTTTAATGATTAAGGAAACATTGTTACATTTCATATGATAGTTTCAATGTCAATGTTTAAGGTGTTTATATTAAACCCCATTCAAATAATGAATTCATTGTATTTACAAAGTGATATGTGGGGAACACTACATTAAAAACCCTTATAGGGCATATGATCTCACCCCATTCTTATGTTTTATTTTCCCAGGATTCCAAGATTAATATTATGAATGACTTGCAGGGATATTCATGGAGTCATATAAATTCCCTATAGAAGTGATATTATATATTTTATTTCATTTTTAATGTTGAAACTATATATGTATCATTTTTTACAAAAATAGTAAACTATTATTTCCCTTTGGATTTGAACTTACTGTAATCATTCCAATTAAATTAAATAATGCACTAGCTCTGGGAAACTGGTGTTGGGGAGTAAAATTAAATGAATAATTTCTTATATTCAGATACAGTAAATAATTTGGTTAAGTGGAAGAGTAAAATGACTTACTTATTAGAAAACATATAGAAAAATTATATAGAAAACTATGTTTATCATACCATATATTTTATTATTTATAAATATCAACGTTACGATATAAAATCTAACTAGAATTTTCATCATTAAGGAGAAAACAAACTCCATATATTTCATCAGACATGGGGTTTATCCTAGTGGTATAATAACCATAAGGAATCAAGGTGGATAAGGTTCAAATCTTAACCATATTAATTTTCATCCTCCTAATAAAATTGTGGGGGTGCGTGTAGTGCCCCACCTATACTGTGGGTTTTGTTTTGTTATGTTGGTTCATCCAAAGTGGGTCTATCAAGTATGACAATGGGCTCATTTATGTCGATGGAGGTTAATTTTTGTGATATGTAGGGGATTCAGTCACCATCTATTAGTGTGGACTCCTCACCGGTGATAGATCATGGTTCACCATGAAGAACGTGCAGATGATAGGATCCTCCTAGGAGATGTGGTCAGACGGTGTGTGTGGGATCCTACAATGAAATGGAGTAGAAGGCATTCATGGTAGGGGATGTTGTCATTGTGTTCTATTCCTCACTGAAATCTCATGACATAATATAGAGGTCATGAAAATATTGCGATGGTAAATGAAGTAAAAGGGCAAGTGCAAGGGGGTTTATAATGACCCTCATAAAAAATGGGTTTACGGTAAAGAACCATTGGTAACATAAAAAATAGGACTTTTGATAATTTATTTGTCCTTCATTCTTAATGGGTCTTCAGACCATTCAAATATAAATAAATAGTTCTTTATGGGTTGGATATCCCTAAAAAAATTCCAACTATTCCATTTACAATTTTTATGACCTTTTGAAGAATATAAACATTATGCGTTGTTCAATTTTCAATTGTAACTGTGTATTCAAGAAATCCATTTATAAGAATAAAATTTGAATGAAAATATTTTTTTAAGAGAACGTTTCAATGAAATGGTTAACTATCGATGTAAAAAATCATTTATTTTTATATATTGAAATGAAAATATTTACATAACTCATTTTGTAATCTTAATATGAAATTATTTTTTTCTAATTTAATATAAACCAATAATGTAAATATTTACATTTATTAATGTATTTGAATATGTGCAACACATTACAACAATGAAGTTAAGAAAGATACATTAATCATTCTAACAATGAAAACAAGAAACATTCTATAACCTATATTGAAAATATTTATATACATTTTTATATTAATGTATTATTTTTATTTTATATATTTCTATGAATAGATAATATAAACATTAAAATAATATATGGACCAATGTAGGAAGAGTATATTAATATTTTATAATATTTAGTTAGAGGAACATTAAAATATTATGAATAAAATCATATATCTTATGCCCCCCATTTTTTGGATTAAAAAATTGATTGTATAAACTTATGTAATTGAAATAAATGGAGTTCCTTAAATGTAATCATTGAAATTTTAATTTATACTCTACATTACCACTAGATCATCACACCCTATGAAATTTATAATTTAGAAGAATATCAACATTATATCATGAATGATTTCTTAAATAATCTGATGTTAAATTTTTACGAAAAATATTCAAATTCATAAAGTGAATCTCATGAAGAGTCACCTACATAGAGAATTTGATGAATCCATGAATGGTAAAAGAGAAAAACTGTTCAAAATAAATCATTAATACTATTAGATGAGTCATGGTAGATTTTCTAATGTTTAATTGTGTATATAAATGAGTGGTACAATGGATGATAAAGTATATGAGAATATAAAGTTTGGGTAGAATGTATATATAGGGTTCAGAATAGGCACAACATATAAGTCATTCATTTAAAAACATTATATTTATTATGAATTATAGTCTTGTTCTAAGGTTTCTCAGGTATTAGTCAAATGGATTATAGTGAATCAATGTAAATTAATTAAAAAAACCAAATTACAAAGAATTACTATTTAATTTTGAATGAATAATAGAAAACATGATTTGAATGTGGATTGTGATGTATATTTGGTGGTTTTAATTTGTTTGAGATCAAAAAGTAATGATTTTTTATTCTTATGATTACAGAGAGAGAATAATATTTCCTCATATGAAGATATATAATAATGAAAATCAAATCATGAAAATTTAAACCAACAAGAAAAATCCAGGAAATGTGAAGATTATTCATACATTTTAATCATATATAGAATTATATTACGTCACATTCATGGGAACATCCTAAGGTAATTTAATGATAAAAAATGGTTATATGTGTCAGTAATGAGTGAAACATAAACATGGCGTTCAATTGTTTAATAACATTTAAAATTTCAATAGAATTACATAGTTAATATTCCACTTATATTAGAATATTGAACATCATATTAAAATTAACATTTTATGAAATAGTAAATAAACCATGAAGACATTTAGATGAAATTAATGTTAATAGAATAATGATATTTCAAATGAATGTTTTTAATTGATTATAATTAAGAAATATTATAGGTGACCTATAGTACTTTATATTAAGCTATTGTTATGTTAATAGAAGGAAACATATATATTTTATTATAATTATTAGTGATTATAATTAAATATAAAAATGGTTGAAACATATGAAATATTATTCGAAACATGTTTTGAAATAACTTATCCAAATATTAAATAAACATATAAGATAATAAAACTTGATGACATAGAATTTGATGACATAAATTATAAATTAAACTAAAGTGAACTAATGAAGATGTAATTTTAATAAAAAATATTAAATTTTAGCTGCTTTAATTATGAAATTAAAACATATCACAATAATTTCATATAATGTATAATGATGGATATGTTTTTTCCATCAACTCAATGTCCCTTGGGAAGATTAATTTTTTCATGAAGGACATCTGTAATGAAATCCATTAATGTTACACATGGTTACTATGATCCATGGGTGTTTCATATCATCACAATCAGGAATTTAGAATCCTTTTAAATAAACACATTGTTATATAAGATAAAAATTAAATCAAACCAATTCTTTACTGTTATTATTGATTAAGAAATAATCTATAAACAAAATCGAAAAGAAAAACCATTGGTTCATTATTCTTAGAATAAACCATGAATTTGAAATAGATAGACATAAATTATTAAATGTACCATGATCTATAAAATTAATAATATCAATACCACATGAAATTAATGATTCCTAATAAGATAATAGAATGAAATAGTCACATAAATATTTATATATGTAGTCACATTATAATTTAGGGAAAATGAATTACATCAATAAATTTACTCCATTAGTTAAATTAGATGTATTATAAATAAAAATTTTCAATTTGTAACTAAAATGTTTATACTACCGAATTTAGAGGATCCTTGATTCATTCTAGAGAAATTTTCTTTCAAAAATTGGATTCTAACTTTACAACATAAAAAATATACTAATATGAATGATCATATTATAAGAATGATTTAATAATGATAAAAACAAATTTATATCAACAGAGAGTGAAATGTAAATAATATATCACCTTAGGTATACATCACTCTATGATTATAGTTTAATATAACGATAGAATATTTTTCATAATTTTATTAAGGAACCAATCTAGATTAATTCATATAAATGAGACCGGTAAATGAAATTATGGGAAAAAATATATGAATTTAAATACAAATATACTAATAGAGAATACCATGTAATGTACTAGTTGTAGGGTGTATACTAATAGTAGATATTTGTTAAGTAAAATTAAATAAAAATACGGAATATGAAAGAGGGAATCCATGAATTTTTTTTGAAGTGAAATTATGGTTACAACAACAGCATTATATGAACTTCATATGGAATGGTTTGTTCTATACCTAGATTTAAATGAAAATTCATCATCTATGATTACATAATGTAAATTATAATATATCAACTACATTAGCTTAGTTTATATATATATATATATATGAAATTCACACTGTTAAAAATCTTGGAAAATGTGTATATAAAAAACATACAAAATAATTGAAAATTTTTAGTAAGTCTACCAAAATAACCATGAATGAATCTATGTGGGGTGGACATGATAGGTAATTTTCTGAATGTGTTGAATGAGGGAAATACATATAATTTACTAAATAATTTTTTTATAAGTAGTAATGTACAACATCCTGGAATGTGAAATCATGTCACTCTTCTATGGTAATATATATTTATATTATTAAATTTACCCTTTATGACAATAATAGTCAATATCTGGGAGATACCACATACCACGGTTCCATAAAAATCAAATCTATGATTGGAATATGATTCAGATGAATCATCAATAATAATTATAAGATTGTATGTATCATTATTTTAATTAAAATATGAATAATAATTCAGAAATTATTTAATATTTTTTGAACTATGAAGAGGAAATATTTTAAAATAATGATTATTATATAGAATAATATATTTCATCATTTTTTAATGGTGTATGATTCAATATTATGGTTTGGAGATGTATATGATGCTTTTGAATGAGGTGGATTTGAGTGGATATCCTTATGTTGATAGAGGGAGTATTTGTATGAAACTAAACTACATTTGATGTGGTTACATTATGAACTAAGTAAAAAATATAGGGGAAAATGAATTGGATGATGTGAATAAATTTTGAGATATTCTCCCATTAAATGGGAAATATTAATGGGAATTAAATGTTTGTGGAGTTAGTCAGAATAGTGGACTCCTGTGCTTTAAATTTAAAATGATTTGGGCAGGGGGGAGGAGGTTGAAGGTGTGATGAGGAGTGGGAGTCCAGTAGATGAGATGAAGAGGAATTCATGAGGAGGAATGATAATTATAGGGTAATGGGAGTGGGTGTAGAATATTAATAGAGGGGATAGGATGAAGGAATATAAAGCATGGTCAAAGGAAATATTCATAATTTTTATTATGTCATTGAATTGTGGAGGTTCAGGAATGGAAAATGTATGAAGAAAAAAGGGAAAAATGTGATAATAGAGGATATAAATGGTGGAACATGTACATGGAGTAACAAATCCTAGGACAAAAAATTTATTTTTTTACATTCTATTCAATTATAATAATATGTATTATTATGATAATATATATATATGTGTGTGTGTGTGTGTCTAAACATTTTAGTAAATAACACACACACACACATGTATATATATATAATAGTAGTAGTTTTATTTATAAATATATAAATATATATGGTTGATATATATAAACATTATTGTAATATAAAGATAAAATATTAAATTTAACTGCATGTAATTATCATGAATCAATTCACAATATTTAATCAAATTAGAAAACCATATCTTATTATTACAAAAATTTCAAATTCTTCCAGGAACACCCTCCAAGGTAAATATTTTCCCACACATTTGAAAGTAATGTTTTCATAGAAAAATATATTCTTAAAGGAATTCAGCTGCTACTAAGCCTTTTGGGGGAAATAATAAACAATAAAATCTGAAATCTGAAATCATTACACCATAAAAATATTAAATGACAATCAATAAATTCAAACATACCTTGTCTTGTAACAAAATTATTTTATATTATAGAAATTAAAATTTCCCCCAACAACACCACCATATACATTTATTAAAAGAAAATATAAATATTTTTCTAATTTTATATATTTATTTGAGTGATAATTATGTTATAAAAGAGTTTCCATTGTCATTTCCCTTTTTTATTATGGTTATTGAATGACATTAAACTTCCGGTGTCCGACCAAAATAGTTCAAACTCATAGGATAGAGGTTTATTCAGATAGAAGGATATTCTAGTTCACAATGGTTAAGTCACTAATCATGTTGGTCTGTTATAGGTGGCATGTAAGGGATGGTCATCAGGATACCAAAAGACAAAACATACAAAAAATGGAACGAATATAATGACATTGTTCAAGAGAAAAAATGATATGGAAATCATTATCCTTGAAAACTGATTTAATGTCCTAGATAATTAAGAACTGTCTTAGGAGAAGGAAACCAGCTAGTCATCCAGTGGAGGTATAGACTATGATTTCTATGATCTAGCCATGGGTGATACTCTATCTACTAAACAACCATTAATAGGGTAGTATCCTATGGGTGAACATGTTATATATAAGGGTGATTATGATGTTGTTTTTTATAGTGAATTATCATTTTAGTAGTGAGGGGGGAGTAATCATTTGTGGTTATCATAGCCCATGGAAGAAGAAGAACATGATGGGGAAATGTGATGCATGATGGTGCATTGTGAAAATAGGGAAGGGGTCTAAAGGGAGGAATGACCACACTCAGCTGCCTAACCTGATGCAAATAAGATCAACTAGTAAGGATAAGGAAACAGTATGTAAACCAGGGACCCATGTCCTAGAAGCCATGTTTGGTTCTAGTATAAAAATTACAAAACCTAATGAAAAGTGTTGTAAAATTATAAAACAAGGGATGGATGGTGTGGAACGAAAAAATGAAAGAGTGAAAAAAAATTCCTTGGGTAAATTATTGATTCTATGGAATATATTTTTTAAAAGGATATCAAATGTAACACCCCAAAAAAAGATGTGGAAATAATTAACGAATTATTTATTTGAATGGATATCAGTTTGGATCAAAGGGTCCTAATCAACAAAAAAGAGGATATTTTGTCATGGTGTTTTAGTGCAAGAAATATAAACATGAAAGAGGATATCTAGACTTGGTAAAATTTATCTACCCACAATGAAGAAATAATCTACGGAGACCCTTGTAAAATTATTGAAACACTCCCATGGGACCTAAACTGATTGTGTGTTTCTAACAATATTATCCTTGTATTCAATGACATTTTTTTTACTTCTGTGTAAACTAATCTTCATCAGTGATTTTACTAGCATGGTTTCTCTATTTTTTCACAAAAGTGTTTTTATGATAAAAATATAATTTTATGTTTTCAGATATTAAATATTTTATTCAAATAATAATTTAATATAAATAATATCAATAAAAATATTGTGAAATTTCAAAAAATAAAATATATCTTTTAAAGCAATAAAAATATTATGCCCATATTTGGTTTTCATTAATGAAAAAAATTAATCTATAAATTAGAAGGATTCTATATGTCTTTTTCAAATTTTTGGTTCATCAAATATTGTTCAAATTGAACATGTAATTAGAGCCTATGGATGTTTTTTTCATCCCCCTCCCACCAAATATACATATTCCTTACCAATAGAACTTTTCCCTCATTCCCTTAGACTTCCATGGATCCACCGTCATGGATGTAGTGATTTCTTCTCAAATCCACCCTCCGGAGAAACAAATCCCATTAAATTCCTTGGAATCCACCTCTTTAATAATGTCTCTGGACTCGATTTTATTTAGTTACTATATCTCATGAAAACATGCTTCAATATATGCTATTGAGGGATTTTGTCCTTTAGAACCATGGTAGCCTAAAAATGAAGAGTCTATATAGACCCAAAGTTAAGAATCAGCATCACAAAATCTACTATCAAAGCATGGGTGGTTCCCTCTCAAATTATGTTCCCAAAATAACACCTTTATTAGATGACCGGAGATGCAAATCCAGCCCCCAAAACGATATGAAAATTTCTACTAAGAAAATGATTTTTCAAAAAAATTTAATATTTATTTTTCTGCAAAAATGAATGGACAGAGAAGAAGAAGATGTCTATTGGAATTGTGGAATATGTATGAGTAATACTTCTATAATTATTTCATCATGTCACCTAAATATCCCTTTGTAATGGAACATGATTACTTATATACTATAATTTAAAACTGCATTTCATAGTCCAATGTTAGTGTTCCATCATTAAAGTAGGAGGAGAGATGAAATCATGTTTTTCAAATACTAGGATGTAAAAAAAGAACCATTCTTATAGAATGTAAATGTACTCCATTAAAACATTACACATGTATAATATATGGAAAACTTAAGAGAATCATTTTCCATTAATTATTATCTCAATTATTACTACCCATACCACTTTGGGAACATCATTAAATGATTTTTTAATTAAATTAAATGATGTAAATATGGATGAAAATTATTACAATATCATTTTGATAACAAAATTAATCTTATAAAGATAGAAATATCGAATAATCGATATATATTTATGATGAAAAAATACATATAAAATATAACTATAATGATTTCAATTAAATTTTATTTGATCCCCCTCCAATTTTTTTATTTCCATCATAGCTATTTTGGATTAGATCTCTATGACCATACATGGATTCTAATATTTGGTAAGATATTTTTTATTTTATTTAAAAAATATCCAATTTTATTTTTAATGAAATATAATATATTTTCTAAAAGACTCAATTTACTAATGGTAAATTTTTATTTATCCAAGGATATGGCCTCCTATAAATTAATTTTCATATATATATTATAAATATATAAGATTGATATATTTTACACAATAATATATAAAACATATTCTAATGAATTATGAATCATCTGAAATATTTGAGATTTGATTAATTTTATGAAATGTTAAAATATCAATGTACGGTCTATAATTATTATTATTTTATTATTTTAGTGAATTTTTCATGTGATTCATGTTGTATTATTGGAATTATTGGACCAAAATAACATAATTTGTTATGGTGTACCTCAAACTACAATATCTAATTTGAAATGAACTACACAAAAATAATGTATTATTATATATATTTCAAATTTTATTAAAATTATTTTGAATGTATGGCCAAATCTTATTTTTTTTAATTCAACAATGAAAATATATTTCGGTACATAAATAATAATAGTTAATTTAAATGGAATTTTATCACTCATCCTTAATAAATAATATTAAATAAAATAAAATAATATGGTTTCCAAAAATAGAAATTGAAATAAATGTATAAATTTATATTTCATATGACCTTTCCCAACTCACATTGAACATGTATGTAGGTTTTCCAAAAATGGATATATTTCTTCTACTTTTTTCTATTGCAGAATAATAAAAATAATTACATTTTATAATGTGAAAATTTTTATAATAGTAGTATACTTTTTAAAAACCAATCTGATAAATAAATACAAATGATAAGATACCTATACAATGTTGAATATGGAATTTAATTCCAACAAATGAGTTAAATGTATATAAATTGTTTGATATATAATAAAATGGTGTATTGTTTTCTAATTTTATTTCTTGATATAAATAATTTATAAAAAATTGAATCATTGGTACATAAAAATAAAATAAAATGATTATATTATTATAAATTTTATTATTATTTTTTAAAAATACATATATGCAGATCATGGGATGGACCAAATGCCTATATAACAGCCCACATGGATTGTGTATTTGGAATATTAGAAACAAAATGATCCTGACATTCATCTAGGAATATTTTATATATGGATATGTACCTAGAAACCCTAGACTGACATGCCATAGCATGGTCCCAAACTCTTTTTATTGTTAAAAATATTTATATTACATGAAACTATCAGACAATAGTAAGTCTAGAAATTAATTTCTAACTTCTTGACCCAAATCATTTCACCTCAACATCTCACATATCATCTTCTAGTGATTTGAAACAATTACAGGTTGGTTTTTATAATTTTCTAATATTTATCATCACAAAACAAAAAACACTATTACATGGGTGATTCTATCTGTGAGTGATAAAATAATTACTAAACATTTCCTTTATTATTGTTAAAAAAAATTTGACAAAATATAATCTTTTCTTATTGATTATAAAATATTAATAATGATACTATTATATCAATTTTAAAATTAGAAGTGATGAAATATCCCATGTAACATCACTAAAAATCGAATAATTATTATTTTAATCTTTATAAAAAAATTTAAATATTATTTTTATAATGATATGTATTTTAATGTAAATTTAAAAAATAATTAGAATTTATATAACAATATTTTTAATCCTTGATGAATATGGATCGATGAATGTCATCTTAAATCTTTCACTAATGACACAAGATCTGCAACAGTAGAATGATTTATATAATATCTATTTCCCCATATTGATGATTGTTCGAATGATTTCCTCGAATGTTTACATGAAAATATTTAAAATAGTTGTAGGATATAGTGATTTAATTGAATTTTAATTTCAAATTAAATGATATACATGAATTATTGATAGTTCATCACATGTTTTGGGTAGGAATTAGGAGTGAATTATTTTTTCTATTATCTATAGAATTTTTTATAGAGGGAACTAGTGATTGTGAAATATTTTTTAGATGGGTTGTGAAATATTGGGATGTTATAGTTTTTTATTTTTCTAAAAATTTCAATTTATTATTTTAATGTGGATAATTATATAATGTTTTTACTTTTAATTTTTTTTATTTACTAATACAATTTTATACAAAATACTAAATTCCAAATTTCATTAATGTGTTGACATTCATGTTATGTTTATATAAAAATTCATGGAATAATTTAGAATCACTCTCATATACATGGATGAAAAAAAATATTAGAAACACATGTTAAAGATAAATGAAAAACCAAGTGAAACTATTAGTGAATATTTTATGTGATCTAACACAAATACCTTAATTAATAGTTACAATATAAAAAACAAATGAAACTAATCCCAATTATTGTGTAGAAACATTCACTATAACATAGACTAATATGTTCACTGAAACTAACATTGTGACTAACACTGAATTTATGCATATAATAAATAAATTAAACAAATTTTCATGGTTAATCTGAAATATTTAGTGAAAGATAATCTAAAACATTCACTGAAACAAAAATAAATTCCAGTAAAAATTCACTAAAAATAAAATTATCTAAATAATAAATTTGTAAAATACATTTTAAAAACATTTTAAAATTTTTACTTTCATATATATATTTTGTCAAACATTTTTTTATATAGTTTATATATTTTTAAATGGGTCATCATTTTATATCTATAGATATTTTGTAACTTTTATTTTATATGTTTTATAATAATGAATTTTATATTAATAGATTCATTAATAATAATTTTTAATTAATTTGTTTTTTGGAAAAAAATATTTTTATTATAAATCATATAGTATATTATTCTATGTATGTTATATTGATTCTTCATGTATAAGATTCCTAGCAAGTATCAATGTGATTTCTATAATAATTTTCAATTGATTTTCTACTTGAACATCTACTGGTACATATATTGTTACTTCCATAAAAAATTATTATATCGAAGTTATAGTAATGGTTTTAGGGAATGTTCTTATGAATGATTTCAGGGATGTTTCACTCGAATCTCAAGTAAAAACTCACTAAAAATTCCATCATAACCTTCATCGGAACATCCCGATAAACTATATCTAAATAATACACCTAATTGATTATTAGTTATTATTTATAATGATTCTGTAATAAATATATTATTTATTATTTATAATTTCGTTTATTATAACTTTAATATTATTTATAATTTAATGAAAATATATTTATTTTTTATTTATTAAAAAATATTTTCCTAGATATATAAAATTAATTTAAAATTTTATTTATATAGTTTTTATCGATTCACAAGAGAAATTAAATTAAATAAATATAAAATTTAATAATTATAATATATACATCATGAAACCAAATTCATTATATATATATTAATGAAACTAATATTTTTTAGATATTTTTTTGGTTTTATAAATATTAATATTTTATTTTATTCTAAACCATTCAATGGAAGTTTCAAAATAAATAAGAGTTTATTTTTTGTTGATGTTTTAGGGGAACTTCAATTGTAATTAAAACCAAAATATTCATTGGAACATTCAATAGAAATCCTCATGTTACTTCCACAAAAATAGACTGTGTGGATATTCTGGTGAAATTTCTATTTAATTTTCCAATGGACATTTCCAAGGAAGTAAAATAGGAACATCAATTAAAACTCAAATATTAATGATAATAAATGATATTTTTTTTCAAAAAACATATTGATTATATTCAATTTTTGCATATATTGTTCTATCCTTAATCTAATGTTTCAATGTTTTGGATTGTTTCTATGATCATGTTGTTGATTTTTCTGACATCTATTAATGTTGCACTTGGGATGAAGTTAAAGTAACATATAGATGAAAACATTTTATAGGTTTCATAGGGTGTAGTGAATCGGTTCATTGTATTACAACAATAATTGAATAAATGTAGAATATTCTACAAAATTATAACATTATAGACTAATGTTTGTAGAGAATAAGTTCATATAAAGGTTGATGAATGTTATAGCCAATTGATATTTCAACTTTTAGATATATGAAAATGTTTTATTTATTTAATGGTTGTTTTTTTGTTTTCTCAAAAACATTCATGATATGATTTTGTTGAATGGAATAATCCTCGATAGAAAAATCCAAAATCAATTCATATTATGAGGTACCATTATAAAAATAAATCACAAGTATAAGAGTTATATGTAAATTATTTATCAGCAATTCATAAAAGGATTCATTTTCCATGGAGAACCAATTAAAGGGGTGAGATGATGAAGAACACATGTGTGTGGATTAGTTAAAATTTTATATAACAAGCGTGAATGTGAATAAGTTCTTTGTTATTTAGGTTTTATGTTAGAGTCCCTGAAAAAATTGTCAGGGATGTTTCACTTTTATCAATACTTTGTAGTTTGTTTTGAATAAGAGAATTATAAATATTTCCAAGGAAAAAAATGGAATACCTAAAATGAGGTATTTATAGATATTTTTTACTCTACAATCATAAATAATATTTATTATAATTCATTACGTGCCTTTATGGACATCAATCATTATTGAGAGATTTTTTTGGAAGGTTTTTCATATGATTAAACTATACGTTATTTTTCATAGTTGTGTTAAAGAATAATAGGTTCATAACATGAAGAGACATCAAAATATATTTAGGAAACAAGATGTAGTAATGGAAAAAACCATTTATGATGAATTAGGTGAAACATGGAACTTTCTATCTGAATGTCACATGATGAAAAATGGATGTAACATTATAGGTATTTGGATGATTTTTGGATATAACTTTATATCTCTATTTATGAATTTTATTTTCTAGTGCTATAATGAATGTTTCTCTAACATGTAGGGGGATTAACTTATATAAGTATATGGTGATGAAAATAACTAATTACTGATGATGTATTAAGGGGTTTAGATTAATGGATACATTCATTTTTTAATGATTCTTTAACACTGAGTATTCAGAACACCTAATTAACTGAATGTTTTAATAAAAACAATACAAACTCATTTCATTGAATGTTATGTTTTGTAGATTTTTCTAAGAAATAATAAAGGTTATTGAAAAAACAATATTGAGATTCAAAGGATGAATTTAAGATTTTGGATAGTTTCCACGTAATCTTTACTTTTACCATGAATTAAGGTTCTAGATTTATACTATATAAACACAAAATAAATTTCATTCATTTAAGCAAGAATATAAAATAAAAGGGAAAATTTTTTATTCCATTTAATAAAAGAGGAGATGGATTGAATTATTTGATTGGAATTATTGGTAATAAAGAATAATTTTGTATATTATATTTATTAATAAATGATCTTTTATAAGGTTTTTGTAGAAAGTTTGAGCTATCTATGCTCTTTTTGGAAATGTCTAGATTTTTTTATCTTCATAATATATATAAATACCTGAGAAATATATATATTTTAGGTGGAACTAATTGTATATGAATATTTTAGTGGATGAATTAGATTTTATTTATGTAAATGATTATAGATAATATGATATATAAAAACAATACAATGAACTACCATTAGTTTTAATGAAGTTGATTTCCATTTATTATGTGATGGATACGGGTTAAAACATTACATTTTCTAGTTTTAATAATTATATAGATGGGTTGTATACAATAAATAAATTAATGGATTATGTTTTTGGTGATTAATCTTTTAACATAATTTCTATAATGTCATGTTTTAAAATGGAATCAAATTATGTTTGGGTTTGATTGAATAAAAGAATTAGAAATTGAAGGAATAAATAAGTCAAAATTGAATACAATTTATAAAAATTCCATTTCTATGACGATGGTGTTTTTGATATGGAATGTAAAATATGAATAAACAAGTGGGGTGACTCTTTTTCTAAAAAAATTGTAATATAAAAACAAATACCTCTTGATTATAATGTGGTTCATTCTATCTATATTGAAGGTGAGTAATTAGTAGAAAATAAATAAAAAAATGGGTTGTATACCCTGGTCCAAGGAAAATGAATCCTATAGTCTACTCCAAGAACCTACTATATAATGAATTTGGTGATTTCATATGTTGTTACTCTTATCTTGAAAACTTTACAACTATGTGAAATCAGTTGACCCTATTATAAAATTATTTTTACAAGGCAATCATGTACATCAATAGGGATCCAAATATAAATAGTTTAGAATGATAATTTGAAAACCATACATTATTAAATATTATTAGTACACTCTTTAATAGTAAATAAATTAACATGAAGAGGTTATATACGAATTAAAATCATAGTTTCAATTGTAACTGATATATGAAAATGATCATTTATAAATAGTAAAAACAATATGTTCTTCCACATAAAATATTATTCAACTATACAACCATGGATAAAAAACATGGTATATAATCCAACATGTTTGTATCCAATGTGTAAGTTTGGTAAATTATTTGTTGACAAGTAGAAAAATATTAATAAATAAATACATTAAAAATAAAAGATGAGTTAATCAATCAGAAAAGAATAAGAAACATGTATGTCGGCAAAGTGTAGCTCTTGAGGAGGTAACACATTATTATTTTGAATATAAAATTTCTACCTTGGGGAGAATAATAACTTAGTGTTTATCATGATCTACAAATTATTTAGGATAAATTTCTCAAAGATTATAACATTATAAACTCTGAGTATTTTAATCATAAGAATCCGTAGAATTTCATAATAGTAATTAGAATTTGGAATGATATAATCTGTTGAATTTGATCTTTTGAATTAATCATTAAATATTTTTAATGAAATATTTAATTACAAACAAAAGGTTTTAGAAAACATGGATATAATCCAAAAATTTAGTTCTCTGAAATTGGACCAGTTAAATGAATGGTTTCTTTGAGAAGTGTAAAACATAAAAAGTATAATGGAACATGTACAATGGATTACAATATTAGTGTTAATGAAACTTATATTTCTTCCTCAAGTATAGGGTTTCCTCTAAAATTTGGTTTCCTACCCCATGAATTTAATTTAAATGTTTGGCACACAAACCATAATTTATAATTTGAATGCATGGTATAAATAATGTTTCACAAAATCATATAATAATAATGAGAACACGTAAACGTTAATAAATCAAGAATCCTTCCCTAGTATTAGTGAATTAAATTGGTTCTAGAATAATATTATTAGTACAATTACAATTACCCTCGAATTCACTACTACAAACATCATTAGAATCATTGTTGTGGATATCTGTTAGATTCAAAAGAAAAAAGAAACTAGGGAAATTATTTTATTAACACATTTGTAACAATATCCCTCCTTCTTTTTATCAAAAATCACATACAACCAATATTAACATTAACATGAATAATAATTGAAAATTTAAAAATAATAGAATATATAAATTATAAAAAATATACCCTCATAAAGTGAAATATTATTGCAAAAAAATTCCTAAATTTATATTTTACATATTTTAACATATACATTTCCTTACCTTTGTAACATTTCTTCGTCTAAATTTTTCTTATTTTTATATCTATCCCATAAATTTATTCCCATAAACATATCAACAATTTTTTTAACATCATAAAAGAAACTCCAAAAATGATTTGCAAACAAATTATATGGAAAAAATATATACAAAATGATACATAAAATAAAAGAAATAAAAAGGGACTTTTGAATATTAATCATTGTAGAATAAAAATTCTATATGATTAATGTTGTCGGTCGCTTTATTCCAACCTGATTAGATTCTCGAAATGTATTGGAGTTTTGAAATATCTGATAAAGATGAAAAAATGTTTGAGAGCAATCGAAAAAAAATTCAGTGTTTTAAAAGTGTAAAATGATATATTTTATTTTGGTGGTTTCTATGAGACATCTCATATTCATAAACCAATGTATAGTTTACTCAATACATATTATTCAGTTTGAATGATTGATTTTCATTGGAAAACATTTTTTAAAAGAAAAAAATTACATAATAGAATATAATATATAAAAATTAAATTCTCAATAAATTATTTATAAAATAAATATTAAATAATAAAACAACTTTTTTAACTCAAATTTTCATTATTTAAGAAAATTTAGTTTCATTAAAAAATGTATTACTCACATTTCATTAATTATAAGTGATCCTAAAAAAACTAGTAATTAAAAGATATAAAAAACAATGTTTACCAAATATAAAAAAATTAATTAAATTTTTATTCATGTTAGAATACTTTTTAAATTTTTTATGATATTAATATGAAATTAAATGATTGTTAATTGGTATACTTGATGTATTAAAAATAAATAAATACATTTATTCGCGAGATAAACTATTATATTAGGAAAAATCTAATTATTTAAATGTAAATTTAATTAAATGTACAAGATAAAAAATAATTAAAATATTCTGTTACATTTTAAAATAGAGTAAATGTAATTAAAATAATATTAAAATAGAAATGAAATTCCTCAATTACTAATATTAATAGCTCAAATTATGTATCCATTAGAATGAATTCATGAAATTTCTTTAATTTTCATGAATACATTAATGAAATTAATCTAAAGTCTAATGTTACATAATAGAAATATATCAAATGAATGTTCCATTTGGTACCAAAATTATTTTTTCATTTTTAGTGTTAATAATTAAATGCCAAGGTAAAATGTCACACCTCGACCAGTCGAACATGCGACTTGTGCGCGAGTTATACGACTGCGCGACAAGCATGTAGTTGACCATGTAAGCGGCCAATGTTGTGTGACACAGTTTGAGCGCAGTTTTCCCAATCCCGCACTTCACGGCACGCGTGTCGTGCGGCTGCACGACTTTAGAATAATTTAATTAAATAATTATTTCTCGACTTTAGTCTTATAACAATTTTGTATTTTCAATTTTTTTTATATAATATTATTATTATTGTTCTTATTATATATATATAAGTATATATATGTTATATATATATATATGTATAAAAGAAAAATTAAACAAAAATAAAAATCTAACCCTAACCTTCCCCATTTCCCCCTGCGCGTAGCGCCCCCCCTTCCCTCACTCTGCTCGCACGGCTCTCTCTCCCCCCCCTCTTCTTCTGGCAATGCGGCACCCCCCCCCCCCACCGGCGGCATCCCGACGCTCCGGCCGCCTCTGCTTTGCTGATGCCTCGCCATCCACCGGCCAGCTCCGCCCCTCTCCTCCTCACAGCGTTGTCGGCCCGCTCCCGATCCCTGCACCGTTCGCTGCCCACGTGGTGAACTTCGACAAACCCGGTCCCTTTTTGCGCAGTGCCTCTGCGTTGCTCCGGCATGGCCGCGAATCCCCTCGTCGGGTTCACGAAGGGTGTTTCAGGTCATATCGGATTGGGTCCCACCCTTCCCCGCCAAAGGCGAAGCGTTTCGAATATTTTCGGACTGATCGCCGATTTTTGGGTAAGGATATATTTATACTTGGTTATATTTTTTTTACGTGAATTTACATGTGAATTTAGTTGCGGACCCTTGAGGTCTTTATCTGGTCCAGAGTCGGTTCCTGGTTTATGTCAGCATGAATTTACGGTTTTATGAGTGTTTAAGTGCAAAATCATTCTTTGTTAATTTTTAAAATGTAATTCAAGTCCTTATAGTATCCTTGTATTGTTTTTTTTTGTGATGTTTTGGCCTTCGACAAATTGGTTAAACACAGTCTTTGGTGTGATTGTTTAATTATGTTTATGTTAATGTAAATCAATGTGATTTTGAGGGCGTTTCCCTTAGTGTTGTTTTATAAAAACGTTGCAGATGTGATTTGAGTGTTACATATGATCCCAATGATTTCTATAGAGTTGGTTTTTGAATCGTATCTTGATTCCTTTATTTGGATTAATTCTATTTTAGGGATTTGTGGTGTTCTAAGTCTCAAGGACCCATCGTAGGGAGTTGCGGTTGGTTTCGAAGGTGCGCACGCATATTGCCAGGTATGAATATGTTTAGATATATATATCTTCTGTGTGCGTGTTCCCTCATGGCGTGGGGAACACATGCATCAGTTTAAGGATATATATACATATATATATATATATGGAAGTGCGTGCGTGCGAGCAAGCTTCTGCTTGAGTTATAAAGCTTGACATGACCTTTTCTCGAGGTAGGTGATTCCAACCATTTCCCCTTTTAAATTCAAACAATGAGCACTTGAATATTTTCAATAAATCCTTTTATATCATTGCATCTCCATTGTATTTATGAAAAGCATTTGGCTTAGTTATATTGCTGTTTTAAATTTCTGAAAGTGGCTTTTGCTGTTGGTTTATATGAAATGCATAGGTTCATGGTAAAGTGAAATTAATTTCTTTGTGATGTGTTTGGTTGTAATTGACAATGATTGTGTTTGGGAAATGTAAAAATTTCTTTGGTGTGTTTGTATAACAAAAAGAAGAACCAGTAAGTTGTAAAAAAAGATATATAAATGGTGGTTGGTTTGAATGATGTATTTGTTTTTATAAAGTGTTGTGAGAGAATTGGAGTCTGGTTTCAATGCTAAAGTGTTTTATGAAAGATGGGTTTTAAGACGATTCATCTAAAAACTAAATGTGCCATTGGATGTTGGCACATCCATGGGAGAACTAGGTGCTCCCATGGATGTGCCTCCAAATGATGATGACCCATTAAAGCTATGTCTTTTTAAACGTAGGTTTCAGATAAAATAATGTGTTGTTTTAGAGGGAATTGAAAGAGGCTGGCCCAGTTGGCTTTTGGTGTGAGTTAGATGGTCATTTTTCTTAAAGGCATGTTTGGCTCTTCCAACTCAATTGTAATATTTGTGTTGACTCTTTGAGAAGTATGTGATTGCACTGACTCTTGGGAAAAAATGTATGTGCCCGATTGACAACATAACTCGTTTAAGAAATGTTTTGAAACTGCGCATGCTATGAAGGCCCGATTGGCACCCTGTTGACTGTGAAAGAATTTCATATATTCATATTTGTGGGGAATCTCTACAGGGGGACTTTCCTTAAAGGATTTTCATGTATGGGTGTCCGTGTAAGGGGTTGGCAAGTGCGGTGAGGGGAGTCACGCGTGCGAGGGCCTCCCACTTACATAGTATTATTAAAACCACCGTGGGTTCCTGGGCTTCTTTTAGAGAATCGAGTGACGGTTGCTGGCTAACCCCGATTAGACGGGTTAGTCCCCCCTTGGTAGGTAGGCCTTGGGGGGCGTGCCACTGGTTGGCTGTTAGGGCGGCCAGTTGGTTATTGACTGTGGAGTACCATGTCGGTAGGTAGTCTGAACCCGAGTACGTACAGGGGTTTTCTAGGGATGTTTAGGATCACCCATGGTTATTGCTTATGTCTTCTTGTTTACTTTTACTTGCACTTGGTTTCCAGAATTTATTTATTACCTGTTCTTCTTTTGCACAAATGTGATAAACCTGAATTTAAAATTTCAGTTTTCAAGATATGCATTGTTTTTGGGAAAACTTGTTGTGACGTGTGTTGGTTTTTGAGAAGGTAAAATGGGATCCATTTTCCTTTAAAATATAAAACCCTATTTTTTTATCTTTATATGTGCAAACTAGTGTTTTGGGGTTGTTTCTGGAAAGTGGTTTTGGTTTGATCATGTGGTTTACTTTGGCATCCCTACTGAGCATTTTAAATGCTCACGCCTATATTATCAATTCAGTTGTAGGTTCAGCTTCTCGTACTGGGTTATGGTTCAGCTTCTCAATGTTGGAGCAGCGTGGTTTTGAGTTGGGTGGTGACCAATGAGGTCACAAGGAGGTATGTTTGACTTATTTGTCTTTCTGCTGCCAGTTCTTATTTTTATCATCAGTTTTATTTGTTTTCTTAACTCTTTCGCATGGGCCAAATCGTTCCCAATGATTAATGTTTTGATGCCCGACACTTGTTGCCATCCCGGGGGGATCAGGAACGCCCCTCGGGACTTTCCGCAGACCGGTGCGGGTGACCGACTCATGGTCAACCCGGGCTGGTTCATGACAAAATTGTATCAGAGGAGGCCCTTGATATTTGAGATGTCTGGTAGAAGGAGATTTGGACTATCGGGGCTCGGGAGGTAGGTTACGGGTTGGTGCCTGATCACCACCGCTCGTGACGAGACCTGAGTTACCAGGGTTAGTTCGGGATTTGAGTCTTTTGTCTTTGGTTATTTTGGATTGAGGGATGAAAAATGGGTGCGAATCGGTTCACATTGCGGCCTCACGTAGGGTGGTGACCCGCGTGGAGTCCAAGAAACCGGTTTAAGGTCCTCTTAGTGTCATGTCTTACATGGGGCATGGCTCACCACGATGTCGCCGAGTTATGTACAGACATTAGTCCCTCATTACGATGGTTTATAGTTGGTTGTGTTTTTTTTAAACTCAGTCTATGTGTGTGTGTGTGTTGAAAATGAAAGTGATTTCGAAATGAAAAATAGGGGATTTCTTCCAAATTGTTTTTGAAATTAGTAAAGTGGGGTTTTTAAAGGGAAAGTGTATTGGTTTGGAACAATATCGTATGTGTTTGGATTTGCTAAGGAAAGAAGTGTTTGATCCCTGGCACTCTTTATGGAGGGTCACATGTGCGTGGGTATGTATGGAGAGTGCATAGGGGGAACTTGTTTGCTGATGATGTGAGCGAGATTGAATGAATGCACATGTGACAGTTCATAAGGTGCCATATGAGGGTTTTACGACTTTAATGAAATGATGGTTTTGGAAAGAGATTTATTCCTGTGTTTTTATATGTTTGGATTATGGGCCTTTTGACCTTGGATTTTGTTGTTTCCTTGATTGATTTTGGCTTGATGACAGTTTCGATGATGTTTCTCGTGTTGTCATGAGTATGCCACCCAGAAAGGTCGCTAAGGTTGTTAATGATGCATGCATAGTTTTCAGTTCTTTTTTCATGTTGTCTATCTATCAAAGTAATCAAATTCATTGAGGGGTATTTGTCTGGTTGTGGAATTGGAGGGGGTCTTCAGGTTGTTGGGAACTCCCAGGGTTATTAGGGTGTGCACCATCTCAGGTTTATCTGGGGATTCAATTTAGACTAGTAAAGATGAGATGTCTCATCGTCGTTGGAGTTTGTGTGTGATTAACGGTGGTAGACTTCTGCGAAGGTTACCCACCTGGCAAGGAGTGTGGGCCAGTGGAACCTGTCTCCAAGAAACCATCCTCGTCAGTACTGGATCATAGTTCGTCAGACCGCTCTCTTGTGTGCCACCAGTATGGCCTGTCCAGACATTTTAAGTCGCTCTGCCGCATCCCGTCGAAGTCTTGCTACCATGTGACTATTCAGGACACCAGGGAGAGTTCTGGAAGAAGCGTCGCTCGTGAAGGTGTTAGAGACCAGGAGATGAAAATGTCTGACTGTGAGGCAGGAGATGCTTCAGCCATTAGGGCCCCAGCCACAGGTCTCGGGGTGACGCTCGCGCATAGTCCGGAGTAGCCGAGGGTGTGTAGAACCTCACTTCGGATTATGTTTTCCGCTTTCTAAAGAAAAAATATCCAAATTTTCTTTGTTATATTCTTATCACTGTTATAATCTCATCATAGTTGTGGTGATGTGATGAACTTGTTCTACAATAGTCTAAGTAGTCTTATCTATTCTCAGTGTGTTCTCAAATTGTTCAGATTTCCTTGAAGGATGTTGGGACCACGAATAAATGGGTCATTATAATTTTGAGTTGATTCTCAATTGTGTTCGTTAGGGGGATGTTTGGTTTCGTGATATTAATGTGCGGTATTTCAAGGACCTTGGTGAGTTCGGGCTAGGAATTCCCTAGTCTCTGGTTGTGGTGAGGAGTTTGTTCGGTCGGTGTTGGAGGAGTTGAGTTAATTCCTTATCCTCGAGCTGTTGGGTCATTTCGTAGCAAGCTTCCCATTTTAGTCTCCAAGTGTTGTTCGGTCTATGTGGAAAAATTAACTATGTTCAGTTTGGGAGTTCCCGGGTGCCACCCCAGAGTGGCGTGTTCGAGTTTCAAGGTCTCCGTGTTAGTAGATTTCTATGTTGGGGAGAACCCTCCCGTGTTCTCCCCTCAATCCTCGGACAATAATTGTACTCGAGTTGGTCGGGGGTGACATGTGTTGGTAATGGCCACCCTTAACCTCTTAGTTTTGTCTGGTTTTTCCTGGGCACAGGCTCGAAGTATGCTAACTGTTGGATTGGTGACTTTCTGTGGGAAGAAAGTGTTTGTGGTGGGGAGAATTGTCACACCCCAACCGGTCGAACGTGCGACTTGTGCGCGAGTTATAAGACTACGCGACAAGCACGCAGTTGACCCTGTAAGCGGTCAATTCCGTGTGACATGGTTTGAGTGCAGTTTTCCCAATCACGCACTTCACGACACGCTTGTCGTGCGGCTGCTCAACTTTAGAATAATTTAATGAATTAATTATTTCTCGACTTTAGTATTATAACAATGTTGTAATTTCGATTTTTTTATATAATATTATTATTATTGTTCATATTATATATATATATATAAGTATATTATATATATATATATATATATATATATATTTATAAAAGAAAAATTAACAAAAATCTAACCCTAACCTTCCCCATTTCCCCCCTGCGCGTAGCGGCCCCCCCTGCCCTCACTCCACTTGCGCGGCTCTCCCACCCCCCTCTTCTTCTGGCCATGTGGCGGCCCTCCCCACCGGCGGCATCCCGGCGCTTCGGCCGCCTCCGCTTTGTCGACGCCTCATCGTCCACCGGCCAGCTCCGCCCCTCCCCTCCTCACCGCACCGTCGACCTGCTCCCGATACCTGCATCATCCGCCATTGGTCGCGCCGTCCAGCTCTGCTACTCCTTCCTCGGCCCCTTTCCACAACCCTATACCCCCCTCCCCAGCCGGATGTCCCCCTGTTGCGCTGTTCGCGCTGCCTCGCCGTCCGCCTCCGCCAGACCACTCTCGGCCGCCCCTCCCGACAAGCACCCAACCGCCGGAGCTACACCTACCAGCCAGATCCGCCCCTGCTTCCTCTCCTAGCCTAACCCCTCCGTTTGGCGCAACCCCCTCTCGGTCTGGTGCGGCCTCCCCTCCCCGGCGCAACTCCGGCGAGCCCGACCCCCTTCCCGGCGCAATTTCGTTGACCCTGGCCACCCTCCCGACTTGATTTCAGAGAACCTGATCCCCTGTCTGGTGGTCAACTTCGACAAACCCGATCCCTTTTTGTGTAGCGCCTCTGCATTGCTCCGGCGTGGCTGCCAATCCCCTCATCGGGTTCACGAAGGGAGTTTCGGGTCATATCGGATCGCGTCCCACCCTTCACCGCCGAAGGCGAAGTGTTTCGGATCTTTTCAGACTGCTTGCCGATTTTTGGGTAAGGATATATTTATACTTGGTTATATTTTTCTTACGCAAATTTACATGTGAATTTAGTTGCGGACCCTTGTGGTCTTTATCTGGTCCAGAGTTGGTTTCTGGTTTATGTCAGCATGCATTTACGGTGTTAGGATTGTTTAAGTGAAAAATCTTTCTTTGTTAATTTTTAAAATGTAATTCAAGTCCATATGGTATCCTTATATTGTTTTTTTCTGATGTTTTGGCTTTGGCGTAATTGGTTAAACATATTCTTTGGAGTGATTGCTTAATTATGTTTATGTTAATGAAAATCGATGTGATTTTGAGGGCGTTTCCATTATTGTTGTTTTATGAAAACGGTGCAGATGAGATTTGAGTGTTACTTATGATCCCAGTGGTTTCTATAGAGTTGGTTTTTGAATTGTATCTTGATTCCTTTATTTGGATTAATTCTATTTTAGGGATTTGTGGTGTTCTGAGTCTCGAGGACCCATCGTAGGGAGTTGCGGTTGGTTTCGAAGGTGCGCACGCATATTCCCAGGTATTAATATGTATAGATATATATATCTTCTGTGTGCATGTTCCCTCATGGAGTGGGGAACACGTGCATCAGTTTAAGGATATATATATATATATATATATATATATATGGAAGTGCTTGTGTGCGAGCAAGGTTCTGCTTGAGTTCGAAAGCTTGATGTGACCTTTTCTCGAGGTAGGTGTTTCCAACCATTTCCCCTTTTAGATTCAAACCTTGAGCACTTGAATATTTTCAATTAATCTTTTTATATCGTTTCATCTCCATTGTATTTATGAAAAGCATTTGGCTTAGTTATATTGCTGTTTTAAATTTTTGAAAGTGGCTTTTGATGTTGGTTTATATGAAATGCATAGGTTCTTGGTAAAGTGAAATTAATTTCTTTGTGATGTGTTTGGTTTCAATTGACAGTGGTAGTGTTTTGGAAATGTAAAAATTCATTTGGTGTGTTTGTTTAACAAAAAGAAGAACCAGTAAGTTGAAAAAAAATATTTGTAAATGGTGGTTGGTTTGAAAGATGTATATGTTTTTATAAAGTGTTGTGAGAGAATTGGAGTTTGGTTTCAATGCTAAAGTGTTTTATGAAAGATGGGTATTAAGACGATTCTTCTAAAAACTAAATGTGCCATTGGATGTTGGCACATCCATGGGTGCACTAGGTGATCACATAGATGTGCCTCCAAATAAAGATGACACATTAAAGCTATGTCTTTTTAAAACTAGGTTTCAGATAAAATAATGTGTTGTTTTAGAGGGAATTGAATGAAGCTGGCCCGGTAGGCTTTTGGTGTGAGTTAGATGGTCATTTTGCTTAAAGGCATGTTTGGCTCTTCCCACTCAATTGTAATATTTGTGTTGACTCATTGAGAAGTATGTGATTGCACTGACTCTTGGGAATAAATGTGTGTGCCCGATTGACAACTTAACTCGTTTATGAAATGTTTTGAAACAATTCATGTTGTGAAGGCCCGGTTGGCACCATGTTGAATGTGAAAGAATTTCATATATACATATTTGTGGGGTATCTCTACAAGGGGAATTTCCCTCAAGGATTGACATGTAGGTGTGTCCGTGTAAGGGGTTGGTAAGTGCGGTGAGGGGAGTCATGCGTGTGAGGGCCTTCCACTTACAATATATTATTAAAATAACCGTGGGTTCCTAGGCGTCTTTTAGAGAATCGAGTGACGGTTAATGGCTAACCCCGATTAGATGGGTTAGTCCCCCCTTGGTAGGTAGTCCTTGTGGGGCGTGCCACTGGTTGGCTATTAGGGCGGCCAGTTGGATATTGATTGTGAAGTACCATGTCGGCAGGTAGTCTGAACCCGAGTACGTCCAGGGGTTTTCTAGGGATGTTTAGGAACACCCATGGTTATTGCTTATGTTTGCTTGTTTACTTTTACTTGCACTTGGTTTCCAACATTTATTTATTACCTGTTCTTCTTTGGCACAAATGTGATAAACATGAATTTGAAATTTTAGTTTTCAAGAAATGCATAGTTTTGGGGAAAATGGGTTGTGACGTGTGTTGGTTTTTGAGATGGTAAAACGGGATCCTTTTTCCTTTAAAATATGAAAAAACTATTTTTCTATCTTTGTATGTCCAAACTAGTGTTTTGGGGTTTTTTTTGGAAAGTGGTTTTGGTTGGATCCAGTGGTTTACTTTGGCATCCCTACTGAACATTTTTAATGCTCACGCCTATATTATCATTTGAGTTGCAGGTTCAGCTTCTCGTACTGGGTTATGGTTCAGCTGCTCATTGTTGGAGAAGCGTGGTTTTGAGTTGGGTGTTGACCAAGGAGGTCACAAAGAGGTATGTTTGACTTATTTGTCTTTTTGCTGCTAGTTCTTATCTTAATCATCAGTTTTATTTGACTGCTTAACTCTTTCGCATGGGCCAAATCGTTCCCAATGATTGAATTTTTGATGCCCGGCACTTTTTGCCATCTCGGGGGGATCGGGAATGCCCCACAGGACTTGTTACGGACTAGCTCGGGTGACCGGCTCAGGGTCGACCCGTGTTGGTTCGTGACATAGACAAATCTCTCTTCATTGTGAAATTAACTCATAATGATGTATTGCTAATTATTTTGATTCATTCATGGCCATGATACCAAAAACTATTGTTTTCTAAAATATACGTCTATAAAATAATTTCTATTTATTACAATGTGAAAAAATTTAACATTTGATATGTTCCTTCTTTTTGAACTAGGTATTAAAATACTTCTATATAACTTCTATGTTTCTTACTTACCACTGAAACACATTTTCCATTATGGAAATTATTTTCTTAAAATAATTTCATTCAAATATTCTTCTCAACTCGTAAGAATTCGAGATCCTTGTTTTAATATATCAACGTCTTCTAACCGTTCGTTAATTTCATCATCATATAAAAATCATGGAAATTTGGAATAATTAGATGTTAAATGTCTTACTTATTTTGATAATCATTCTCTGTAAATATGGATTCCATAACATAATTTTCAAATAAAATTTTTAAAAAATTTTAATGGCATAAAATTTCATGAAGTATACAAAATGTATTTATTATGACCATCAAAAGATTAATTTTGTGAAAAATAATTTTTTGACTAAGAAGAGTCCACCTCATCAACATAATCTATAAATCATATATTTATCATTTTAATTCCATGGAAATCATCTAACTTAGTAGGGGATTCATTATATGTAGTATATGTATCATATTGTTTATTATTCATGAATTCCATACCTTTTCATTTATATTTATATTTTATCTTAGCTTTATTCACATGAAAGATAGTCTTCCATTGACCTTTTTCAATGCACTCATACCACATATCAATTTTAATCCTTTTCTATATTATGTTTAATATTTTCAAATATATTTTAGAAATATATGATATATATTTAATTTAATATAAATAGTGTGAATCATATGATTAATCTATAGTTGTTTTTTGTAAAATATCATCCTTTTTATTGAAATATTATTTTACTCTTTATCTTGAATCCAAAAATCTTATATCCTTAATGTTTTAATAAATAATATTAATGTTAATTTATTAATTCGTGTTGATTGATGACTACTAGTAGGTATCTCATTACACATAAATTGTATAGATCTATATACATTTTAATCATGATATGGTCATTTATTAGTTATTCCAGGGAACCAATATTATTGAATACTTTTACTAGTCTTACATTAATTTGAGATATTTATTCATAATCAGGAATCTTAAATGTAACAAATTAAAATTTTTTATTGTTCTAAATTAGTTGTATGAAATTTTATGTAACATCAATGAAAAAATATTCTCCATATCTCATATGAAATATCACAAATAGAGACTCAATTAAATTCATCATTTCGTAATTTGAAGTCAAAAGATTTCTTATATCTTGATTAAAAATAATGGTATTTATATTGATCATCATTGTATTTTTTAAGATAATCTATAAGAATTTCACTTGTACTGACTACCTTTAAATATAAGCTTATTAAATAATTTTTCTTATAAATAATCATTTATTCTCATAAATAATCCATAATTTTAACAATCAATCATGTTTCACACTTCATTAACTTACATTTTCTAAAATACTCCCTTTAGACATATATTTAAATATATTAGCAACTGTAACATATTATAGTAAAAATATATATAAGCACTACACTCTATCCTCTGATTCCCACTATTGTTACCATCTAGAAATAAAAAAATCATAGATTTACAAAATAGGTGATATATCCCACACATCACAACCTCTAATAAAAATTGTCGAATTGCAGTTAATAATCATAATACATAAGTGGGGTGATTTATTTTACTTTTAAAAATAGGATAGAAAAAGTAATTCCCTCTTATGTGTAAATTAATTCATCCCTTCTCTCTTAATGCTGAGTATGTAGTAGCATATAAAGAAAAAATGATCACAGTGATGTAAAGAGGTTTAGGGAACAATAACACCCTATTTAACACTACTAATGTTATACTGCATAGGCATAAACATTCCAATATGGGTCTCTATTTTTTTAGAGAACCCAACAACATAGTGTATTATATTGGAACCAATACAAAAATGATATTGATGTGGTTTCTATTAATTTTATATGAAACCAAAATATGAAACACATATTATGATAAACTAACACTAAAACTTGATTTAGTATGATAGGAAGACACAAGCACAATAAATATATTAATCTGACGAAGTTGAAAAATAATTCAAGTCACAGTTCCATATTCAATTGAATGATATTAAATATCTTCAATAAAGTACAATATAAGAACATTATTAAACGGAAAATAATTTTTCATTAAAAAAAATTATGTAAATCACGATGAATTTGGTCAAAGATGTCTGTCTCTAATGATTATGTCCCATAACTGTATTTTTTAAACGCATAAAAAGATTTATTAGGAAATATAATTGCAGAAACTGTTATTTTGATCAAACAGATAATAACTAAGAACATATATGTTCCCAAGGTGGAGCTTTAGAGGAACACATGCATTATTATTTTCAAACGCATACCCTTATCACTATAAGATGAAATTTTTGGTATTTATCATAATGAATGAATTTCATGTCTTCAAATTTCTCCAAAAAATATCTCAAGATAAATCAGGTGTATATAAATTAAAAATAATAAATTAAATTCATATATTCAATTTAAAATATTGATAATTTAATCAATTTAATATGATCCTTTGTATTATTCAAAAATTAGATTTAATGTGATTTTTATTTATAGTGAGAGTATTATTAAAATTGCAGATATAATCCAAAATTCAAAAATCTATAATTGGAATAGTAAAATGTAGGGTTTCAGTACATTGTGATAATAATAAAATGTATAGGTTAAAACATTTAGTTGATTGAAAAATTATGAATGATGAACCATATTTTTTTCATCAACCCTTGGTTTGCATCCAAAATATGAGTCGTTCATCCCTATGTTTATTTCAAACAGAGTACACAAAACAAACATTTGGCTTAAAATATATTATATAAATAGTGTTTCCAAAAATCAAACAATCATATCCAAAATAAATACACATTGAGTAACCAAATAATATTCAAGGGGATCAATGTTTAAAATGGATTATAGAATAAAATGATAATTCTGATTATTATTATCCAAAAATAATCATAATCTAGGTTTATTGACGAAATTTATGTTGGTGTTTGTGAGTGTAAAAATAAAAAACAAGTTACTAAAATTTTTATTTTATAACATGGTAAATATTTATGATTTATTTTAATTATGAATTTAAATTTTATGAGTTGTATTCTATATGTAATGTAGTATCTAATATCATCCTTTTCACATAGGTAATTATAGATCAAGAAAAATAATGTTTCTATAAGGTAGAAATAAATTCACCATTAAATGTAATATCATTAGTATCATTATCCATGTGTATAATTTCTGTAATTTCTTTTTTCTCTTTTTTAGGAAGACATTTAATTCAATTTAGATATTCATCCTCGGATGTAGACTACCATATAATAGGATGGGAATAAAATTACTTATAAACCTTCTGTGAAATACTTTTTTCATTAAATTTTCTTTGATTTGCAATGTGAAAAAGTTTTTTTGACATTTAATTCATACAAGAAACCCTTAATAATTTTTTTCATAAAAATATAATGGCTTTTAATTTTATGAAATTATAGTTCTATAAGTGATTTCTATGTGTTATTTTCATCATATCTTGAAACTATTTTATTTCTTAAGAATGTAGATTATTGTTTAAGAGAATATATACTAGAATCATGTTCCAAATTAATAATAACATATTTAAAAAGTTATGTCTATTTGTTTTTTATGGTGATTTATCACTATTTAAAAATCAGAAAATTAATATTTTACATCGGATTGAAATGAAACAATAATGTTATTTGAGACTACCTATATTGGGTATATAAAATTATTCTACATTATATTCATGAATTAAAACTACTAATATAACATAAAATATTTCATATTCCACTTCTATGTTACACGAAAATACTAATACTCATTTGATTGTATATATGAGTAATAGGAAAACTGAAGTCATTGGGATTATCCCTATTCTAAATGATGTTTTTGACCAACAATTAGAATGGTTAAAAAGGAATAATTTCACTATATAAATCTATAGATCATGAACTTATTCATTCATTATATTTTTTCCTTTATAGTTGGTCATTTTTAATATTCCCAACAAGATAAAAAATTATTATTGAGTGGTCCAAGATTATGTCACCAAATTGCGGGATATCTTCTATAATGAATGCCTAGGTTATATTTTCCATATATGTAGGACTGCAATTTTTTTTACTTCATTGATAGATTCATTCTAAAAGTGTGGATAGTTCCAATGGTATTACTTTCATCATTGATTAATTATAAAATTAATTTTATGTCAAATTAAGAAAAATTTACAATTATTAATGCATCATTTTGAAAAATACCATTTTCACCACCACTAAAATAATAAAACATAATGTTTTTTATATGAAATATCTTTTCATCACACAAAAATGAGAAATTTCTAATTAAAAAATGTGGTGTTGATGGGGATTTAAATTTATCCATTTAATAAGAGGACAACATTAATTAGTTTCTCCATATAAATCATTAAAACGTTTTGATATTCCTCTTAAATTATTCCATTTAAATGTTAAAAAATTGCATCCCACTATAAACTATATGTTTTTCAAAATAAATAATGTTGAAAATAATATACTCACCATAGAATGACGAGTAATAAAAGAGAATTTATCTCATAAAATTATATTTTTTCTTATCCATTTGAAACATACTTTTAATTATTTCACCATACGCATTTAGTATATGATATCATCAAAAATTTGGGGATGATATGAAGTTATTTTGAAATTATTTTACAATAATTTCGTTAAACATTAATAATCAACCTTCTTCAAATTGATTTTTCAAAATATATATTATGTCAACCATTATAATAGCATTCAACATAATATCATAAATATAGATAGAGTCACTACACAATAGTATAAATAACTCATTATAAATCATGGACTACAAAGGTTATTTTAAAAAATATTATTAGTATACATGTGGCCATTACCATTAATCCTAATTTCATAATAGGATAGTTCCTACTTTAGATTCATTTGATGATTCTCAAAGTCTAATTTCTGAAATCCCTTACTCTGAATCAGCCATTTTTCTATGAAAAACAACCTTATATAAAACCTTTTAGTATTTCACCTTGCTATAATATTGGTTATATTGATAGTTTATTTGCATCTATATGGATCTCTTATATATTTAGACTACGGTGATTTTTCTATTCTTCTTATATTTGGTTAAAAATCACAAATTAATTTTTTTTTCAGTTCTTGTTCTTGATTATACATTTCTCATTAGTTATCACGCTATGTGATGTATTGGAAAAGGAATTTTAGAATTTATAAATTATCTGGAAGGTGTGAAATATTCAATAATTTATTCCTTAATTTATGCCACTTATTATATTTTTTAAACTCTCTCTCAAATTTTTTATAGTCAAGATATCATCTATCCTTTATGTGATCCCTATTTAATAAATAAATTCTCCTTAATGTTGTTTTTTTACATTAGGGATAATTCTAACTTCATATATTGTTTTTTTAAATTCATCTACAATTACTTTTTTCATCCATTAAACTGAAACCCATTATCTGGTTTTCTTCAAGGATTGAAGCACATTCCCTTTTATTGTGTAGTCCACATTCCACTTTATGTTATTTCCAGCTAAAACATACATAAATTTTTAATTGATTTTTTATTTTTTATCCTATTGTTTCAAATTTTCTATAGTATTCTTTAAAAAAATTATTTTATTATACAATGATAATTAATATATCTTATTAATAATTTGAACTCTCTTTTAGTACTACACCACACCCCTAGGTAAATGTTGTTTTTTGTGCACCCTCTTCATTAATAGTATCGTTGGGTAGCTATTTTACATAACGATTTCTTCTTGCAGTTCATTAAAATATGTCTCAAATTTGGTGACTTACCATACTAGATAAAATAGGTTGGTAGTTGTTGATGGTATGTTTGTATATTATAAAACCATTGAATTCAATTAACAGTAGCTATGAGCTATCCACAACTTTCAAAAAAATCACCAATAATATGCCATGATGTTAAATAAAATTTCTACAAACATGAAATGAATTAAATAAGTCACGTGGTCTTAATACATGGAATTATGTTCAGTCCATATAAGAGTATGGGTGTAATGACATGTGGAAAAACATACAATCGTTTTGAAATTTAGAGGTACCTAGTCATTTCAGTGTATTATTTCCAATACTTATAATATTTCACGATGTTTATTACACTGATGACCACACACTCATCGATAGGAGTAACGTTCTTATTCAATATTTAAGGGTATGTTTCTCTTTATGAGTTGAAATTTATTTTTACTTTAATACTACTATAGACTCTTCTAAAATCTACGAAGGGATATGTGGTCATTTTTGAATTAAATGGATTAGGATTATAAATTTTTTCATGAAGGGTGAATACATATTATCCTACCATTCCAAGCATATTTAAAAACAAGAAAATATATATCTTAAACATGACCTCAAACTCATGGTTATTATGCATTCTCTTATGAGTTGCAGAAATTACATTATTTGTGATGTGTTTACCATCGTTTCCAATGAAAAATGATGCATTATATATTCTATCAAATTTATTTGAAACTTTGTTTAAGGATTTGGGTGGACTACCTAATGAATTTTTATTTGAACCATACTAACATCCCTCTTAATTAGAATTTCATTTTGTGTTCTCTAAATAATATATTTATAACAAAGGAATTGAATGATATTTATAAAATTGAATCATGATGGATATAATTTCCATCATGATTTTGGTGGAATTTTAAGATGAGACAATTGTTGTGTTTTTTTGTTTTTATGTGACTCTATTCATCTTGAGATGATTTTTTTAGGAGTAATACATTCATAATGAGTTTCATAGATTCAAGGAGACTATTTATAGTTGATATAAAATCTATGAGTGGTCATTTATTTCAGATGGAATCCTACGAGTTCAAAGATGGTACATCATACCACCACCTGTGAGAAACGTTTTTATGGAGGACATCCGTAGTTCCAATTGTTAGTATTCCCCATCTCTATTAAGATGTTCTATGAGTTGTGGAAATGAATCATTTTTACGTGTTATATGATATGTGGCTAATTTTTATTCATGACTCTATACATGACTTATGGTCAATGTTCATTCCAAGAAACCCTCGGGGTTATTTGAGCCACATATTTTTCTGACTATAATGTTTTACATGATTTTATAAGACTACACAATTTAGATATTGGTTTTCTCTTATATGGTTGAATAAACTATTGTTTTTATTTATATTGAAGCCAATTTCGATAACATTTTTCCCCCATTCATGAAAATTATAAATTTTAGGAGTTGGGGAGCCTGTATATGATGGATAACATTAGAAAATATGAATTCTAATATATTATTGTCTCTGATAAGGTACCCTATTTAAAATCTCATTTTATGAGTATTTTCCAAGTGTGAATGGAATATACTATTAGTTTGATAATGGAAGGTCATCTATAGATATATTTCCAGAAAAAATGAGTGATACATCTTCCTGAAGAATGCTTCATGCTTATTATTTTGAACTTGTCAGTCCTTGGGATATCAACATTGGACATTTTATTTCTTATAACAAAAAATTTCCTTTACCCAACATATTGAAACCCCGTGAGGTATTTTATAGCTTCCAATTTAAATACCAATTATGTAACACATTTATTTTTTAACCATGCTTGAAATATCCGTTAATATTATATAAAATTATAGAAATGATCTAGTTATTTCATTAGTGAATGGTAAAATCATCTATTAGGTAGAAATCTTATTTTAGTCTATATTGTCACCCATGGGAGTTACTATTTTGTGACCAAGTGTTTTTTATATCATCAAATTCATTGGGTCACTGATGGATTTGAAGAATGGGAAATTTGTCATCATGATACTAGTTTTTAATTGAGGTAGTTGAAAATATTGGAAAGGTACCTTAATGTGCTGTCTTTCCCATATCGACTGACCATAACTCAAAACATATTTACTATCTCACTTCTCAAATTGTATCTATATGTCCCTTATAATGTTTTTTTGGGAGGACGTATATTTTGAGAAATATTTATCCTTTATTGATAATATATTGAATATTATTGATTTTGAGATGAAATGTCATAGTGTGAAATCCATATCCATTGTTTGGGAGTTCCAGACACCAGGCTCTAATCCACATGTGACATGGGATCATAAGGCACAGATGATAAATAAGTTTATTATACTATATGGAATTTATTTCTCTTGATATGGTTTCTATGGGTCAAAATAACTTATGATAGTGTGGTTGTAGCATCCTGTTAGATGATTTTATTTATATTTATCCATGTTAATTAATAGAAAATTACAATGGGTGTGGTCTATGTCATATTTATTATTTTGTAAATTTTCAGTTATTATATAGGGATACATCTTATTGTATGAGGGGATATAGTGTGAACATGAAATATATTCCATGTATATTATTGAATTAGTATAGATTATTTTCATGGACATTCCATTTTAATGGAAAACATCACAATAGAACTGGGCTATGGAATACACTTCTTCTAGTAGTTTTGTCCTATAACATGAGGGGTTCAGATATGTTGTGGTGTATTAGGATGTTTATTTTGTCTCTACATTATATTTTGGTATATCTTATGTGTGGGTGAATGGTTGAAAGATATATCGTTCCTTGTTTTTTAGATCTAAGACATCGTGCGCATTAGAACTCTCAGATGTGGTTTTGAAATGAACGAGTATGGAATATTCCCTTACACAAATCTATGGTTTTTCCCATTTTAGTATTTCTATGAAATGTTTCCAATGGTTTCGATGTGATCTATTACATTATAGATTTTAATATTCCGTGCCCCTTTTCATATTCCGTGCCCCTTTTCATATTCCAATCTACTCCAACAAAATATAAATAGAACCATTTTCTTTCAGAGGCACTAGGGAGAGGATTTTGGATTCTGCAACACATTTCCTCTTGTATGTAAATAAAATTTTATTCATTTAATCTCCTTAATATAATTTAAATCACATTTCACTGGAATCCAAATTTGTATTTTCGTATCTCCATTTAGAGTGAAAAATCACACCGTTATTAATTTATTGAATACATATTTTGTAGGGTTATGATCCATTGGATTAGAATTCAATGATACTCACATTAACTTCCCTATTAGTGAATCACATATTCTTATATTGGTTTTTTGATCAAGTGATAAATGGTTTTAGGAGTCTTTTATCATCTTCCTTCACTTGAAAACTAGAATTTTAATCAAAATTATATTTTTTTATTGAATTGATTTTTTCCTTTTTGATGTTTTAGTTCATAAAGGAAATGATATTTAAAATAAAATCCTTCTTAGGGATTTGAGATATTGTTAAATTAGAAAAAATATAGAATGATTTGAAAATTAAATGATAAAATTATTTCATGATTTATTCATGAATGGAATTTTATAAATGAAACATAATTTTGATTGGATTGAATTTTAAGAAAACCGTATATTTTTATTTGAATTTTAAATGGAATGTTGAAAGATGAAATAAGTAATTTGAAAGCCGAATGGTGAATTAATAGTAAATGAATGAATTTACCACGTTTAATAATTTAATTTATTAATGAATATTTGATAGAAGGTGGGTTTTAGGTGAATAATAAAATCATGTTAGGACTCTGACACCCTAGCAATGTATTTATAATGAAAACTCAAACTAATCCTATAATGACATGATTTCCCTAGTTGGGTGTCTATTAATTATATCCTAGTGATATGATCCTCTAGGATGTCTACACACCTTGATCAAAGATGATAGATAGAGCTGTTTGAAGATCCAATAACTCAGAACAAATTATATTTCAACATATGATATTGGTCATTGTATATTTGATTATTTCTTTTCAAAGTGTATAGAACTATATTTATTCATTTTTATCCATCTATTTTATTGAAACATTTATTTAGGATGGTATTCATATATTTATCAAATAATATGATTTTGACGTGTGAAATTATTGAAAATGAAAGATAAATTTGTAGTCATTTTATTTGATTATATTGGATCATATATAGTTTATTTTTAAAAGAACTACTTCTAGAAAATTTTGTGAAACACAACATGTTTGTTTTTCACGTGCCCATTGTCTCCCATTAAGAATTTATAGACTTTTTCATGATAGTTCTACGAAATTTTAATGATAAAATTTATGGAAAATGGTATTCTTGTTCCATAGGAAATTTGGTGATAGTGGTGACATATATGTTCCCATTCTCAGACATAGATTATTAGTTTTTGAATGGATGGAATTGGGTTTATTTTAATATGTCTTATTCATTGTAATAACTATTTTAATATTTTACTCTTTTCATCTTGATGAGTTCTTGGTATATATACATTTTACTATTTATCTTATTTTATTTCTTTTTATGATTTTTTATTATGCGAAAAATCATTTCTGTGAAAACATTATTTATACCCTGGCTCTAATCAGCAGAATGTGGTGATAATGAACATTGTTGGGGTTTTGTTAACAAAGACTAGGGTACAACTGCATAATGGAATAATTTAATTTTCTTTATAACATATTAGACCATGGAGCTACAATTCCATTATTGGAAAATACATTCTCAACTATATAACAACATTTATCTTTTCCAAAACTAAATTGGGGTTTTAATTAGGAGTATAGAACCTTGATACTAGAATGCCAATGGAAATATTCATTCTGAGTTTGATGGTGGGTGAAATTGGACATGAAAAAAACTTTATCGCTAAATAAAATTTATTATTATAATTTGTCACAAAATTTTAATGAATAAAAGGACTAATAATATAATAATTAATATAACAGATAAAATGTAATGTTTTTTCACAAACACTCTCCCTACAATATTTTTTTGATAATGATAATCACATTATTTATAGTAACTTCTATTAATGATTTGGATGAATTTAGGGTGAGTTGTCCCATTAATACATATATTATGTACAATAAATATCATTACTTGATGAACCAAAAAATAGTTAACTGGTTAAAAGACTGAAATATATGAAAAATAAATGAATTAAAGAGTCATAATTCATTGTCTTATGCTTTGAATATGTCTTGTAAATTATGATTTCACATAGAAAAATGGATTATAACAGAATTTTTGACTAACTCTATTTTCTATACAATTCAAGATAATGGAATGAATGGATTGATATATACAATGAAATCATTATTAATTATCATTGGGACGGGATAAGATCTAGATCTCACGTAGTAAAGAACATTGGATGCATTGTTCTCCTATAAGTACTCCTCTTTATTGTACCTAAATAACAAAACTACAATATCATTCCTAAATCACCTCTTTTGATCTACTATAACTCTATAGTAATATTTAATATAAAAAAATGAGAAGTAACTTCTTGATCATTACAATCTTCTTATCTAAAAGATAAAAGATAGAACATTAAAATCCTTCCATATTTTTATTTAAAAAATATAAAATCCAAGAAAAGAGCTCAATGTATAATGCTTCTTCCCATTGCCTTACAAAAGTGAAAGGTCAATCAAAAAATAAATTGGGTAAGAATCTATCTATTTTCCATGTGGAAGAATGGATTTTTGATGAAAAACTACAGATATCTAAATAAGTAAGGGGATGCATCTTGTATTCATATTATTTAGTGAATTCATCTATTTCTAAAAAGTTGGTATTTGATACAGCTAACGGTTAACAAATTAAGTAATCAATTTTATAAACCGAGTTTATGAAGAATGATAAATAGTAGAGGTAAATCATCAATCATCCAATAGATCCCTGATTTTTTTGTGGATATGAGGGACTACATCCTCTCATTGTCAACAAGAATGATAATGGTTATAATGGATTTAATTTTTTCCATCTTTTACATAGAAAACTTATTTCTCTATCCTAAGTTTCTATAGATGGATTTTCCATAAAATTTACCTATAAATGATATTACATTTGTAATTATAACACTCCACATAGTTTCCAAAAATTCAGATAATTATATTTCTGTGTTGTATTCCTGAAATGAAATAATGTCAATAGATAATAAAGGAACTCCACATAACTCATTCAACACTCAAATATTTAATCCCAAACTATTTTTTGTAAAAGTAATATATTTTAATAAATTATACCAAGATGGATACTTAAATAATTATAAACTAAAAACAATTCTATTAAGGTGAGATGTGCATTAAACAAAAATTTAATGAACCCCCATTTAGTGGATAATGTCAGAAGGCCATTGGCCTTTTTTAATTATTTTATTCTAATGTGTGTGGTCTATTTTTGGTTGAATAATGTAGTGGATACTCATAATTAATAACTTTTACTGATAATTTTCAAATATTTGGTTTTATTAAACATCTTGAGGTATGACTGAGAATCCATTCAGTGAATCATGGAATACAATATTAATTTTTAGAACCATATTGGTAAAAATATTAATTATATATACTAAGACTATATTAGGTAATATATTATGAAATAAATAATTGATTATTTACAAGAGTATGGGATTTTATCTCACTTAGGCCAGCCATATACTCCTAATATGTATAATAATATACCATAAGAAATTTGGAATTTAATTAAACCTTAGTATTCATATATTTAAATAATTGGATGTGAAAATTATGTCTAGGACTCCTCATGTAACAAACTAGCACCATGTGTCACAAAGTGCACTGTTATTTCATACCATATGTAAACATGGTGATATTACTTATACGTCCCCTAAAAAATATAATCGTGGAAAAAATCAATATTATATGAGTTGGTCCATTAAATGATTCCACAAAACCAAATAAAAATGATTTTATTGAGAGAGAAGTAATTCTTAGGATTATAATAGTAATTTTTGAAATATAATTTTATGTTTTTTATGTCATCGAGTATGGTGAATCGTTATTGGTTAACAATAATGATCCTTTAACTAAGATGCGTCTTGAGAGTGGCATAGGTGTTTCTATGTAGAAACAAACATTTAATTTTAAAATGGATTCCATGCACCAATATAAATTCAATAATTTTTTTACACCCTCTATTTGATGTATCACTCATTGGTTTTAAATTTTTATTTAAAAAGAAACTGGAAATGGATGGAAAATCTATACATATATGGATTCACTGGTTGGAAAAGGGTTCAAAAACCTCAACACTTAGAAAACAAAAAAAACCATTTCACTTGTTATAGTGTTATGATCTAACAAAATAATGAATTATATTCTATCATTCGATGATAATGATATTTGGAATATGGATGTCAAAATAGCCTTATGTAATGGAAACACATCAAAAAAATTTCTATAAGAAAAATGTGAATAATTTTTTACTTCAACTGTTTTGAAATAGTTTTAAAATTTTGAAAAACCAACTTATCACTTAAAGAAAGATTCATGATCATTTAATCTTTATTTTTATGAAGACATAATGGAATATAGTCTCGTGAATATTGAATCAAATCCTTGTGTCATTATGTGATTTTGTGGGACTGTGTTAATTTTAATTGTACTATATATTTATGGGATTTTACTCATTAGAAGTGAAATAAAACACATATATTTTACTTAATCATAGTTGAATAAATTATTCTAAATAAAATTAATTAATTTGGAAGCATGTATTTATGGGATCAAGATCCATAATGAAAATAAAAAGTGCTATCTAGGCATATGTAATGGTATATTTGAAGAAAATGTTTTGAAGGGATTCGGTATTGAATAATAAAAAATAAAATTCTTGCAAATGTAACATTTCATTCATCCATAAATGAAAATATATCATCATACCCATAGGTAATAACAAATATGGAAAGTGATTTAATTTTTGTTAGTGATTTGGTTAGTTATGTATGATATGAAATTTACTAGTCTCGATATCACATACTCCATAATTATAGTTGAAGGATATATTGCAAACCCTGGTTACAATCACTGAATGATAGTCATGAAAATCAATAATTAACGATGTAATATTAATGATATGTTAATAATATATATTGGAGATGATGAAATAGTAATCAATGGATATGTATATTCCAGTTCCCAAACACAAAAAGATGTTATAAACTCATTAATGGGATACAAAATCACTATGAATAGAGGTATTGTGAGATATATAAGATAAAATAATGCTAATGTTTTACATGTTTTAGAATATATAACAATTTATATGGGGTTGTTATTTCTAGATGGTGTTAAACCAAATTATTTATTTATTTTTTCTTGAAAATTTGAAAATACCTAATTAAAATGTATTACACAACATGTAATATTTTTAAACATGTAGAGATATTTTAAATAATTTCTTTTTCATTAGAAGATGATTTTATTAATTTAATTTGGTGAAATAGACCAGAGAGAAGCATATATTGCGGTTTTAAATATTGTTTGCGGAAATTGTAAAATAAAATTTAAATGGTTGTTTTAAAAACTTTTTGAAAGAATGATAATTAACTGTCATTATAGGGTTTATTTAAAATCAGATATTAGTATTAAATTTATTTTTCGTGGTGGAGTTGGATGTAGGATAAGGTAGATATAATTTTCATTAAATCCTTGGTGAATAACTTTTTTGAATTACCGAATCAGGTTTATCTTGATAAAATAAATAATCTATATTTCTCCAAAATGTGACGATGGTTTCAAATACAATATTGTGACTAGTTGAGGTATTAAATCCCAATTTCGGGTTCATCAATAAATAATCATGATTTAACCAAAATAATAATTTCGGAATTTATTAATTCAAATTTTCGTAACCGTAATACAAGAAGATAAATAAAATATAATAAAAACAATCATTCACCTATGGATACCTTACCATAGAATAGGTAATGGGTTACTTCCTCATCCTAGAGATGATATATTATGGGGTGAGAAATAAATAAATGGAATAGATGAATGAATAACAATATAAGGGGAATTCTGATGACAAAACATAATGTTGATTATCACCCAATGATTCGGTCTCATGATCTAGATCCTGTGAGAGAAACAGAGTAGATCAGTATTTATAGGAAAATATGGGGTTCATTATAGAATTATGTATTCATAATTACAATATTATAGGCCATGTTAAATAAAAGAATTTAATGGCAGTTAAGGTCATTATTTACTTCCTTCCATCAAAATCAACACCAAAAACATTTCAAACATTCCAAACTACATCACAAAAACTATAATCATGGTGTGAAAAATGATTTCACATGGTGGATTATTATTCAATACTTCATAATGGGTTACGTCATGTATTCCCTTCACACCTTTTATAGATTTAATTTTGTTTACATGATTCATGTTTTGAATCTCTTTTTTTCCGTCTATAGAACCTCTATTTATCTATGATTCATCTATTTTGTTCCCTTAGAGGAGACTTACATTATTCTATAAGAAATATTAAATAATTTACAAATTAAAATATACAAATAAATATATTTAAATAAAATTAATGTTTTATTGATATATACATATCAAATACCCCTCCCCCAACCTGAATATTGGATTTTCCTAAAGTATAAAATTTTAATACACTATAAAGGACAATCACCATTTCATGATTATAATTTATTATAAGAAAATTTATTGATTAAAATGAAATTTTAGTTTCCAATCAACAAAAAATTAAAATCATCAACACATCACATTTCAATGAAGCAAATCAACCATTTATATTAAATTTACTATTATGTAATAACCATTCATTTTCATTCATCCAATCAACTTTATATTCATTATTAATAAGCATACAAATTATAATCTACCAAAATTTGAAAATTATCACATTATAATGGTCTAATTATATAATTATTTCGACAGATACCTCAATAACATGTTACATACATTAGTCTTGCAATGCATCTACACTCTGTTCCAGAAAAAGATAGATATCATAGTTAATCATGCTGGCTTTCAATAAGGCTCAAGTAACTTTTCAAAATTTGTTCAGGAGGATAAATGATTTCAAAAAAAATAATTCAAAATATGGGGTTTGAAACTTATGTTTTTATTATATTCATGAAATAATCTCAATATAAACCATGATTGTTTTTATAATATCTCTTCCCCTTAGCAATCATAATGAGTGATCATGATACAAGTAAGAATAATTTATTAATCTACCTACATCTCTATTATACATTCCTAATTCCTTCTACAAATCATCTACCTAAGAAAATATCATACACACTACAAAACCATTTATGATTAAAAGATTATAGTTTTAGAAATGATTGTTCTTTTTCCTCCTATGACACAACACATATATTTTATATATTTTTTCTTTTTTTAACATGTAATGTTAGAAGTAACTTATAATGAATACTGTCATGGAATGTCAGAGTATATTATAAAACCCATAAACATGTATTTTTACTGATGGGCATCCATATAATCCATAGAATTCCTCAACCTCACATTTATTATTTTAAATATATTATAATATAACTTATATTCCGAATTAATGGATAAAAATATCTTGTATCATAGCTTATTTCAAAAATAGGACATTCAAGTCTTCTATGGAAAAAATAAGGTTTAATGCAATTTGTGGGTTCATGGATAAGGGGTTAAAACATATAATTACTAAATTATATTAAAATGGATTATATTCATTGATATAATTTCTATGATTCCTAAAATGTTTTAGAAGATAACATTCTCAACAACCATAAGAAATATGCCATAAAATTAGTTTTAATATTAGTCTTAGAGGATTTCATGTAGATTAGAATATTATTTGTATAATTACTCATGGATATACACATAAATAAATAAATATCATAATGAAAATATTAAAAAATTAAGGAAACACAAATATCAAAGAACCATAAATTAAATAAATTTACATGCTCCATTAAATCATGAGTTTTTAAAACATAAACCACATGTTCATAATAGCTATTTTTCATATTTTTCTCACTAAAATTTATTGAAAATCAAATATAATATAATATAATGGTAATAATCATTAGTAGTTTTTTTCTCATAGAAAAACTCAAAAAAATAGAGGTACAAGGTAGTAATTTATTGGATGTTTTATCTCTATAACTATTAAATGTGGGAAATGCATATGAAAATTAATAAATTATAATGATTTCTCCCTTTGTAATGATCTTAAAACATGGATGTGAATGTTATTATTTCCCAAAATAAATGATATAAGTGGTTTCAATAATGTTTAATCAATTAAAATCATGATATGAATGGTTTTCATGATATGATTTGGTCCAATTAATTATTATTATGCTATCTACAAGGATCTTGATCATCTTGCAATATAAAAATAAACATGTGATGTTATAATATATATTAAATGTTATCTCAAAAATAAAGGTGATAATTCATGAATCTTAAAATAAACATATAAATACATATATCCTTGAAACATTAGTTCCCTAATTGATACACACTTGTTTAAAATTATTTGATTATCTGGTTAATGAAATGATTTTTCCTTGTCAGGGACAATAAATGGAATTTGCACTAACCAGTCTCCATATGAATGTCATCGACCTTCATATCTAAATAGAAAACTTAATATTATTTTTTTAACATTCTCAGTCTTCATTTATCTAATAATTTATTTATTCAATAATCCAAAATATTTAAATGGATGATTATGTATTATCCATACTTGATGGTTACTCTAAAAAATAGTTTAGTTGGTCACTCTCTCTGGGTGATAGTCACTTGACACCGAATCAATCCATTCGTCTTATCAATATATTTACATGGAATACCCAATTATACAATAGAAACCATATCATGTACTTATTTTATCTCAATAGTAACATTAAATTTGGATATTTTTTCTTCCCTTAGATCACCATCTTATTCCACAACATAGTTCTTCAATTCATGGTGTATATTGAAAATTATTTATTCACTACGAACATGCAGATAATGTTTTCCAATTTTTATGAAAATAATTAGTCTCTTACTGGATTAGAATATCCATCATAGAATGAGATTTTAATACTACTCTTCTATGTATAACTCAATAATATTTAATAGGATGTATAGATATTAAATGGTAAATGTGATGTAATTAGTGACCACTATAGGGTAGTTTTTTGTCATGTTATCCAACATGATTATAACTATTTTTTTCTTGATCATTTCAATACACATGCTCTTGAATATGTTATAGGACATGATATTTATTATGGTACCAATATTGTACAATGATCTCCAAAAAAAAATTTAAAACCATATTAAATATGATTTGAAACCCTAAATGGGTTTTATATATTTTTTAGTTTTACATTCAAATAAATGCTAAACACGACCTTGTGATTGGAATAGTGTGAATTATTCATTAATTATTGTATTATACAATGGAAGATTTAAAAAAGTACATCCATTGTTGTGTCTGAGAGGGATTATATGAATGTAATATTATTTTACATTTTTTTGTTGTCTAATAAATATATAATTTTTCAATTCAATCAATTATTGAGTTAGTCATTTAGGGAAACGTATTATCAACAAGTATGTTTATGGATCTCATTCCGTAGAAACATTGTCATTGCCTTTTTTACAAAACATAGAATTTTCTTCCAATATTTTTTCTAGTTTTTTAGTTTATTAATCAAGAGATTAATCCTTGAATTTTACCTTCTCATAGATTCATAACATTAAAATCCATCCATATAATTACTTCGTATAATTTTATAAGTAATCCTCTGTTGGAACCATGGTATTCTATGCATGAATTGGGGAATGGTTTGAGTTTGTTGACAATCCTCAGTGGAAGTCCAGAAAGTGAACCAGTAAAGTGATCCTACAGTTCAAGAAAACTACAGTTTTGAAGGTGGAATCGTGTACTTGAAGAAGAGGAATCTTTCGCGCCATATGTTTTTCATGATCAGAACATCAAAATATGGCAAAGGAAAGTAGGTCGTGCGAATATTGGTTGGGTTGCACAAGTGGGTTGCACGACAGAGGCTTGGGTGGTTGAAGATGTGCGTAGGGACTTCCGCGCCGTGAGGAAACTTGAGCACCACTGCACAGGGGGTCCAGTTTTCCTACAAATAGAGGACCACCCCCCTCATTGGAAACAAGGATCAAGACTTAGTGATTTTTCAAGATCTCGCCGCGCAAGTGGTTTAGTCGCGCAAGAAGTTGTTGGGTCGCGCAAGTAGAGGTTGTGCGCCGGTTGTTGGACGTGCGACCAAGGAGTTTGGGGAGTTAAAGGCGCATCATCACGCAAGTTTAGTGTTGAAGGAGGTAGTGTCCTGTAAGTGGGTTAGTGTCACCTGCGCGCCGAATTTGTACCACGACAGTGACTTGCACACCAGGATTGAAACTTGTGCGCGGGTCTTGGAGAAGCGCGCCACAGTTGTTAAAGTACATCTGTCCTTTTGAAGCTGCATGAATGTTGGAAGATTTCCTAGTACCCTCAGTGCAAAGTGAGATTCGTCTACTGGTGAGAGTTGTACATCAACAGAGCATGTACATACAACAGAGGATGCATTCTTATGCAATGATGAAGAGACCTTCACGTCAACAAACAAAGTGTGATTCAACAAGGGCAGTGAGCCAGGGGTATTCAATTGGAGTGAACTGAGGAAAGTAGTGAGCTATCCATGAATCTTTGTAAAGAAAGTATTCTTGGGACAAAGTGACTGTTCCCGAACCGTTGTAATCAACAACTAGTAATGATTAGTGGAATTTTGTTCAAATGACAACCTCTCGGCGTATGCTCCTTGGACGTAGCCCTTAGTGGTGAACCATGTAAAAAGTGTTGAGTCTTCTCTGTGCATGTGAATGTTTTCTTTCTGATCATATTCATCATACAGTTTCAACAAGTTCCTACCAACGTGGGAACATGATCCATCAAATTAAAAGAAAAAGTTGTCACCCTGATTCACCCCTCCCCTCTTAGGGTGTCCCGGGGTCCTTCATCCTCTAGGTCTATCTCGTACACCTTATTGATATAGACAACCTGAATTTTATGTTATCATATCTTAATCTTCTATCTCATTATTTATTCCATTATCCAATTGATTAAACCCCATATTATGGAAAATATCTCTTAGAATGAATGGATGTGACACATTAGACTGATCTATTGGGGTAATTTTCATTGGAGCCCAATTCCCATGGTGGGTATCCTTATACATGAGGTTATTGTTTTCTGTATGCCTAAAATTGATTTCCTCTATTATAATAAATGTAATATTATTTCATAGTAAACATATATTTTGGGTTAGAGAGGTATATCATTGTATCAATATTTTATCTCAAGGATTCCATTTCACCATCTTCTAATCATTATTTTTGATCACGTGGGTTCCATTTCATTCATTCCTTTTCTTTTAATGGTGGATGATGTTTCATGAAATTTTTTCTAATCATATATTATATTCCATAGTTGTCATATTCATTAACAACCCACATGCTGCAAAATCTAAAACAAAATGTCTTCCATGCTATAAACCCTTGTAATTTTACTTATTAGTATCTGTTACAGTATACCAAGATCTGGATATTTGTAAGTTACATTATTTAATAACTCACAATTACTATAATGCAATTCGTCCTCAAAATTATTAAATTTAATATATTTAATAGAATTTCTATGTACTTTTATAGGGGGAAGAATCATGTGATAATGATCATTTTTAACTCATCCAACACAGTGATGGAATGCGAGGGGAAACCCTAATTCCTTTTCGTCGGTTTGATACATCAAATAAAATATAAGTAGGTATTGTCTTACAATACCACATTTGAAAATTTTTAAATGGAATGTTTCATAGGGGTTGATAAGGCTTCAATGATGTATATTCATATCTTCATGAGGTGATATGGGTAATTACATGATATTCAATATCCTTTTAATTATTTTGGGACAAATCTCAAAATGATTTTCAATAAAATGAGGTTCATGGATGCATATTTGTAGTTCTGTGTCATATGGATTCCAATAGTTTGTGAGCTACATACATTAGGTTCTCTTTATAAAACTCATATAACATCTACCTATTTCTCTATTCCCTCCACAGGCATAGTGGATTTCAACATTAGGCTTAGATCATTATTAAGAATGATCACGATGATATCTCTTCCTTTTATTAGAGTATAAATATTGTTTATTTAATAATCTAAACCTCAATATTTAGTAATAAGTTCTCACATAAAATAGGGAAAAATATAATGCAATAACATATAATTAATTAATAACCTAAAAATGTAAAATTGAACCTTCCTTTGAAACCAAACCAATATTGACCATCCATGGGATATCATTAATTTCATATAAGCATAAGAATAAATATTGTTTTTATTTCAAATCATAAAATAGTATTAAATTAATTAAAATGTAGTAAAAAATTATTGATTTTTGATCCCACTAATATAGTGTAATTAACTTAATGCCTTAAAATGAAATGATTTTATCAAAATGGATAGAATAAATATATAATATATAAATATTTTATTTTGGATTTGATTAAAATTTGATAAAAGTGAAAAACTATTGTATATTAGTATATTTGATATTAGGATTTAAAGAATTTTAGAGTTCTATTGGTTATGTATATGTTCAATAATATTTATAAATTAAATATATTAGTTCATATTAGAGTCAGAGTTTTGATGAGGTAGATTCAATGGTCATGAAGTTCTCCACATGACATGATAACCACTTTTCCTCTTTGTTGGATACATTACTGTATTACCAAATATAATTTTCCTCAACCCCATATTTATGCATTACTACCCTATAAAAAAGGGGAATATTAATATTTTGGTAAATTTTTTCATAAATAAACAGTTATTTCATTTTCCTTATTAAAAAATGTTGATTAAGTAAAAAATTTATATTGATTTATTAATTCAAATTTCATAAATCCTAATATATGAATGTAAAATTCATATTTCAAAAAGTGCATTCACCTTTTGAATAAATTAACATTGAATATTTTGGGGGATTTACCCTACACACTAGTCCCGAGGGATTATAGGGGATATAATGAAGTAAAAAGACCACATTGAAGAAAAACTACATGAAAATAATGGTGAGGACCATACAAAACATAGCATGTAGCCACATTCATTGTTAATAATATCATGATCCTTTAAAATCAATGTAGTAACTCATTATTTATAGAAATCCATGGGGATAAAGATAGATTTAAATAACATAATTTCAGTCGTAAGGGATGTCTAGTTTAGTCTTAATATTTATAGGATGTTGAGGACGTTATTTGACATCCACTGTCCAAAATAGCATTATAATCATTCCAAACTGGATCTATCTAGCCACATTCTTAGGTGTGATGATGTTGTCCCATCCTAAGTTTCTATACCTCATTTAAAATGTTTCACATCTTATATTCCCTTCCCTCCATATATGGGTTTCATTCCAAGAACAAGATTCAAGATGTGGATAATCATTTTCCATTTCTAAAAACTATGTTTCTTGTCAATTATTTAGTTTTATCATTAAAAGTTTCATATGATCACCTTGTATCATGGTAACACATAATTCATGAAAAGTATTGATTTATTTTACATATTTTTCATATTAACCAACATTTATTTGTATCCTCTAAAACATGAAAAAATAAAAAAAATTATATTCAATGATTAAAAAAATAAATTACCAAAATAAATATGTTGATATAATTAAAATGTGTGAAGGAAAGAGACATATGAATTTTATAATTACATTGTGGAATATGAGAAAGATATATCCTTTTAATGATATGTGAATTTATCCAAAATCATGAAGCGGTAAATATACGTATAGACTATAGAACACACTATGGTGGTAAAACTATAGTACTGGCTCTCGCCAAGGAGCCAAGGTTATATAATTAGATGAATAATATTAATTTAAAGTGTCATATTGTAACACCTCGAGAGTTTTTGAGGTATTTTATTTTTAATTTCATTGAAGTCTTCTATTATACACAACACCAAGATTAGCTTGTACTATACGCAACACCTCATTATCTTGTAGTATACACAACACTATTATTGGCTTGTGTTACACACAAACTCAAGTTCATTTTGTGGAAATTATTCTACACAACATTCAGTATATATTTTGTTTCATGAATAAATTAAATATATTTTGAATATATAATACGCAACACCAAACAAATCTTCACTACACGCAGCCCTGACTTGGCTTGCATTACACGCAATCAAGACCTTCCTCAATAGCATGTGTAGTAAGCAATACCGAGTTTCACTAAACAGGATATTATTATAATATTATTATGAACTAGCCATTATGAATAGTAATACCCACTTTTTGAAATATTATAAATTTTATCTTTCAAAATGGACTTCATTTTTGGATTCAGAATATCGAAATTATCCTAGGGTGAATTTTTGGTATTTTTCTGAAAACTTGCAATTTTTGATGAATAGTGAAAACACTGAGTTACTAGTTAAAAATCGAATTTTTATTTAAATAATTATTTATTTTATTTAAATTTATTTTAGGTAAAAAATTGATACATAATACCTATAATTGTTCAATGTAATTCATTGGAGTCATTTTATAATAATTTTCGATAAATAAAAATTTTGTTGAACTTTTCACCCTCTTATACCCCCTCCAAGGAGAATTTGGAAATTCACATAAAACATAATTTTACCACTTATGCGAGTGGAATTTAGAAAATCGGTGAGACACAGTTAATATAATGGACTAAAATGTGGTTCAATGAGATGAATTTTTTTGGTGAATAGTAACATTATACTTTTATTTACCACGGAAAAAAGTAAATAGGGTAATTATGGGTAAAATGATATTATTATTACCGTAAAACATGTTTTAATTCTATTGGATAAGTGTAATTTGACCAAAAACAACCTTAGGAAATTAATATGACCATTTAGGTCTACATGGATTAGATTAGGACATTTATTATTAATTTATTTAAAGAAGGGATAAAATAGATAAAATCAATGTTTAACAAATAATTCATTTTTAATATAGGGTTATACATAAGGTAAATTCGACTATAAATATTAATTATAAAGTTAAAGAGATTTAATACCTAATGGTATTTTATTTATAATTTTTAGACATTAAATAAGTTATGTTATTTATGACACACTGGTGATGCATCAATTACCTAAATAATGAAATATTAAAGTAATTGATGTTATAAATACCCAAATAAATGTAATTTGAGCCCTTTTTTGAATTACACTAATTTTAGAGGTTAATAAGACATTTTATAATTGGATTAATTAACTTTTTACGAACTAATCATGCTTTTATGATTTTCACAAAAAATCATTACCAAAAAGTGTCAAAATTGACATAAAATAGTTTTTTTTAATAAAATATTATTAATTTTATTTTAATCCAAAAAATATAAGGTTCGGCCAAATGAATTAGATACGGTTATATATATTAATAATTTACCACTTGGGGTTCGTTTGGATTTTTATATTATGTTTATTAACCATATAGTGTAAGAAAACAAGAAGACATGGTAAAAGTTAAATTATTTAACTTAGAGTTAAATCTAAAAGATAAGGTTAAAATAGTAACCTAAGCTTGTCTAAAACCAACTGATTGACAGGATTTAGACCCATCCCCACCTTCTATATGAAATAAATTAATTTGGAGATTTTAAAAACAGAATATGACTTTATAATAAAATAATATTTTATGTTTTTTCAAAGGTGCCCCACTCCTCCCTTATAAAAAGGGCAGCCCTCCCCTCTTCTCTTCACACCATTTTGAGTATTTAATCTCAGCCAACCTCTGCCCATTTCTCTTCTCCACTTCCCTAGAAACATTCTGGAGGTTCTGTTCTTCTCAAAAGACCGACTCTACTTCCTTAAGAGAAGGCTTAAAGGAGGTGCGTCGAAGAAGAGGTAATCCCTTCGTCCGATTCTCTCACGTTTCTTTCTTATTGTACTTATTTTTACTAAGTTGTATCATTATAAATTAATAACATCAGTATTACATATATACTGATATTTTATTATAAATACTAAATAAACCTATTTCACCTTCTATCCATCCAACGGAAAATGAAATCACCACGCGTAAGTACGTACGGAATACCGTCTCCACGCCGTGGTGTAATTTGTTTTCGACCACCACCTTACATAGATTGGTATAATGGTGTAAATAAATAACAATATATGATTACTGTAAATTGATATTGATTCTGAAATATTATACTTACACTTCAATACAATTCCACGATCATGGGAATAATATCATCGCTCGTGCGTATGTACGGACTACCGTCTCCACGACGCGATGAGATTCATTCTCCGTGTTAACCGTTCATGAATGATTATAGAGTATATATAATAAGTAATCATTAAATATATAAAATAATAATGATACTGGATTTATGTATTTATGTCATCTACTTAATTTCATTCAATTCAATATAGAAACGAAAACATCGTTCGTGCATACGTACGGCCAACCATCTCCAGGAACATTGTATTTCCTCCCATTTATCGATCTATCATATATATGTATGTGCTGAATATATATTACATATAAATCAGGTTTTACATTCTGGAATTAATTAAATCAGGATATAAGTAATAATATCAAGAACAACAAGTCCAAACATGTATGATAAATAAAACGATTTTACCCAAAACGTTGCTTTAACATGGAACTTACAAAAGAAAAGGTAATATAAGTCATAAGTGAACCATATATGATATCATAACAATAAATATGATTTTTTACTAAGTCAATGACATTATTTAAATCATTATATGGGTGGTTCAGATCCGTAAGAAGCATATCGGACCTAAGGTAAGGGATAACTTTTCCAATCTAATTTTTTTATCGGAGACTGTTTGTTCGTATGTATTTACTGGGGTTTTTGTTATCATCCATGTCCCTATTTTTTATAAATTTTTTCATGTATATTTAATATCCTTTTTACTTTTTTTGACTTTTACCACATGTTATGGAAGAAATCTATATTTTTTTTACCATACGAATAATTTTTTGACTTTTCCAACAAAAGTACGAGGAAAATGTTATTTTTAACTTATAAGGCGTGAACGAATTTTAACTGTTTCATGACGCCTCATTTTCATGAAGCTTCATCTACAACATATTATGATTATTTTATACAAAATCCTTTTTTTAAAATTTAATGGAATTTTGTGAAAAGAAATTTATTTTGAAGAAGAACAGATATTTTCCTCAAGAACACATTTCAAGTGTTTTATCAAAACCATTTTCCATATAAGATGAAATTTTTTCATATGTGTATGTTTCAAGTATAATTTATCCATGATTTAGATGGTTTAATTTTTCTTATGATGAAATTATATCCATTTTTATTTATTGGACTATGTGATGATGGGATGATGTTTATGAAACCCATTTTATTCTTGGGGCTTTTATGAATGATTTATGTTTAGTTTGGGGAACAAGTAAGAATGATTTCATTATGAGATGTTTGGGACCTATATCTCCCTCCAATGAATTGGGTAAAGATTTATATCTAATGAGATAAAAATGGATGGAATGGTAAGTTAATCTGGTTCAGTGTTACATGAATGAAACGAGGAGTGAACTCGATTCAGAAAGGGACTTTGTCCACTAAGATGGTCTTGGAAGCAACCTCTTGGATACTATAGAAATCATGTTATGTGCTTAATGGTTGCCACAATCACATGTTTTATTACCATGATATTTTATCATGATTGATGTTCCTTTATGATATATGCCTTACATACATCCAAGATTTATGTCCTTGCTAAAGGTTTTGATGTTTAGATTTTATGTTCAAGTTTTTCCATTCAAATGATTTTGGATTGTTTTATGTTATATATGTTTACCCTTACTAAGTATTTCAGCTCACCCTTTTTATGTTTTCTTATCCCCAGTATATAAAAAAGGTTTTAGGTAAGAAAACCAAAAAGGGGCAGATCTTTATGGGAGATGTTTAAGATCTTTCACCATTATTAGAAGATTACATTAAGAGTTTCCAAATGCACTAAACTAATACGGTCTTTGGGAATCTGTTTTTGTCATGTATTATGTATTCCACAAAAGTAATGTAAGGTCCATGTACGCCAGGCTTTGGGTCTCCACAGTTGGTATCAGAGCAAAGGTTTAGTTATACTTTGGAATCTAGGATGAGAAAAATTTAGTGAAATCCCTAGAGATATTTCTAAGGTATGTCTAGGGATGTCTCTAAGGTTAAGTATATGTATAGGTTATAGTCCTAGAATTAAGGTAACGATAATAGAATTAAACATAAGATGTTAGAGATTGAATGTACCCCCCTTGATTATGTTGTTTTTCTAGTATGAGTTTTTCCTCCTATACTATTGTTTTTGGGTTTTAGAAAATGGCTGGAAACAAGACACGAAAATGGAGGATATGATGGAAAATGGAATGAAATTCATCATGAGAAACCAAAGGAAACGAGATTTGGATGTCCAAACATCGTTATTATTCCAAATCATCAAATCTCATAATATTATCAACAATCTCAACTTTGGTATGTTTCCTGACTCATCTAATAAGAGAAAGATGGAGTTTCATAATGAATATAGAGGAACAAAAGATCAATTTCCTTGATGTAATTCATGTGGGAAGAGGTATCAAGGAGAATGTTTCAAAGGATATGGAAGATGCTTTGGGTGTGGAAAAGACAAACACAAAGATAGTACGTGCAAAGTAAATGGTTCAGTTAACACCATAGACAAGGATAATGGTATTGCTACAACATCAACAATGATTAAATGTTTTAAATGTGGAATGTATGGGCATTATGAAAACTAGTGCCCTAAGGGAAAATCTCATAATGAGAATCACCATGGTTGTATCGGTAGTATTTATGTTGATGATGATGAAGAGACAACAAATGAGATGTGAGATAAAAGAATTGTTGAATCTCATTCAATTGTTTAAGAAGGTAGTGGAATGATTTATGTTTATTAAGAGTGATGTTGTATAGGTAATGGTACTATGGAATAAAGACACAGATAAGGATTGATACACTATGGTTTTTCCTAGTGTATTTGAAAGTATATATTGAATGGTATCGGTAACCATGAAAGGTTATTCAGATATTTTTGAAAAGTATATGATATGCGCATAATGAACGGATAATGAGATAATGAGGTGTTTGATAGTATTCATGATCTCATGATTGTTATAAGGACTAGGTGATATCATTGATTGATTATATATAATTTTTGCGATTATTCTATGTGGAAAGAGATAAATTTTGATAGCACTCATGTTTTCACTAAGGTTCTATGGTAATTCATGTTTCACGAGAATACATGATTAAGGTATTTACATGATTGGTATGTGACCAACAAGTTATATCGTATGATAAATGATGGTATTCACATGCTCGGTAGATGACATTTCAAGTAATCATTATATTTATACAATGAGATTGGACAAAAGTAATTTGGATTAACCTAAATATTGGAATAAATTAAGTTGGATATCAGATATTATTGTTTAAGGATAGAAATTTTGTTATGTTATAGTAGTGTAGTTTTAGAAAAATGACAAATCGTAGGATGGGCGAAAACCCATCGCGCCAGAGAAGGTTGTGGGAATCGATCCCACAACCGAAGTACGATAGGCCTTTATCACATACCCCTGACACAGGAAGTCCATGGTTAGTAGAAACTAGTTTTATTTTATTAATGAGGATGATAGATGATGTATAACTCAATTTTGAATCCATATACGATTAATCTCACCATATATGGACTTATGTATATAACTTTTTCTAACCCTATGTTTGAGATAGATGGAATGACCTATCATTATTTCGCATGATCTTCTAACACATCGCGAAAGACAAATTCAACTTCATTTCTTTATGAGATGAAGTGGAAATTGTTCGAGGCACGAGCAACGTTGATATTGTACCAAAAACATGTAAGTATTTCATTTAATTCAAAAATTATTCAACTTTAGGGAAATGATCTTGAAAACCAAAATGTTTTCCTAGTGCTCTTATATCATATGAATCAGATGGTACCGTAGATCATCATAAATCAATGGCTTTGTGATTCTTAGGTTTTTCATAGCCATGTCCTCTACCACTCTCCATCAGAACATGATGGTTATATTTTTTTCCATATCCATATTTCCACCTATGTTCTCCTATGTGGAAACCCAATGATGAGTTAATCTGGGTAGCCGTTACATTTCGAACATTCCTTTTTAAAATGAATTTTTATTATTACTTTTTACGATGTAGGTTTCTATGAATGAAACTTTCAAGTAGTAACCCATTTATAACCCCGACGAATTTTGAGGGTGAAATTCATTTTAAGGTGGGTAGAATGTAACACCCCAAGATTTTATGAGATATATTATTTTTAATTTCTTTGATGTCATCTATTATACACAAAACCATGATTAGCTTGTACTATATGCAACACCGCATTAGCTTGCAGTATATCCAACACTATTCGTGTCTTGTGTTACACAGAAATTCATGTTCGTTTTGTGGAAATTATTTTACACAACATTAAGTATAGATTTATTTTAATGAATAAATGAAATATGTTTTGATTATGTAGTACGAAACACCAAACATAGCTTTCACTACACGCAGCCCTGACTTGGTTTGCGTTACACGCAATCAAGACCTTCCTCGATAGCGTGTGTAGTATGCAATATTGAGTTTCACTAAACAAGATATTATTATAATATTATTATAAACTATTTGTTATGAATAGTAATACAAACTTTTTGAAATTTTATAAATTTTATCTTTTAAAATGGACATAATTTTTGGATTTGGAATATCGAAATTAGCCTAGGGTGAAATTTTGTTATTTTTCTGAAAACCTTCAATTTTTTATGAATAGTGAAAACACTGAGTTACTATATAAAAACCGATTTATTATTTAGATAAATATTTATTTTATATAAATTTATTTTAGGTCAAAATTGATACCTAATACCTATATATGTTCAATTTAATTCATTGGAGTCATTTTAGAAGAATTGTCGATATATAAAAATTATATTGAACTTTTCACCGTCTTTTACCCACCTCTTAGGAGAATTTAGAAATTCACATAAAAAATAATTTTACCACTTCTGTGAGTGGAATTTTGAAAATACGAGAGAAATGGATAATATAAAAGTCTAAAATGTGGTTCTATGAGATGAAAATAATTTTTGGTGAATAGTAACTTTTTACTTTTATTTACAATGGTAAAAAGTAAATAGGGTAATTAAGGGTAAAAATGTTATTATTATTACCCTAAAAAATGTCCTAATTCTATTGGATAAGTGTAATTAGACAAAAAATAACCTTAGTAATATAATATAACCATTTAGGTCCACTTGGATTAGATTAGGACATTTATTATTAATTTATTTAAAGAAGGGTTAAAATAGTTAAAATCAAAGTTTAATAACTAATTATTTTTTAATATAGGGTTATAGATAAGATAAATTCAAATATAAATGTTCATTAGAAATATAAAATTATTTCCTACCTAATGGTATTTTATTTATAATTTTTAGACTTTAAATAATTTATGTTATTTAAGACACAGTGGTGATGCAGTAATTACCTAAATAATGAAATATTAAAATAATTTATGTTATAAATACCCAAATAAATGTAATTTGATACTTTTTATCAATTACACTAATTTTCTAGGTTACTATGACATGTTATTATTTAATTAATTAAATATATCCGAACTAATCATTCTGTTATGATTTTCACAAAATTTCATTACCAAATAGTGTCAAAATTGACATAAAATTGTTTTTAAAACAAATATTATATTATTAATTTTATTTTAATACTAAAAATATAAGATTTGGACAAATGACTTGGATATGGTTATTTATATTAATTATGAACCACTTTTGTTTCTTCTTTCTTTTTATAGTAAGTTTATTAACCATATAGTATAAGAAAACAAGAAGACATGGTAAAAGTTAAATTATTCAACATAGAGTTAAATCTAAAAGATAAGGTTAAAATATTAACCTAAACTTGTCTAAAACCTATCTGCTGAAATAATTTAGACCCATCCCCACCTTAGCTTCGAAATAAATCAATTTGGTGCTATTAATAACAGAATATGACTTTATAATAAAATAATATTTTAAGTTTTTCCAAAGGTGCCCCTATCCTCCTTTAAAAAAAGGGCACCCCTTCCCTCTTCTCTTCACACCCTTTTGATCCTAGAAGCTTATCCAAAACCAGAACGTTTATCTACTCCACTTCCCTTGAAACATTATTGAGGTTCTGGTCTTCTAAAAAGACAAACACTACTTCCTTAAGAGAAGGCTTAAAGGAGGTGCGTCGAAGAAGAGGTAATCTCTTCTTCCGATTCTCTCAAGTTTCTCTCTACTTATACTTATTCTTCTTTAGTTTTCTCATTATTAAGTAATAATATCAGTATTAATTATATACTAATATGTTATTATAAATATGAAACAACCCTATTTCACCTTCTATCCATCCTACGGAAAACAAAATCACCGCGCATGCGTACGTACGGAATACTGGCTCTACGCCGTGGTGTAATCTGTTTTTGACCACCGCCTTATATGTATGGGTATAATGGGGTAAATAAATAACTATATATTATTAATGAAAATTTATATTTATTATGAAATAGTATACATACACTTCAATACAATTCCACGATCATGTGAATGATATCATCGCTCGTGCGTACGTACGAACTACCATCTCCACGACGCGATTAGATTCATTTTCCATGTTAACTGTTCATGAATGATTATACAATATATATATAATAAGTAATAATGAAATATATTACATAATAATGATACTGGATTTATGTATGTATGTCATCTACTTAATTCCATTCAATTCAATATGGAAACGAAAAACAACGTTCATGCGTACGTACGGCCTACCGTCTCCATGAACAATGTATTTCCTTCCATTTATCGATATATCATATATATATATATATATATATATGTACTGAATATATATTACATATAAATCATGTTTTAGAATCTTTAATTAAGTAAATCTGGTTATGAGTAATAATATCAGGAACAATAATTCGAAACATGTACGATAAATAAAATGATTTTACCCAAAGACTACTTGAAAAACGACCTATACCCATGGTTCAAAACCGTGGGTATAGCCCCCAAAACTGTGGGTATATCCTATACCCATGGTTTTGACAACCGCGGGATGGAACGACGTCGGTATAGGGGTTAAAGCCTATACCCACGGTTTTGGAGAACCATGGTTATAGGGTGGTCAATGTTTGTCACACTTCTCATCCAACGTGGCACACAGCAGACGCCACGGTTTGAAAACTGTGGGATATTTAAATTCCAAAAAATGGTGCAATGGGGATTCGAACCCGCAACCACGCACATCACCTCAAGCCCGCTCCCCACCAAGTGACCAACAAGACTAACACTGTTATTTATTTATATAGATAATTTCATTTTATTATATAAATCTAACAGCTATAATCGAAAAGAAAAGGCCGCTGTGTTTCGAACCTGTGCCTCCTGCTTCTTGCACAGTGACAACGACCAACCGAGCTAACTCAGAAACTATTATATGAATATAATTTTGTTTAAATATATTAATATAGCTGATATAATCTAAAAATATGAATCCATAGGTTTTCGAACCTGCGACTTGTGCTGAGGGATAATAAGGGCGGACCAACTAACCTTAAAACATTTTTGGTTTATATATATACGCCTCTATACTTATATTCTTATTAAAAATATATTTGAAAAAAATGTAGTCACAAGATTAAATCCTGGGTTTTCCTCATGCAAAAAAGAATTCTAGACCAACCAACCTAAAATCTTTGTACTATTTAATATTTCGTATCCGTAAATTTATATTATTCAAGATCATCTGTTCACCAAATATAATTTCCTCTCCTGCAGAATTTTTTATTTCCGCCATACTGCTGGAATGATATACCCACAGTTTTGAAAAGTCGTGGGTATAGGTCATTGAAAAAAATACAAAAAATACCCACGGTTTTCAAAAACTGTGGGTATAGGCCTGCAGAACAACACCTTTACCCACTGGTTTTGAAAAACTGTGGGTATAGGGCTTCAAAAAAAACCTATACCCACGATTTAACCTAGAACCATCGATATAGGGGCCCTACAGCCACAGTTCTCCAAAACCGTGGGTATAGGTCCCGATTCTATCCCAATACCCATGGTTCTGCACAAAACTGTTGGTATAGACCCATTTTTCAGTAGTGAATACACTGCTTTAACATCGAACTTAAAAAAGATCGGGTAATATAAATTCATAAGTGAACAATATATGATATCATAACAATGAATATGATTCTGAAATAAGTCAATGAAATTATTTAAATCATTATACAATTGTTTCGGATACGTACGAATAATATCGGACCTAAGCTAAGGGATAACTTTTCCAATCTCATTTTTTATCCGAGTTTGTTTATTTGTAAGAATTTACTGGTGTTTTTGTTATCATCCATGTCCCTGTTTTCTAAAAATGTTTTCATGTATTTTTCATGGCCTTTTACCCATTTTTGTCTTTGACCACATGTTATGGAAGGAATCATTATTTTTTTACCATACAAAGAACTTTTTGACTTTATCGACAAAAGTATGGGGAAAATGATATTTTTATCTTATACGGCATGAATGGATTTTTACAGTTTCATAACACCTCATTTTCATGAAGCATCACCTACAAGATTTTATTATTATTTTCAAAAAAAAAAATTTAAATTTAATGGCATTTTGTGAAAAGAAAACGATTCTGAAGAAGAAATGATATTTTCCTCAAGAACTCATTTCAAGTTTTTAATGAAAACTATTTTCCATATAAGATGAAATTATTTCATATGTGTATGATTCTAGTATAATGTCTCTATAATTTACATGGTTTCATTTTTCTTAGGATGAAATTATATCCATTTGTATTTATTGGAATATCTGATGATGGGATGATGTTTATGAAACCCATTTTATTCTTTGGGTTATGATGAATGATTTATGTTTATTTTGTGGCACAAGTAAGAATGATTTCATTGTGAGATGGGTGGGACCTATATCTCCCTCCAATGCATTGGGTAAAGATTTATATCTCATGAGATAAACATGGATGGAACAGTATGTTAATCCGGTTCTGTGTTACAGGACTGAAAAGAGGAGTGAACTCGATTCAAAAAGAGACATTGTCCACTAAGATGGTCTTGGTAGCAATGCCTTGGCTACTATGGAAATCATATCATGTTCTTAATGGTTACTACAATCAGATGTTTTTTTACCATTCTATTTAATAATTATTTATGTTCGTTTATGATATATTCCTTATGTACTTCCATAATTTTTGTCTTTGCTCAGGATTTTGATGTATAAAATTGATGTTCATGTTTTTCCATTCAAATGTTTATGGATTGTTTTATGTTATATATGTTTAACCTTACTGAGCATTTGAGATCACCGTTTTTATGTTTTCTTTTCCCCAGGATATAATGAAAGGTTTTAGGTAAGAAAACCCAAAAGGGGAATATCTTTATGGGAGATGTTGAAGATCTTTCACCATGATTAGAATATTACGTTCTGAGTTTCCAAAGACACTAAACTAATATGGTCTTTGGGCGTCTATTTTTTTCATGTATTAAGTATTCTGCAAAAGTAATGTAATGTCCATGTACGCCAGGCTTTCGGTCTGTACACATATATTAAGCTATTCTACTTATAAAGTTGGGTTTTCAATGAGTTGTATTTTTAATGAATACAATATGTGAGATCCCATGATAGAATACTTGAATTAGAAGAAATGTGAATAAAGTGTAAGGTCTATTAAACTAAAATTCGTAGGCATTTGGATGCAGTACATGTTAATTTTAATAGAGTTGGTGTTTTTGAACAAAATATTTGTAATATTGATTAAATATATAATAGCCTTTTTGAGTCTTAAAAAACCACTTATTACATCTTGTTCATTTTTTCCAACAGTTATATAATTTTGTCCAACTTTATCTATATCATTGATAAGGTCACTTATGATACCTCCTAGGAAAATTTTATTTATGTGAAATGATAATTTTCATAAATATAGTAATATGGTATGATAATGTACTTTGATATGGAACATAACTTGTAGACTATATAGTGAAATTACTTCAATAAATATGATACTATATATCATGATGTTTTCCACTAGTTATCTTCAAGATGCGATAGTGTGATACAGACCCACCTGCATGAATTCTACATGTTTTGATTCCATCAGATATTCATATATAAAATCATATTTAATGGTCATTAAACCATATCATTATAATCTATTGATATCATAAATCATGTAATATGCTATATATTATATAAACATGATTCCATTTTTCTTCAAGTAATAGGGTATTTTGGGCGCATCACAAATGTCATGTAATTATTGGATATGTCAAATAATGATTTGTCCCTTGATTCATTATGGATGTTGAAATCTAGGGAGTCACTTTAGAATAAAACCATCACATAAAATTCCATGTAAACAATGAAACAATGTTTTTATTTCAAATATTCCAAAATATTAATATAATTAAAATAGGTTGATGACACATATGTGCGAACTATATAGTGAGATATTGTGAAAAATGTATTATATTACACATTCTACATTCATATTTGATTTTACACACTGTGACATTTTTTTTCTTTCTCATTTGTTACATGAACCATTAATATAGATTAATCTTATACATTAGGCATGATTACATAATTCTAATGAGAATGAATACTTCAGGGTCAAACAATAAGTGTTTCTGTTGATATTGACTAAATTTACTTGTAATTTAATTAATGGAATAAATATTATTCTATAAACTGAGAAATATTATTATTCATGTTTTATCAATAATAATAATTTAGTGACAGATGGAATATTTAATTAAATATTTATATAGGTATTCAATAAATTTATAGGTGCTAGAGTGGACAATGATCATCACTGAATGAAAATATTTATATTACAATTGGTAAAAATATTTATAATCACGCATTATAGTGTACAACATAATACTATTAAATATTTTTTATTTTTATATTCCATTTATTTTGTTTATAAATAAATTATTCTTTAAATACTGGTATACAATTATATAATGTCTTAACATAAATAGTTTCTCAATAAATAGATGTTTATGACTATTGTGTGGGGTAAATAGAAACATTTTAATCTTTATTTATTGTGAATTTTTTCCTCTGTTCTGCATCCTTTATCCATATCAATAATTATAATCTCTATAGGATATCTATAAAGTGTGAATGAATTATAAGTGATGAATATAATATACCAAAGGATACTGATATATCACTCTAGAAACTAGAGTTATATCATTGTTTATTAGAGATCAAATGATCACATGTGGATCATTATGAGCGGTAATATACAGATGGTTGTTCCATGAATAGTGAATTCTATTATAGAAGGTTTTATATGTGGTCATCATCCCCATAGATAAATGTTCCTTGGAGAGGAAAACTATTACCAGAATTGTACCTCACTATAATTTTAATTTGAAATGATATTCTATTGGATCTAGGTTTCCCCATGTCAATATTTGGGGGAATATTTCTATTCATCCTAGAACTCATTCCATGTAGAATATTTTCAATGATCCATAAAATCAAGAAAAACCGATGTAGTTATTCACAATCTATTGAAATCACATTGTTATTGAAACATTCAAAAATTATAGAATTAAATTAATTATATGAAAAAAAAAATTAAAAAGTAATGTGGAGTAATGTGGTCCATTAAAACCATCTATTAGTGTAATCTACCAGTGTCTTATTCTATCTTTTTAATTATTCATTTGTTCTTGAAAAAAATAAGTTGTTATTTTACCGGCCTTGTAATGGGCGTAAGAATCACTAATTAAACATATCACACCAATAAAAATATTATAATAGAAATTAATGATACTCATTATATTTGGGAACTACTATGATCTTTTTTATGGGAGAGATACTCTAGGACATTATCCCATTAATTATGTAGAAAAAATATTCATCATGTGATACTATAATTGTAATTTTTTGGAATTTGATTATTTTGGTAATCTAATGTTCCATGTGTTCAGTCCATGGGAATAAAATCAAACAAAATCTTATTTTCTCATAAAATATATATATCAATGACTATTATCCCCCTGATATTCTACAAGTTAATTATTTTTCTATTTAGAGAAGGATTTTTTCATTAGATCTGTTCTGTCCTCCACTATAGAGACCACACGTATAAAAACCACCTCTCTGAGAAATATATTGATATAGATGTCACATCATTAATTAATAGTATTCTATTTTTTCCTTGATTTTTTTATAGAACCAATGTTTTATTATTTTTAACATAAAATGTGATTGGATTATTACATTTAATTATCACTTGAGGCTCTTAAAGGATGTTTCATATCAATACTACATTATTAGAAGTTTCTGAAACTGAAATATATTTGGGATCTATTGTAGAGTGAGAATGAACATAATAATTATCACTATTAATCACACTCTAGTCAAACATACTCTTAGATATACTCATTAATTTCTAAAACATGGTTTTTTAACAATTACGTACAATCCCTTCGAAAAAGCTAATATTCATAAATTGAAACCCAATAGAAATTAGTCTAATAAATATATTTTTGAGTAAATAACTAAAAAAATATAATGACTAAAATTTAACTTTACGAAATAATATTGATTAAGAGAATTATTTTAAATAAAATAAATGTCGACTAAAATCCTAGAAATATGTATAAATAATTTTAAAATAATTTTATTATATTCTTAATCATATTTTAAAATAATCGAGGTGTAATATGATGTCTTATAGAATCCCATACTGAATATACAAATTTTATTCCCAAGATAGCATGTTAGTTGAATTTTTATGAAAAATATATTATTTCATTTTACATGCATTAAAGTGGGTGTGATAGTCGACATAAAAAGAACAAAACAAATACTGAATCACCTTCCACTTCTCAAGGTTTTTAGTCACACCTTAAGGTAACAAATAGTAACATGAAGTAAATATTATTCTATCAATATAGACATATATCATCTCTTCTCGAACAATAAAACCAGTATTATATTATTATACTTAATCAAAAAAAATCAACTTTTTTTTATTTAAAATAAATATATACTGTTAACTAATATTAATAATAATTTAAATGATAATAAGATATAATTCAATAAAAAGTATAATCATATGATATCAAATATCAACCATCCAATTATAATTTTATTATATTAAATTTATTAAGCATTATAATAGTTTTTTATAAGATTATAATTAAATTTGTGGACGTTTCAATTTTAGTTAGAATTATGTCCATATATTACTTTGAAATTGTATACATATATGTTTATAAAAATAAGATTAATATATATTAAAATTATGGTTGTATATCATTAAAATTATTGGTCAAAATTCTTGTTATTATCAATAATCATCTCAAATTGATGAGATTAAATAAATAATGATTTCTTACCATTATTCCAATGAAAAATGTTTTCAAGACCATCCTTCAATATTAATATTTTTCAAAAAAAAATTCTATGTAATTTTATCATGTCACCCTCTTAGCACAAAAAAATTTCATTCCCACAAATAATTTCTAGACAATGATAAAAAAACAGAAAAATTGTTCCTTTCACAGCATACAATCATTAATTGGGTTACAATAAATTTAGAATGTTCAATTTTTTTAAAAAAGTAGTAATGTTTTTTGAAATGTAATTATTCACCACAAAAATAACCCAAGACATCGTTAATAAAATGAATGAAATAATATTTTTACAATGATATGTGGGAATAATTATGTTATAATATTAAAAATTATGACATAGAATTTTTTATCATTGAAATTTAAAATATCGTTAGATATATTTCATAAATAATAATTAAATATAATAATATAAAATTAAACAGTTAGTAATTAATAAAAAATAATGAAATCAATTTTATGTAAAAAAACATTCTTTTCCATGTACATTTGAATGAACAAAATACCCAGCTCAATGATCTCAAAATCACTGTAATATTAATTTTACTCTTCATATATGTGGATAAAAATTATGACAAGATATTTATTTTACATTTTAGAAATTTAAAAAAAACAATAAACAATAATTTAGAAATATTATGTATATACATTTTAAATTTGGGTGATTATCATAATTTTTGAAATTTAGGGAATATTATGAGTTCATGGTTGTTGTCATTAAACCATACACACCGACTCTTCGCATACATAACTAACAAATCTATAATTACATTCCATAAATCATTAATGGGTCCACCTTCAATGTGATGGAGATTTCATTTCAAATCCCTCCCACAAGATCCTGGACCCTGCATAGTGTCATTAAATGATTCTATAGTCATGAATTCTTTGGAAACAATTTTTAATACTCACTATTTGGTTTAGTATTTTTTTCTTGATGATTTTGATGGAGTTCGTCATACTTTTCAAGGGAGACCTGTTAATGATGAATATTTACATACCAAACAAGATTATTGCTACACCAACCTCTTCTGTTAATGCCATAACATTTCTCTCTCAAATAAATTTTCCCAAATGAATTCATTCAATAATACAGACCATACTACATATTGATATTAAAATGTTATGTTTTAGTGATAAACATTCAATGGTATGTTAAAACACTTTTATATCCATTATTTTTTATCAATAATTTTTTTTAACTAATAAAATAAAAAAAATTAATTTTTTATTGTCCATGACCATTGTTATTAATAAATCTCCCAGTTTATCATTTTAAAATTCTCCCAGTCATCTACTACTCCTAGTCCAATATTATTGATAATTTTTTGTTAAACATTCAACTCTTATTTTTTTGGGAAAATCTGATGGAGGTGAGCTTAGGATTAGGAAAAAAGGGATTCTTGTTTCCCTATTCTTCTGTGATTTTGTATATTATTATAATCATTATATTTTTTAAATAATCATTAATTAATTTTTAATAGGTTTTATATAAACTTTAATATTGTGGGTTTGTATTACATGAATATAATTTATAGTTATTAATTTATATATATATATACGATGAATTTTGAACTGTATTCTAATGTAAGAATTGTATAATTTATTTAAAAAATTTTAATAGTATTTGGACTTTTTTTATAATGTGTTTTTATTATTAGTAGTAAATTAAAACATATAAAATTTAATAATTATTAATTTTTTAAAATGGGAAAATGTAAAAGAAAAATCTTGTTGATTGACAAGACTATGTTCGAGTTCCAAAAGAGTAAGAAAATATAAATCTATATATTTTTTAATCGAAATCATTATACAAAATTATTTAATTCTCTATTATGATTATTTTATTTGTAAATAATATGATAAAATTCCATTTAGATTTGTTATTTAATTTTCTAATTACTAAAAATAAATATATGAACCTAATATTTTGAAATAGATATTTTAAAACATGAAGAATAAAATTTAAAATAATAATAGAATATATATAACAATATATTATTTTAATATAGTTCATTTCATATTAATTGTTATATTATGAATTACAACTTGCTGCATTTGGGTGTTTTGTGTCAAAGATGTCCTAAAGTTCAACGCAAACCAAGTGATAAATTTTTGAAATATAAAAAATTAAAAAAATAGTCCAAAACATGTTTTTTAAAAACAATTAATATCACATATGAGATAAGGTTTCCAATTCCTTAGTAAAAAATTAGATAACGTAAATATTTATTATGATAACCAGCTATATTTGTAAAAATCCTATAAAATTAATAAATATGAAATACATTTCTTAGATATGAACCATGTTAATCATTATGAAACCAAATCCATAAATTAATCCTCTATCTTTTATGTAAATTTTATGTTGAATTTTATATAAAAAAACATTCAAACTCATGAAAACCATGTTTGGTCATGAGGATCTAATCAAATATCGCTATAATGGTGATGATGAATTGGTAGGGAATTATTAATTGAAAATGAATTGTGATCATCATAGTAATCATTTTCATTTGGTTCACCTTCTTCTCTATCATAAATCTCACATTTTTATCTTAACCATGCCTATTTTTAGGCATCCAAATATCCAAGACTCAATGTAATCCAATTTTATATCTTTTATCTTAATTATAGTATCTCTATAATGTATATCCATATAACTATAAGATGTGGTGATGGGTAACAATAAATATTTGAATTTATGTACAGGGTTTCTTATATTACCTTCTTTTGTTTCCATAATTTAAGGATTTAAGAACTACGTTTTATTTTGGGTTGAAGGGTTCTTCCATGGCATACGGGTAGTTTGAAAAAACATGGGTTGTTGTCTCACATGTTCTTAATGTCTGAACATTAATCTCGATATAAATTATTTCTATTAAAATAGGAGTGTGGAAGGCTTGTTATTCCTTCACATTCAGATATTTAGGTTACATGAAGTATGAAAGAGGAACAGAATAATCCACCATGTCCATCAGTTCCAACTATGTTGTTATTATTCACTATATAATCATGGGGGGATAATAGGAATAATAATCATTTTCTATGATGAGAATATTATCTGAAGAAATATGGGGTTAAAATGTTATGATCTTGGATTCCACATTTGGTGATGTAATAATGGTGTCTCTCTATAAAAATCATGGGATAGGGAACATATCTTTCCATCACTATGGGTGTGGGGTTTTGGGTATCTTGGTTTCGGTCTGTGATGACTCTTCATGGATGGGTCAATGTTGGATTGTAGTATATCCTCCCTTAGCTACATTTGATGTTATGAAATTATGATTTTAAGTTGGTATCCTAAGAAACTAAAATGCATATACAAAACAGTCGATGGACTTCATGAAAAGAGAATAATTCCAAGGCTCCATTTGCTATCTGAGTTTTTATTGGTGGGATTTTAGATTAAATCATCATAACCTTTCAGATGGAGCCAATGGAGTGTTTGCAAATGAAATGATGGAAGGAATCTATGATCTAGGTCATGGGAGAAAAAATGTAATTCCACCAAATTTATAATGTATGTATTGAATACATCTATGTTATAGTTTAATGTTTCATAATTTTTTTTATGTTGTCTAAATATCAATTCCTTTTATTTTTTACATTTTGATTAATGATTAAAATTTATATTATGAGGATTTTGAGATATCAACTTTATAGATTCTATTTTTTGACATGGTTTTTAAAATGACATTTTTAATAAAATAAAATAAAATGTATTATATTGGGGAATGGTGTTCTGTTTTGGGGATACTATTTTTATTAAAAAAGTCATTACTAAATCTTGTTAATGATACTCGATATATAAATTATAAAAAAGTATATAATTAAACAGAATAGCTTATAACCTAATGCGTACTCCATCCCATATACTTGAATGGGACAATATAGTGAGTAATTCAATAAAAACAATGATTTAAATAAAATTAACACTAGTGTTTCGAAATATTATAAGAGAATGAAATATAAGAAAAATTAATATGTTATCCATGAAATGAAGTAGAACCAATACATTAAATAGTATTCCATGATATTTTATATAATAAATTCAACATTATTGTTGATAGTATTTTTGACTAATGGATGTATCAAGTGAATCAATGTATTGAATTATTTTTTAATCTTCATTGATGTTGAAGTTACATGTTTGATATTAATTATTATGAAATACCTATGAACAAATACTTATTTTTAAAAATCATGAGATAAATCTCTCTACAAATAAGAAAATTATTAACCGAATTGTTATAGGTGATGAAAAGAAACAAAAAATTATATTTAACTAAAGTATAATGTTTTTAATAATTCAACTGAATTTCATTAAATTATTTTAATGAATTATTTACGTAACTGATATGAATTTGGTGGATTATTAGAGAATGAATAATTTGACATAAATAGAAATTTTTATTGTAAAAAATAAGCGATCATAAATTTTATGTTAATTAGACATTGGAATTCTAATAACCTGAAACAGTAAAAAAAGTGAAAGAGACATATCATAAGATATTAAAATCCTGAAAAATATCAGTTAAAGATAATATTGTTGCAATAAGGAATTTTATATAAATTTACAATAAATTATATGATCATCAAATTTATATTCATTCTTATTAATCATATATGTAAAATCTTTTCTATGGATGTTGTTTGGAAAATAGAATTCATGTCTGAAATATTGGTAATTAATTTTTTCTAAAAAAATTTAGATACTAATGAAATTACATGAATGAATATCTAAAAAAAATGTGATTATATACAAAAAGAAAAATTATACATCCACACATGAAAATTTCTGGAGAGGCTAGGGGTGGACAATAGATGCATCACCTTGTTCCCATCCCCTGTAAAAAAAAGAAATAGTGGGATGGAATGATGAGGTGTAGCGACCAGATTTACAAACCGAGCAATGAATATAGTTAAAGATAGTACTCTATGCAGGGCCTAACACTAATTTTATGGATGCAGTTTCAGTCAAAAATTTGACCCTTCCAATCTCTCTCTGAAGTGAAATAAATTCCATAGAGAATAGATTATGATTCCAAAATTGGTGGTGATTAACTTTCAGCCAAGGACGTGAAATAGGTTACACCAAAAGACCCATAAGAATACCTAGTAATGATGACCATGTAATATATGCCACAACATAAATGTTAATTACCCACAACAATATTTATATCCCCCACTAGGTTCAGATTCCATGAACAAGCGGATTGATGTAAACATAGGAAATTAATAGATGGGTCATACAATTTACCCGAATTTAGACTAGGGGTGGCTAGATAATCCTAGATAAATAATGGCTTAGTCACCTGGTAAAACATGATATCAATCATGAACAACTAAAAAATCCATCCCAACATACACATAAAAATCGTTTAATCCCTAGAAAGATTGCAATACGTGTTCCGCAGTAATGTCACCAATGAAGACTACCTATCAAGGAACAAATATTCCTTGATACTCCACACCCACCACACATCCTTGGAACTAGATAACTAGACGATGGAATAAAGAGACGTATCCAATATGAATATTCAGATCAAAATGGAATGATCACTTATAACATGTCGCAGAACAAAGAATTCCATCATAGGGAATATCCTCGAATTAACTTTCTAAGTAAAATACCATCCCATAACATGTATGAGAATGCATTAATTTGTTTTTTCCAATGGACATCCATCGATGTGATCTTCCCAACAATAGTCTTCTACTAACCATGTATGATCAAAATTATGATGTAGATGATCAATATACAAGAGGGGGGTAAATTGTACACTTTAAAATTTTCATTACAAAAGGAAAGATATAAGATTAACAATGTTAAACTGAAGAAAATTCACAACACCTCTAACACCAATTGTAGGATTGGTATAGGGTATGAAGTTACAAACTTCTGGTTCTATGTACTTTCTTAAATCTGGAAAGTGATTCAAAAAAAAGATTCCGGAAATATGGATCTGGAAATTTAAAATTAACTAATGTTTACAATATGAGATTCTACCTTAAAGCTTATAGAAACTAAACTAATCCGAGTACAATTGTATGGAAATAAAAGAATGTTATACTTTCCTTACAATTCGAAATGCAGCAGAAAAACAAGTAGTAAAACTACATGTAAAAAGATATAAGTCTTTTAACCCAAAGAGAAGGGAATCTAACAACCTTGGATAAAGGTCCCTAGATTTATACATTCAAGAATGTCTATCTTACCCACACCAGGTTAAGCCCTCGATACGAAGATCAGAGTCTCTGTCTTTCTATCCCCGAAAGACCTCAAATTCAAGGTAGTCGGAACCTCTGTCTTCCTCAGTAAAGAAGCTCTCGAACTTCAAGGTAGTCGGCACCTCTGTCTTCCAATCCCCGGAAGCCCTCGAATGTAATCACCAACATTCAGAGTCGAACTAAGCAAGTATGCACAAGGCAAAGTTTGAACAAGTCGTTCAATCTTTCTACATGAATCATGAGAGTTAAAAAGAGCCTCTATCTCTAGAAATCACTTCAACAGCATGTAAGCACAAGTTTTCAAATATCAGTATCAAGCTATTTAAAATGAGCTTCTATTTATAGGAAAATTTCCAATGGTTAGCTCCCTCATTCAACGGTAATTTTTTCCATAAATTTCAGAGGGACATGTACACATGTCTCTAAACCAACGGTTAGTTAGAAACAGAATAGAAGACGTCGTTTTATAATGAAACAAGTGTAATTATAAGAAAAACTAATGTTTGGAATGTAAGAAAATAAAAGATCGGAGTATAACCAAAATTGAATTTAGAGGCTACAATAATAAGATATTTGGATTCTTTTTTATAAGAATTCGGAACATGAATTCTTTAGAAATCCGGAGTCTGAATTTCTATGAAAATTCAGAGTCTTGTTTCATCAGAGATCAGAATATGAATATACAGAATTCGGAGTCGAACCTGTAAAAGTTCAGAGTCGAACTAGTAAAAGTTCGGAGTCCAGAATTTGGAGTTGAACTTTTATAGAGTTTTTATATAGAATTCAGAGTGGAACTTTATTAGAGGTCATATCCAGAATTCAGAGTGAAACTTCATTACAATTCATATCGAGATTTCAGAGTGGAACTTCATTAGAGTTCATATCCAGAATTTGGAGTGGAACTTCATTACAGTTCATATCCATAATTCGGAGTGGAACTTCATTATAGTTCACATCCAGAATTTGGATCCTAAAACAAAATGATTCATATCTAAATATTATATGATTCTGAGGTTTTACGTATGAATCTGATTTTTATACTGACGAACAATATTGTTATGTGTAAAGAAATATAGGTTAGGGTAATATTTATTAAGGAAGTAAATTTTCTTTATGGATGTAAAATATCGATTTCCTTAAGTGTAAGGTTTTTGTGGTTTTCAAAATAAGAAGGAATGGAAAAGTCATAATGAAAACCTTATTGACACAACAATCTCCCCCTTTTTGGAAAGCACAAACATCCTTACGAAAAAGAATATGAGGACTTTGAAAATTTTCATTAGACTTTGAAATTACAACTTATCTCTCTTTGTTCATGGATGATACTGAATTCAACTAAGTCCCCCTTAGGCATTGAAACTATAAAGACTGTATTCTGAATTTCCAGAGTGGTGTTTTCATTATCATGGGAATGAAAAACATCATAATGGGAAAATCCCCCTTACATTAAGGATATTTCACTTTTAAATTGTTCCTTCTCCATTTTAAATATTTCTTTCTCCTCTTTTAAGTAGTTATTTTTCCTTCTCCCCCTTTGTGATTTTCAAAAAGAATTTAATGGAATGGAAAAGAAATAGAGTACCGGAAACATTAGTACATAACAACACAAGATACAACCAAGAATAAATTTCATTAGAGTTGTGAAAATGTTTACAAGAAAAGACAAATACAATAAAGATCGGAATGAGTTTATTTGTCTTCCTTTTCCTTTGGAATTAGCTTCTTCAACAAGGTTTTCAATATCTTTAAATATCTTTGATCTTCCTCAGTTTTCCTCTCCAGAGATTTTATCCATTCATCAGGAGCTTTCAAAGCATCACCCTGAGCCTTCATGGCCTCTTCCTGCATTTTCATAACTCCTCTTTCTTTTCCATATTCTCTTTAAACTCAATCCAAAAATCTCTTTCCCCATTCCAGTTCGGTGCATCTGAGTTATGCTTCCCATTCTGGTCTCTAACCTATTTATTTTGAGATCTTTGCTCAATGATTAGATCATCCTAAATATTCTTAATCTTTTTATCCTCGGTGTCAAAGGCATCTTTTACATGTTCTTGAAAATGTTCAATGTTAGTGATGAATTCTTCAACTTTCATAGACCATAAAGTGATTTTGCGTCTTGAATTATTGTGTACATCATAATTAACAAGGAAATTTCTATGATCAACTTCAATTTTCACACACTTATCCATCAACATGGATATGGATTCAGACTTCTGATTCAAACTATGTTGCAACATCTGGCATCTACATTCTATAGTTGGAAATATAGGAATGGTGTCCGCCAGCTTTTTTAATGATTCAACAACAAAGTCATCACCATGTGCTGATGACTCCGAATCAGATAATTTGTTTGGAGATCTCTCTTCCTCAATCTACACTCGCTTTCTTCGAGAATAACCACCAACCTATTTCTTCCTGATGACATCTTTTATTGGTGTATCCATGAGCACTTTCTTTCCTTTATCAGTTTTTGGAATTGTTTTCTCATCTGGAGATTCTTCTTCACTTTCTGAATATTGGAAAAATATGGTCTTCATCTATTTTCTCCTTTTATGTTCCTTCCTCAAGAAAATTATTCTCATTGGATTCTTCCCCATCATACAAAACATTTTCCTTGCCTTACTCTTGCTTATAATCATCCTTCATGCTTTCTTTCTCAACTCCCTTTCCCAGAGTGACTAATTTTTCTGATTCAGCATTTTGTTGATAATCTTCTACTTGTTTGATCATGTCATCCAGATTATCACATCCTTCTTCTTCTTCTTCTTCAACAACCTCTCCACCCTTAGACATTTTCATAGTGATGTTGTTCTTTGGTGGAGTCTTTGGTAAAGATGGTTGGACATCAATGTTTTCCGGAATTGGAATCTTCTTAGAAGGCTTCTCTGTTGATTTCAAAAGAGATTGAACAATCTTTTCTTCTGACATCTTCTTCATCATCTTTTTCTCTTTGGCTTGTTTTTATAACTCATCTGCAGCTCTTTCTCTAAAGGCCTTTGCCTCGACAGGGTACAATCTGAACTGTAGACCCCCTTCTTTCCAATTCTCCTTATATTCATTCCACTTAGTAGACACCTCATCTAGTTATTATTTCTATTTTTTCAGCTTAGGAGGTGCAGACTGAGTTTCCGTAGCTTGGGGTGTTTTTTCCTCTACAACTACTTCCTTAAGGTGCCTTTCCTTAGTGACATTCTTCACTAGTTTAACCTTTTCCACATTTTCCAAAATTGTCTCAGCCTCTGCCTCTAGAAAATTATAAAACTCTACTGTTGTTTTTTGAAAAATCCATATTCATTCTTTTCAGCGTGTCATCACTGACAAGCAGAAGCTTTCAATTCCGAAAATTGGACTTACATGCAATCTTGATGGTATCTAAACACTGGACTATCATCATTGATAGTAAGGCAAGGTACATGATGATTTGAGCTCTTATGTTTCCTACCATGATGTTCTTGATCATCTCAAGGACATGCCTCATCAAGATTATTTTTCATAGATTCACCAATAATTCTAATAAATATATTTAACTTTTCTTCAGGATATCTTTATCACCCTTTCTCGGAACCAAGAATCCTTGTACCCAAAGATGAAGAATCTGATTATTAGAAGATAGGTGAGATATCTTTGCTGTATTGACATCATCAAGTCCACAACATTTCAAGGCTTTAATCTTAACAAAACTACATTGAGAATCTGTGAGTTTGTGTGAACAGAATTCAGCTTCTCCTTCATATGCTAGCCCTACCAAGCTTGCCGCCTTTGAAAAAGTAAGTTGGTCCGTCTTGCCATAAAACTTGTAGGAAAACATTTATCTTCTATCTTCGTCATAAAAACATATTGATTCGTAGAATTCTACAAGTAACTCTGGATAGACAGGGTCTTGATCACTCTTCTTGGATATACATACATCTTCCCAACCATTCGTCCTGTTGTTCTTGGAGATTATAGAATCGTACAAGTAAAAATTCGGATGGACCATCCTTTCTATGTACACATTCAATTTTGAAATTGGATTTGTGGTAGACATATATTGGGAATTAGCTTCAACAGACATTCAGAATAGAGTGTTCTGGAAGATTCGGAACGAACTTAAGAAAGATCAGAATAGTCCTTAAGAAGAGAGTCGGGGCATCGAGACGAGAACGCTTTGAAAACCCGATGTGGGAAAACCCTCAGGGTCCCCTTTATATAGGCATTGGGGTTTACATTTGAGCTTCTAAAAACCATGTAACGGTTGATAAACCCTTTGATCTGATCTAACGATTGAAAACAAACCACAAGGAAAACTTGACTCCGATCTTTTGAGGTTTTAGGAAAAACATTCGGATTTGAGAAAATTTTAATCTGAAAAATTTAAAACAGAAAAGAAAAGCACCAGTAAGTAAAATATGATTACAAAAACATATATAAGGAAATCATACCTTTCATATTGTCTAGGAAGTTTATTCGTCATAGGTGATATTCTTCTTGATGAAAAATTTGACAACAAAAAACTAACTACGAAAAACATAAAGTTGAAAAGACTTTGAGTACCAAAACTCCAGTACGCAATGTATGAGTAAGAATATCACAGTATGAAAAATATGAGTATGAAAAATACCGGTATGAAAATTATCATTACGAAAGTTTCAGTTCCGAAAATTTCCATTATAAAAATTTTCGTTTCGAAATCTTCATTACGAAATTTTCAGTTCCAAAAACTTCATTACGAAAATTCTCAGTATGAAATCTTCATTACAAAAATTCTCAGTACTAAAATTTCATTATAAAAATTCTAGTATGAAAATATCATTATGAAATTTCTACAACGAAAATATCATTACGAAAATTCTCAATAAGAAAATTTCCTTACGAAAGTTTTCGTACAAAAATTTCATTATGAAATTTATCTTCTGATAATTTTGAAAGGCTCATAAGGAAATTTTTTGAAAAACTCATTACGAAAATTTTTAAAAAATCACAATCAAACGTACACCCCCTATGAAAATGAGTTTATTACTGTAAGGAGAATGTTTTAACAAAAAGTTAATGAAGGATGATTACCTTATGGTTGTCATTCCTAACTTCTGTTTAATGTATTCAAATCTATCAGAGGGTAAATATTTTGTGAAAATTTTAGAAGGTTGGTCTTGAGTTCCGATAAACTAAAGAAGGATATCTCCTTTAAGTGTATGATCCCTAAGAATGTGATGCCTAATATCTATGTTCTATTCAAAAGAGTGATGTGCAGGGTTTTTATTAAATAAAATGTCACTTTTGTTATCACACAAAATTTGTGTTTTAGTAAAACTCAAGCCATATTCTGTGAGTGTGTGTTGTATCCACAACAGTTGAGAACAACAAATTCCAGCTACTACATATTCAGCTTCAGTAGTGGAGAGTGCTACTTAGTGTTACTTCTTGCATGACCAAGAGACTAATGAATCTCCTAATAAATTTCAATTCATGGATGTACTCTTTCTATATATTCTACATCCACCAAAGTCTGCAACTGAAAAAATATTTAAGATAAAATCATTTCCCGAAGTATAGAATTATCCTAGATCTATGGTTCCCTTTTAGTAGTGAAAAATTATTTTCACTGCCTTTAAGTGAGATTCCTTAGGACTGGATGGATATATTACACATAAGATGATTGATCTACTGTTTTCCCAGCTTCATCAAGATCAAGTGTGTTTGAGGTACCAATAAGAGTACTTATACTCTTAGTGTTGTCATAACCATACTTTTTAAGAAGTTATTTAATATACATATGTTGGGATATGTAGATTCCTTCTGGTTTTTGAGAAATTTGAAAACCAAGAAAAAATGTTAACTCACCGATCATACTCATTTCAAACTCATATTTCATTAGACTTGCAAAGGAATCAGTTAATGATTGTTGAGTTGAACCAAATATAATGTCATCAACATAAATTTGAGAAATGAAAACATTTGACATATCATTATTTATAAAAAGGGTTGGATCTGCATTTCCCTTAACATAGTTCATTTGAAGCAAAAACTTGTAAGACTATCATACGAGGCTCGTGCTGCTTTTTTAAATCCATACAATCCTTTGGTAAGTCTAAAAACATGATCAGGTTGTTTTGTATCTTCAAAGCTAGGAGGTTGTTCAACAAAAACTTCCTATTTAACATAACCATTAAGAAAAGAACATTTAACATCCATTTGAAAAAAATTAAAATTGAAGAATGCTGCAAAGGAAAGTAGAATGAGAATAGACTCATGTCTAGCTACTGGAGCATAGGTTTCTTCCTAGTCTATTCCCTCTTGCAGATTATATACTTTAGCAGCTAGTATAGATTTATTTTATACAATGACTCCATTTTCATCATACTTATTTATTAAGACCCACTATATTCCAATAAGAGAAGTTTCCATAGGTCTTTCAACCAAGGTACAGACATTATTCCTTTCGAATTCATTTAGTTCATATTGCACGGCTTTGATCCAATCATCATCACCTAAAGCTTCATCAGTGATTTTTGGTTCTAAAAGGGAAAGAAATTCTATATGGTCTACTGAATTATTCAAGGAACTTCTAGTCCTTACGGGTTGATTGACATCACCAATGATACTATCATTGGGATGATTCTTTAGAAAACCCTGACTTGGGTTGTGTAAAACATGTTCATCAACATAGGGTAGAAAGTCTTCTGGGGTAAATATTTCAGAAGTATCTTCTTGAACATTTTTCTTTATCAGAAGGATCTTCTCTCAGAGGTTGATAATCAGTTTTTGAAAACACATCCGAGGATGTAGGTTGGAATGGTTTACAAAAAAAGGATCAAATTCATCAAATTTTACATGTACTATTTCTTCAATAGTACAAGTGTTTTTGTTGAAAAATCTATAAGCCTAAGAAGTTGTGGCGAAGCCTAAAAAAATTCCTTAATAATATTTTGGTGCAAATTTGTGTATAATTACTTTAGTATTCAGGATCAATACCTCGCAACCGAAATCCTGGAAGAAGGAAAGTCTAGGATTTCTACCATTCCATAAATCATAAGTAGTTTTATTAAGAAAAGGTCTAATCAAAAATCGATTTGTTTGTATAAAAAGATGTAATTATAGCTTCATCCCAGAATTGTCTATCTATATAATATTCACTAAACATGGTTCCAGTTATTTCTTGAAGAATTCTATTTCTTCTTTCAACTACACCATTCTGTTGAGGAGTTCTAGGTGTTGAAAAGTTGTGAGTAATAACTTTTCTACTACAAATGGTTTCGAAATCATAATTCTGAAATTCTCAATCATGATAACTATGAATAGTTTTTTGTTGATGGTTTTTCTCATTATTAACTTGGGATCTAAAACTTTTGAAATAATAAAATGCTTCAGACTTCTTTTCTAGAAAATAGACCCATGTAAATCTAGTGTAATCATCAACTAGAACAAATTCATAGTATTTTCCTCCAATGCTTCCAGTTTGTGTTGGACCAAAAAGATCCATGTGCACCAAATATAATGCATCAGTTGTTGAGACTTCCCCAGTTGACCTAAAAGAAGATTTATGTTGATTTCCATATTTACAAGGATCACAGACTTTAGAAGAATGAAATATATGTTCTGGTAGATCCTTAACTAGAACATTCTTAGAGAGTTTGCGTCGGTTCATAAGGTTACAATGACCAAGCCTTCTATTCCATAACCAAGAATGATCTTCCATTCCACTAAGGCGATGTATGTCCTAGCTCCTAAGGTCTTCTAAGTTCAAAGTGTAAAACATTCTCTTGCCTATTGGGAGAAAGAATAAATTCTTCCATGGAATTGTGTACTAAACACTTATCATCCCTAAAATTCACCAGGAATCCTTTATCACATAATTGAATTATGCTAATGAGATTGAGCTTAAGACCTTTTACAAACAAATCATTTTAAATCAAATCTTTACCAAGAAGAACAATATTACCTATACCAATAATTTCTCCTTGAGCATTATATCCGAAAGTTACTTTTCCTCCTTTCATCTGGATAATTTTTTAGAAATAGTTTCTTTTTACCAGTCATGTTCTGGGAACATCCATTATCCGTGTACCAAGTATTGTTGTTTGTACGTCCTTTATCTTCTTGAAAATAAGAAAAGAGTTAGACTTTCAGAATCCAAACTTGTTTGGATCCGAGATTTTCAGATAAAGTTTTTTGGGTATCCACAATTGTTTAGGGAAATATTCTTTATGAAACCCAAGAGATTGATCATTATTCAATGAAAAATTTTTCTTCTACTACCATCCACTTTGACACTTAGTAAAAAAATGGGCTCTAGACGGAACAAAATACTTGTTTTTGAAAACTTGTTTTTGTTGAGTATAACCTACTCCAGTAGTGTTTCCTTTAGGTTTAATTTGATAAAACATATTTTCAAAATATTCCTTCCCAGAGGTAAATTTTGCAAGGAGCTTCTTTAGGGAAAAAATTTCGGATTTTAGTCTAATGACTAAATTCCTATCCTCATGAATGATTTCCATAGAGTTATATTTTCCCTAAATGATTTTTATTTTTGAAATAGAATTCTTAAGATCTTTAGAAAGTTCTTCCTTATCAGAATTTTCTTTATCAGGGTCTTTAGAAGGATTTTCTATAGTCCCTTCTTTATCTTTAAGATTTAAGAATGATCTGAAATCTATTTTCTAAGAACTTCTTCCCTAGTATTTTACATGTCTAATTTCTTAGTTGTTTTACAATTTTTTTCTTCAATTATCTTTGCAAATCTAGATACTTATTCATATGAAGGTTCTTCATTTTCTGAGGATGAAGTATCTTCATTAGAACTACTATTTTCATAATAGTAGTTTTTATTAAGGGATAAGTTTTTTAATGCTTCGGCAGAGCGTACCTTGGCCATAAGACATGTATGTGGAAAAGAAGTATTACCAATGAATCCCAAATTCTTCTGAGATGATTAAGCATATTCAGAAGATTCACTTTGTAAAGAATCTCCACAGCTATCACTCAAAGTAGTATTAGATTTAAAAATTTTCTTAGTTTTGGATTTGTAAAACTTCTTCATGTTCCTTTCAGAATGAATCTCTTATCTTTCTTTCTTATTAAACATAGGGATATCAGGTCGTATGTGTCCACTTCTCTTGCATTCATATAATGTGACCTCTGAATCTTTCTTATCTTTCCATTCCTTCTTATTATACCTGGATTGGAAATTTCTTTGACCATAAATCTTGTTCATTCTTCGAGCAAGATTTTCTAACTCATTCTCAGATACTTTACTTTCACTAGATTTGGATTTGATAGTAACCTTCTTAGAAATGGATCTAGTTACTCTCTCAGGAGTATTTTCTTTCATGTGATTTGATGATGTAGTAAAAGCAACAGTACCATTCCCATTCTTGTTTTTGATGTTTTTAGCATCTCTCTTCATTCTTGATTCATGTTGGAGAAGAGTTCCAAATAGCTCATGTAAGGAAATTGAGTAACCTTCTTGTTCTCATCAATAGCTTTTCTCTTTGATTCCCACTCATTTGGCATAATATCAATGATCTTGTCAACTAGTGCTTCATCATCCATACCTTTCTCTCCCATAGACTGTAAGCTATTCACAATAGTCATAAATCTTTTTAGAACCTTTCTTATACGTTCTCCATAACGAATGTTAAAACCATGATACTCAGCTCTCGGCATAGCTCTTATTATCTCAATCACTTTAGATGTACCCAAATGAGTAACTTCAAGTTTCTTCCATATACAGTTAGCTGTTTTGCAAAAATAAATTTGGCTATATATGTTTCTAGTCATTGAACATAGTATATTATTGCGTACCTTATAGTTTAATTGATAATGATGCTTCTCTTAGTTTGTGAAAGCATTAAATTCCTTATCAAGAATATTATAACCTCCAAGTAAGCATAACAAAGTTATCTACTCCAGTATTGAAAAATAACGTCTTCATACGATCTCTCCAGTACTCATAATCATTACCATCAAAAATTGGTGGTCTTGTAGGATTTAGGTTGTCGATAGAACCAACATTTAATCCTGCCATCTTAAAAAAAATTTCTACACAAAAACTTGTTAATAACAAAAGTTCAGAATAAAGGAATATGTTTCTAAGCAAGGAAAATATAGAACAAAGAAAAATTGAGCAAGGAAAACTTATATGTGACTATATATTTTTCAGAGACCTCCACTGATAGAAATTGTAGGATCGAAATTATGATGTAGATTCTCAATATACAAGAGGGGGGGGGGGGGTGAATTGTACACTTTAAAAATTTCCTTAAACAAGGAAAGATCTAAGTTTAACAAAGTTAAATTCATGAAAATTCACAACACCTCTAGCACCAATTGTAATATTGGTATAGGGTATAAAGTTACAAACTTCTATTTCTATTCACATGCTTAAATATCGAAAGTGAATCCGAAAAGAAAGATTCCAGAAATATGGATCCGGAAATTTAAACTTAACCAATGTTTACAATATGTGATTCTACCATAAAGTGTATTGAATCTAAACTAATTAGAGTACAAGTGTAAGGAAATTCAAGAATGTCATACATTCCTTACAATATGAAATGGAGCAGAAAAACAAGTAGTAAAACTACAAGTAACAAGATATAAGGCTTTTAACCCAAAGAGAAGGGTATCCAACAACCTTGGATAACGGGTCTTTGATTTATACTTTCAAGCAAATCTGTCTTACCCACAACAGGGTAATCCCTCGTTACGATGATCAGAGTCTCTGTCTTGCTATTCCCGCAAGCCCTCAACTTCAAGGTAGTTCAAAACTTTGTCTTCCTTAGCAAGGAAGCCCTCGAACTTCAAGGTAGTCAGCGCCTCTGTCTTCCTATCCCCAGAATCCCTTGAATGTAATCACAAACATTCGGAGTCACACTATGCAAGTCTACACAATGAAATGTTTGAACAAGTTGTTCAAACTTTTTTTCATGAAGCTTGAGAGTTAATAAGATCCAATCTCTCTAGAAATCACTTCAACAACATGTAAGAAAAAGTTGTAAAATAACAGAATCAATCATTTTCAAACAAGCTCATATTTATAGGAAAATTTCCAATGGTCAGCTCTCTCCTCCGACGGTCATATTTTCCTTAAATTTTGGAGGGATCTATACATGTGTCATTAAACCAATGGTTAGTTAGAAACAGAATGGAAGACATCATTTTATAATGAAACAAGTGTAATTATAAGAAAAAATAAAGTTCAGAATGTAAGCAAATAAAAGATCGAAGTCTCACCAAAATGCAATTCAGAGTCTACAATAAAAAGATATTCGGATTCTGTTTTATAAGAATTCGGATCCTAAATTCTACAGAAATCCGGAGTCTGAATTTCGATGGAAATTCAGAGTCTGGTTTCGTCAGAGTTCAGAATATAAAATTATAGAATTCGGAGTCGAACTTGAAAAAGTTCAGAGTCAAACTAGTAAAATATAGGAGTCCAGAATTCGGAGTTCAACTTTGTTAGGGTTCATATATAGAATTCGGAGTGGAACATTATTATAGTTCGTATCAATAATTTGGAGTGGAATTACATTACTATTCATATCCATAATTCGGTGTGGAACATCATTACATTTAATATCCAGAATTCAGATTGGAACTTCATTACAGTTCATATCTAGAATTCAGAGTAGAACATCATTACAGTTCATACCTAGAATTCGTAGTGGAACATCATTACAGTTCACATCCAAAATTTGGATCATAAAACGGAATGATTCATATCTAATTATGATATGATTCCGAGGTTTTAAGTATGAATCCAATTTTTATACATACGAAAAATATTGATATGTGTATGGAAATCTAGGTTTGGGTAAATTTTCATAAGGAATGAAATTTTCCCTATTGAAGTAAAATATTGAATTTCTTAAGTGTAAGGTGTTTGTGATTTTCAAAACAAGAAGGATTGGAAAAGTCATAAGGAAAACCTTATTGACCCAACAAACCCGACCTAGACATATACGTGCTATAGTAATCAAAATACCAATAATGATGGTCTAAACGAGTATTCCTAAAAAAAGGGATACATCATATAACAATCATATCTCAATTATAAAACCAGTCCTCCAAAATCTCATCGCACTATCCCCCACCCAAATCATTATTCAAAACCTGGATAGTGGCATTATCCTATCCCACAACATGATTGATAGTATTTAATACACTAGAACAATCAACAATCCCTGGGAAATTCTATATTCTGATAGAACATTTTCCACTTATCCACTAGTAAATCCAACTAATAGATCAGTTGTTTTTCAAATGAACCGTTATAAGATTTCAAGCCACATGCCGATGGATGTCCTACTGAATATCAAATGGTGGAATTAAATATCCCAAGAAAACACTAGCACACAATAAATCAGGGTCATGTTCAAGCTACCACCCTTTTTCATTGACAAGACCAGCATTAAATGACATATTTCCCATAAACACATACATATACATGCTTTGGGTGGGATAGAGCTTCTCATATGTGATCAAATGGGATTTTTAATTCCCATTAAAATAACCCCATCATTATTATTAAATTAAATAATTTTTTTAAAAAATAAACCATGTCCGTGAAGTGGTAATTAAAATTGGTTTTGATTTAATGTTCCACTACATTGATTAAATACTCAATACCAGAAATTAAAATCCTTTTACGAGACCGTCCCAGAATATTCTTCATCGATCAATCCAGAATAGTTGAGAGGGCCTATTTTTTACCATTAAAAAATAGTGGAAAGAATTATGTGTTTTTGTGTTTTCCAATCACTCCGTTATGAAAATCAAGATGAAGATCCAAATTCATTGTTTCTTAGAAAACTGAACTAAATGAATCAATAGATCTTGAGAGGGTTGTAGATTTGAACAAATAAAACTCATAAATTTATATAAAATAAAAAATATTGTTTCTTTATTTTTAAGAGGACATAGAGAAGAGGAGGCTTCATTCCATGGAAAAAAAGTTTGAGATGGTGGGACCATTTTTTATAACCATTGGACCATGATTTAAATTACTACTATCTATTTTGGATATATGATTTTTAAAGAAACAACTATCAAGATTACGATAATGGGAGATAGATTATGCCCTATTGATGGCCTATATTGGGAGTAAAACTCTTAGAGGGAATACCATTGATCAAAATTAATAATGAAATAGAATAAACATAACGCATGATGATGTCATTCCATTAATAGTAGAAAAGAATCCTAGTCATAAAAAACAATATGAAAGACCACACAAGTCAATAATAGAATTTTTCATGTTAAGTATCCATTCCATAAAAAAAATCAATTATTTTGAGATTTCGTGTAATGAAATTTTTCATGGGCCCAAATGGAATTAACATTGATAAACCCCTTCTAGAAAAATACACTCTCATTATCAGAGACAAAAGAGGGAACCCATGTCCCAAATCCGTTAAATGGGATTTTAGAGAAAATTTTATATGTGTCATTACAAAGAAAGATGTGTACAATTAACATTTCTAAAAAACAATTATTTAAGGAATATGGGTAATCAGTGTTTCATTCATTGTGTGAAATCTTGATTTAACCATCCAATGATCCTTTTTGTGACCCACAACATCGTTACTATAAATATTTATAAACATATTGATAATTTGGGCATGGAAACCATTTTGACTTTGAACCTCATAAGAACGAATTTTTTTTGGGCCAGGTGGATTTCATCAGTTTTAATTTCACACAAAATATGAATGTTCAAATCCTATATAAAAACTTGGTTGATGAATCTCTCAAAAAGAAATGAGATTGAATAATTCCCCAAATTAGTTATGACCTAGAAATAATACAAATATGTATTACAATTATACTCATAATTAGAAATTGACCATCCATCAGTAAATGTATGTAATGGAATAAGGTTCTTATGGAACCACAATGAATCTATTTAGAGAAAATAGGGATTGTTATCATCACCGTTTTTAATATCAAAAAATATTTTATGGATATTTTAGAAAACATAAATTATTATGCAGGATATATAATTCTCAACATCATGTTTTGATATATAATAAAAAACCACATCTGAGGGGGTGGAGTGGGAAATGATATCATTAAACCTATATGAAATCAAATCACAATGGATATATATACGGATAGTTTTGGAAAATCACCATGCCTTTTTTCATAGTGGCCAAATGGGAATTGTTCTTCTTAATATAAGTATCCCTTACAAACCACAAAATAATGACCACATCTACAGAATCATCCTCCCTAGACTAAAAAATATAAAAATAGATGTGAAATTAATGTACGGGTCTCATTATATCACACGACAAGTTGTTGTAGATGGGGGTGTGACCATAATCATCATATAAAAGATGAAAATATTTTTAGGATTAGAAAACTATATCCAAATCCGTCGAGCCTACTTATTTGTCCATGTATTCCTTAATATGAGCCTTTAAGTAAATACCCTAAAACCATGTGAAAGTGTATCATGAGTAACCCATATCTATCATTTAGGAATTCTTTAAAACCATCATGAAATCAAACGTAGCCTAATGCTACAAATAATTACCCCTTTTCTCATATAGAACATGATTTCAGCAAAATCCCCACCAATAAAAGGCAAACCAATTAGCCAATTATACAGATAAATAAGATTCTCTAAGGGCCTTTGTTTTATTCCTTGTGTAATTCCACAATTAGAAACGCACAAATACAAATGTAGGGGTGTAAAATTAATAGATATCAGTATAAATATTTTTCGAATATAAATGCATGACCCTAATATCCAAATCCTCTTTCAAGATAAGGAACAGACCAAAATCATGGCATAGGTGAACTATTGTGAGACACCTTCAAATTGTAGCTCTAATCACCAATATATTCATGTATATAATATCTAGTATGGGTTTTGAATAGAAAATAATGATTGGGTAAATTTTCGAACTCTTATAGAGAAGAAATTGAACTACACATTTTTTTTCAAGCCTACGACATAGCTAGAAAAATATTTTAAATTCGATTGCGGAATCTAGTTAATTCAAGCATCCATCTTTAAGAATTCAGGAACATATCCATCACAATCCAACCTCAGTATTTTTGTATGGTACATCACTAAATAATAATTTTCTTTGATTAATTTTGATTCTATTATAATTTTAGTGGTAGTATTCTCTCATAAGAACACACCGTTTATCCATTCCAATGTATGATGATATTCACGGCCTAGCCACATAGAACTTTTTATATCATATATTTCCTCAATTACTAGAATAGAAGGGATTTTAAAATGGTGAAAAGGATTGCATGAGGATGAGATCAGATTACTTTTGTTATAAGTGTTGGTTTAGATGAACACTCATGACCTATATGTGGGTATACATGTTAAATAATTATCATCTTTAGTGAAAATATCAAGCCATATGAAAATATTATTTGGAGTACTTGGAATGTATTAGGTGTATTCATTTATTGACCATTCCATTTGATATTTTTTTCGTCTGTATTCACAATGGGAGGTGACGCTTCCTGATCAAGTTGAGAAAAACTCCACCTAGGATACCACGACAACACTATCTCTCCATGAAATGTGGTGGAATGTCACCCCATCCATGGTGATGATCTGTTATAAGGATGATGGAACATTGATACCACATAAATAAAGGAGGATTGTACGTCTACCTAGTGATTTGACAGAATACCTAAACATAGGTGGATTGATCCATCGTAAATGGTCTCATTGGGGTATATTTTATTTTATTCTCATTCCTATTCATGGAATTAATATTTTTTTCATCGAAAGGTATATATTTCCCTATAAATATGGTAAAATATGGTGCACCCAGTGAAATAACCATAGCCTTAGCTACGTAGTGGTATTGGATTGTAGATCTGTACAGAATTTACCTCATAATTTTTTTTTCATCCTCCAATGTGGGATGTTCACCATAGAGTGTATACCAAATCCAATAACCTTGATGCATCAAAATTTATCCACATGAATCTTTTTTCCACCAATGGTCCTAGAATCTACTTCCTATGATGCAACTGAAGACACTTAAAATTTGGATTTTTTTCTAATTTGGATTACACACATAACATTGAGATAGAGAATTTCAGAAATGAACCTCCCATAAGGGGTTGGGTGATGTCTAAAAACATAGTATTTCACAATTTCAAACCCAACTGGAAGAGATTTATAAAATCCCAGTGCAAGAAATCCCCAAGAATATTTCCAATCCCACTCATGGATTTCTCATTCATACATGTAAAATATATTAGTTTAAATTGTATCCCCAACGAGGAATGTTAAAATTAATTCTGATTAATATCAAAATCATTTTTAAATTCAATGATTCGATTAGTTTTTTATCAAACAACCATGGAACTGTATTCAAGAGATTAATCTTGTAAAATTATTTAATGAATTAAAATATAATCATCCAAATTATCAATATCTTTGATAATCACTCTCTCTTTATATCTCCAAATTGATAGCCCCATATTTATCGGGGAATTAATGTCGTATAATCTTTTATATATAAGATTTTCGGCCTAGAAAATTTAAAATATATTATATATTATTGTGCCTTTAACAGTAATGATAATTTCCATTGATTTTTCATTATTGTTTATTTATTCATTTTCCATGTTTTTTAGCAATTCATCTTGTATAGTTAAAAAGAGACCTAAAATATGATGGTGAAAACATAATAGTGATTCATCTGAAAACCAAAGTAGAACAGTGTAAAAAAATAGATATGAAGGATCATCCATCCTCCAATTGGGAGGAAGCCTCACAAACATCAAAAGGGTAATGTATCCACCTCTAATGTGAACGACCAATTAATAACCTGTGAATGACCAAACCTTAGGAAAACTAAGCAGGAAGCTCTATTGGGTTGTAAATAAAAATATTTTTATTTATTTGGAAATTAGTGTAATAATGTTTTGATATTACTCAATAACAATATATAATATATTATGAGATAAGAAAAATGAAAAATATTTTTTATATGGAATTTTTATATTGATTTAATTATTCCATGTATTCAAATTAACATCAAAACACCACCTGAAGACAATGGTCATCCCAATATAAAAACTATGCTTCATAAAATATACAATTTATATATTATTATTATGAAATAAAAATTAATATTATAAAAATTATATATGAAAATATATATTGATGTAGATGAATAATAATTATAAAAAATTATAAAAGTACACTAATAAGTGGATAATATATACGATTATAAAACATATGAATATTGAAGGTCAGCTTGGATATTGAACATTAATCAATATAATGATACATGAAGATGATACTTGAATGATGCATTCTTTTTTGAAGATAATGTAACACCCCGAGCTTCCACGATACGCCTCTCTTTCAATAATGTAATAGCTTGCATTGTACGCAAGTTCGAGTTCTAACACACCGCGACTAATCAAAGTAGCCGTTATGAATAGTAATAACCAATTTTTAAAATTATAGAAATTTAATATTTCAAAATGGACTTCATTTTTGTATTCGTAATATGGAAATTATCCTAAGTTGAATTTTTTGGAATTTTCTGAGAATTTCAAATTTTTTATGAATAGTGAAAAATACTTAAAACAATTTTTTTTTAATAAAAATAATTTATAGGGATAAGTTATACTATTGAGTGGTTTTAAAGTATAATTAGAATATATTTTTACAATTTTATCCAATGGTGGTCATTAGAATTATTTTAACATTGAAATTGGACATAAACAATTTCCAATCTTTTGATATAAATTGTTTCTTAAAAACACGCTATTTGTTGTGACAGTAGAAATTAATTATAAAATTAATTAATGCTACTAATATGTTTGTAATTTTGTAAAATAGACATAATTTTTGAATTCAGAATATAAATTATAGCTTTGGGTGAAATTCTGGCATTGTTCTGAAAAACTTCAATTTTTGATGAATAGTGAAACCACTAAGTGGAAGTTAAATAACTGATTTTTAGTTTAAATGAAATTTTACCACTTCTGTGTTTTTAATTTCAAAAATCCAACATACATGGTTGTCATTAAGAAATAAAATGTGGTTCAATGAGATGAAGAAATTTTTTTTGGTGAATAGTAACTTTTAAGTTCTTAATCGCGATTAGAGGTAGTTAGTGTAGTTTAAGGTAAAAATAATGTTTTAATAATATGAGATGAGATTGAAACATTTCATACCCTCATTTGATGTGACATGGCCGACAAAGAAAATCCATTGGTCAACATGGGGACCCCATGGAGCCACTTTAGTTGGAAAATGACATAAATACCTTTAATTTAATGTCAAAGTAAAAAATGACACAAAAATGAAATGTTTTACTAAAAAAATTTACATGGGGTTCTACAAGTCATATTTTTGACTATAAAAAGTCATTGGAAAGATAAAAATATTTCCTACATCATAGTAATTTTTTTATAATTTTTAGACATTAAATAAATTAATTTATTTATGACATCATGATGATGCAGCGATGACCTCATTATTTAACGATTAAAATAAAATAAAAAGATAATGTAAAATCCAAGGATTACACTTGTCAAAAACCTATTGGATTAGTATATTTATAACCCTTATCACCTTATCCTCGTTTATATGAGTGTGGGACCTTTGGAATCTGAAAATCATTGTATAATAATGTAACATTTCCTTACCTTCCAAGAGTCCCCCTCCTCTCCACTTATAAAAGGCCCCCACCTCTACCACCTCATTCACACATTCAAGCCATTTGGCTCAGCCAAACTCTACCCAAATACTCTCCCAACATTCCCCTCTTACTCCTAGAAGCCTCACTTTGGGCAGAACTCTTATCCAGGAAGCCTTTGGCTCAAATCAAAAAAGAGTTACCCGATTTTAAGGTAATGTCTTCTCTAATGTTGTTTTGTTTTATTTTTCTTCTCCAACCCCCTAGACACTTTTTATTTATTTATTTTGTAACAACAACAGTATCCTCAATATACTAGGATGTTGTTATAAGAAGGATTCGAGCTACAATTACACACACCTACATCTAATGGTTAATGAACATACTGTTTCTATGGATGACGAATTTTTTCCTCACGAAACGATGATTGTTCAACACTCATATAACACCCCTAATGGTGGCCATTATGATGAAACTATTTTTATATATGATATATATTATTTTTTTTCCTTATTTTTTTTATTTTTCATTTATGGAATACCGTTATGGTTTCCATTATGGGTAAACGCGATATTTTCATTTTAGGAAGTGCGGACTACCGCCCCCTCAAAGTGATTTGAATCGTTAATACCATATGTGGGATGTATAAAGGATGGAGTAAATGGTATTATATGCTATATTATACTGGAATTATATTATACATTTATATCATTATGATTTCATTCCATTAAATACTAAATTGAAATGAAAGTAGCGTTCATGCGTACGTATGGCTTACCGTCTCCATGAACTGTGCATTTCATTTCTTACCTCTAAATGTTACGTAATATTATGAATGAATGTATATACTGAATATATCTGATATATATGATATCTACATCATGAATATAATTCTGGATATAATTGATATTTCACCACATGAACAACTTGTAATTATAAGAAGTTTATTGTTGACTCAAGTACCAAAGATCGACAAAACGACCGTTATTAACTTAAATAATTACATAATGTTCATAACATTGTAATAAATGATATAAAAGGGATAATGAAATTGAAAATGGTTCTTAATAAAGTAGATATTATCTCTATTTTATTATTCAGGAGGTTAAAGAACAGTCGAATCAAGTCGGACACAAGGTAAGGGAATTTCTTAACCCAATTTCCATTCTTTGGGTTAATCTCCTACGTTCAAATTATGTCATGATATTATAATATATTATTTTGTATTTTTACATTCTTTATGTGTATCTATAGTGAATACACATAATAGATCTATTTTATTATAAAAATGATCTTTTTATGGACTTCGTCTCAATCTCCTTTCATTGAGGAATATTTGGTTTTATACAAAAATTTCTTTTATATGTTGTATAAACCCCTTTGACTTTTACGTTTATTCAAAAGGAATCTTTTTTATACGAAGCGTTTTACAAAACGACAAAAAGGGAATTTTTTTCTTTCTGTACATATGAGGCGACAACGACTTCTCCGCCGCCGTGACCATTATTTGAGTTTCGGCTTCCTCTACAAGCCATCACTTTTTTTAATGAAAAATAAATAAAAAGTTTTAACTTTATTTTATTTTGGTATTAAAAATGGTTTTGAAAGTGTTTTTATTATATCAATGTGTTGTATTGGTATTTTGTGATTGAAATGTGGTGATTTTATGTTTCCTTTATGCATGTTTTATGTGATACGATTATGTTATGGTTTATGATTTGTTTAAACCTATTCATATGAGGAATGCATTGGACTTAATAAGTGACGGGTGGAGCCCGCTATAACTCCAAGATGCATCGGTAGGTCTCATGATACAAACTAGTGTCTTGGCATGAGGCCTTGAAAAAATATTATTTGTGGTCTTGGCACGAGGCCTTGCTACGTGGTTATGATAGTCTGGCATTATGCATTCCATCATTATGAAAGTGGTTATTGATATTGCATGTGATTATTCGACCAGTAGAAAATCCATGTGAAGAAGTAAATGGCATTATCTCATTTTACTTTTTCCATATTATGTTGAAGTTCCAGTTTAAAAGGCTTTTGTTTTAGTTATATATTGCCTTAAATATTTATGTTTATTGATGAAATCTTCCGCTATATTGTTATCCTTACTGAGAATCTGAGCTCACCCCTTTCAATGTTTTAATATTTTTCAGGATGTGAAGAAGTATAATATGAATGACCTTCAGGGATAATATAAGGGGATATGAAGAGAAGATGTTGTAGTTTTGTTTTACTTTATGTTGTAATGTAAGACTTATTAATGTATCTAGTGTTTCCAAGGCTACTAAACTAATCGGTCTTTCAAGACTTGATCTTCTGTGATCATGCCAATGTTACGATGTAATGCACCGACTCTGGGTAGCTGGGGTCGGGGCGTTACAGTTAGTATCAGAGGCAGTTTAGTACTATCCTTGGAAGCTAGATTTAGATAAACTCTGATTAGAGCACATAGCCCGAAGATAGACTTTGAGGATTAGTATAGAAGAACATTCTAGAATTTTTGTATTATAGAGATTTTGTGAGTTTTCCGAGAAATACATCCATGTCTGGATACGAGCAGGTAGAGGCGGCTCTGGCACAGTAGTACCTAAGGGAAAAACCCGAAAACACTTCTTTGAGCCAGACTCGAACGAGAAGTGGTGCACGACAACGGGCCTTGCTGCACTCTTGGTTACGACACTCCCGGGGGATATTCTTAGGATAATTCTTGTTTTCTTTACAAACCACTATGAAGGGTTATGAGTATATACTTCCTAAAAGAAAACATTTTTTTTATGATTATGGATTATATCCATAAATAGTTCAATTTATGTAAAGTTTTTTATAAATATGGAATTATGTATTTTAATTCAAAAACTAATCTAGTTTATACCATTTTTTAGAAATGGCGCCTAGTGGAAGGAATGGAAATCGTATCAATGCACGCACTCCGTGTAGGGATTTCCCTCCTGCTCAAGATAATTATTGTGGATCTGGAGATACAACTGGTGATGATCAACTTATTACCATAATGGGACAACTCACTCAAGTTATTAATAATAACCTTACTCATATGGAGAACCCTGATCCGCAAAGTGGAGGGTCAATGTTAGACCGCTTCATGAGGTAACAACCGCCAACATTTAATGGTGGTACAATTCCATTAGTAGCTGAGCAATGGATAAACTCCTTAGAGAAAATATTCCACGCCTTGGGGAGTAGCGAAATGGAGAAGGTTGTCATGGCAGTTTACCGCCTCACTGGAGATGACGATCAGTGGTGGTCGCTGATTCTAAACACAAAGGAAGATGATGAAGTATCAAGTATGGAATGGAGAGAGTTCAAAGATCTTTTCATAGAAAAATACATTCCACATGACCATCGAGCAGATATGGAAAGGCAATTTCTGAGTCTGAGGCAGAAGGAGGATGAGAATGTCGCAAAGTAAGAGGCTAACTTTACAAGGTTAGCGAGGCATGCTGCAGATTATATACGTAACCCAAGAAGTTAGATTGATCGTTTCTTTGATGGGTTAAAACCATTTCTCCGTCGAGCTTTAGTATCACAATCCTTCTCATCGTATGAAGATATTGTCTCGTGTGCTATCAAGACAGAAAAGGAATTCTCTAAATCTTTTGACAATAAAGTAAAGCCAAAGAAGAAGAGAACGGTGTAACAAGAGATAGATAAAGGGAAAAAGGGAAAGAAGGATTTTCCATTATGTGATAATTGTGGGAAGAATCACCCTGGTACTTGCCTAAAATGGATGGGAGTTTGTTATAAATGTGGATAAAAAGGTCAACAGGCGCGCGATTGCAAGGGAAAGAAAGAGGCTATCAATGTTGAATGATACAATTATAGAGAAATGGGGCATTATGCAAATGAATGTCATAATCGTCAAGGAAACATACATCAGAAAAGGCCAAGGGATCAAGTCCAATCTTATGCTGTGACTACAGTTGAAGCGGAATAATTAATGTATTGGTTCTTTTGGACTCAAGGATTATATTCTGGTTATAAGAATAATGTGATATATATAAGGATTGTACTACAGTACTTTTTTATTTCATTAAGGTTTTAATATGATGAAGGTAATCATATTTTTAGTATGTGACAATAAGAGAATCTTTTCTTTGTTTGGGGAATATGATGATACAATTGATTTTGGAATTTAAGGACCTTTTTGAGAAAGTCTGGACGAAGGTATTTTGGATAGCTATAAAGGTTGGAATGGATATAGTTGATCTTTGGATAGTATTGTTTAAGGTTAAAACATTTCTGAAGATTATTTTTGGAATATTATAATACTATAGTTTTAGGAAAAGGACAACATGCGGGGTGGGGCATAACCCATCACGTCGGACAAAGCCGCATGAATCGAACCCACAACCGTAGTGCAACAAGCCTTTATTACCTACCACTAGCATACAGGAAGTCCCTGGTTATTACAAAATAGTTTTACTAATCTAAATGGTATGTGTTAATATTTGGAACCTTATACAATTAGGATAAATAGAATATTTTTGAGTTCTATTACATTTTGTAGTAAAAGATTGGTTTGTGGTAAAAATTTATTAAAGAATGAAAGTCTACATGACAAGTATGTATATTCCCTTACGTTATTAGTAAATCTCCTAAATAAATTCCTCAAATTTATAAAAGTTAACTCAAAACAAAAATTTTGTCTGTTAACTTTTCCTATTGGGGAATCAATGATCGTTTAACCAATCACAAGTTTGTGATTTTCTTGTACTAAAACATTTTCCTAATCCTGTTTTCTATAACTCTCCATCAGACCTTGATGGTTTGTTTCTCCTCCATATCCATATTTTCATAGAATCCTAGAATGGGCTATCTCGGGTGACCTTTGTACTTATCTTTCTTTCTTTTAATGTTATATATTTATTAACCTTATTTCTGATGTGGGTTTTCCACAAAGGTATTTTCTATTTTCAACCATTTGTTTTCAAAGAAAAATTTCAAATTGCGAGGACGCAATTTATTTAAGGAGGGGAGAATGTAACACCCCGAGCTTCCACGATACGCATCTCCTTCAATAATGTAATATCTTACATTGTACGCAAATTCGAGTTCTAACACACAGCGAGTAATCAAAGTAGCTGTTATGAATAGTAATAACCACTTTTTAAAATTATAGAAATTTTATATTTCAAAATGGACTTCATTTTTGTATTCATAATATCGAAATTATCCTAAGTTGAATTTTTTGTAATTTTCTGAGAACTTCCAATTTTTTATGAATAGTGAAAAATACTTAAAACAAATTTTTTTTAATCAAAATAATTTATAGGGATAATTTATACTATTGAGTGGTTTTAAAGTATAATTAGAATATATTTTTACCATTTTATCCAATGGTGGTCATTAGAATTAATTTAACATTGAATTTGGACATAAACAATTGCCAATATTTTCATATAAATTGTTTCTTAAAAACACGCTATTTGTTGTGACAGCAGGAATTAATTATAAAATTAATTAATGCAACTTATATTTTTGGATTTTTCTAAAATAGAAATCATTTTTGAATTCGGAATATCAATTATAGCTTTGGGTGAAATTTTGGCATTGTTCTGAAAAACTTCAATTTTTGATTAATAGTGAAACAACTAAGTGGAAGTTAAATAACTGATTTTTCGTTTAAATGAAATTTTACCACTTCTGTGTTTTGAATTTCAAAAATACAACATACATGGTTGTCATTAAGAAGTAAAATGTGGTTCAATTAGATTAAAATAATTTTTTGGTGAATAGTAACTTTTAAGTTCTTAATCGCTATTAGAGGTAATTAGTGTAGTTTAAGGTAAAAATATTGTTTTAATAATATGAGATGAGTTTGAAACATGTCCTACCCTCATTTTATGTGCCATGGCCGACCAAGAGAATCCATGGGACAACTTGGGGACCCCATGTAGCCACTTTAGTTGGAAAATGACAAAAATACCTTTTATTAAATGTTAAAGTAAAAAATGACACAAACATGAAATGTTTTACTAAAAAAAATTTACATGGGGTTATACAAGTCATATTTTTGACTATAAATAGTCATTGGAAATATAAAAAGATTTCCTACATCATATTATTTTTTTTATAATTTTTAGAGATTAAATAAATTAAATTATTTATGACATCATGATGATGCAGCGATGACCTCATTATTTAACGATTTAAATAAAATAAAAAGATAATGTAAAATCCCAAGCTTACACTTGTCAAAAACCTATTGGATGAGTAGATTTAGAACCCTTATCACCTTATCCTCGAATTATATGAGTATGGGACCTTTGGAATCCGAAAAGCATTGTATAATAATGTAACATTTCCTTACCTTCCAATAGTGCCCCTCCTCTCCACTTATAAAAGGCCCCCACCTCTACCACACCATTCTCAATTTCAAGCCATTTTTCTCGGCCAATATCTGCCCAAATACTCTCCCAACTTCCCCCTCTTACTCCTAGAAGCCTCACTTTGTGCATAACTCTTCCCAAGGAAGCCTTTTTCTCAAATCAAAAAAGAGTTACCCGATTTTAAGGTAATGTCATCTCTAATGTTGTTTTGTTTTATTTTTCTTCTCCAACCCCCTAAACACTTTTTATTTATTACTTTTGTAACAATATCAGTATCCTCAATATACTAGGATGTTGTTATAAGAAGGATTCGAGCTACACTTACACACACCTACATCTAATGGTTGTAGAACATAATGTTTCTGTGGATGGTGAATTTTTTCCTCACGAAACAATGATTGTTCAACACTCATATAACACCTATAATGGTGGTCATTATGATGACACTATTTTTATATATTATATATATTATGTTTTTGTTTTCCTTATGATTTTTCATTTTTCATTTATTGCATAACTTTATGGTTTTCATTATGGGTAAACGCGATATTTTCATTTTAGGAAGTGCGGACTACCGCCCCCTCAAAGTGATTTGAATCGTTAATACCATATGTGGGATGTATAAAGGATGGAGTAAATGGTATTATATGCTATATTATACTTGAATTATATTATACATTTATATCATTATGATTTCATTCCATTAAATTCTAAATCGCAATGAAAGTAGAATTCATGTGTACGTACAGCTTATAGTCTCCATGAACGGTGCATTTCATTTCTTACCTCTAAATGTTACGTAATATTATGAATGAATGTATATAATGTATATATATATGATATATATGATATAAAAATCATGAATATAATTCTGGATATAATTTATATATCACCACATGAACAACTTGTAATTATAAGAAGTTTATTGTTGACTCAAGTACCAAAGATCGACAAAACGACCGTTATTAACTTAAATAATTACATAATGTTCATAACATTGTAATAAATGATATAAAAGGGATAATTAAATTTAAAATGGTTCTTAATAAAGTAGATATTAACTCTAGTTTATTATTCAGGAGGTTAATGAACGGTCGAATCAATTCAGACACAAGGTAAGGGAATTTCTTAACCCAATTTCCATTCTTTGGGTTAATATCCTACTTTCAAATTATGTCATGATATTATTATGTCTTATTTTGTATTTTTACTTTCTTTAAGTGTACCTATAGTGAATACACATAATAGATCTATTTTATTTTAAAAATTTTCTTTTTAAGGACTTCGTCTCAATCTCCTTTCATTGAGGCATATTTGGTTTTATACACAACTTTCTTTTATACGGTGTATAATCCCCTTTGACTTTTACGTTTATTGAAAAGAAATCTTTTTTATACGAAGAGTTTTACAAAACGAAAAAAAGGGAATGTTTTCATTTCCGTACATATGAGGCGACAACGACTTCTCCACCACCATGACCATTATTTGAGTTTCGGCTTCCTCTACAAGCCGTCACTTTTTTTAATGAAAAATAAATACAATGTTTTAACCTTATTTTATTTTGGTATTGAAAATGGTTTTGAAAGTGTTTTTATTATATCAATGTGTTTTATTGATATATTGTGATTGAAATGTGGAAATTTTATGTTTCCTTTATACATGTTTTATGTGATATGATTATGTTATGGTTTATGATATGTTTAAACCTATTCATATGAGGAATGCATTAGACTTAATAAGTGACAGTTGGAGCCCACTATAGCTCCTCAATGCATCGGTAGGTCTCATGAGACAAACTAGTGTCTTGGCATGAGGCCTTGACAAAATCATATTTTTGGTCTTGGCACGAGGCCTTGCCTACGTGGTTATGATAGTCTGGCACTATGCATTCCATCATTATGAAAGTGGTTATTGATATTGCATGTGATTATTCGACCAGTAGAAAATCCATGTGAAGAAGTAAATGGCATTATCTCATTTTACATTTGCCATATTATGTTGAAGTTCAAGTTTAAAAGGCTTTTGTTTTAGTTATACATTGCCTTAAATGTTTATGTTTATTGATGAAAGCATCTTCTATATTGTTATCCTTACTGAGCATCTGAGCTCACCCCTTTCAATGTTTTAATATTTTTCAGGATGTGAAGAAGTATAATATGAATGACCTACAGGGATAATATAAGGGGATATGAAAAAAAGATGTTGCAGTGTTGTTTTACTTTATGATGTAATGTAAGACTTATGAATGTATCTAGTGTTTCCAAGGCTACTAAACTAATCGGTCTTTTGAGACTTTATCTTTTGTGATCATGCCAATGTTACGAAGTAATGCACCGACTCTGGGTAGCTGGGGTCGGGGCGTTACAATAATATCTCGCATTATATATCAATCACTTAAATCAAAAAATGTATTGACCCATTGATGTCACCAATGTCAATCCCCATGAAGACATGTTCACATATTAGGACCAAAAATCAAAATTCATCCCCAAGGTAAAATAATTATGAAAACATATGTAAAATGAATTCAAAAATATTATATAGAATGGAATAATTGTTTCACATTTTATAAAATTTCTTCCCAACATATACGAACCTCTATATTTTTTCCCGAATCTGATGAAAATAGTACATAATTCTATATTCTATTTGACTCAATAAAATTAATGTTACTTTTTTTATATTTTCATGGTAATTTTTCTAATATATTATCTTATTGACTCAAAATCACATTAAATACTAATCAATCTATTATTAAATTTATAATGAATTAAATACTATCTAAATAACACTGATAATGTAAATATAGAAAATTTTTATTATCAATATATCATGATTAATGACATCTATCCAAGGTGAAAATAGTATGTAAGTATCACAACCAAATGAATAGAAAAAATATGTTACAGTAAAAATATTTGTAGTATTTCCTATGAAACATTCATGGGTATTTTAGAAAACGTGAATCATGGTGGGTTTTTTTATCCATTCATGGATTAACTAATATAATTTAATTTATAAAATTCAATACAAATATATATTTATATATATGATTCAAAATTAATATATTATAAATTAAAATAATATAAATAAAATATAAAAATGATGAAAAATAAAACATAATAAATAATATGATAAATGGGAAACAATATCAATTAATTAAAAAATATAATGAAAATTAAAAAAGGGAAAACAAATAATAAGGGGTTAGAGAGTGGGTGTTAACTAAAGAACATACAATGAAAAAAGATCTACCAATGTAGGGGATTATATATTAGAAAATGGAAGGGAACTTGGTCATGGATGGAATATAAATGGAGGGATAACAAATGAGATTTAAAAATATTATGGAGAATTCTGACCAACCTGGTTAACATTGGTTGGGGGGGGGGAATTACTTGAATTTATGGGTTTGTGGTCGTAGTGGTATATTCATGTTCTATAATGTGTGAGAATGTTTGTAAGATTTGGTCGGATCGGTTGTGGGACTAAAGGCTGGGGAGGTAGTTTCATTGTAGGATAGGGTTCACAACCATATTTTCATTGTGCATCACCATGGCCCATCTACAAATTTTCATCATCTCAGGTTCAACACCTAATCCATAGGGTTAGGTTTGCCACTATATGATAGCCATCTCGTGTTAGTCCATCTTAAACATTACAATAATGGAATATATAATGAAATTTCATAATTGAATGTTAATTATAAATCAGTGGATGCATTAATTCCCACCTAAAAAGAGTGGTAGAAATCATTATCTTTCAACAGATAATCCTTCTAGGGTAACATCAAGATTTAGTGAGGGTCGGTATTAGAATATTCCAACCATGGATACATCATCTCATGTCTATCAATCTAGGGTGGATATACTCATTTGGATTCATCACAATTCTAGGTGAAGGAAGTAAGAATCATGATGTTTGCAGGTGTGGTTTGCAGCATTCATTCATAGGGGAAAAATATCCATGTGTGCGTTTGGGGATTTCTAAAGGTTTGTACCAAGGGGGTGATTTGATGCTGCGTTTGTAGGACGTATTTTCAGGAATCCCTTCCAATAGAATTAATTTTTTTAGTAGGCATTCCCATCAAGGATCAAGATTCTTCTAGTATCTTTCTCTGTTAGAAATATCATGAAATCAATGTTCAAATTATGTTTTGACATAACTACTACATAAAATCACTATTAATTAACAATTGAAATTATAAATTCTAATTTTCAAAAGATTCAAAATAATATAACTGGGATTTTTAATTGATTTAGGCAAAAAATATCATATTTTATTTTGTTGAAAAAAATAATATTGAGAGTAAGTTGAACTGTCCTTTTTTAAATTTCATTCCAGCAAATCAATAGAAATTTAAGATTGGAATTTACACTAAGATTTTCTATTTGGGAATTCCAATAGAAATTTACAATGGTAATTTTTCAGCAATAATTTCTAGTGTGAATTTTCTGTAATATTTTCTAGTGAAAATTTCCTTGGAAAATATCCTATACGAATTTCTAGTGTGAATTTTCAATGCGACTTTCCTAAGAGAATTTGTAGTGGGAATTTCTAGTTACGAAATTATATTGCGAATTTGAAGTGGAAATTACTTGATTGAATTTTCATTTTCGATTTTTAATGGTATTTTCAACTAGATCAAATGGATACACAATTTAAAAAATTAAAAACAAATGTGACTTGATGCATTGTGCAAGAAAATTTTACAACATAGAATTTGACCAAGGGATCAGAATCTGAATGATCTACAAGATGCTTAAGAAATATGTTTATTTTTTTATATACTGTTCATAATTTTTTGAACTGTAATGTGAGGGAGCATAACAATGATGACCATAAAAACTGAAATAGTAGTGTATAAATTATCATTAACAGGGATGAAGTACCAAATTTGAATGAAACCACCACATGTGAAATCATTTCTAAAGAAAGTAGTAGGTTGAGACCATGAATTGTGATGGATTTTAAATCTTATTCTAATGTTCATTCTTTTAATGATTCACACAGAGTAATTTCAAAATTTTGTGTATAGAATTATTTTGTTATCCAACATAAAAGAGAAAAAACCTTGGTATCATCAACATTTTGTACATGTACAAATAATGGTATTGAAGGGAATACAAATGTGATGTCAATGTTTAGAAGCCACATGTATAACCAATGACTAATTATCCATAATGAATGGGAGTTGACTTCATGTCTAGAAACCAGCATTATTTCACCCAATTTTTTGTGTAGAATAACCATTCTATAAATTCTATTGATACCATTCATTTCATGAGGTCACAAAGATACATTAGTGATTCAGAAGGTGATGAGTTGGATGTTAATTACAAAGCTCATCTAAAGCCTAGTGATTCTATTTCACTTGTAATAGTTGATTTTGGTGGACCTTTGAGTCAGGGATATAGACATGGGGAAAACTGAATTATCTCTTCTACAATAGACAATGGGTGTTAAAACAATTTTATGCAGATGGTATGTTGCGATACCTTGAGAAGAAATCAATAAATTACATGTCATTCATATACTCAGTGAAACATGACATGTGCAATTAAATTAGAAACCGTTTTTTCAGTTGGTCTAAGAATGATGGTCAAATATGCTAATTTTGGAGACAACATTGTATTTAACACTACGCTAATCACAAACAAGGAATCAAGGCCTTTTGGATTTTTTTTAGTTATAAATTATCATAATGATATTTTAATTATTGGTGTAACATTGTTATATGAGGAGACTGAAGACTCATTTAGTTGGTTTTTAAGTAGATTGGTTTATTTAAATTGTTGCTAAAATCTGGAGACAATTTTCATAGATCAGGATGCAGCTATGTCTAAAAAATGGTTTGACACTACCTAAGATAAGACATGACCTATGCACTTTGAACCGAATGCAATGTGGAATGAAACTCTTGGGCCTTGTAATGAAATATGGCGTGACAGTTTTGGAAGAATTGAAAAAAAAAATCCATGCATTGAATTGCAGATTTTTCAAATTTTATAACAATATGGAATGAAATTCGAATACATGGTTGTTATAAAAATTACACATGGATAGAAGATATGTAAAAAATCCAAGAAAAATGGGCACATTTTAAAAAAACAATATTGACATTATAAATTTGAAGCAAATAGATTAGTGAAAGTCTCAATGGTGGATTAAAGGATTATATGAATGGTAAACTCTCAATCTTGGAATTCTAACAACAATTTGAGCATGTGTTGGAGAAAAATAGACATCAGGACATGAAATTTGAATTTGATGGAAGGGAAAAGATTCCAATCAATATTTTTCAATATCATCTGATCATTGGTGTAGAGCAAGTAATCTGTACACACACAAAATATTTGATCTTTTTCAGGTTGAAAACCAACTATGTAGTGATTGTTTCTATAATTCTTATAATGATATTTTTTTTCATAATGTTTTTTATGTAAAGAATGGTTTTTGAAATATGTTTATTGTATAAGTTTACCAATAATAACCAGTCAAAATTGGTTGTATATATTTAATGTTTTAGTGGTAGGGCTATTTGTGTTCTCATGCATTTAAAATATTGGAATGGTTGAACGTGCAGTCCATTCTATAGTTGTATATTCGTAGGAGATAGATAATATAACAACACTATTTTTATTACACAGACAAACATGATTTATTACCTTAAAAACAATTGAAACAACATATAACATTGATATTTCTAGTGTTTTGGGGGGCTTTGGAACATTACATAACAACTTTTAACATGAAACACAACATCTTTATTGAAAACATCCTTTACATAACACATACATTCACTCGTACGTAGCATTGCATTAGATAACCTTGGGACATTAATAAGAAAAATGTGCACTATAAAGGCCTGTAATGGAGTTAACAAGGCATAACTTGATGATTACAATACATGATAAGAAATAGGAATATCAATGGAGCACAATAGAAACATGACCATACAACTTGATATGTCATGATTATCATAACATTAATATGTGGAAAAAAATATTAACATGGCATTAGCATGAACCAAGGATCATTGAACATTGAGCATTAGTAAACCATCATTAAACATGAAATAGCATGAGTAAACCCTCATTTCACTTGACATATCATGATACTAATCTTCACCCAATGCATTAAAGTGAAATACAGGCGCACCCTTCATAAACATTTCATTTCATTCATAAGTGCAGAACATGGATCATATAACATGGATTATTTAAACAAAATTCTTTATTACAAGATAAATGAATGTGGAATTAATACATGGAACTCAATAATCCTTAATTAAATGTGTATAATGGTGAATACCCTTGATAGAGAAATGGTCATGGTATTGACTACACAATGAATTTGGATTTGAAAATTGAGGTGCAATTTTGGTAGCATAACGACGTGACATAAGAATTCATAAAAAATGTGAGGATAGAGAAATGGATGTCTCATAATATGTACATGAAATGGTTTTTAAGGGGATCATATAGATACATTTCCAAACAAATGAAATAGAATTAAGATTCATAATACCAAAGAATTTCTTGAATATAAATGAGGATAGAGAAGATTAGTACCAAATTTCATCATGGTTATGGGTTTACATTGGAGGCATTAATGATAGATTAAGGGATTACTAAACAATCAAACATAAATAGGTAAGTATGGGGACGGTGTAAAATCATACCCCGTCATTTATAAATGAAAATAAAAGGACATAAAAATAATACGAATCTTGGATAAAATGAGAATGGAAGGAATCCCTTTCATGGAAGTGTGATACCAAAGTCTTTGGAGGGGCCTGAAAGAGGATTTATTGGATCTTGGGGAGAATTGAAATGATTCTAGAGATATTAGGTCAAAGGATGGCTGAATCCCAAAGGCTTTGAGTTAAGATGATCTGTGATATTGTGATCGTTTACATAAGTAAGGAGTGGGAATTATTTACTATTTTGGTTTGGGACAACACACATTAAACTAATCAAAACCACAAATCAGCCAATGGTTTTTGCCCATGCATTTTGGAAAAAGGGGTGTGGAAAAAATTATTTTATCATTCAAATGGCCTAAATTATTAAAATAATAGTGTTTCTTATGTGGAGGTGAGTGACCCTCTCAACGAAATCAATATAAATCACGAAAATGTTTTATAAGTCTTGCAGGGTCCACTAAAACATTGTAAAATAAGTCAAACAAACCAAAACTAATATTATTTTAATGGTAAAACATATATTGGATTAACATAAGGTTTATAGTATTTTATTACATCACTATTGGGTCATTATGATATCATAAAACACCTTATATTAATAAATGATATTTAATTTCTACACAAAAATTTGACTGTCTCAGAAAATTATGAAAAATTCACTATTTTATAACTTTGACGTCCTGATTCTAAAAATTATATTCATTTTATCTAAATAAATATATAAATATGTGAATTTTTATATAAAAAATGTTTCATTTATCGAAAATTCATTGGTTTCGACAAAAATAGATTTCAAACCATAATAATTAAATAAAAAATATGTTGAGAATAGTTATAAAATAATTTATATATAATACAAAGTAATTTAGTAATATTGTTTAATTTTAATATTATTTAATTTAAAAATCCATAAATTTGTCAAAATAGATTTCACAGTTAACTAAAAATTCTATTTTTTCTATAAAAACTATTTATAAATTTACAATAATAAAAATAACATATATTGAGTATAAAAAAATGTATGTAATCATAGTAATAGGGTCTCATTACATAACCCCATAAAACACACGCATATGATCTAAGGGTGAGTTGTGTGCTGCCGACAAACTCTTGGGGTGGTTCAAATAATGTCACTCGAGTGGTAATCTTTACTAAGTTCCACATCACCCGAAGGAGGTTCCAATCGAGCATAATGTGTTGAAGCTCAGATTGGTCTTATCCAATATCAAAGCCAATTGACCCCAACTCCTTTCAATTCTATGACTAATGGTATTGTATGGGGTAATTATACTAGATGAGGCCATCGTTTCCTTTGTCTGAGTAAATTGGATTTGTCAAATCCCTGTATTTATTGTCATGAACCAGCTCGGGTCGACCCTAAACCGGTCACCCGAGCCGGTCCGTGACAAATCCAGAGAGGCATTCTCGATCATCTGAATCTGGCGATAAGTGCTAGGGCATCAAAAGAGATGATGGGAACAAATTTTCCCAATTTGAATAAATAAAAGATAAAATAATTAAGAGCATCACAGTATAAACAAACCAAATTAAATGACTAAACAAGAACAAATGAAAATAAAGATGACCGATCCAACTCCGTGTGACACCACGAGTCTCTCTCTGACTCAATGATCAAGCATCACCCAAGGTGAGGACACTCATGGTGTAACCATTTTAAACACAAAAAATAGAAAAAAACTATAAGTGTGAGTATTGAAACATAGTAGGCTAGCTAGATATACATTTTTTCAATGCACTAACATAAAAAAATATGAATCATCAATTCGATGATTGAACTACAACATATTAAAGTATGCATTTCTAAAAATTTTACCTGAAAACATTGTAAAAACCATTTCCCTTAATCATTAAAAAAATAGATTCTAATGATAGGTGTTAACATGATACTTTAAGGGGAATGATATGATTTAATTTGAAACTCAATCTAAAATGTTAAAAACAAATTTAATTTTTAAGAAAAAAATTTCATTGGATTTAGAAAACCCAAACATCACTTCCCACAAATAACACCACTCAATAGAACTAATGTAATCATATAGAAAGGGAAATGTAACTAGGTAAGCAGGTATCTCGACCACAGTTCTTATAGCTAAAATCCAGTAGATATAAATGAATCCAAGAGATCCAGAATAATCTCGATGACACTAATACCAGCAACCCCATCTGTAGTATCATGCCACATACGATTAAATCTACCGCTCCAAAATGCTTGGCCATCCTTTCTCAGAATGTCCTAAGGAAAATCACATAGCAATAAACCCAAACACATCTGATTACAATAAGCCACAGGTCAGTACCTTATCCTACCAGTGCAGTACTTTTCTTCGATAGTTCTTTCTATATGTTAGGTTCATATGTCGCAAGTATAAATGTAGGCGAGCCAACAGATGCCTCTAAGAATCAAATCACAACCCATATCTATAATAAAAATATTTCATAGCACCTCTCAACCATAGTCTCCCTAATGATGTCCCTAGTGACTTAAATTCATGAAATACAAAGGGTTCCCAACATAGGAAACCATATAATGAAACTCATGGATTCCATATCAAGGACATACCAACCATCCCATGTCAAAGCGGTGCGAGGAACATCCACGGGGTTTTTATAACGAACACTTTACGTCAATTTTTTATGTGGCCAAACAGGTCCTTAAAAATTATTATCAAAACCGATTTTTATCGAAGGTTCAATTGCCACATTACTAAAAGGGATGTAAACACATCATTTAACACATCAATATAATAATAAAACACTTTTTGATACAGTTTGAAAAAACACTGAAGACCCATCAATTTTTAATGAAATTTCAAAACGTGTTAAAACATAAAACACACTTTTGTATAAGCCAAACCACATTTCTAAACCAAATAATAATAATCAACAACATTTTTCAACACACAGATGATGTCTTTTTAGACTGCAAAAATTTATTTCACAACAAACTTCACTCTGAAAGGACTAACGACATTTTTGTATATAAAAAGTCATAATGAATGAAATGCTTACCCATGAAATTTCAATTTAATACCAAACAAAATATTCACACCAATTTCATGCCTTAATCATGATTAAATTTTTAAACCATGTTTTTAACATTACAGATCATCTGCAAGAAACACCCTGTGTCCAAAACATGACAAAGAAAACCGCACATTAAATAAATTTATAAAATATTACGCTGCCTAGAAATAATGTATTTTATAACTCTTGCTACCCAAATAATTTAATCAATGTTGAGAAATTTATAAGACACCAATCCAGAGTAACACCAATATTCTACATAAAAACACACTCAATTTTACAAAAAAATATTGCCTTCAAGTAAACATCACAATAAGATCATATTCAACAAGACATCAAATGTAGAACACATACTAAGACACTAACCATAAGGTTGCAAAAAAATATTTAGCATGTATACTTGGTGCCAAAAAACATAGAATTAATGTTTCTTAAATTTAAAATGGCATGTGTAAGGGAATTCCTACCACAGATATCAAATCATTACGATGATAAAAACATAAAACTGCTTCGCGAGGGTCTAAAATGCAGAACTTATGATAAATAATCCTAAAGAAACAAATTATCCCTTAACTATATAAAACCCCAATCAGAAAAAATGAAAAAATGAAATTGATAATGGATGTGTGAAGGGAAAGCTGGTCGGAGCCGGACCAGATGGAATGGTGTGCGCTGGCCAGGTAGGGTCGTGACCAGGAAGGGTGGCACCGATATTGTGTGTGTCGGCTGGGAGAGGGGTTTCCAGAGGAAGGGTTGTAGTAAGACAACTGGTTCACTGAAGGATTTTTTTTAAATACGCTTTTCTAAAAAAATATTTCTGAAAAATGGCCTAGGTCAATTTTTTTTAAAAAATACGCTACAAAGGCGGCAGCACAGATGCCGCCATTGTTTTAGCGCACAAAGGCGGCATCTGTGATGCCGCCGTTGCTCCCCCGCACCGCCTTTGGCCCAGATCGATGACATGGAAAAGGCGGTCGGGGGGATACCGCCTTTCGCCTCAGGGTAAGGTGAAAGGCGGTATCGCGAAAGCCACCTTTGGCCATATGCAGAGGTGAAAGGTGTCTTCCGTGATGTCACCTTCGCCTGAACTCCTTATAAAAGGGCGGCCACCCCCCTCCCCTCTCCTCACTTGCTCAATGCATTCCTCACTTCATCTCTCCTAATTTCTCTCTCTCTCTAAAAAATTCCTTTTCTGTGCGAGCTTTTACGAAGCTTCATTTAGAGTTATGTTTCTTTATTATATTTAATGTTTTTATTTAATTAATTTAATTTTGATTAGTTTTAAATCATTTATTTGTTAAGTAGTTTAGGTAGTTCTTAATATTTGGTTATTTAGTTTTTGTAATTAGTTATATACAGTTTTAAATAATTATTGTTAGGTAGTATAGATTAAGTATAGATTAACTTAAGATTAAGTATTTAGAAATTTTGGTAGCTTAAAGATTATGTGGTTATCTACGCAATTAAATTCCTGTTTGGATATAAACAAGTGGATGTGGATCTGGCACAGATGTACATAGGGGTAAAACCCGAAAACACCTCTTCAAGCTAGACTCGAACGGGAACTGGTGCACGATAATGGGCCTTGATGCATCCTGGTTTGACACTCCCGGGGAATATGGTTAAGATGATTAATATTTTCTTTATAAACTACTAAAATTTCTAAGAGAAGAAAAAGCAAATCAGTATATTTATCAATGATAAATGATAAATATAATGTTATAGAATCAAATAAGGACATAAGAATTAACGAATTAAAGTTTTTATTAGTTAATTATAAAATAATAGAATAATTAACGATTAGTTGTTTTTAGTTGATTTTATAATAATTAATAAATAACATAGGATTAAAACATGGATTCATATAATGATTAGCTAACGATACTAATGATCAGTATATTTATCAATGATAAATGATAAATATAATGTTATAGAATCAAATAAGGACATAAGAATTAACAAATTAATGTTATTATTAGTTAATTATATAATAATAGAATAATTAACGATCAGTTACTATTAGTTAATTTTAGAATAATTAATAAATAACATAGGATTAAAACATGAATTCATATAATGATTAGCTAACGATACTAATGAACATATAAAGTGAAATGAAGAAGAACAATCAAACTAAATAAAAAGGCGTTCTAAAATTACATTCTAATAAATATCATATGGTCAAACATCAGTAGCATAGTTTATAGTATAGAAAGGCGCAATAAAATTACATTATAATAAACATCATATCGTCAAACATAATTGTTAATATTTTGTTACACTATCATAATTTTGATGAAAGAAACATTTTTGACGTAGAGAGAAATGCTTTCCAGTGTGTACTGTTATGGGGAGATTATTCAAACTGAGCAAGGTTCTTCTTACAGTACACAACCAAATACGATGGTTAGTACAGTTGATTGTGTTACCATAAGTGACCTTCAAGAGAGAATTCGTGTTTCCTTAAATCTAGGACCCGATCAATAGATAATGTCTATGAGCTATAGATATTTGCAATTTCCAACAACATTGTGGCATATAGCTTGTCCATTGGTTGCTGATGCGCAGTGGGTCCAAGCAATTAATTTATTTTATCAATGGTTAGATGATACCATGATAAAGTTATACATTGTTGCTGCTACTGAACAACAACAACGTCCACTTGTACAAAGATGTAGAAATACAAGAGTGGTTGAAGACAGTATACCCCATGACATTGAGCCTATTCCAGATGATGCAGCAGAAGAGGAAAACCTAGATGATCTCCCAGATATACATGTCAATCCGACTTCTGATGAGGAGTTTCGTAATGATGGATCAGATGGCGTCAACAGTGCTGATGAGGAGGGACCAACAGAAGATAGAGAGGAGGTTTTGAGAAATGCAATTGTTGTACATCAACCTCGGTCAATAAATCATCCACCATTATTTTCATCTTGGTCAGAAGCAATGACACGCGTTCCTGAATTCGATAATTCTGTTATCACACCGACAACTGAGTTCCCTGGAGTTGTACTAGATAGGTTTAGTGAGGTGGACAAAACCATATATATTGGAAGGAAATCTCCCAGTAATGATGCCTTAAAAAGCACTTTAAAGAGATTTCATATTGAGAGAAACTTCAACTATGTAGTTCACGAATCATGTCGTAGTAAATATGTTATACGGTGCGTGAAGTATGGGGATGATTGTAGATTTCGCTTAAGGGCTATTCCAGACATTACATTTGGAGGTTGGAGAATCTCAAGGATTGAGGCGGCTCATACTTGCGTTCAGCCAAGTCTCACACAAGATCATACTTCATTGGATGAAGAATTTGTGTCATCTATTGTTGTTGAGATGATTAGGACATGCCAAGATGTTCCAATATCCCTTGTGCAAGAGAGGATTCTACAGACATTCAGTTATAAGATTTCCTATAATAAGGCATGGATGGCAACACAGAAGGCAATTGTGAAGGTATATGGTGATTGGGATGACTCATATAAATTATTGACACAATTTCTAGCCATACTAAGGCATCATAACCATGTTTTCTTCCATCTGGATACAAACGAACATGTGACTCCTGATAATCGACTTGATCCATCTCATGTTCAATTTCATCGGTTGTTCTGGGCATTCCTTCCTTGTATCTCTGCATTTCGTTTTTGCAAAAAATTTATTCAGATTGATGGAACATTTCTATATGGAAAATACAAGGGCGTATTGTTGATTGCAGCAACCCAAGATGGAAACCGTTCACCTCTTCCACTTGCCTTTTCCATTGTAGAGAATGAAAACTATGAATCATGGAGTTGGTTTCTGGCATTCATCAGCAACCATTTCACCAACATTCAGGGAGTTTGTTTGATATCTGATCGCCATAGAGAAATTAATGAGGCAATCAATGCAGATCCTGATACATGGAGATACCCAAATGCACATCATCGGTTCTGCATTAGACACATTTCTAGCCATGTACATAAAAAATTCCACAACGAACCGATGAAGAAGGCAATCACGAGGCTTGGTACATATTTTATTCGTTCTGTTTTACTGTTTCAATATAAATATAAAATCAATTTATGTGAAATATCATCTACATTTTGTAGGATATGATTCGGACCAACGATGATTTGAAGAACGTTTTGAACAAATTCGTCAGGCTAATCAAGAAGTTTATGATTATATGATGCGGATTCCAAAAGAGAAATGGACATTGGCATACGACGGGGGAAAGAGGTACGCACACATGACGACAAACATTGTGGAGTGCATCAATGGTATCTTCAACGGACTTCACAAGCTACCTATAACCGCCTTAGTTCAGGAGACATTATATCAATGCATGAAGTACGTTGTGGATAGAAAAAAAACTAGCATCAGACAGAATACATCAAGGGCTAAGATATGGAAGACACTTTCAACGAGAGATTGAAAAAAATATTGAAGAAGCTTCTGGTTATCACGTCTGTCTCTTTCAAAGAGAAGACTCCCGATTTGAAGTTCAAGAGTGTTCAGACCCCATCACAAATCACGTCGGTGAACAAATGGTGGTATTACTGGAAACAAGGCAATGCCAATGTGGAAAATTTCAGGCCTTACAGTTTCCATGTACACAAGTCATCGCAGCATATGCCTCTGTGAACATCTCATGGGAAGCATATGTTGATCTAGTGTACTGGATGGATATCATTGCCAACTGTTATGCTGCACCATGGACACCTATTGGGGAGTATCGTTATTTCCCAATGGCTGAAGGCCAACCTATAGTGATACCTGACATGAATCGGTTACGTCCTCGTGGGAGACCAAAGGTGAGTAGGATGCGTAATGAGATGGACTGGCCTCATGAACAAGGACAGATTTTGCGATGCACAATATGTCATAAAGAAGGTCATAACCAGAAGGGATTCCCTAACGTTGTTGGGTCGATTTCACAGTCTCATTCATAATGATGTATTGCCTTTATTGTGACATTCCTATATTGTAAACTAAATGTTGTTAGCTCTTTTTTATTCCTTGGTTTTCTAAACCCCAAACATCTGAGATAAGTTTTCATATTAATATTCATGATTTCAAGAAATAACTTTAAATATGAAATAATAGAATTTATTTCAAAACTCCGAAAGCGGAACATTTATCCCATATTGAAAAGTGTATGTAAGTTAACCCATTAACATGATTCATAGACGTTAATATTAAAAATTTTAACCCTAAACCCTCCAACCTAAACCCCAATCTAAACATGAAGTATATTTTATCAAACTGTTCTATAACAAATTTATAGTATCATAATAATTTTCATAAGATATTGAATACATACAAATAGATAAATTCTAAAAACATCATAATGTTATATTTACATTTTACACTTACGACTCATTTTCTTTGTTTATATGCAGATGGATGATACCATACTACTCACTCAGCATCCTACCCATATTTCATAGGCCGTGTTAGAGGGTCATCCATATCGATTTGTGAAGGTGCGTCGAGCGCACCATTTTCATCACATGGAGCCTCCACATGCCATTAGACCTTACTTGTGTCGTGCTGGCTCCTATGGCCTTGCCGTATCAGATTTCACATTTGTAGATCATTACTTACTTGCTGCCCTCATTGAGAGATGGAGACCATAGACACACACATTCCACTTGCCTAAGGGGGAGATGACCATCACCCTCGAGGATGTCGCAGTGCTTCTCGGTCTTCCTATCCAGGGGAGACCCGTTATTGGACCCACTCGTGCAGCTTGGCCAGACCATGCGCAATGCTTGTTTGGCGTTGATATTTTGTCCGACCGTAGGGATACAGATGGATCGTCCATATCTATGCGTTGGTTGGAGTCGCAGATTCCACATTTACATGATGATGATGATTAGCAGACCATCATGCGTTACGCATGTGCATATATCTTACGACTCATTGGTGGGACCATGTGTACTGATCACTCGGGGATGCACATGCATATGATGTATCTACCCCTACTGGAGAACTTTGATCGGGCTGGGACGTACAGTTGGGGATCAGCCTTCTTGGAATACACGTACAGATCATTATGCAGACTATCCCATAGGGACCGTACAGGTCTTGGGGGATGCTTCATCCTTTTTCAGATGTGGGCATGGGAGCGCATCCCAGCATTCCACCCTGTCCTTGCTGGTCCACCGGTCGAGATGGAGGTGCTGCATGACGCTCCATGTGGACGCTGGTATGATAAGTCATTTCTATTGGTTTTTTTATTATACTATGAGTTATTGAATATAATTTCTCATTATTTTTCATTATCGTTGTATTTTACAGGTGGTTTCAGCGACACAATTTTGATGTGGTTCCGAGACAGCATTTGGGCGTATGTCGGCTATAGTTGGACTGCCTCTTACCTGATCAGGAATGTATATACAATCTATCACTGTCTAACATTTTAAATAATAACATCAATTTTTTTTTAGTTGGGTGTTTTTTTGACAAAATCACTTGTCATTTCAGATTTCATGGCTTCCATACTGGAGTATTATTGACCAGTTGCCAGGATACTACACTGTTGGGCTTGAGGATGCTAAGGCTGTAGTGCCCCTCATTCACTTTCATATTATTTAGTGGCAGCAGCCTGACAGGGCCATGCGCCAATTTTTTCGTACTTACCCGATTCCATTACCATCTAGACAGACAGACAAGCTTCATGGGATGAAGCTGACAGCAAGGCAGGATGATGACTGGTCCCAAGTACATGCGATTTTTATTGACTGTTGTCACAGACGTGCAGAGTTACGTATTCAGGGTGTTCCTACAAATCGATTCTCTCTTTCAGAGCAAGTTGACTATGCGCCATGGTATAGACTGAAGTCTATACTGTATCTTACCCAAGCTGGCATAGAGATGCAGAGGATGGTAAGTTAATAAATTCCTATTAGTTTGTATGTTGAATTATTTTCTAATTCCATTTGAATCTACTTACAGGGAAGTCACACAGAGTAGCTTGTTTGCATGAGCGATGAAGAGGAAGAGGGGGTCTTTAGCCGGGCAGCCGTCCATGCTACAACGCTGGAGGCGAGGTCATCTTTTCATGCGCTTTCCGAGAGCATCTTCACGTGTCTGTCTTGGAGACAGGAGGTTCCTTCCCCAGAGGAACATCCTGCAACTGTTGCTGGTGCTGAGGAGCCACGACCACGGCGACGTAGACAGCGTCATGCTGCACGTGAGGCCTCGCCTATTCCACAGGCAGAGGTCGGGCCTCTAGTAGTCCAGGATCACCCTATTCAGGATGTGCCTCATGTGTCATGGGATCCGTATTTCCTGACAGGATATCCGTAGTTCTCTCCATCTTGGGTTACATATCCTTCACAACCTTGGATTCTAGAGTCGTCGTCGTCTTGTGGTATAGCTCCATCACAGGCTTCGTTCCCCTCTACGATGGAGGCAGGTCCTTCTACCACCCTAGTGGGAGAAGGATCTGAATGGAAATACGAGATGCAGTTGACAGCTCCTCCCACTGACACACAGATGGAGGATGCGACGGTCGACGTTTCAGTGCCCGAGGATCATCCTTCTCCAGGTCATCAGACTCCACTGCGCACTCGACGCAGACGTCCTATTCGCAGACCACCATGTGGGACGGAATCTCCTCGCCACAGACATATGCATTGATTGTACATTATTGTTTACATGTTTTATGTGTACTGAAATAAAAATATTATTTTTACTTGTTGGTCAGAGTGGAATCTCAGGAGAGGGTAAATTAGGTTTTATTTATATATATTTATATAACCATACGAACATAATAATAAAACATTAATAATTACTAATTACCTAATAAAAAATTATATAATTAATAATTCTATTACTAATTAACTATTTAATTAGTATATAATTAATATTTATATTACAAAATAACTAATTAATTAGTATATAATTTGTAATTTGGTAATTAGTGTTTATTAATCATTAATTATATAATAACTAATTAGTTAATTAGTAATAAAATTATCAATTATATAATACTTAATTATTACATATATAATAAATATTTAGTTAATTAGAAATATAATTAATAATTTTAACTAATTTGTTGACCTCACCTGTTTTGATAATCCCAATTATGTGTTCATATATTATGCTATTCTCAATTACTGTTGATCTACATGTTAATTCGTTCAAATTAGTGATCAAGTTAATAATAATGTTTAAATAATCTCTAATTTATGTTAATCTCGATTATCCTTGTTTATAAATGCTTTGAAACAATTCTAAGTAAATTAGATGTGGTTTGCATAAGACACAGAGCTACCGATAGCCGGAGCTACCGATTGCCAGAGCTACCGATAGCCAGAGCTACCGATAGCCAGAGCTACCGATAGCCAAAGCGACCGATAGCCAGAGCTACCGATAGCCAGAGCCAGCGATAGCCAGAGCTACCGATAGCCAAAGCCACCGATAGCCAGAGCCACCGATAGCCAGAGCTACCGATAGCCAGAGCCACCGATAGCCAAGCTACTGATAGCCAGAGCTACCGATGCACAGATCTACCAATGGACACAGAGCTACCGATGGACAGAGAGCTACCAATGCACGGAGATCTACCGATGCACAGAGCTACCGATGCACAGAGCTACCGATGAACAGAGCTACCGATGGAAAGAGAGCTACCGATGCACTGAGAGCTACCGATGCACAGAGCTAACGATAAGAGCTACCGATAAGAGCCACCGATAAGAGTTTGAAGAGATACCGATGGAAGATCCTACACTGAGTCAACCGTACTCGTCTACAAAAAAATGGCTACCTATAATGAACTGCGGAGTCAAATCCTATATCCTCGACACTATTTGTTTATTATACTAACGGTTACATTTGTTACTTTTGATGAATTTAATGTTATTAAATGATTTATGTTTCCATTTCAGGAAACCGTACCAAGTACGATCAAATAAGCATAATCATTCTTTCTTCTCAAAAAAACAAAAATAAAGGGCATAAAAAGGGCATCGTGTATGTATAAAAAATGAGGGAGAGACAATAGACTTAAATAGATCTAGCACACAAAACACACTTTCGATCAAGCTCAAAACGTTCCAAGAACAACTGGAGAACTTGCACTCACGAGACTACTACTACCGGCCTCTAGAACATAGATCATACATCGAGCAATTTATGCTAAAGAAGAACTACACAAAACTCATCATTCTTTGAGCCGACAAGCAAGCTGAACCTGGAATTCAAGGAAACAGATGATACTCTGTTTTCCAGAAAAAAACTAGAAGAAGACTCAGAACGAATTCTAATCAACAAAAGTAGTCAAGAGCTGCACAAGGGGTGGTCTGTGCCGTTAGTAGTGGGAGGCTGAGGGTCGGTGATGGGTGTAATGGAGGAGTCGTTCGGGTCAGAGTGGGGCGGCTCTACATGGAGGATAAAGGGGGGCTGATGAAAAAATGCGAAAGAGGTCTCGATTGGATGTCGACCTTCTCACATGCCGCAAAGGAGAAGGTCTCCAGATTCTACACACAGAGAGGGAGGGATGCCAAGTGGACCGACACCAGAATGGGAAGGAGGTCGGGGCGGGGTCATGCCAGACAAAATGGGCTGCACCAGTGGGATCATGCATGATTTGAAGTGGCAAGAGCACTAGTGCAATGCAAGGGATGCAACCCGGCGACACTACATCTAACATAAGAGAGACAGGGCTCGGGACGGTGCCTGGGTGGTCAGGGGGAAGGAGGTGACGCTGCTACCTCCTAGGGTTGGGTCGATCCTCACAATCCCAATGAAGGGGGTGGGATAATTGGAGAGAGAAAACTGATTTCTACAACCCTAAATAAATAAATAAATAAATAAATAAATAAATCCAACCGCAACAAAATGTAATTAAAATTAGAAATAATATAATAATAATTATAATAATAACAAAAGGAATTATAATAATAAATATAAAATTAATGATAATTCAACAATAAAATTATTTCTAAAAATTGCTTTATTTAATATAATAACATTAATAATAATTAATAATAATAAAATAATCAATTTTTGTTTTCACCTAAATAAATATATTAACATTCATAATTACCATGAAAATAATAATTTAAATTGAAACAAAATTAACATTTTTTTAGTATTTTTAATTCTTCAATGATGAAACGACCATGTATTTGCCTGGGTGAGGTCGTGTGGCCTCCTTCTACGCCCGTATGTCCAACGACTTCAAACCCAAAACACGCACATTTTATCAAAAAATAAAAAACATTGTCTGTGACACACACCGGACCACATAAAAAATTTTAAAGGCTGAAAAATTATTAAAATAGAATAGTCTCATAGGTCAGGGTGTGACAATGCTCCCCACCATTACTATTTCCTTCTAGGGAAATCCACATCACCATCCAACTGATCTATAAAAACGCTAGGGTTTCTCATATAGACGATCCAACCTCTTTACGAAAGGACAATCCACCACAAACAACAAGAATCATTTCCATTTCCTGAAAAAAATCATCATAAAAAGGGGATGGATGAACGGGATCCCCACCATAAGAACTAATCCTACTAGAGACCAACCATAAAACTATCTTAGACCGGAACTGGGCCTTACTCATGATATAAAAAGAACAAAAAAACATTTAAACCACTCACGCTCATCTGAAAGTTACAAGAGTTGAACTGAAAAGTTAGTTGAAACCAAAACCCTTACCCCATGGGAGGGGAGGGAGGGACCAAGGATTTGATCAATGAAACCATGATAGACAACTACTCACAACCCATCACCTCGTGATGGACATAGACTAAAGTCATAACTAATTCACATGGGTGGTCCACACAAGACCACTAAGCGACACCTCAGATCCAGAAATGGCACAATTACCGAAATTGTGCGACAGATAAGTCCAGTGTGCTCCTTGTGAGAAGATGAAATTACAACAACAGAGAAAGCACAATAGAAATGCTAAAACCATCTCCCTGAAATGATAGTGACACAATTGTAACCAGAAACCTTAAAATTATTTGGGGTTCATGACTACACACCAACATCACTCCGAGGCCGTTTTGGCTGGAGATATGATGGATGAAGAATCTCATGCCTCATAGTCAGGTTATGATAATCCCAATAAAAAACATACCCCTTTTTATTTGACAAATAAAGTACAATATTTTAAAAATAAATAACATACTAGCATTGAAATCTCAAAGTTCATCAAAAGACTGACAACATTCCCAAACATGTCATAACAGAAAACACCATTAGTGCACTACAATCATAAAAGATAACATACACTGGATGGAATCATATATAAGAAACATTAATCAAGACCCAATAACTCATCAATTCTGGGAACACCCTCTGTGATGCTTTCTAGCAATGTCCCAACAAATTTTTTTTTATGTGACCAAAACGTCCACAAGCAGGATAGGGCTTATGAGTACTTGTGATATATGGCTTCTTATGACCCAGCATGCCACAATGATAACACACACGGGTCTGTCGATTTGAAGTGGTTGATGAAATATCTCGAGGCCATTTGATTCCATGACCTACTCCATCAACAATCAATTGCTTACTCAGCTCATTTATAGGATCTTCACCACTGCTCATGGGAATTGAAGGAGGGTGGACTACTTTGGAGCACTCATGCCATCATGGATTCGATAAGAATAGCTTGTCTCACCACATCGGTAATAGATGTTATGTTGGCCTCTGACAATATTGATTTTAAATCAGGGCAGAGTCACATCTCGAATCGTCGAGCTTTCATGGAGTCATCTTTGACATACCATATATCACAATGGACTTTCCCACCCCCAAGAGCTAGAAATATTCCAACACAGATCAATCACCATGCCGAGGACAATACATATCCATTCTCTTTCTCACCCATTCTTCTTCAGAGAAATACCGAGGAGTTGAAAATGCTATGAAAAACTCCAAAGTAATCTTTTGATGGGGATTGTTCCGAGACACCAAATTCAACCACTTCTACAGGGAAACTTCAAGCATGAAGGATAAAAACATGACCATCAATGACTCAGGCAACACAATGAGGTCAATGTCCCATTCAATATTCCACATCCCCTCCTCTAGTATAGAATGGTCTTCTTGAAAATAAAAATATAGGTGGATCTTGATTATGAAAATGAACAATAGAATCCTTAGGATGATGAAAAGTACAACGACCACCCTTTGAAGATATGAGGGAATATCCGCTAGACAGGAAGAGTCAATAACCCAATCAAGACCAACTCAATAAGTTAAAGTCATATTAAAACAAGCATTGCATATATGACAAACTCTAATCACAAGATAACATTCCATAATAAAACCAAAAAAATTCTTTCGAAAACATCATTAGTTTAAAACAACCTTGGTGGGTTAAACCCTCTCCATTGGTGTTATTTAGAATCTCACTCACGTGCATGTATCCGTGCCACCCTGGGAATCCATCCACCATACCAAAAATCCATTAATATTCCAACATAACACTATTCATGTGATCACCCCTAGGAAAACTAAATCAAAAACAAAACAACCTCATTTTCCAAAAAAAATATTTCATCCCATTTCTATTAAAACAACGATCAAATTAAATAAGTCATTTCAAAAAAGCATTTTTCAAAATAATTTTTTCTAATACAAACAACTTCCATAAGTCAGAATAGACCCAAAATTACCCAAAAAAGGGACCTAGTGTTTCTGGGTGACCTGACCATATGGTTGGTGGCCATATGCCAAAGCCATCGCTGACAAAGAGAGTCTTTTTGGACCATGCTCGTAGCTCCACATGGCCTTCCAGGCCATGTGACTTAGGAGGACTATAATCCCAACTCCCTTTTTCATGTCCCAATAACAAAAAAATCCATAAAACATAAAGAATACTATTTATACCAGACTTCCCATAGAAAACCGCATATCAGAACGAGCAAGAGTTCATGACGCACCTCCCGCACCTACACCTCAAGTCCTTACAATCATACTCCATCTACCATGACATCCCAAATAACAAAGGGAACTCTGTAATGAAAGGTTCTCTAAGATCCAACCCCCTATGATGCCATTTTGTCAGGAAACAGCCTAGGTCGACCCTGAATCGGTCACCGAAGCCGAACCGCCACAAGTCCCGAGAGGCGTTCACAATACTTCCATGCTAGCAACAAGTGTAAGGGCATCGAAAGAGACAATGGGAATGATTTAACCAAATTTAAATGAATAAAATTCTAGAAAATAATGAAGAGAAATACAGAATAAACAAACCAAATAAAAAGACTAAACATGATCAAATGATTATAAATATGACTGAACTTAATGTCCAAACTAACTCCATGTGACCGAGTAGGTCACTCTCCGACTCAATGATCAAACGTCGACCATGGAAAGCGCACTCAAGGTGTAACCTAGAAATACACAAAAAACGGAAAATAACTATATGCATGAGTATTAAAACATAGTAGGCTATCCTGATATACTATTTCCTAATGAACTACCTTTAAAAATTAAGAAACATAAATTATATATTTGAACTAAAATATATTAAAGTATGCATTTCTAATATTTTCCTATGAAAAAAATGTACAAAACATTTCCCAAAATCATTAAAAAAATAGATTCTAACCATAGGTGTTACCATGCTACTTTTAGGGGAAAGATATGTCTTAATTTAGAACTCACACTAAAATATTCAACACACACCTTCTTTTTAAGAATAACATTTTCCATAGGAGTTAGAAAACCAAAACATCAATTCCATGGAAAAAAACCATTCAAGAGCACCAACGAAATCATATAGGAAGGGAAATGTAAATAGGTATGAATGTGTCTCAACAATAGTTCAAATAGTTAAAATTCATTAGACATAGATGAACCCAAAATATCGAGAATAACCCAGAAGATCCTAATAACTACGAGCCCATCTATAGCAGAATTCCACATATGATGAAATCTAATAATCCAAAACTATCAAACATCCTTTCTTAGACTGGACGAAGGAAAATCCCATTACAATAAACTGAAGCATATCCACATACTATGGGCCACTGGTTAGTAGCATAACATACTTGTGCAATACTCATCTCAGATAATTCCCTAAGTATATGAGGTTCTTATGTCACAAGTATAAATGGAGGTGATCCACTAGATTCCATCGAGCACCAAATCACAACCCATATCTAAAATAATAATATTTCACAGCATGTCTCACCCTGAGTCTCCCCAAGTATTTTCCTCTTACCATAAATTCAAGAAATACCAAGGTTTCCCAACCAAGGAAACTATATAATGGAACTCGGGGATTCTATACTTAGTATTTCAAAAACTTCCCATGTCAATAAGGAACATCCACAAGGGTTTTACAACAAACACTATACATCAATTTATTAATGTGGAAAAAACGGGCCAATAAACACTATTTACAAACCCCACTTTTATCGAAGGTACAATTTCAACATTACCAAAAGGGATGTAAACACGTAATTTAACACATCTAAATATTAATAAAACTCTTTTTAATATAGTTAAACTACATACTAATGACCAGACCATTTTTAATGTAATGTCAAAACGTGCTAAAACACAAACCAAACTTTGGTAATATCCAAACCACTTGGGAAACCATACAAAAAACCAAAAACATTGTTCCACACAATGATGATGCACTTTAATCCTAAACAATTATTTTTACATTATACATTACTCTGAAAGGCCTAGTATGAATTTCTATATATAAAAAGATTCAATGAATGAAATGTTTACCAAAACAATTTCTATTTAATTGCTACCAAAATATTGACACATATTTCATGCATTGATTTTATATAAATTTTTAATCCAGGTTTTTTAAATTATAGATCATCTATATTAAACACCCAGTGTTCACAACTCGAAAAAACATACTACACATTAAAATCAATTTTTAAAATAATACGCACCCCAAAAACAATATCATTTATAAATTACCCTACTAAAATAATTTATTCAATGTTAATAAATTTATAAAACAACAATCGAGAGCCACAACAATTATATACATTAAAAAACACTCTATTTTACACAAGAATACTACTTTAACATTAACCAAACAATAAGTCCAAATTCAAAAAGACTTCTATTATAGACCACATACTATGCGACTGACTAGAACGATGAACAAAAATGCATAAGATGTAAACTAGGTAGGAAATACATTGAATTAAATTTTCTTAAATTAAAAATGGCTAGTGTAGGAGAATTCATTCATCGGATAATGAAGCGAGAAGATGACCCAAACTCGAAACCGCTTCATTAGGGTCTCAAATGATGAACCTATAATGAAAAATCCTAAACCATCAAATAATCCCCTAACCTACTAAATACCCATGCATATAGAAGCAAAAAATGGAAAAAGGCTACATGAAGTGTGATGGGAAAGGTGGTTAGAGCTGGAAAGGACGACAAGGTGTGCACCAGTTGGAGGAGTGTCGTGGCTGGAAAGGGTGACACTAGTACACTGCACACAAGTTGGGATAGTGGTATCTAGAGGAAGGGTTTCCACTAGAAAAGTGCTTCCTCTGTGGGGAAAAATATAAAAATAAAAATAAAAACACCGCATCAAAGTGGGGTCTGTGCGTCTAGGAGTTGGAGGCCGAGGGAAGGTGATAGGTGAAAGGGAGGATATGGTCGGGTTGGAGTAGGGTAGTGATAGAGGGGGGACCAAGGGGGGATGATGCCAAAATTGGAAGGAGGTATCGATGGGATGATGTCCTACTCGCACACCCCAATGGTGAAGGTCTCCAGCTTCTGCGCGCTATGAAGGAGGAAGGTCGAGGGGGGTCAATGCGAGAATAGGAAGGAGGTTGGGGCGAGGTCTCTCCGGACAGTAGGGGTCGCACCTGATGGATTTGTGCGGGAGTGGAGGTGGGGTGCACTAACACAATTCATGTGAAGCGGGCCAGTGGCGCTGCATCGAAAAAAGGAGAGACGAGGCTCAAGACGATGCCTGGGTGGTCAGTGGGGTGTCGGCGGTGCGGATACCTCTTCGGGATGGGTTGAGCCGCACACACCCAAAGAAGGGGGAGGGCTATGTGGAGAGAGAAAACAGATTTCCTCAACCCGAACCAATAAATAAAAAAACCAACCCCTAAAAGTGTAATTAAATTTATATTAATAACATAATACTAATAATAATAATAATGATAAAAGGAATAATAATAATAATAATAATGATAATGATAATTCAATAGTAAAATAATTTCATACAATTGCTTTAATTATTATAATAACATTAATAACAATGTGTAATAATAAAATTAGAAATTTATGTTTTCACCTAAAGAAAATATTAACATTCATAAGTACCATGAAAAAATGAATTTAAATGACACAAAAAATTAAGATATATTTATTATTTTTAATTCTTTAAAGATGAAAAGGACATGCAGTTTCTTGGGTGAAGCCACGCGACATTACTCTCCTCCCATGCGTCCAACGATTTCAAACCCAAAAATGAAATTTTTATCAAAAAATCATAAAAATTGTTCGGGACTCACCCCAGACCACAAAAGAAGATTTTAAAGCTGAAAATTTATTAAAAAAAATAATCTCATAGGTCGGGGTGTGGCATTTATACTAATCATGGGGAAAATTTATAAGGACTATATTATAAACTGTCATAATGGATAATGATATTTTAAAATCCCAAAACATAAAACCAAATAAGTGCATTTTTTAGATACCCATTTCACATAATAAGTCATTTAATTAGATCAATAGGAATTTCCATTAATAGAATATTCAATAATTACAATATTACCCACTTAATAAAAATTTCCCTAGAATTTTTCTTTTCCCATAATAAAACAGATGAGACTAATTCTACTTCATCACTTCCTACGATTCCTAGGTCGCATATCCAAACTTTTGGTTATTCCACATCACCTTGACAAGGGTCATTGTCATATTTTGTTGAACATTTTTTCTACGATCTATGATCTTCACCGGTAGCTTCTCATAATAAATATCATCATAAATCTGTACTACCTTTGAAGAGAGTACATGTGAAGGGTCGTATATTTATTCTTAATTTGGGATACATGAAAGACATCATGTACTTTGTCCATGGTCGGTGAAAGTTCTAGTCGATAGTCCAAAACCCCAACACAATCCAGAATCTTGAAGGGGAAGATGTACCTAGGTCCTAACATCCCTTTCTTTCCAAACCTCATGAACTTATTCCATAAATAAATATGTAGAAACACCATTTCTCCAACTGTGAACTCATGGTCTCTTGGAAGATTATCTGCATAACTCTTCTGTCATCTTTGGGATGCGTTGATATGGTGATGAATTATATTCACCTTCTCCACCATTTCTTCGTCCATTTCCGTTCCTATCATCTTACGCTGACTGAAATCATCCCAACACTCTAGTGTTCAACACCTTATCCAATAAAGGAATTCATATAGTTCCATTAGGATGTTCATGTAGAAACTATTATTATAAGAGTATTGAACCAGTGGAATATGTTGGTCCCATCATTATTTGATGTCTATAGAACATGATTTTAACATATCATCATGTGTTTGAATAGTTTCCTCAGATTGGCCATCAGTTTAGGGATGATTGGCCATATGTAATATTAGTTATGTTCCTAGATCATGTTGTAGACTTTTCCAGAACATCGAGGTGAATCTCAGATCATGATCAGATACAATAGAGAATGGTACTCCATGATACCTTACCACATAATTGATATAAATCCATTTCAGTTTATTCAATGAGAAGTCCTCTAAAATTTTGACAAAGTGAGTTACCTTCATAAGACAATTCAAAACAACCCATATTGCATTGTTTACACTGTATGCCCTGGGATGTCCAGTAAGAAAGTCCGTGGTGATGTTCTCCACATCCATGTTGGTATGGGTAGTGGTTTCATCATCCCATTATAATTTTTCCTATTATCCTTAACATGATGAAATTATAGGCACATTGATGTGTATTCAACAATATCTCATTTTATATTGTCCAACCAAAAAATTTCTCTGAGATCTCAATACATATTTGTGCTCCCTTTGTGATTAGAGAATGTTGAGCTATGTGCGCCATTTTGAAGCTACTTCATTTTATCAGGATATGATTAACACATAATCGTGACCCAAATCTCAAAATTACATCCTTGTCAAACACTAACTCTAAGGATTTCCCTTTTTGGGTAGCTTTCACACTTATTAGAAATTTCACATCCATTATTTGAGCATCCATTATTTGGTCTATGAGGGATACTTGAGAAATAATTGGAGAATGTATTGGTGATGTTCCTCCCATTATGATTCCCATGTCCATCCTCAACAATTCTAGGAACATTGGATCATTTTCCATTCTCATAATTGATAATGATGCATGACCTTTTCTACATAGAGCATCTTCCACCTTGTTTTCTCTACCAGAATGGTAGTGGATTGAGAAGTCATAATATTTTATGAGTGCTATCTATCATTATTGGGGAATATTGATCACATTTTGTGTGAATATATATTTCAGTCTCTTGTGATCAGTATATATCTCACACTTCTCCCCCTATAGATAATGTTTCTCGGTTTTCATCGCAATGATCACAACCTCCAAATCTATATCATGCATGGGATAGTTTTGGAAATGGATTTTCAAGTGCCTTGAGGGGTAGGCTATCAATTTTTATTTCTTCATGATCACACAACCAAGTCCCTTCTTTGACACATCACTAAATTCGACAAATATTTCTCTACTTGTGGGTAGTGTTAGCATGGGAAAAATGATAAGCCTATTTTTGACCACATTAATGATCTCTTATCATTCATCACTCCAAGAAACATTTATTCCTTTCTAAGTCATCATTGTAATAGGGTTGGATAATATTATGAAATATCTCACAAATCGATGATAATATCTAGCTAATCGCAAGAAGCTATAGATATCTGTTACCAATGTTACCCTCTGTCATCCCTCAATTGCAGTTGTCTTGGAGCGATCCACATATATCCAATTGCTTGTGATTGCATGACCCAATATTTAGACCCCCTTTAACCATAACTCACACTTTCTGTACTTTTCATATAGCTTCATTTTTCTAATGGTCTCTAGTACAGTTCTTAGATGCTCTTCCTTGGGTTTGGAATATATTAGAATATCATATATAATGACTACAAAAAATTTGTCAAGGTAATATGTAAATACCCTATTCGTCAAGTCCATACAGATTTCTAGAGAATTAGTGTGTCTGAAAGGCATTATTATGAATTCATAATGCCTATATCTACTGTGAAACTAATTCTTGTGAATATCCTCATTCTTCACCCTTACTTGTTAATATCTTGATCAAAAATACACCTTGGAAATTTATTGTGCTTAACGTAGCTGATCAATCATGTATTCAATTCGTGGTATTGGATACATTTTTTATCATTATTTTCTGGAGCTCATGCTAATCAATACAGAGGTGCATTGACCCATCCTTCTTCTCTAGGAAGAGGACTGGTGCACCCCATTGTGAAGCACTTGTGAATATAATATCTTTATCTAAATTATCCTATGGTTTTTTCTTCAGCTCCTAAATATACACAACATACATTCTATACGGAATCATGGATATTGGAAAAATCCCATGTATATGGTTAATTAGTAATTCAACATCTCTTCTAGATGGAAGAAAAGGAAATTCATCGGGAAACTCTTCAGCAAATTCCCCCCAATAGGCATGTCTTCAAGGATCATTGCCCCCATGGAATAAATCATATGAGCTAGATATACATGCTCATTGGGTAGTAATATAGATTTTTGAGATGATGGTGATAAGGATGATTCATCTTCCTCCTTGAACATGTACAGAATTAGTGGTCGATTCTCCATATGAAGGGTAAATTTCCTCTCATGGAAATTTGAGTTGTCTCTGCATAAGTAAGGCCAATAGATTTCCAGAATTACAAAAAATTTAAAAATAGAGATTATGATGAGGTGTTTCGGATTATTCAGTCCACATATTATGATATGGGAGGAGTTATATTTATTGGATGCAATGATTTCCCCATTTTTTGTACTCACCGACATCTTTATATCCATTATTTGTGGTGGTGTTGGGGTTGTTCTACTAAACATTATGGATACCAAAGAATGCATAGAACCTGAATCAAAAAGTAATTTCTCTATTCTTGTATGAATAACTAGAGTACCTAACACCACATCGGTGATGGGGTTTAATTGGTGGTAGTGATGGTAAAAGATATCACTTATTAACATGATGTATTTTGGTTTCCTCCAAAAATAATTTGCATAAGGAACTGATTTTCAAGGTGCCCTTGTTATTTATTGATTATTCAATGAACATTTCATTTAGAGTCAAACAAATCATTCCTCTCCTCTATTATAAATGAAGGTTTTTTGTCAATAGTTAATGGCTAGGTTCACTTCTCTTCCACACCTAAATCATTTCTTCATCCCCTTCATGAAATATTTGGGGGCTTCTTTCCACACCTTTGGAATGTGGGGTTCATGATTTTATTATCACTGTTGGATTTATCAATGGGAAAACCCGAATTGATGTCCATCTTATGATTCTTATCCCCATAATACCCCTAAGATTCTATGATATCCATTTTCTCCATGACGGAACATTAGAAAATTTCCTCCAAGCTATCAAATGAATGGATCACTTGGGCTTTCGGCATGATAGGATTCATCCCCCTAAAATAGCAATCGACCTCGCATTTGTGGGTAAAGACAAATCCAGATGTAATGCCCAGACCCTAGAAGCCCAGAGCCTGTGCATTATTTTAATAAATTAGTACAATTACAAGGAATCTAGTCCCAAGGAACCAATCAGATTAGTATTCTTGGAAACAAGATACATACATAATTTCAACATTACATCTTCAAAAGAATTACATCACAAATTTATTCCATTAGAAACGTCCAAGTCTACTAGATTATGCCTCCAAGTCACTCATAACTAACTTCTTCACATATTGGGAAAATGAATCATAATAAATGGGTGAGCTCAAATGCCTAGTAAGAGTAAAAAATACAATGGAAGATAACATAATCATTCGGCATAATAAATAATTGAAAACTTATGCCTTTATAAATATTAAACATGAATACATTATGTCATAAATATGAGATGAATAAATAATTTCATTATTAAACATAGTCATGGGTATTCTACTAGTCGAATAACCACATGAACCATAAATATTATTTCATAATGTGGGAATTTATAATGATGGAAATTTTGAAATATTTTGTCTTGGCCTCACCAAGATGTCTAAAAATGATTAAAGCCTCGTCCAAAACCATATATCCAATTGGGAATGTCCTTAGGGCAATTAAACGTCTAATTTTCTCATGAGACCTACCGATGAATCGAGGAGCTATAGTGGGGTACATCCTTCACTTATAAGTCCTATAAATTCTTCATATAAAAAGGATTAAATATAACATAAACATTATTATTAAAACAAGCATAGGAAATGCCAATACGTTAACCATAATCCACGAATGGTATCAATGCATCCCATCCACAGTAAAACACAACTCATTCAATAAAATATGAATGATTTTATTATAATAAATCAACCTAAATCAAGAATAAATTACTATGATTCATATTGAGATAGATGAATATAATCAGTAAGACTATTTGAGAGAAATAATCAATTTTTATTGAAAACATTGAAAAGTCTCACTATATATCAAGAAGCTGTTAAAAATATATATTTTTTGAATCAATGTGCAAAATACCACACTGGAAATTTTAAAAGGAATTTTAATTTTAAAACATTAATGTACATATTGATAAAACCTCAAACCCATTTTTAAAACATGGACATTCATTAGAATGATTTAAAATAATAAATCGTTAAAACCATTAAAATGATATTTTAGTTAGATTTCCTATCCTAATAAGACACATTTGAATATATGTAATTTATAAATAAAATTAGTCAAAACATTATAATATAATGAGAATAAATGAATTTATGATATAATATGTCAATGGACAATATATACAACTTATAAAAGTGAATTGGGGCATAATGACAAAGAGGTCTCAAGGGAATGTTAATTGAGATGAAGTCCCTTATAATGATTGTATCCTTATATTAATGAAAAATCAATGAAACAATTATATGTGATAAATAAAAATTCACTAAATATAATTTTATATTATGTGTAAATATATCAGAGGACATTCAAACATATTCCTGAAGAAAAAATTCCAATGACTTGGATGTTTAGCTCAATGAATGGAAATTCAGTTAAGATTACCCTTAACAAGATCATATCAAGGGCAGGGGAATTTATCAATGGATTGATATGTGTATCAAAAGTATATATAGACAATGGGGAGTTGATATTAATTGATAATAAAAAAATAGTGATTCCATACATAATCTTGGAATATAATCATCAATGAAATATGTGTAAATCCCAATGAGTGGAAATTGAAATTTGAAAATCCATTACCAATTTGGTAACATACGAAACATACACCACATGAAAAAAATATAATATAATGAATATGTAAATAAAAATTAATAAAAGTCTAATACACTAGGAAATACAATCATGGGAAGTATATACACCACATAAAATGAAATGGTGACAATAAAACATCATTCTCATGAGAATATGAATTGAGTAGAAATCCCATTGCCACATTATAATCAATCAAGTTGTATAACAAAAATTTAATACCCACCAAATGAATCACATTATACCATGAATATGAATATAATCATGATAATATATATCAAATGTTAGTAAACAATACACCACAAGCAATAAATAAGTGTCCAACAATGGAAATCTCACGGAATTTAAAGGCGAGATAATAAACCCCTTACTTTTTGTCCGACTTGTACCGTTCGTTCATTAATCTACCTAATAAAATAATAAAGATAATTTCAACATGATAAAGAACCGTTTTCAATTTTATTTTTTCTTTTATATCAATTATTAGCACATTATAAACATTACGTATTCATTTAAGTTAATAACGGTCGTTTTGATTATATTTCGAACGTGAGTCAAAATTAAACTTCTTATAATTAAATGTTGTCCATGTTGTCAAAATTATATTATCTATAGAATTATATTCATGATTTAGATATCATATATTACTTATATATCCAGTGTATATATTTATTTATAACAGTACATAACATTTGGTGATAATAAATGAAATGCACCGTTCATAGAGACGGTATGTCGTACGTACGCATGGACGTTACTTACATTTCAATTTCTTATTTTAATGGAATGAATAATTAATGATACATAGGTATATTAGAATTATAGTATAATATCAAATATAATTTCAGTAACTCCATCCTTTATACGTTCCATGTATGGCTTGAACGTGTCATATCACTTTGAGGGGGCGGTAGTCAGCACTTCCTTAAAGGAAATTATCGAATTTACTCATTATAGAAACCATAAGGGTATACTATAAATTAAAAATAAATAATAATAGAAACAATATAAATATGATATGTGTCATATATAAATATATTTTCAACTTAATGGACACCATTAGAGGCGGTAAGACATAATTGAACAATCATCGTTTCGTGAGGCAGAAGTTCGCATTCCACGGAAACTATATGTTCATTTCCAAATAGATGGAGGTTTGTGTATGTTTAGCTTGAATCCATCTAATAACAACAATGTAGTATATTTTTTATACTAGTTTTGTTATAAAATAATAAAATAATAAGACTTTAGGGGGTTGTATAAGTAAAATAGAAGAAGAGAACTATATGGAAGACATTACCTTAAAATCAGGTAACTCCCCTTGGTTTAACCAAAAAGGATTTTTAAAGTGCCTTCTAACTAAGGAAAGGATTATCGGTGGGAGAGAGGGATCTTTAGATCTTATTTGGTTTGAGGATGGATGATCCATAGGGCTTGGGAGGTGTGAGTAATGGGTTAGAGGTGAGGGCTTTTTATAAGGGGAGGAGGGGGTCTTTAAGAAACGTTGAAATTATTGTTTATTATATATTGATTTTCAGTTTATATAGGTTCAAAACTCATTAAAGTAGAAGACATGATTATTAATGTTGGAAATAAAATAATATAATAATAATTGGATAGGTTTGGGATATTGTTTTAATTTTTATAATCTTATTTATTTAAATATTTTATTATTGAGGTAAAAACTGCAACATTATTATTTCATAATTAATATTTTATATTTTATGTTTAAAAATTACAAAAAAATACCATGATTTATGAAATATTTTTAGATTTCAATTAATATTTATAGATTAAGAGATAAAATATATAATTTAGTGTAAAAATTGATTTAGTAAAAGATATATGTTTTTGTTATTTTGGTCTTAACATTAAATTAATTAATATAAAGTGTCATTGTCACTTATCCATTACTCAATAGGGTCCAAAAATAGGCCATGGATTTCCAGGGGAGGAAACGTATCAACCAATAGAATTAAGACACATGTTAGGGTAATTTAATATTATTATAACATTATGTTTATGTTGAATTACGGTATTTACCTTTAACTACTGTAAATAAAAGTCATAAGTTACTATTCAAAAAATAATGTACTCATCATATTGAACAACATTTTACTTACTAATAAAAACCATGTATGTCATATTTTTGAAAATTAATTTACAGAAGTGGTAAAATTTCATTTAAATGAAGAAGTCGGGTTTTTAACTAATACTCAATGTTTTCACTATTCATCAAAAATTGATGTTTTTCAGAAAAATTATAAAAAATCAGCCTATGATATATATGATATTACAAAATAAAAAATGATCTCTATTTTATAAAATTAAAATCACATTAGTTGCATTAATTAATTTTAAATTAATTCTCACTTTCAAAATAAAAATGCGTGTTATTAAGAAATAATAAATATCAAAATATTGACACTTGTTTATATTCAATTCCTATATGAAATTACATAAAATGTCAAAAATTAGATTAAATGGTAAAAATATAATCTAATTACACTTTATAACTATTCAAAATGATAATCAAACCATAAAAATAAATTAGATTCCAAGGCAGTTTTGTATTAAAATACACTGTTTCTCACTATTTCGTAAAATATTTTCATTATAAGAAAAATAAAAAAATATAATCAAATTTAAATTATAATGTCCCAATTCAAACTAATAATTTAATTTTTAAAATAGAGTATATAATAGTGTCAAATATGAGATGTAAAATGTGTGTTCTATAAAAAGGTGGTAAAATTGCATTTTTTTTAAAAATACTTGTTTAATCTGAAAAGATAAATTTGTTCTTATTATATGTGTAAGAAACAAAAAATAATGATTTTAAAATCATATGGATTATATAAAATTAAAATTCCAATTATTACTATTCATAATATCTTTTTGAACGACTAGTTTTGTATGTAGTTGTACACACGAACTCAGTGGTGTGTGTGGTGCGAGCTATTGAACTACATTAAAGAGATAACATAGTATGAAATCTTAGGGTGTCACATTCTCCCCATATTTAATAAATTGGGTCCTCACAATTTAAAATTGGTATTTAAAACTGGGGTTTTGGCTTTTCAAAATCTCTTAAATGAAATCCCACATCAAAAAATGGATTAATGATGCCTCTATTTTAAAATCAAGAAAATTAAGTATGATGTTTAACAAAAATAACACACACCAGGGTTCCATGTAGGAAAACATGGATATGGAAGAGAAATATAGCCATCATGTTCTGTTGAAGAGTGATCAAGAATATTATTAATAGAAAGTTAATGATCTATAATCCATAAAATTGTGATGCGTTTAAAGTTCATTGATTGCCTAGTACGAAAAGTAATCAGAAAATGTTTTTGGTTAAGGTTTCTTTTCATAATCTTACGGAATTTATTTATGAGATTAACAATGTATATAAGGATATATAATTACATTATAGGATGATTCTCATTTTTTAATAAATTTATATCATAACTCATCTTTTCTCCAAACGATGAGTATTCAGGATGAGTTGGTTACATTTGAAGCTCCAAAATCAATATATAGAGAATTACAGAATCCACAAAAGATTAACTATATATTTCACTTTCCTTTATACATTAACCAATACCAAAATTGTTATTACAAGATCTTATGATCCCCCAAAAGTATAATCCTTTATTGAACGAAATACTACTCATAGTCTCAAAAATTAAACAAACCATACACAATGTTCATCATAAATCATTCAGAATAAATGTCCTTAAAACTCTTCAAAATAATCCAAACTAATTTTGAAACCCAAAATTATGATGGATTTGATCACATATTCTTCCATGATAAATATTATCATGTATCTCCAAATAACATCGACTATTCTTAAAGACACATACTTAAATGTAATCAACCTAATCACATATTCTTGATGATTGTTTAAAGAATTCCATTATTAATCTATTTACCTATATTTCTAATATAAAAATAGGAATTATTCAAAATAAAAAACATCCACTATTACTCCTCAAATAAAATCCCATAGAATTATATTTTCCTTAGGAATATCGTGTTACCAAAAGATCGATTGTCTTCCAAAATAACATTTATCATTTAATCACCGAATCATTTTCCTATACTAAGGATAAACCATAAGTTCTCAAAATCAACATATTCTTGATCCATAATAGCTTTTAACTAAAATGAATTAGTCATACTAACAAGGAACATCACATAATCTAGTGGTAGCCAATAAATCTTAGTCACACATTGGTTTTAGGTTTGATTCCCGTAACTTTGACCAACACGACGGGTTGTCACACGGTCTGCGTGTTGTCCTCTTTCAAAAACAATATAATTTTATAACATTCTAAAAAATGAGATAACTTCTTCAAAAATAACACTAACATATTTTAACCATAAATGTTATCTCATACCTCAAATATTCATCCAATTATTAATAACCTCTAATTGAATGACTAGATTGTCTAAAGCATGAAAGAATAGTTTGAATCAAAAATTCAATTAGATAATATCATGATACATTATTTTAAATCTGAAACACCTTAGTAATATCCATGGTCAATTTTTTCTCATATTATATTAAAATAATTCAAATCAGTTTTAATGAAAATGTGCATTATCCTAAGCATATCCCTCAGATGTGTCGTAACAAAGAGTGCAACAAGGCCCTTTTTCGTGAACCAAGATACCCATGTTCATGACTGAAAGACCTTGTCGGAGTTTTCACTCCGAGGTACACATGTGCTAGAGCTACCTCTACCTATTCATATATATATAGGGGTGTAATTATTGAAAAATAAAAAAAATTCCCTACATTACAAAAATTCTAGTATGTTCTTCTATACTAATCCAAAAAGGCTATCACAGGGTAATGTTCTCTAATCAATGTTTTTCTAAATCTAGTTTCCAAGGTTTGTATTAAACTTCCTATAATACAAACTTTAACGCCCGACGCTAGAACCCCATATCCAGATCATTATTTTAATACATTTGAATGATTACAAGGAATCATGTCCCAAAGGACTAATCATTTTAGTAATCATGGATATAATATACAAACATTTGTAAAACCTTACAACTTGAAAAGAATTAAAACACTAATTTATTCATTTAGAAACATACACGCCTCCTAGATTATGCCTACTAGTCATTCATTAATAACTTATTCACATCCTTGGAAAATGAAACATAAGAAATGGGTGAGCTCAAAAACTTAGTAAGAGTAAGCAATACAGTGGATGATAACATAAACATTAGGCATTTTGAATAATTGAAAACTCATGACTTTACAAATAATAAACATGAACACTTTATGGAATAAATATTACCTGAGTAAATAATGCCATACTAAAAAATTGTTTTGGGTATTATACTAGTCGAATAACCACATTAACAATCTATATTGTTTTCACAATGATGGAATGTGTATTACATGACATTCTAAAGCATTTTTTCAGGTACTTGGCCAATATTTCTAAAAATTATTAGGGAATCTGCCAAAACCATATATCAAATTGGGAAAGGCCTCAGGAAATTCGACATCTAATTGTTGCGTTAGACCTACTGATTCATAGAAGAGATATAGCGGGCTCCACACATCACTTACTAAGTCTAATAAATTCCACATATGAAAAGGATGAAACATAACATAATCATTCATATTATTACTATATTATGAAACATAAATACATTAACCATAAATAATGAATGGTATAAAAATAACACATCCACAGTCAATCATAACTCATTCCGTACAATATGAAAGATTTTATTATAATAAATAAAAATCAATCAAGAAGAAAATAAATAGAAGTGTATTGAAATAGATGAAAATAATCAGTTAAACTATTTTAGAGAAATATTCCCATTTTCATGAAAACATTTAAATGCCGCACGATTTTCCCATAAGCCGTTAAAATTAGATTTTTCTGATTCAAAGATCCCAATACCAATTTGAAATGATTAAATGGAATTTTTATTTTAAAACATTAATGTTCATATTTATAAATCCTCAAAACCATTTTAAAACATGGACATTAATGATAAATATTTATAAGAATTAATCTTCAAAAAAGATAAACTTATATTTTAGTTAGAGATCCTAGAATAATTAGAGACATTTCAATATAAGTAATTTAGGAATTAATATAATCAAAACATTATAATATCATGAGAATAAATGGATTAATGGTAAAATATTTCAAAGGACAATATATGCACCATATTAGAGGGAATTGGTGCATAACGAGCAAGAGGTCTCAATGGAATGTATATTGAGATTAAATCACTTATAATGACCACATCCTTATATGAATGATAAATAAATGAAATAAAAATCTGTGATGAATATAAATAAACTCAATATAATTGGATAATTTGGGTAAATTATTCTGAGGACATTAACACATATTCTTTTAAAAACAATACCAATGACTTCGATGTTTTTCTCAATGAATGGTGATTGAGTTAAGATTTCCCTTAACAAATTCATATCAATGGCATAAGAATTTATCAATGGAGTGATTTTGTATATCTAAGGTATATCCACACAAAAGAGATTTTAAATTACTAGATAAATAATAAATAGCGATTCAACACATAATATTGGAATAAAATAATCAATGGAATATGCCTAAAGCTCAATGAGGGGAAATTGAAATTTGATATTCCCTTACCAATTTGGTAACATATGAAACATACACCCCATGAAAAATGATCATACAATGAAGATGTAAATAAAAACAATTAATACTGCTGTAGAGACCCAAAGCCTGGCGTACATGGACATTACATTACTTTTGTGGAATACTTAATACATGACAAAAACATACGCCCAAATACCGTATTAGTTTAGTTTCTTTGGAAACTCGGAACACAATCTTCTAATCATGGTGATATATCTTAAACACCTCCCATTAATATCTTCCCCTTTTTAGTTTTCTTACTTAAAACCAGTCATTATATCATAGGGAAAGGAAAATATAAAAAGGGTGAGCTCAAATGGTCAGTAAGGGTTAACATATATAACATAAAACAATCCATAAACATTTGAATGGAAAAACATGAACATAAAATCTAAACATCAAAATCTAGAGCAAAGGCATAAATCATGGTAGTACGTAAGGCATATATCATAAAGGAACATCAATCATGATAATATTGCATTGTAATAAAACATGTGATTGTGTAAACCATTAAGCACATGATATTATTTCCATAGTAGCCCAGCCATTGCTTCTATGACCATCATAGTGGACAAAGTCCCTTTCTGAATTGAGTTCACTCTTCGTTTCAGTCCGGTAACACTGAACCTGATTAACTTACCATTCCAGCCATGTCTATCTCATGATATATAAATCTTTACCCAATACATTGGAGGGAGATATAGGTCCCACCGATCTCATAATTAAATCATTCTTACATGTGCCACAAAATAAACATAAATCATTCATCATAACCCAAAGAATAAAATGGGTTTTATAAACATCATTCCGTCATCAAATAATCCAATATATACAAATGGACATCATTTCATCATTAAAAAAATTAAACCATGTAAATCATAGAGACATTAGAATTGAAACATACACATATAAAATAATTTCATCTTATATGGAAAATGGTTTTGATAAAACACTTGAAAGGAGTTCGTGAGGAAAATATCCTTTCTTCTTCAAAATATTTTTATTTTCAAAAAATTCCATTCAATTTAAAAAAAATTATTTTGTTGAAAATAATCATAAAATCTTGTAGAGGATGCTTCATGAAAATGAGGAATTATTATTCCGTAATAATCCGTTCACGCAATATAAGTTAAAAATAACATTTTCCTTGTACTTTTGTCAGAAAAGCCAAAATTTTCTTCGTAGGTAAAAAAAATAAATATTCCTTCCATAACATGTGTCAAAAGTAAAAAATGGGTAAAAAGGCCATTAATCATACATGAAAACATTTTTAGAATATAGGGACATGGATGATAACAAAAACCCCAGTAAATACTTACGAATAAACAATATGAGATAAAAAACAAGATTGGAAAATTTATCCCTTACCATAGTTCCAATATGCTTCGTACATATCTGAAAATCCTTTATAATGATTTAAATAATGTCATTGACTTATTACAGAATCATATTAATTGTTATGATATCATATATGGTTCACTTATGACCTTATATTACCCGTTCATTTCTAAGTTCCATGTTAAAGCAGCATTTTGGGTAAAATCATTTTATTTATCATACTTGTTTGGACTTGTTGTTCTTGATATTATTACTTATATCATGATTTAAATAATTCCATAATTTAGAAACATTATTTATATGTAATATATATTCATCACATACATATATATGATAGATCGATAAATAGAAGGAAATACACCGTTCATGGAGACGGTAGGTCGTACGTACGCATGAACGTTGTTTTCGTTTCCATATTGAATTGAATGGAATTAAGTAGATTACATACATAAATAAATCCAGTATCGTTATTATGTCATATATTTCATTTAAAATTATTATATATACTTTATAATCATTAATGAACGGTTAACATGGAGAATGAATCTCATCGCGTTGTGGAGACGGTAGTCCGTACGTACGCACGGGTGATGATATCATTCCCATGATAATGGAATTGCATTGAAGGGTATGTATAATATTTCAGAATCAATATCCATTTAAAACAATCATATATAGTTATTTATTTACACCATTATACCCAGCCATGTAAGGTGGTGGTCGAAAACCGATTACACCACAGCATAGAGACGGTATTCCGTACGTACGCACGCGCGGTGATTTTGTTTTCCATAGGATGGATAGAAGGTGAAATATGGTTGTTTCATATTTATAATAACATATCAGAATATAAGTAATAATGATTTTATTACTTTATAATGATACAACTAAAGAAGAAGAAGTATAAGAAGAATGAAACTTGAGATAATCAGAAGAAAAGATTACCTCTTCTTCGACACACCTCCTTTAAGCCTTCTGTTAAGAAAGTAGAGTTGGCCTTTTTAGAATAAAATAAACACCGTAATGTTGATAGGGAAGTGTAGAACATAAATGGGTAGGGGTCTTCCAAGCTTCAAGGCTCTAAAGGGTGTGAAGAGAAGAGGGAAGGGGTTCCATTTTTATAAGGGAGGAGAGGGGCACCTTTGGAAAAACATAAAATATTATTTTATTATAAAGTCGAATTCTGTTTTTAATAGCTCTAATTTGATATATTTCAAAGATAAATTTGGGATGGGAAGAAATCATTTTAAAAAATAGGTTTTAGACATGTTTAGGTTAATATTTTAACCATATCATTTAGATTTAACTCTAAGATAAATAATTCAACTTTTACTGTTTCTTCTTGTTTTCTTACACTATATTGTTAATAAACATACAATAAAAAGCCAATAAAACCCCAAGTGGTTCATTATTAATATATATAACCTTATATAAGTCATTTTGACAAACCGTATATTTTTAGTATTAATATAAAATAAATAATATAATCATTGTTTTAAAAACTATTTTATGTCAATTTTGACACTATTTGGTAATGGATTTTTGTGAAAATCATAACAGCATGATTAGATCGGATAAAGTTAATTAATTAAATAATAACAGGTCATATTAACCTATAAATTTATTTTAATTCATTAATAGTCTCATATTACATTTATTTGGGTATTTATAACATCAATTATATTAATATTTCATTATTCAGTTAATTACTTTATCACCATTGTGTCATAAATAACATAAATTATATAATGTCTAAAAATTTTAAATAAAATACCATTAGGTAGTAATTACTTTTATCTTTCTAAATAATATTTATAGTCGAATTTATCTTATTTATAACTCTATATTAAAAATAATTTAGTTATTAAGCATTGATTTTAACTATTTTAACCCTTCTTTAAATAAATTAATAACAAATGTCCTAATCTAATACAAGTGGATATAAATGGTCATATTATATTCCTAAGGTTGTTTTTGGTCGAACTAATCTTATGAAATAGAATTAATACATGTTTTAGGGTGATAATAATATCATTTTTACCCTTAATTACCCTATTTACTTTTTACCGTGGTAAATAAAAGTAAAAAGTTCCTATTTACCAAAAATTATTTTCATCTCATTGAACCACATTTTAGTCCTTGATATTAACCGTGTGTTTCGGATTTTCTAAATTCCACTCACAGAAGTGGTACAATTGTGTTTTATGTGAATTTCCAAATTCTCATAGGAGGTGGGTAAAAGACGGTGAAATGATCAATAAATTTTTTATATATCGAAAATTATTATAAAATGACTCCAATTAACTACATATAACATATATAGGTATATTGTATCAATTATGACCTAAAATAAATTTAAACAAAAGAAATAACTATTTAAATAAAAAGTCTGTTTTTAAATAGTAACTTAGAGTTTTCACTAATCATAAAAAATTGAAGGATTTCCGAAAAATACCTACAATTCACCATTGACTAATTTCGATATTCCAAATCCAAAAATGAAGTCCATTTTGAAAGATAAAATTTATAAAATTACAAAAAGTTGTAATTACTATTTATAATGACTAGTTCATAATAAAATTATAATAATGTCTTGTTTAGTGAAACTCGGAATTGCGTTCTACACACGCTATAGAGGAAGGTCTTGATTGCCTGTAATGCAAGCCAAGTCAGGGTTGCGTGTAGTGAAATCTCTATTTGGTGTTTCTTATTACATAATCAAAATATATTTCATTTATACATTAAAAAAATCTATACTTAATGTTGCGTAGAATAATTTCCACAAAACGAACTTGACTTTTTGTATAACACAAACAAGGAATAGTGTTGTGTATACTGGAAGCTAATTCGGTGTTGTGTACAGTACAAGATAATCGTGGTGTTGTGTATAATAGAAGTCATCAAAGAAATTTAAAATAATATATCTCATAAAATCTTGGGGTTTTACAACTATATTACACCAATAAATACCATCATGGGAATTATATACACAACACAAAAGGAAATAGTGACAATACAACATGAATCTCACGGGCATATGAAGTGAGATGAAATATGATTACCACATTGTAATCAATCGAGTCATACTAAATGTTAATAACCACCAAATGAATCACATAATACCATGAATATAAAGAGAATCATGATAATATATATCAAATTGATGTACACAGTAGACCACATTCAAAAAATAAGTAGCGAACAATGGAAATCTCAAGGATATAATAGGGAGATAAGAAACCTATTACCTTTAATCCAACCTGACCCGTTCATTCTATAATATCTTCAATAACAAATTAAAGTTTGCATCTACTTTATTCAGAACCTATTTCTAAATTATTATTTTTATATAAATTATTAGAACGTAATAAACTTTACGTACTCATTTAATTTAATAAGGGTTGTTTTATTGATATTTAGTACTTGAGTAAAAAGTAAACTTCTTATAATTACATGGTTTCCATGTGGCCCAAAGTAAATTTTCTCCAGAATGATATTCATTATTTAGATATCATATATATCTCATATATCAAATATATATATGTATTTATAACATCACATAACATTTGGAGATATGAAAATAAATATACAGTCGATTAGTCGGTAAGTCGTACCTACGCATGAACGGTACAAGAAATTATATTTAATATTTCAATGAAACTAATACATAATTATACATAGTTATATTAGAATTAAATTATAATATCATATATTATTTCAATAACTCCATACTTTATATGTTCGATTCATGGCATGAATTAGTCAAATAACTTTGAGTGGGCGGTAGTCCGCAGTTTCTCAAATGAAATGATCACATTTACCCATTTTGAAAACCATAAATTTATGCTATAAATGAAAAATAAAGAAGAATACAATCAATATAAATATAATATATATCAAATATAAATACGGTTCCAACTTAATGGCCAACATAAGAGGTGGTTGACGATAATTGATCCCTCATCGTTTTGTGAGGCATTAGTTCACCGTCCTTGGAAACAAAAAATTTTCCCCATTAAATGGAGTTTTGTGTATGTGTGACTAGAATACATCTCATAAAAACAACCTATAATATTGAGGATACTGTTTTTTAAAAAAATAATGTAATAAAAATAGTTTAGGCTGTTATAGAAGTAAAATAAAAGAAAAGAAAATTAGGTAAGTCGTAACCTTAAAATCTAGTAACTCAATTTGGTTTAAACCAAAAAAATTTCTTGAAGTGCCTTATGCCTAAGGTAAGGTTTCTAGGTGGAAGAGCGAGATATTGATAGCTTATTTGGGTAGTGTTTGGACAAGCCATTGGGCTTGAGAGGTGTGAGTAATGGGTTAGAGGTGAGGGATTTTATTAAGTGGGATGAGGGGATCTTTAGAAAACATTTAAAACAGTACTTTATTATGTAATTATTTTCAGTTTATATAGTTCCAAAACACATTAAGTTATAAGAAATGATTACTATTGTTCGAAATAAATTTTTCCAATAATAATTGTACATGTTTTGTATATTATTTTAATTTTTATAATCTTATTTATTTAAATTTTTTATTAATGAGGTTACACCTGTATCATTATTGTGTCATAAATAATATTATTTATTTGATGTCTAAAAATTATAAAAAATTACCATGATGTATTAAATAATTTTATATTTCAGATTAATATTCATAGATAGAGTGATAATGTATATAACTCCATGTAAAAATTTGTTTACTAAAAGATATATGTTTATGTCATTTTTGTCTTAACTCTAAATTATTTAATAGAATGTGTTATTATCAATCATAAGGGACTCAATGGGGTCACGAAATCGACCCAATAATGATCATGGTCATTAATGTATCATCCAATTTTATTATGACACATGTTAGGTAATTTAATATTATTATAATATTATTTTTGCCTTGAATTACCCAAATTACCTTTAACAGCGGTAACTAAAAGTCAAAAGTTTCTATTCACATAAAATTATTTTAATCTTATTGAACAAAATATTACAAACTAATAACAACCATGAATGTATGTAATTCAAAATTCAATTCACATAAGTGGTAAAAATTCATTTAAATGATGAATTTGGTTTTTAACTACTATTCAATGTTTTCACTATTAATAAAAAATTGATGTTTTTCAAAAAAAAATCAAAAATTCTTCCTAAGATATATTTGATATTATAAATTAAAAAATTATATCTATTTTAACAAATTCAAAACATATTAGTTGCATTAGTAAATTTAAAATTCATATCCATTGTCAAAACAAAAAGCATGTTTTTAGGAAATAATAACTATCAAAAGATTGACACTTGTTAATGTTCACTTTCAAATTAAAATTACATATAATGTCCAAAATTGGATTAAATGGTAAAAATATAATCTAATTACACATTAAAAACAATTAAAAAGATAATCTAACCATATAAATAAATTATATTACAAGGTAGTTTTGAATTAAATTGCATCATTTCTAACTATTCATTTAAAAATGAACATTATCAGAAAAATACCAAAATAACATCCAAAGTAAAATTTAATGTCCCTATTCTAAAAAAGTATTTTATTTTTTCAAATTTAATATATAAAAGTATCTTATGTTGGCTTTAAAAAGGGTACCCTACTAAAAGGTGGTAATATTGCATTTTTTTTAAAATAATTCTTTTATCTAAATAATTGAATTTGTTCTTATAATATGTCTAAGAAACACATAATAACAAAAATACAATTATATGGAGTATAAAAAATTTATATTCCAGTTAATACAATTCATATACTTTTTTTGAAAATATATTTTGGTAAGTGGTCGTGCACTCAATCTCGGTGGTTTGTGTGTGGTGCTTGCTATTGAATTACTTTAAAGAAATATTATACAATGAAATATCATGGTGTCACACTGGAGGAGTATCATGCAAGCCTTGTGATGTTTTCCTCATATGCTCAAATTGATTCTTCAGCTTTTTTCTTAAGGGATATTGAGTCCCTTTCCATCATAAGCGAGAGTGTGTAAGGAAAATATATATTGAATTTTTTTTTCATAAATCCTTCCATTCCAACACCTTGATCTCCCCTTTAGGAAGAATATTTTTTATCCACATCAACCACTGATCGGCATCACCCTCCATACAATAAGCAGCAAGAAGAACCTTTACTTGTTTAAAATATTTAATAATGGAGAAGATCTTCTGAATTGATTTGATCCACTGTTCGATGATTGAGGTATCATATGATCCATTGAATTTAGGATTACATTATCTCTTGAAGCTCTCGATAGAGACCTGTAATTTCATTGGGGGGGGGGGGTGAACGTTTGTCTTGACCCATGATCCAATTCAAGTCTTGAGACAACTGAGAGAGTATCATGATAATGTTCATGATTCATTATCCCATCAGATCAAGCATCACATTAGAACAATTATCACATTGATCTTCACACCAGTTGTTATCCCGAGACCTCCTATTACTATCCATTGGCTGGAATAAAAAAAAGTTAGGGTAACACATAATGTGTCATCCAAGAAAAAAGCAGATGACTTATAAATAACTTTTACTTGCTTAAATTATTAATCTATGAGCTTCAATCTCTGTTATCCATGATCTAATTTATAACATATATTATTAGGGGAATTATTATAATTTTCTTAATAATTGTTCATACTATGATTTTTAATTTACAAAATCATATCCCTGGGAGGTTCATAAGAAATTGTGCAGTAAGGCATGTTATTCTGTACTTAGATACCTCAGGACAAGCCCGCAACTCCAAGTAGGAGTTTTCACTCCTAGGTATATTTGTTCCAGAACTACCTATACCTAATCGTATATAGACATGGAGATATTTTATAGATAAGCCACATACTAAATACTAAGAAAAAATTAGGGACATTTTCATTACACTTAGTCTTGTCTCTAAGGCTTCACTAGGGTTTTCTAATCGTAATCCCAAAAATAACTAAACATATCCTCTGAAACCAAATATAAAAACCCTTCTTTTTATAACACCAATAAAATTGATTTATTACATAAAATTATCAAATGATATAACATGGATGATAGAGAGGTATAGTGTCATTGGGGTTTTAGGAACATTACATAACATATTAAACCCTGCAACACAACATATTTATTGAAAACCTCAATTACCTCACCACAACATTCCTTCATACATAGAATTGTATGGGATAATATGGGGATATTCAAAAAAAAGGTTGATCTATAATGCCCAATAACGTACTAAAAGGTTCATACCATTAATATTAAAATACCTATTAGGTAATAGGCATATCAATGGAGAGAAAGAGAACCATGAACATAAAGGCATGATAAAGCCTGATTTTCATAACATGGAAATGTGGAAACAACACAAAAAATTATATTAGCTTTACCCATGCCTCATATCACATGGAGCATGAATAAAACATCATTGCACTTCAAATAGTATGATTCAACCCTGAGTTCACTTGATTATCATGACAATAATCTTTACCAAATTCATTGGAGCACTATTATGGCACACCCTTCTTAAACATTTCATTTCATGCATAAGCATGCCACATGGATCATAAAACATTTATCATTAAACAAAATAATTTATTCCATGATTAATGAATGTAGAATTAATACATGGATCTCTGTAATCATTATGTAAATTTTCATATAGTGCAATACCCTTGATAGAGAAATGGGCATGGTATTCACTACACAGTGACATTGGCCTGGAAAATTGTGGTGCAATTTCGGTAGCATAACGACATGACATAAGTATTAATAAAAATTGATGATGACAAATAATTGAGTGTCTCGATATATATACATGAAATGGATAGTACGAGGTTCATATAGATACATGTCCCAACAAATGAAATGGAATTTAGATTCATAATACACAATAATTTTATTAATGTAAATGAGGAGAGATAAATTTCTTACTGAATTTCGTCATGGTAATGGGGGTACATGGGAGGAATTAATAAGAGAGAAATGGGTCTATCATCATGAAAATATATATTGGGCAATATGGGGAGGTGTTAAATAATAAACTAGAATTTATAAATGAAATCAAAAGGAAATAACAATATTAAGAAATTTGGATAAAATGATAATGAAAGGAATCCCTTATTTCGATGTGTGATCCAAAAAGCTTTAGAGGGGATTGAGAGAGGCTTCATGGGAGATTGGGAAACCTTTGGAGGATTCTAGAGAGGGGAGGAAAGAGGATGGACTAACTCCAATGGATTTGAGTGATGAGGATGTGGGAGAATTGATGGGTTTATATATGAAAAGAGAGGGAATTATTTATTATTTTGGTATGGGATACCATACATTAAACTAACCAAAAACACCAACCTGACCATGGTTTTTCCCATGGTTTATATCCAAAGGATATTTAAAAATGATATTTTATATGTCTATTTTCCAATCTTCTTAAAATAAAATGTTTTCTATGTGGAGGAGTGTCACAATGTCAATATAATCAATTTAATAATCTAAAATGTTTTATAAGTCTTGGTGGGTCCACTAAAGAGATGTAAAAAAATTCTAAAAATTCTAAAATCAAATTATATTAATTTTAAATCATATATTTGCCGAAAATAATGTTTATAGAATTGTATTTCATCACTATTGGGTTATTATGATGTCAGAAAACAGATTATATAATTAAACGGTATTCAATTTTTACCCAAAACATCGACTGTCTCTGAAAATAATGAAAACCTCACCATTAGATAATATAGAAATCCTGATTCAAAATATAATATTCATTTTATCGAAATAAATTTCTAAATATGTGATGATTAAATTTTAAAATAAAAACAAACATTTTTCAAAAATTCATCGGTTTTGACAAAAATAGTATTCAAACATTAATTAAAAAATAAAAATTATGTTCATTATAATTATACAAAAATTTATATTTACTACAAATTAATTTATTAATAATATTTAATTAAACTAATATTTAATTAAAAAATCTATGAATTTAATCAAATATATTTCATACTTAACTAAAAATAATATTTTTACATTATAAACAATTTATAAATTAACAATATTAAATAGAATGTAAATTATCTATAACAAAATAATATACATAATCATTGTACCAGGGGATCATTAAATAAGCCCTAATAACAACTGCATATGATAAAAGGGTGAGGAGTGCTATGGTGAAAGACTCTTGGGGTGGCTCAGATAACATTTCTTAGGTGGTAATCTCTATTAACTTACACTTCTCCCGTAGTTGGTTCATCTCGAGCTTAAAATGTTGAAGATCGACTTGAGATTTGTCAAGAGTGAATCCCAATGAACCCACCATATTCCCAATATCAAAAAAATGGCATCATACAGGGAAATTCTTCTGGATGATGACATCACATCCTTTATTTGATTAAATTTGATTTGTTAAATCCCTATATTTATACTAATCATGTGATCACTATTTAACGACTTTATTATCAACGATTACAATACATAACTATTTTTTTAAATTCCAAAAATATAAGACAAAATAGGTTATTATGTTATATAACCATTTCACATAATAATTAATTTAATTAGATTAAGAGGAATTTTGATTAATAAATGTTTGGGTGGTTACAAACAAGGCATGACAATGACATATAGTTTCCAGACATCACAATTAATCATGTTGAAGAGGATATGGTACCAAGAAAAGATCAATGATAAGAATAGTTGGCATGAATGGTAATAAATCATGTAATAGTATCTTGTGATTTTGGACAAGGTTATATAATTATAATGTCAAATATGAACAACTATGTTAGGGATTTTCAGGATAACAAAAAGAAAGTATGATCAAAATGAAGTAAAAAATAATCTAACTTGAAATGTCAAAAACAATCTAAAACATTATTGAAGAAAAAAGATAATATGAATTGATGTGACAGGCTAAAAGGCTGTTTAGAGAATGTAAAAAGTACATGAAAACCTAGTGCTTAATCCAAAATAAGGATACCACAAAATTGGTACTGTATTGTTATTATTTAATTATATTATTGAGAAAATATTGTTTTCTATATTATGAATAAACATTGTTCTAATTCTATGGTAGGGAACAACTACAAATCCATGAAATAATGGTTATAGTAGACATCTTATCACATAAGTAAATTTATGTATTATTTTTTATGTTTTGAGACATTTTATATTGAAACCCACATCATTTCACTTCATAAAATATTATATTTAAAATTTTATATAGTATAAATGGTTCTATGTAACACTCAGTGATGGTTTCAGGGTTGGACACTCTATATAGTTCTATGAAATATTAGTAGTAAATTATGGAACCACTAGAAAGATTAGACCCACTACATAATAGCCCACTGACCACACAGTAGAGTCGTGGGATAAAAAAAAATTTGTATAGAATATTGTTTGTGTAATTTTTAATAACTCTTAATTATAGACATTAAAAAACATCATGGGGTTATATATAATAATAAATATAAAATTTTTGTCTAACAGACATTTATTCTCCGATCAAGGAAAAACCAATGTACCATGACACTACATCATTGTCATTTGAAATTTTGGAATATTATGGTTAGATGATGACACAATAATGAACTTCCTATTTAAAATATGGGCTGAAAACCATACACCATATTATATTCATCTCTCCCAGATATTTTTACATTAGACCATTACCTTCTCTAGGGTTCTTTTAAAAATTAACGGAAGGATTCAAACGTTGTTCCCATCCCTTTTCCATACTTTTTGATTCCTCATCTCCACTCCATTCCACATTTTCTGTCATCTTCCACTTCAAAATATAAAATATTTGTACCCCTTTATTCCTAAACCAAAACATTGATAAAAACATGATTTCTCTTATTGTTAAAATACCTCACTGTACTATGTGTATGTTCACCTCAGAATTTAATTTCAACCGTTACATGTGTAAAACATTCTTGAATTCCCTATCCAGAATCAACTATTTGATCCACACCACATATTGAATCCACCTATTCAGCCTCTGTTGCTCCAATGAATTATCACTCTTCTCTCCCTCGTAAATCCCAATTCGAACTCACAACAACTACACCGTTATAAACCAAATAAAAAATCTCTACAATATTATCATAGTGGACCATGTGAAAACTATGAAACACCCTATATGAGTTACATTGAAACCCACATCATAACACTTCATATAATGTAATATTTATAACATTATATAGTAGTTCAATTTTCATTTTATTATGATATTGAACAATTTCATTCAAAGTTATCATGAATAATAAATGTTATAATATTATTATTGGGAAATTCTATAGAACCATTGAATGATGAATACCATATTTATATTTTCATACATCTCAATGTATGTAAATAATATATTGTATCCTTAAAACCTAAAAATTTAATGATAGTTCATAGAAATTTATATGTTGTCGAATTTGAAATCTTATGCTATGCATTTTTTAGATATCATTGTAGTTAATATTATATATTTATTGATGGAATTAGGAGCCACCTAAGAGGAAATTTCTACTATTGACACTGTATGATTCAGAAATGGGTGAAAATGGAAATAAAAACATAAATACAAGGACTGATAACTACTGTAAAGAATTTTGGAAATCAGTTGATACACACCATCAACTGCCGATGTCATCACAATACACAACTTCTCTTGAAAATTAGTATTTCTAATTTAATCTATCGCTAAAATATGGATATTGTAAAGAGAATCATGTACATAATCAATGTGTAAATGTCCCCTCCAATTTTATTGGGAAAATGTCTAGTGAAAATTTCCAATTTAAATTTCCAACAGCAATTTCTACGCACAACAAGTTACCATCCAACTGATGGAATAAACTACAAATAAAAATTACAATATAAAACCAATAATACTATAAAATATAAATTCAATATCAATCTTATCAAAATATGGATCCAAATTATAAAATAACCATCCACCCTATGTACCACCCAATAAAACGATGTATCTGAAACTATAAATTTCCACCCACAATATAGAAGGGGAGTTCCCACTAGAAAATCATAGTTGGAATTTATATGCTCAACTTGTTTCTATTAAAAGAAAGGACCCATAGTTTATAGTGGGAAACTCCATGTGGAATTTGCAATGAAATTTTTCTATTAGAATGTATGTGAAAAGATAATTTATATTGAAAAAAATCACCCACAATTTACAATGTGAATTTGTAAGAGGAATTTCCAAAGACAATACCTAGTTGTATTTTTTATGAACACCATATTTTCATTGAAAAAAGTGTCTCCGAAGACTACAAGCAGACATACTAGATTTACACTGTTAAAACAGTTAAAGATTATATCTGTATAAACTATATTAAAATGGTTATCTCAATATTAAAATCACCATTTCACCCAATGTAACACCCAAAAAAGTGATGAAAACTAGACAAGAAATTTCAATACATAGTTTACAGTGAGATTTTCCATAGGAATGCTTCAATGAAAATTACCTATTAATAATTTTATGTTGAAAACGTTTCTATGTCTTTAAAATAACACAGTGCATTGTAATAAGAAAAAGAACAATGAAAAAAAATTATAAAAACAATATTTGGTCGTCTTGAATGAAATTACCCATTCCACCCCCGAATGACCCACCACCATCACAAAGAGTAACATCAATAAGTTTGTTACAGGACCCATCTCTAAATTCATGAAAAAAAACGCAATATTTTTGAAAAACTGAGCTCTTAATCCCACAACCACCCAAATATACCACACACCAAAAACATCCAAATAAATGTGAGTAGTTGAGTTTCTACCACCAAAACCAAAATATCTATTTCACTAAAAAACTCTTATGTCGCTTAAAATGTCTTTGGAACCATGAATATATGTCCTACTCTCATAATTGACCTCTGACGTACTCTTTATTGTATCATTTAAGAAATAATTAACCATAATCAACCTCATCTTATCATATTCCATCTTTGTCACACTCCCTTCTAGTGCAACAACGTTATCCAAACCCTCCATAACATAAAAAATAATAACACCAAAATCCAAAATAAAGTATCTCTATTGTGGGTTCTTCTTAGTTGTCATTTAAAAATTCATTTAATTAACTTTTTCTACATGACATCCACAAAAGAAGTCTTCCAAATATGATTTATGAAAAAAACAATAATCGGAACACCATCTATCAATGTATTCCAAATTATCATGCACATTCTATATGACCTTACCAGACTAATTATGTATTTTATAAATGAATATCATACTTTTGTTTCTCTAAAATGTTTCATGGAGTGGTAATATCTAAATACCTTATTTTTCAAATCTAAAACTAAAAAATCCTATTGAATGTTATTGATGATTAAAGGAGAAAAACATTAACGTTCTTCAAATTCTCAAATGATTCCCACTTCAAAAAGATCTCCTTTATATTATCATTTGTTGAATAAAAAACACAAAACATGATAATAAAAAAAAATTAAGAATGTACTCATGGATTACATCAGTCATGGAATTATAAAAATGAAAATATGGAAAAATATAAGCTAACATTTTGTAAAAAAAATTAATCTTAGAGTGAAAGTGCACGACATTATGTAAAAGTTTTGTCAATTCTCCACTTTAAGACATATTGTGGAGGAAAATTTTTTCTTCAATAAAAATATTATATGCATCAATGACCTGTATCTAAAAAAACTCAATAAAATATAAAAAAACATAGGTGATTAAAAAATGTCATATAATACCATCCATACATCAAGTGAAATTCAGGTTTAATAAATAAATATAATTTTTCATATTGATCTGTACGAGTTTTCAATAGATTCATTGACAACACTGTTGATTCATTATAATTCATTTTGGTTTTCACTAATTAGTCAAATATGATACAATATACCCTAAATATTATAAATTAATAACAGTACCACACTCCCTCATCATCAAGTAGAAAGGAAATAATCCTTAGTTTATGATGTGTCTATATATTATGTTGCTTCACCCACCAAGGAATGCCTTGCGGTAGTTTGGGGTTCATTTCTGGCCACTTCTTTTTAGTATGTTGGGGATATATGGTAGGATATTGATGCTTTGGCTACCTTAGTATACTTTTCACACCTATAACAAATTAGTTATTAATATTTGTGGCAGAACAAGTTGAAGTGGGTTGTACAACACATTTTCCTTCATCCATATGATGTTCTTCGTTCACATCCTCCTCCTCCTCACATATATCTATATTACCCACTTCCTTCATCTCATCTATAGGATTTAATCTCTGATTCCCATAATATTAGAAGCCGCACTAATGTTATTTTCAACTTCAATCTCTAGAATCTGAATATTCTATAACACATTTCCTTCCCCCTCACCCAAAACAACATCCATCTCCTCATTATCCTTCATCTATATCTGTTCTCTCAAGAGAAATATTTCTATGTTGTTCACTTTTAACTATGCCTCAGGTTATTTAACCATCTTTATTGGTTTCACATTCTCAAAATACAAACCGAGAGTCTTTGACTTTGATACATTTTTCACTTCTCCTTTCATACATATATGTTGTTGTTTTTCCTTTAACAACCTTATAAACAAGTTCTTTAACCACACTAGGGCATGACTACAACCTGTAGTTCCACATCGGGGTCTTATGAGTCTATAATGGATAGTTAAAATAGAAATTCTGATTTCATAAATTAATATGAATATAATGGAAATCATGAAAAATAATATCGAAACAATACCTTGGTTCTTTTGAGTACAACAACAAAAAGATCTAGCAAACTCCACCGTACGAACAATGGTGGACCCTCTCTTTTGGGAAGAATATTCCAATATTTCTCATCAAACCAATACTATAACATTTTACATAAATAGAAAATGTTCAACCAACATGGAGAATGTAATCCTTTAAATATAGTTGAATTCATTACCAGTAAATACACAATACAACTAATAACATTTAAGGGTGTTCTATAAAAAATTCACTAATATGAGATGTTGTATGTGATTATTAGTATCCCAAGAAAAACTCTTCACTTTATCAATACAAAAAAATAAGTAAAAAAATTTCATCAAACATAAGAACTATAAGTTGATAAAAATAACACTTTTCAAGAAAATTGAGAAGGAAAACAAGCCACATCGAAGAAGTATTTCCCCTCAGTATCATTAATAGACTCAAGAATATCTCTATATAACACACCTTTGTACATTAATCACCCAATATTAGAAAACCTCATCATCAACAATGCAAAATTATTAAGTCGTAATGAATAGGAAATAAAATAGATAATTATCCATCGTCAATGCCAAATATATGAAAAATTTCTGCCACTCTCAAAACCATTAGCCTAATATCTAGTTAAAACATTATTGAGTCAAGATTAAACCTCTATATCAAAAATAACATAGATCCATTGGTTTTCATACAATAATCATATGGTAGTAAGATATAAATAAAAACATTAAACAACATTCAAAATGGAATCCTTTGATGATATTTAATGTGATTAAAATTAATCTTAGGGATTATGTTATTAAAAATTTTCACCAACTCTGTCATCAACGATTGGTGGTGGTTTCTAGATCATGTAGACACTTCTTCATACAAAAAAAAACAATATCCCTAAAAATTAGCATTAAGAAATTATGAATATTAAAATAATACATATGAGTCGAAACATTAAATTACCACTGAAAATATCAACTATAGAAATGCACCATGACATTAAATCAGTACATTCAAATAAGTGTACCAATCAAAATTCACTAGGATAATAATACATGAAATTTACAGTGAAAATTATCACTGAAAATATTACATCAAATCGTAGATAAAGATATATTTGAATAAAATATGTAATTTACACTCTAATGAGTTTTTTCTAGTAAAATCATACAATTGTAATACCTAGACGAATTTTCCAGTGGGAATTTATAGGGATTTTTCACTAGAAATTTCCACTACGGATTTCTAGTGGGGTTTCCCATTAAAAATTTCAAGTGGGTTTTACAGTGGGGATTTCTAGTGGGGATTTAAAGATCGTATTTCTTGTGGGGATTTCTATTAGGGATTTTCAGTGGGGATTTCTTATGGTCATTGCGAGTGGAATCTACACTGGGAATTTTTAGTGGGTATTTACATTGGCCATTACCGGTAGTGATTTATAGTGGGGATTTATACCGGGGATTTATATTTGTAATTTCCAGTGGGAATTTATAGTGTGAATTTTGTGTGGGTATTTCCACTGGGGATTTATAGTGGGATATTTTCAATGGGAATTTCTAGTGTGAATTTCATCTGAGAATTTCCTATGGGTAATTTTCTGTGGGAATTAATTGTGGAAATTTCTTGTGGATGAATTTATTGTGGTAGTTTTCTTAGAGAAATTTATAGTAGAAATTTTATGATGAAAATGTCAGCGGGAATTTCCCTTTAAAAAATTTCTACTGGGAAGTTCTAGTTCCTATTTATAGTGGAATGATCAAGTGGTAATTCAACAAAAAAATTGTAGCAGTTGGAAAATTATAACTAATTCATCTGTAAAGTATTCCATACTTAATAAATATAAATAAATTTCACAATGCTATTCTAGTTGGAATTACATGTATGAATTTCTAGTGGGTATTCTAGGTGGTAATTTCTAGAGATAATTTCCACTAGAAGTTGCAATAGGTAATTTCTATTAGGACATTAAACCGGAAATTCCCATTTAGAATCCCTAGTGGGAATTCCAAAAGTCAATTCAAGTGTAAATACATAGTTCAAATTCTGTTTTGGAATTTCCAGTGGTAGTTTTCAACACACAAATCATAATTCTAGTTTCACAGTTTCAAGAAATTATTTAAAAAGTAATTTATTTTAAAATTATAATAGCATAGAAACACAAATTATCTAAATGAAATTTCAGTGGGAATCACTAGTTTGAATTTCTATCCAGAATTGTTAGGGTTAATTCCCACTAGATGATGAAATAGGGAATTAGATGTAGGAATTTGATGAGTAAATTCCCACTTTGAATTCCATGTATGAATATCGAGTGGTAATCTGAGGAACAAGTAAAATAATAGATGTAAAACTTCAATACCTTCGAAGAATTTTATTTAGTTATAAATTATAATTCAATAATAATATGAATTTCTAGTAAATAATATAGTAGGAACTTGCAGTGGAAATTACCAATTGGAATTACCAGTAATAATTTCCTCTAGAAATCCCCACTGGAATTTACAAATCTAAATTCCCAGTGCAAATTCTTATTTTGAATATCAAGTGGGAATTAAAAAGGTAGAGCTCATAATTTTAACTCTTCAATTTCAAGACATTATAGAAATTGTTATGTAGTTCCAAATTATAATTACAGAACAATATTATTTTCCACATAAAAATTCTAGTGGGAAATTCATGAGGAAATTCGTAGTTGGATTTTCTAGTTGGAATTCCCAAAGGAAGTTGCAACTGGGAATTCGCACTAACAGGTTCAACTATAAATTCCAACTGCAAATTACTAGTTGGAATAACCAGTGGGAATGTACAACAAATAAGATATAAATATATCTCTAAAATTTCAATGGATTCTATTAATTATTATATAGTTATAAATTACATTTGTACACCAATATAACATCCCAATGTGAATCCACCATGGAATTTCTAGTGGAAACTTCCAGTTGGAATTACTAATGGAATTTCCCACTCGGAATTCCAACAGGGATTATCATTGTGAAATTACAATGGGAATCGGTAGTGAAATTTTCCACTACTGATTTCCTATTAGAATTTCCACTAGTAAATTTATCAGGTGATTGAAGAATAATTAAGTATTAATTTTCTCTCTAATATTACATGTGACATAAAAGACACACTAAGACCAATCAATTAGAAATTCAACTCAAATATTCCATTCTGTCAATTACTATTAAAAAATATGCTTTATCTTAAATATTTATACTTCTATATCACATTTTAAATAACATAAATCACCATAATTATACCATTCCAATAACTCAAACAAATAAAATTGAACTGAGAAAATAATAACATTTCTATCACTTTATTTGATTAAGTTTTAAAAATAATGAAATACTACAATATCACAATATTTGTAATAAAAAAACACTCACTAAACATGATGCAATCGCATATACCATAGGTTATCTTTCATCATTTTCCATAGAAAACTAATGTCGGTCGAGCTATTCCTAGATGAATTCACCAAAATATTCACATCAGAATAGATGAGGTATGGTTGCAGGTCTTATTTAAGGATTTTTTTCATTGGATTTGGGTCTACCAAGGAATTTAAACTCAGGTTTCGGTCGGTAGAATCCATGAGGATTCTCTTTGAGTTTCACTGATAGGTCCGCTGAGACATCTGTCAAAGGACATGGTTAGCCTCAATTTTCACAAGGGATGCAGTAATGGATTCTCAAAGAGTTACATTAGTGATGGATCTACCAATGTGTTCATAACTACTTTATACTGATGGTATACCTTCATATTTAGATCTGGTCATGCCGATAGGTTCATCATAGATATGGTCAACAACTTCCCTGAGGGTTTTTCCATCCAGGTTCGGGCAGAATTCTGAACAATGCATTTTTTAAAATGTTATCCAATTCCCTATTTCCGTATTGAAAACCAATTTTTATTTGATGGTATGGAAAATTTTATAGACATTACTCATTTAGAGACCCAAAGATTATCATACATAACCATTATATTAATTTTGAGGAATACAAAATACATAACAAAAAATAGACACCCAAGGGCCGTAATAGTTTAGTGTCATTGGAAACTCAGAACATAATCTTATAATCATGGTGAAAGATATTCAACATCTCCCATAACGATATCCACCTCTTGTATTCTCACCTAAAACCGTTCTTTATATCCTGGGGAAAAGAAAACATATAATGGGTGAGCTCAAATGCTAAGTAAGGGTATGCATGGGGAAAATAAAACAAAACATAGACAATTGAACTTAAAAAACATGAACATAATGATTAAACCTCAAAATCATGAGTTGTGAAATAAATCGTGGAATTACGTAAGGTATAGATCCTAAATACACATCAATCATGATAAAATATCATGTTAGTAAAACATGTAATTGTTGAAAACAATTACGAACATGATATGATTTCCATAGTAACTATGGAATTGCTGCCAAGACCATCATAGTTGAAAAAGTCCATTACTGAACCGGGTTTTCTTGTCATTCCAGCCCTGTATTACTAAACAAGATTTACTTGATGTTACGTCCATGTATATCATATGAGATATAAATATTTACCCAATGAATTGTAGTGATATATAGTTCTCACCCATCTCATTTTGAAACCATTATTATGTGTGGCACAAAATCATAAATCATACATCATACCATATCCCATGTAATTGAAATGGAATTCTTAAACATCAATCCATCACCACATAATCCATATAAGGAAAAGGATTTCACAAAAATAATTCCATCATAATATTATCAAAATCAATGTAATAATTGGGATAATAACCTAACCCTATATCATATTAGATGGAAAATAATTTTGATAAAACACTTGAACTCAGTTCTTGTGGAATGTTAGGACCAATAGGGGCCTATATTCCCATAGAGGGGTGGTGATTCAGGGTATGGATATTATTTTCCTATATTTTTTCTACCCTGCTAGATCTTGATGTCTTTATTAAAACGGTCACTTTGGTTGCACTTTTGTGTTTATTATGATGACTTATTTTCTTGTTCATCAGTTAATGATACTTGGAATGTACTGTCAGGAAGCAAGAAGGAAGACACATAGAATTTTTACATGGTTCACCCTCACTGGGCTACGTCCAAGGAGCATAAAACCAAAATGTACCACTGTAACAAATCCACTAAATCTCATCGCCAATAATGTTCGGGGTAGATCAATTCTATTCCCAAGATCACTTCCTTTATAATATTTAGGGTTAGCTCACTACTTTCACAAGGGTGACTACCTTTTCCTCTCTCTCTCTGTCTCACTGTTGATATAAAGGATAACCTTCTTCCTCTTCATTTTCCCATTGCACATGGAAGATATCCACTCAAAGATTATAGACATGTAGGTCTCTTAATTTTCATGAAATAATGCATCATCAACTGTTGATAGATTCTCAATTGAAGTCCAAATTTCATCCACTGATGAATACTAATTTACCACAAATGTTCTCGGAAATATCTAACTTTCATGAAACCCTATGGTGACTTCTGTGCCCCCTTAACTAGTGAACAACCTATTACATCTCTAAGGAAAATCAACTTGTGTTCCACACTTGTGTTCCACACTTGTGTTCCACACTAGTAAGCCAAACATGTGCACCACAGAGCTTGCACGACACACTTCTACGGTTGCACGGTACAATTGCGTGGTACACATTCACGACAAAATTGCATAGTAAACATGTGCAGTACACTTGCGCGGTACACTTGTGTGACACACTTGCCCTGCACAATTGCGCACCCCAGTTGTGTTCCCACTGAACATTGCACAGTACTCCCTCTTACAGGATCCAAGCTTGGATTTTCTCTAAGTGTTTAGATCATTAATAAATGATGATGGTAGCTATATATTTATAAGCATTTTTAGGACGTGTGTGCCACACTTGTTCTCCATATTTGCATGCCATACATGCGTGATGATTTCATTCCTTTGTCATAATTTGATATGATGATCTTGAAAAATGGCTTGCGTGCCACACATGCGCACCAATTTTGGACCTGCGCGCCGCTTTTCCTTTGCCAAATTTTTTATATTCAGAATTCAAAAAATTCATGGTTTACAAAATCTGAAACCTCGATAACACAAGTGCACAACTCCCTTTTCCAAAAAAAATCTTTTCCCCATTCTCCAAGAAAATACCCTTTGTCAATAGTTTGAATCATTTGAGACTCACTTTTTCAACAAACACAACATGGATTCCTACAATGTCTACAAACACAATCATCTCAAAAATGATTCAATGAGACCTTTTGGGATTTTTACTAACAATCTTTCCCTTTGGGTTTGTTGACAACTCTTCTCAAAACAATTCTCCATTCATTGATATCTCATTAAGGCTTCAATCATCTTCATCCTCCATTCGCCTCTTGCGATACAGATAGAGATCAAAGATTTACTCAATACATACTCTAAGCCCACATGAGAAATGCTCAGCATGAGGAACAAGAGTATATTGAAAAGTTCATCTATGAGTCACATCTTTTCTGACACCACTATTGATACCAACCTGATACCAATTGAAATTTTTTCTTCTATCATGATCCTCAGCTGTCGTGATATCTATTATTTGTTCATTCACATCTAGCATTATCTGATTTAAAAATACCCCATATCTCATTGCTACACCTATCTCGGTGCTCCACCTGTCAGCTTCTCCCGGTGTCTTTGACAATGAAATTTTCTAATTTTATTAGCCTCATTTTCTCCCCATTGAGGAGTCACTATTTCTCCCCCTTGGTCAGTTAACCCAAAAGGGTACTCCTCTATGGTCGGAGACATTAGAAAGAAAAAATATTGGCAAAGTATAGAAAATCACACCATACCTCATGGAGAGGGGGTTCCACATCCACACTCTTTTATGTGTGGGGAGTGGACTGAGGTCCCAGATCTAGTCGATTACTTTCAAACGTTTCCTTGGGTAAGGCCTTTTTCAGAATGTCTACAACCTATAGTTCTGTAAGCGCATACTCCAAATTCACAATTCCATGCAAAACCTTCTCCTATATGAAATGATACTTTATCTCAATGTTATTTTTCCTTGAGTGATGGACATGATTTTAGCTATGATTTATCATATTTGAGTTAATTCACAGGATTCCAATCAGAGACTTCACTTCAATGCCTATATCAGCAAGTTACATCTTCATCCACAATAATTGTGTGCAATCTTGAGTGGCAGTAATATATTCAGATTCTGTGGTGCTCAATGAAATGAAATATTGCTCCTTTAATAGCCAAGAAGAACCAAAGCCACCATGATAGAATGCACCTCTTAAGGTTGATTTCTTTTCATCCTCTGAACCGGCCCAATCTGCATCACTATATCCCAGTAACTCTGTCTGGGATTTTCCCTTATACATCAAGACGAAGTCCACCATTCCCTTGATATAACGAAGTATTCTTTTCACTATAATCATGTGGCTTTCCTTGGGATTTCATTAATATTGTGCTACATGGTAGGTGGCGAAAACAATATCAGGTCTCCTAACAGTTAGGTACAGTAAACACCCAATAATTTGCATGTATTCTGTTATATTAACTGCATTGACATTATCATCTTTTGATAATTTCATCTAGGTAGCAACCAGAGAATTCATCTCCTTGGAATTTTCCATTAAAAATCTTTTAACAACATCCATGGCATATTTGGATTGAGAAATGAATGTTCCATTCCTCCCTTTTGTCACCTGTAGAACTAGGAAAATTGTTAGCTCTCCAATCATTGACATTTCGAACTCACTTTTAATGAATTCGGTAAACATTCTACTCTGAGATTCATCTGATACACCATGTATTATGTTGTTGACATAAACCAGTACCAATATCCTATGAATACTATTGTTGTTGTATTAGAGATTGTAATCTACTCCACCATGTTGAAATCCAAGTTTCTTCAGATACTGATTCAGCCTTGAGTACCATGCTCTTGGTGGTCGTTTAAACCCATATAGTGCTTTCTTCAAACGTCAAACTTTATTCTCATCTTCAAGATTGAGAAAACCATCTGGTTACTCAATGTAGACATCTTCTTTTAGAAACCCATTCAGAAATGTAGATTTGATGTCCATCTGGAACCCTTTGAACTTTATTTGCACAGTTGTGTATAAAAATAATATGATTGTCTTCAGCCTTGCAACCGACGAAAATGCCTTATCAACATCAATACCCTCTATTTAGGTGTATACTTTTCAAACCAATCATTCTTTGTTCGAATCATAGTGCCATCTTCGTTCATCTTGTTGTGAAAGACCCATTTAGTCCCGATGTCGTTCTTATCTGCTGGCCTCGAAAAAATCTCCCACGTCTGATCCTTCTCAATTCAATCTGGACATTCATTCATGGCCTGAACAGAGTTTTCATCTGTAGCTTCATTTGCAAAGCATTTCAGCTCAAACTGAGATAGAAAAGTTGTTTTTTGGTGTGATTTCATTCTCCTTGTCCGAACATATGATGAAAAATCACCAATGATATTCTCCTTGTCAATTTCAGCTCGACACATTAGCTTTTATGCAGATAATGATTTTAATTCCTCATACTCACCATAAGTATCTTCTTATGAATCAATTTCAGCCACTTCTTCTCTTCCTTAATCTCTTACCAATTCCTCACTTTTAACAGAAAACTTGTCACTGTGTCATTGTTCAATGATGTCATTTATTTCGACTATTTTCTTAGATTTTGGTTGTAGCACCATTGATTTTCCATCGCAGCTTCTTAGTATCCTTAAAGCAGTCAGCTCATACATTATTATTAGAACAAAATATATAATCCTGATAAACTTGTGTGTTGTTTCTTGTCCCCCAGTCATTCTTCAGGAATATACATATCCATCCTTTATATCCCATTAAGATGTTTCATCAGATTATGATATAGAGTGATCCCCCGGTGTTATACAAATATTCTATTTGATAGGCCCACTACATTGGCCCTTAACCATTTTTTCCTCCTGTATCATTTATTCTGATCTAGAACTCGACATTTTTCAGTTAACCTAATCTCTAAGACCACTGAGTTGAAACTCACTATGGGAAACAATAGATAATGTTAATAAAACATTCACTTCCTATTATGCTCTTATTCTACCATTATTCATCAACTTTAGTACCTAATTTGAGTCAATTAAAACTCTAAATCATATCACTTCTCCACATTGATTCTTTAGATACCACTTCTCCTTTGATTGTATCTCCCTAAAATGTGAAACACTTGAATCATCAGTTAACATCATTTATATACATTACGAGACGGGTTCTACTAGAATCCTCAAGATGAGGATTACGGTTGATCCTAATGGGTCAACCCATTGATTCTTTCTTTCAGAGCATCACAGTATTTCGGTTCATCTTCTAGCAGCCTAGCCAATCTTAACTTCTCTGGCCATTTGACTAAGAAATCATTACCCACATGCTGAACCTTTTTCATATATGTAGATTATGCAGGCTTGACATTTTTCACAATTTGTGGTTTAATCACACTTTTACACACTTCCATCATTGATGCACTAACAATATTCCACTTCCCTTGATTCCATCTCTATGTAGGAATCTCTCAGTTTGACATCTTCCCTTTCTTCTTCCACTATTTTAGGGATCTTCCTCTTTCCTCCACTTCTCTTTGTGGCACACGACATGTGAAGTTTTTAGTATATTCTTGGTTAATCTTCCTTTTAAAAGATATTTGAGTCACCACACTATTTTGTGCTGATGGTGATCCCCCCACTGAGTGTTTATTCATTTTTATCATAGCAAGAGTAGATCTCCCCTTAATCTTCCAGGTCTGTTCACATTCTATCCTTGAGAGCTGTTGTGAGTATGATAGAGGAGGTGATTGACACACCTTTGGTTGAGCTCCATGTGATTCCCCTGAGGCTCAAAGACTATTCTTTAACTTACCACTCTGTCTCCCAGTGTAGAATTTCTCATTCTGCAGCACTAGAGTCGATAATCTCCTTTCGAGTTCCTTTTTTTTCTTGCATTCAAATTGATGAAATTTCCTTCCAAATGACCATATTATGAACATAGAAAACATTTTCCATCAAATGCATACCCCATTTCATCATTTCTATGTCGAGATGTTGATGCACCATGAGTTATTATTCTGATATGTAGCTCATGAGCTTCCTAACACATACTTATAGTGTGTCCCATTCTTCCACGGTAACAGCATCTAACGAATGATTTCCTCTGAGAGAAACTTCATTATGATTTCTCATCACACCTATTCTTATTCATAGATATAGTAATGTTTCAATTTTCACAGCTTGAGATGTATTCATGTGCCTCTGAATAGAAGCTTAATGTATGACCATGAATCCCACAAAAATAGCACATATTATCATTTCTTCCTGTAAAAGCCTTTTTAGGTCTATCTCCAGCACTTACTAGGTTTTTCTTATCTCTGTAGATTTTCACCGCTCTTTTCCTATCACACATAAGAGTGAGATCATCATATCCAATTCCTTATTTCCCCAAAATGGATTTCCTTTTTGATGATACAATCCATTCATGATTCTCCTCTGATATAGAATATTTGTAATTCATTTCATCATCACCTATCGAAGCATAATCAAATATTAAGTGCAGTGCATCCTTCAACATGGGATTCTCTTTGGATTTGGATTTCACCATTTCAATATTGATTGATTCTATTTCTTCATCTTGGTTTGGAATCTTTTTATCTCTTGATTCAAGTTGAGAATCAAGTTATCTCTTGAGAATCTTTCCTCTACTCATCTCATATTCCAATTCATGGCTCAGCTTCTCCACTATGCCACCTTTCTTCTTTTCTTTCAATTTTATCTATGCAACAGATTCATAGACGGATTCATTTTCTTGTTTTAGCCTTTAATTCATATAAACTAGCTTAGACAGGTGTGTAACAAGATAATCATTTCTGGCTTTCAAATTCGGAATTTTATATATGTCTAGATTCATTCCCATAACATCAGTTTTGAGATTTTCTCTCTTTATAGACTGCATTTTTAGTTCTTGGTCTGGAAAATCATTCTTCTCCCTTAGATCAGTGGCCAAATCAGTAAACATTTGATTTAATCTTCTTATTTTGTTAACCTCAATTTCCATTGATTGGATTCAGATATATTTAGACATAATCTCTTCATCCAACATCTGATCCACTTATTTATCTTTGTGGATACCTTCCACTTTTCGAATTCTGGGAGTTTCTTCATCATTAGTATTTACAACATCACGTGGAATGTGAGGTTCATCACTCATTCCATAATAATCATTGAATGAGTAAGAAGTTTTACTATGTGATTCATTTAACAGAATCACACACCTTCCATTGACACTTCTACACTGGGGATTTTCACAAGACTTCTACTTCTTCTTTGAAGTTATAACCTTTTCCATGACACACCAAGATAAGAGCGGACTAGATAGTTAACATAAGAAATTTTCTAAACCAATTAAAATAAAACAAATCTGATAAAATAATCCTTACATCTGATTCAAATTTTTAGGACAAATATGGGCCTATATACCCTGATTGGGCGCGTGAATCAGGCTATGGATATTCTTTTTCTAAATTCTTTCTACCCAACATGATCTTGACCTCTTTATTACATGGGTCACTTGGTTGCAATTTTGTGTTTATTTTGATCAGTTGATTTCTTCTTTATCTGACGATGATGCTTTGAATACAATGCAGGGAAGAAAGACGGAAGACACAGAGATTTTTTTACCTGGTTCACCTTCATTGGGATATGTCCAAGGAGCATAAAAAGATGATGTTCCACTGTACCAAATCCACTAAAGATCACTGAAAATAATGTTCGATCTTGATTAGTTCAATGCACAGGCTCACAGCCTTTACAATATTTAGGGTCACCTCACTACATTCCCATGGGTCACTCCCTTTTCCTCTCTCTCTAGCTCACTACCAGTAGAAAGGATAACCTTCATCATCATCCTTTTCTCAATTCACATGGAAGAGATACACTCACAGTTTATAGACCTATAGGTCTCTTCATTTGTATAAAATAATGAATCCTTAAATGTTGATAGATGCTCTATTGATGTCCAAATTTCACCCACTGATGAATACCACATTACCACATATGTTATGGGAAATTTCTAACATTCACGCAACCCTAGGATGACTTGTGTGCCCCTTCAACTAGTTCACATCCTCTGACTTTGGTGCGGGAAAACCAAATTGTGCACCTCACTTGTGTGCCACACTAGTGCACCACACTTGCGTGCCACATAGGTTGCGCGACACAATTGTGTGGTTGTGCAGTACACTTGTGCAGTACACATGCACAGCACACTTGCGCGGTACACTTGCACAGTACACTTATGTGGTACACTTGCGTGACACCCATGCCCCGCACAATTGCACGCCCCACTTGCGCGCCCACTAAGCATTTCATGACACTCCCACTTGCCTGATCAGAGCTCATTTTTCTCTAAGTGTTGAGCTCCTTCATAAATGAGGAGGGTAGCCGTCTATTTATATGAATTTTGAGGACTTGCATTCCACACATGAACGCTATACATGTGCTCCATACTTTTGCGCCATAATTCTGTGTCGCTTTCATTCCTTTGTCATATTTTGATATGATGATCTTGAAATATGACTTGCGTGCCACACTTGCGTGCCACTTTAGGACATGTCTGCCAAACTTGCACGCCACTTTTGGACTTGTGCTCCACACTTTTGCGCCTCATTTTGATTTGCATGCCACACATGTGTGCCACTTTTGGACATGCGCACTACTTTTTATTTTGCCAAATTTTTTATGTTTTTAATTCAAAAAATTATGCTCATTCAACATTAGATTCCTCCTAACAAAGGAGGAAAACTCCATTTTCCAAAAACACATTCCCCAATTCTCTAGGAAAACCCCCTTGTGTCAATAGTTTGAGTCATTTGAGATTCACTTTTTCAACAGACAAAACATACAGTACTGCATTTTCAGCAAACACAATCATCTCAATAATGCATCAATGGTCCCTTGAGGGATTTTTTCCCAACAAGGAAAATATCCTTTCTACTTTGAAATAATTTTCATTACTCAAAATGAAATATAATTTTATTGAAATTAATTTTTGTTGAAAATTATCATGAAATCTTTCATTGAAGTTTCATGTAAATAAGGAGTTATGAAACCGTAAAAATCCATTCATGTCGTATAAGTTAAGAAAACATTCTCCTCGTACTTTTTCCTAAAAAAGTCAGAGAGTGCCTCGTATGGAAAATAAAATAATGATTCCTTACATACAATGTTGTGAAAGTCATAAACTGGTAAAAAGGACATTAAACATTCATAAATAAATTTTTAGAAAACATGGAAATGGATGATAAATATAACCCTAGTAAAACATACCAATAAACAATCTCTGTTAAGAATGAGATTGGAAAAATTATCCCTTACCACTTATAATCAGTGGAATAATACATGTAATAAAATAAATAAAATTAAATAAATATGTAAATATAATATTCATCATAATAAAAATCTTAAAACATTAATGGTAATCATAAACAACATACAAAATAAATGGTCGGTGATTATGGTGTATGTCTCACAGAAATAAAATGGAGACGAAATAATCCCCACCTTAGTTCCAATTTCTTTTATACATGTCCGAATCTCATGTATAGTGGGTTTAAACAAAATTTTTACTTGTAACAGAACCATAGTAATATTTATGGTATCATATATGATTCAATTATTACATTATATTACACGTTCTTTCGTCAATTCCATGTTAAAGCATCATTTTGGGTAAAATCGTTTCATTTATCAAACGTGTTTGGACTTGTTGTTCTTCATATTATTACTTATATCCTGATTTAATTAATTCATGAATGTATATAATGATTTATATATAATATATATTCAGTATATAAATATATATTATATATTGATAAATGGAATGAAGTACACCGTTCATTGAGACGGTAGGCCGTACATATACATGAACGCTGTTTTCATTTCCTTATTGAATTGAATGGAATTATGTAAATGAAAAATATATGTACAAAAATCCAGTATCATTATTATGTCATATTTTTCATGATTATTTATTATATATACTTTATGATCATTCTTTAATGGTTATCAAGGATAATGAATATCATCACGCCGTGGAGACGTTTATCTGTACCTACGCACGAGCGATGATATCATTCCCATAATTATTGAATTGTATTGGATTGGATTATATAAATCTAAAAATTAGTATCATGTTATAGTAATCTTATATAGTTATTATTTGAACCATTATACTCATCCATGTAACATGGTGTGGGAAAAGAAAATTACACCATGGTGTGGAGAAGGTATTCCGTACGTACGCACACAAAGTGATTTCATTTTCTGAAGAATGGATATAAGGTGAAATAGGGTTGTTTAATCTTTATAATAACATACCTGTATACTATATATACTGATTTTATTACATTATATTTAAACAAATAATGAAGAGGAAGTCTATGAATAAATAAATTTGAAAGAATCGGTAAAGGATATTACCTCTTCTTCGACACGACTCTTCTAAACCTCCTCTTTGGGAACTAACGTTGGTCTTTGAAGAAGTGAAGGACCACTATTATGTTTCTATGGAAGTGGATAATTGAAATTAACAACTTTTGTAAAATCATGAAGGCTCAAAATGTTTGTAAGAATAGAGGTAGGAGGTGCCCTTTTATAAGAAAGGACAAGGGCACTTTGGAAACGTCTAAAATATTTATTTATAATACACTAAAACCCCACATAAAAACATCCAATGTGATTTAAAATAGGATATGAGGTAATATAGGGTTGTAATCTCATCATAAAATCAAATTTAGACACTGTTGGATTTTATTTTAAACCTTATCATTTTGATTTGTCCTTATTTAATCTATTTAATTTTATTTGTGTTAATAATATACTAATTTTTAAATTGTTATTAATACTCACTTTTGTGTTGTGAATATTACCTATTTAGATAAATAATTACATTTTAGAACATATAATTATAACTTTTTACTTTTTAAATATTAATTTTATTTTATAACAATTTAATAATATGTTATTTTTATAAAATATCAAAAGTGTCAATTTTGACAATATTCAATTATTTGACATTAAATAAAATACACCATGAAAATATATTCGAACAAAAATATTTAATAGATTAATATCATGTAATATTCATCAAATCCAAATTCATGGAGCACAATAATTTTTTCATCTAATATTTATTTTAATATTTTCAAAACCATTTATTTTATATTTCAATCAATAAAATAATTTCAACATCTCTATTGTGTCACCATTAATGATAATTATTTAATCCCTAAATATAATAAAAAATTCCCATGATTTATATAATTTTATTAGATTTATGGTGACTATTTATGTTCGATGTTTTATGATGTTTATCACTAAATTAAAATTATTACACTTATAAGATATAAGAGAGTGACATGTAGTCACTTTCTTTGGTTTCAATTTTTATTACATCCTTTTCACGGTCAAAAGTACATGCAATAAATCTATTCAGACCCCTAGGTGATAGGTCTTGACTTTTATTCATCCAATATAATTTTTGAAGGTGTTATGGTAATTTTATAATCTTATTTTTACCCTTAATTACCCGATTTACCATTAACTGTTGTAAATAAAATTTACTGTAGTTACAATTCATAATCACTAAAAATAAAAAATATCTAATTAGATTAATTTGGACCTATTTATTCCAAATATGGTATCCATTTTTTCAAATATCGAACACAGAAGTGGAAGTATTTAATTAAAAATTAATCTTGCTGTTGAGAAAATAGGTTTTAAAAGGTAAAACGTTGCAAAAGATTGAAATGTTTTTACCTCTGAGTTGAATGTAAAATTAATGAGAACGACTGACATTATATTAAATGGAAAAAATATATTTTATTAATACATTAAAACCATTCAGTACTATAATATATCCATATAAATTATCGCGATGACAAAAGTTGTTTTTAATTAAAATTTATCATTTTTTTACTATTCCTCAAAATATAAAAGTTAACAAAAATATATTTAAAATTTCTCCCAAATTAGAATTTATATCCTCATTGAAATGAATTATATTATTTCATCAAGATAAACTTATTAACGTGTCAAAAACAAGATTTAAAGTGGGTACACCATCAAAAGGAGGCAAAAATGATTTTTTTTTAAAAATACTTATTTTACTTAAAACATTTTTTGTTCTCATACCATGTTATATAAAATGTGTACGATGAATTATAATGTCATAAAATTAAAATTTTAGTTACCACTATACCTAAAAGGTATTTCAATATAATATTATAACAATATATCGTTGTTTAGTGAATCCCAGTTTTGCGTACAACAGACTCTATTGAGGAAGGTTTCTCTTACTTGCAACACAAGCCAAGAATAGTGTTTGTGTATAATACAAAATAATACAGTGTTTCCTATAGGGAAAGATAATTTTTGTGTAGCATACAAAAGTAGACATCAATGAAATTAAAAGTAATTTTTTTCATAAAATCTCATGGTGTTACATGCTACCCCCCTTAAAATGAATTTCGCCCTCGAAATTCATAGGGGTTATAAATGGTTTACTACTTGAATGTTTTGTTCATAGAAACCCACAATGTAAAAAGTAAAACTATATCTTAATTTTAAAAAGAAAAATTATAAAACTAAAAGTCACCCAAAGTAACTTAGCACTGGGTTTTCACATAGGTGAAATATGGATATGGAAGAAAAATATAACCATCGTGTTCTAATGAAGAGTGGTAGAGACCATGGCTATGAAAGAGACAACAATCACAAAGCCATAAATTTGTGATGATATAAGGTACCATCTGTTTCATCATATATGATGACACTAGGACAACATTTTTGGGTTTCAAGATCATTTCCCTAATGTTTATGAATTTGAATTAGAAGAAATAATTACTTGATTTTGGTAAAATATCACCATTGATTGTTCATTGAACAATTTCCAGTTTATATATTATATAAATGAAGTTGAATTTGATATTCATGATGATTTAGCAGATCGTGTGAAATAATTATGGGACATTGCATCTATCTCAATCAAATGGTTAGCAAATGTTATTAAATATACATAAGTCCATATTGGTGATATTAATCGTATATGGCTCCAAAAATGGACTTATACTTTATATATCACACCACTTAATAAAATAAAACTAAATTATACAAACCAGGGACTTCCTATAGGCCAATGGTAGGCGATAAAGGCATCTCATACATTGGTTGTGGGTTCGATTCATGCATCCTTGTCCGACGATACACGTTCTCTCCCATCCTATAGGTTGTCCTTTTTCTAAAACAATAATATTATAATATTTTAGAAATAATATCAAAAAGTTATAGGCTTAAAAAATACTATATGTTGTGTAACATAATCCATTCCAGTCTTTAGGATTATCCCAAATACTTCTATCCAATCTCATAGTATAATGAAAAAGATTACTAGAGAGGTCATCTAACAAACATGAAAATACCATCATTTATCTCCCATATATCATAGGATATGTCTTTTTGGTTACATTCCAAACATGTGAATTCCTTAATCATGTATTCTCATATAACATTAATTACCATTGAACCTTAGTGAAAACATAAATGCGGTCAAAATATAACTCTTTCCTCATACCAAAATCCCAAAATTTCTATATACTCAAACCATGATATCATTTATCTCCCATATATCATATGATATATCTTGTTGGTTACATTCTAAACATGTAAATTCATTAATCATGTATTCTCTTGAAACATTAATTAACATAGAACCTTAGTGAAAACATGAATGTGGTCAAAATATAACTCTTTCCACATACGAAAATCCCAAAATTTATATATACTCAAACCATGATATCATTTTTTCCTTATATCAGTCATGAGCTCATTAATGCGATAAAAAATTTAATTATCTTATTATCCCTTAATTATGCGCATATTAGGTGCTTTCCAAAAATATTTCATGCACATTTCATGGTTACCGGTACCATATTCTCATGGGAAGACACAATGGACCAATACATAGATATTTAATATACCATAAAATTTCCTCAACAACATTATTCTTGAATTCCTATACATAAGCTTGTAAATCCATCCTCATCAATGATTGTCAAATAATTGGTCCTTCCTTGATTTATAAGTAACCTCTTAGGTCCGAGCATCGAGTTGGGTAATTCCAATGTTCTCCATAGTGAAGACATTGAAATCCATAACAGTTTGTCACTCTATGCCTATTTTCCCCACAAAGATAACATCTTCCCCTCCATTTGAGGTATTCATAAAGGTTCTTCTTCCCTTCTTCTTGATATATAAAAGGCATAATCTTCCTTCCTCTATTATCCTCACCATTCTAAGATGCATAAAACTCAATCTTCTTCTTATTTTATAACTTAAGAATACAACTAATGTTCTCCTTGTTAATCATATATCACGATGACTGATTCAGCATAATCATAATATATTTCTCTCCAGGAATTACAAAATTTTGTTGATCATAGCCACCATTTTTTCCATTGTAATCAATTTTTACTAAATTACATCTCATTCCCTCCATTGACTAAAACCATAAAACATAGTGTAAGAAACTGTTAAAATAATGAGGAACCACAAAATCATAAAAATTCAGTTCTGTTATGTCTATCTTATCACACATTATTTCATTCATGACACCATAGGTTCACCATATGATATTCTTGATCATAAACATAATTCATGGACTGTAACCAATAGTCATACTAAACCATAGAGACATCTGTAGACATACCTCAGAAATTTCTCTATGGATCTGACTATTGTTTTCACATTCTAGTTTCCAAAGGATAGCTAAACCTTTCATTTGATACCAAATATAGACACCCAAATCATGACATACATGGAAATTAAATTATTTTGTGTAATAATTAATACATAACAAAAATAGACACCCAAGGACCGTAATATTTTAGTGTCTTTGGAAACTCGGAACATAATATTCTAATCATGGTGAAAGATCATCAAAATTCCTATAATGATATTACCCTTTTGTTTTCTTATGTAAAACCATTATTTATATCCTGGGGAAAAGAAAAAATATAAAGGGTGATATCAAATTCTAATTAAGGTTAATCATGGAGAAAATAAAACAAATCACATACACTTGAACTTAAAAAACATGAACATAATGTTTAAAAATAAAAATCATGAGTTGTTAAATAAATCATGGCAGTACGTAAGGAATAGATCATAAAGGAACATAAATCATGATAAAATAGCAAGGAAATAAAACATGTAATTGGGGAATACCATTGAGAACATGATATTATTTCCATAGTATCCAAGTCATTGCTGACAAGACCATCATAGTAGACAATGTCCATGACTGAACCAGGTTTACTTGTCATTACAACCATGTATTACTAAACCATATTTACTTGTCATTCTAGCCAGGTCTATCTCAAGAGATATACATCATTATCCAATGAATTGGAGGGAGATATAGGTCTCACAAATCTCATAATGAATCCATTCTTATGTGTGCCACAAAAGCATAAATCATACATCATAGCATAACCCATGTAATAAAAATGGTATTCTTAATCATCACGCTATCATAACATAATCCATATAAGATAAATGATTTGATAAAAATAATTCCATCAGAATATAATAAAACCAATGTAATAATAGGCATAGAAACCTATCTCTATATAATCGTAGATGGAAAATAATTTTGATAAACCGTTTGAACTCGGTTATTGAGGAAAATATCCTTTCTTCTTCAAAATCATTTTATTTTCTAAAAATGAAATATAATTGTAAAGAAATTAATTTTTTTTGAAAATAATCATTAAATATAGAATAGTAATATTCATGTAAATAATGAGTTATGAAACCTTAAAAATACATTCATGTTGTATAAGTTAAAAAACATTTTCTTCATACTTTTTACGGAAAAGTCAAAACCTACCTTTTTTGGTAAACAAATGAAATATTCCTTAGATACCATGTAGTGAAAGTAAAAAATTGGTAAAAATGACTTTAAGAATACATTTAATTTTTTTAGAAAACATGGACATGGATGACAAATATAACCCCAGTAAATACTTAAGAATAAACAATCTGGGTTAAGAACTATGTCATGGATAACCACTATAGGATCCAGAAGTGATGGTTATATACGAACATCATATCTCATTTAAATGTTGTATCGTAACTACAAAAAATATTTTTCTTAAGAACAATACACTATAGTGGATTATATCAAAACGTCTAGAGATCTCTAATCATCATCACATTATCGTTATTATTGTAAGCATTAACCTATAAAACTGAAACCAGATCATGCTACTTGTGATTCACTAGTATACTTGTTCTAGTCTATCCACAGCGTCACATATGATTTCTATATTTATCATTTTCTATGGAACTTATCGAACATAAAAAGATTTTCACATACATTCAATACACAGTGCAAGCATATCCTTCTTCAGGTGGTCCATTGAGGTGCAGATCCTCCTCCATCTATAGCGGGTTCCAACTATAAGTAGAGGCTAAACTCGTCCTATCCTCAGTGGGCCAACCTCATAGTGGTCGTGTGCCCCTTGTCCAATTCTATAAGGCGATGATTGGTTCCTCCTAGATTAGCAGAGGTGGTGGAACATCTTCTTATGGTCTCCTCCAATGACGCGACTACAAACTATTCAATATCAGATCCTCTAGTAGTGATAGAAACTTAGGGGATTGCAGATTAACATGAACTTCGGGTATTTTGGTGACTTCGTATATGATAGAACAATGCTAGAGGGTGGATGATTCACAAATATCAAATCCCAATAATGGCATCATCGACTACCTTCAGATTGACAAATCTGTAATGTGGTCTGGCATCATCATCAATGGTAGGAGACCTAGATTCATTTCTAGATCTAAAAAACTGTTGCATGATTTCAATTTGCAACATATGATTCTACATTGATAAAAAACAAACTCATTTGGGTGTTTATGAGTCTATACCTATATTCGTGATAGTGAGTGGTAAAAGAAAATTGTGGTGTTTATGTGAGAAGTAAAGGCATCGGTAGAAAATATTAGTTTGGGAGTCTGTGATGGTAAAACAGTTCTACATAGTTAGTTTCTTAATGACGTTGGTAAAAGTGTTAGAGACTAATAGGATATGGGAGTGTTAGTAAAAGAACGAGACACCATGAGTGTCTCTTATGGATGTTGGAAGGTCCCTAAAATTTTGAAAAAGGGAAAATGTGTCATCAATGTCATCCCATAGTGAGTCAATTGAATTTTCAGTAGGTAGGTCCTTCTGTTGGTGAATTAAATTTTTTTTTGTAAATATAAAATTAAATTAAACAATAAAATGAAACTATAACTAAAATCGTTAATTAATTAAAATAATTAATTAATTTCATAATTAAAAACTAAACAACTAATAATAGTTAATCTAAAAAAAACACTACTAATAGTCAAATGAATATAGTGGAACTGGAATATTTTTATTATTTTACAAAAATCAATATTTACATTAAAAAATTTACTTATTAAATAAATAATCATTTATTTATAATATTGATTACCATCAAGATAAGAAATAAATGTTAACGATTAAATATAAAATTAAAGATTCATAAAATTAAATAAATTGATTAACTGTTAAACAACAACCTAAAATTGTAATACATACATATAAAAATTATCAAGAACACAAAATGAACATGAAAACAATGAATGATAAAAAATATAAATTCAAAGACTAATGGTTATGAAAATTAATTGATGTTAATTATTATGTTATTGTATTAATAAATTAATTTTAGATAAATAATTAAAAAATATTAACTTAAATAAGAATAATTAAGTACATTTGTAATTAATGTTAATTTATATTAAGGATACAAAATTTTATATAATAATATAAAATAATTAATACGATGAAAAAATAATAGATAAATTCTAAATTAATTAAACTTAGTAAAATTAAAACAATTATGAAGAATTAAAAATTCAATAAGTAAAACTGGATTTATATATGTAAAGAATAAATAACGATTTTAGAGAATTAAAATATTATACTAATTATCAAATTAGTGAATTTAATTTTATGAGTAAAAAATTGATATTAATTTGTAATAAGTAAAAAATTATTTATTTAAATCACTAATGGTTTAATGAAAAGATGTGTATAATTCAACAATTTTATGCCACATCAAATTTCCCACACAAAAACATTTTTTTCCTCATACAAAATAATGTTTTATTAACATGAAAAATAGAAATGTGTTTATATTACTCAACTAAAAATGTATCATGTCAAATAGTTCAAAAATATGAGACAAATAAATTGATTAATATTCTTTTCATATGATATTATCAAAATAAGTCTTACCAAAAAACAAACACTTAATGGTTATCAAAAAAATAGCTAATCCTCTAAAATTTAGGATTTCATTCCTTATATATGAATTTTCTTAATAAAAAAATACAATTCAAATCCATTTTATATGTACACGAATGATAAAAGGTTAAAATATATAGGAATTATGAACATAACAATAAAGAACATTGTACAATTACTTTCACGTATCTTTCAAAAATAATTTTTTAATCATCTTATTGATAGAGCTTTAATGTTTCCATTAAAATATAATTTCATGTTCTTCATCTGGTGTTCATTATTTCCCTCACTTTAATGACCTCAATTTTTACCTAAGACACATTATTATAATTTTTCCCATTCTATGTATCTTGCACTGAGGGCTTTGCGTATTCCATTATAAAATATTATATTGAGGACTTTAGTAAACCGAAAGACACCCAATTCGCCGGCTCTTCAAGAATCCACGTGGTTTCACGAATCCACATTTTACTCTAGTTACAAACATTTAGTATGAAAACCATTCATATTGGCTCACTAATGTTATTAATTTTTTTTCATAAAAATAAGGTGATTCCCCTAAAGATCATTTTCAAAATTATAGTTCCTAAACTTCTGTTTTGAATTCCACTTACAGGTAACCTATATCAGTCTCAAATAAAGTTCCTTAACGAAAAATTAAAAAAATCAATATATATATATCCACTCATAAATCATTAATCCTCATACGTTTCAGAATCAAGGAAACAATTAGCTACCAATAATGTAATTATCTTTTGACAAGACACATTCAAATATTGTTCCAATCCAAATAAATTTAAAATTGTGAATGAATTTTGAAAAACAATTTCCACTTTTTATCAAAATTTTATGAAGAGAAGTGGGAAATTATGGGCTTGCAATAAGGTACAATTTAGTTCATGGTAATTTTAACACCTCCCCCACTCTTACAACATTACATTGTCCCCAATCTTAGATTAAAATGTAGATAAGACAACAAGTAGACATCTATTTTTAAAAATAGAATTTATTAAATCTTATTAATGACATGTTTAAGTGTATTATTAAATGTTAAAAGTATATTTCAAAAAAAAATCGTTAATGTAAGTTTACATGAATTATCATTTAATTTATTGACATATATTTTAAATAATGTACATATAGTCGTATGTCTAACAAGTGGGTGCATAGTTGATTTGGAATAGCAAGATTGAAAATTTGATTCAATTATAATTTCAATAAAGCGTAAATAATTAATTCCACACACCTAAAAACATAAAACAGATTCAATTAAATTCAACAAAAGCCTAAAATTACCCCCCCCCCAAACACACACACACACACATAATTTCTAACATTGAGTTGTTGAAATATCAATGTACGTCAATTTTAAAAAAGTAACCATAAGCCATAGTATTTCAACCAAACACAACATGCATCCAATTTTATCCAGTTGAAGCATAAGTCGAAAATATTATTTAGTAGCATCATTGAAAAAAATAACTCACCATTAGCAACATATATGTGATTATACATTTAAATGACTCAACAACAACAATGTGACAGTGAATCAAATGGAATGGTAACTAAAATACAATGGTTAATAAATAGTGAATATTAAAGTAATAAGGATGAAAAAATGAATTCCCTCATGATGATATAGAACATCACTAAAATAAAATTTGTTGAGACATGATCCATTATCATAATTCCACTCCTTTATTGACACCTACACAATCATACTCTAAAAACACATTACAGTAATACCAAGTAAAAAACTATTGTAGATACATAGAGTACAAAGAACAAAATATGTATCACATTACATAGTAAAACAAGAAAATGAACAAAATAAAAACAAAATAGAAACCATGGGGTTTTCCCATGATGAAAGAGTTTTAAAGTCCATAGCGATAAATTTTTCCCCAACATAATTCTATACAATGTCACTCAATGGTATGAGTTATTAGAATTGAGGGCTACACAATTTTCTAGTTATTTAACAATAGTATCATTCGAGACATTTTCAATATTAACACTGTAAAATATAATCAAAAACTCATCTAGATCAATAAGAGGGAAAATTCTGTCCAAAATAGGTTTATTTATAAAAACCACTTTTTCAACTAATAGAAAGTCCAATAGCTGCCTAAAGAAATTATTCAAATGGTAAAAAAATTCTCCCCAGCATCCCCCATACATAGAGTTTAGCTCAATCCCAAAGCAGAACAAAACAAATTCTCAAACTCCTAATAATATCATAAAACATATTAATCACAAACAACTCCAAATACTTCAATATGAAGGAATAATATTCACCTTCCAACATATTTTTCACTGTTTCCAGATGGACTCAAATGATGTGATCCTTATGAGTTCTGGTTTGAATTCATCACAAATATAAAAAAATATGTATTAAATATGTTTTCACGAAATAGAACTTGTTTATAATGGGGAAAATCATGTTCATTAGTATGACTCATCCAAGAACGCTCTCCAGCTTATGGAACCTTAAAACAGTCAACGTCATAAGAGAATATTTTATACTGAGGTTGAGATTGTTCTAGAAAGGAATGTGACTCACACCACAAATTGGGTTCGAAGGAAAGTATAGTTTCATCAAAAGGAATGAGTTTGAAAGGACTAGCATCTTGAGGAAAATCTTTAATAGGATGGGGGTTCCTAATAGTATTTACCTGAAGATAAAAATAAACATACTCATCTAGAACCTCTATTTTTAAACAATGATTCATTGAATCATCTATTACATCTTACTAACATCATGTTGAGGATTTTCAAACACCAAAAACATCTTCACATCATCAATAACTGGAGAGTGAGTATCTATTTGGAAACATTAATGACAACAACACCGGTAGCATGTACTGGTATAACGGATATGATTTGAACTTTTTCATAACATTCGATATAAGGGATACGGTTGTTTGTGGGAAATGTGATTTTTACAAATTCCTTAATAGGTCAACCACCCACATAGAAGGGTCTGTGAGTGAACTATCAGCAAAGTAGAAGAAAAACATATGTTGGATTTATATCCCTAAGACATAGAATCTTAAACAAATAGTATAATATAATACTGATACTCGCTCCTACATTAAAAATAAATTTTATTTCCCCACTTTCATCTATTCTGGAATGAATGATAAAACTACACGGGTCCTTGATTTTTTGAGGCATCATCATTAATGGGATCAAACAACCATCCCCACTGAGATTAACATTATCCAAATTCTTCCAATCATTTTTTAGAATTATTTTTGAGAATGAAACATATAAAGGTATTTTATCAATATATTATAAAAAAATAACATTGATTCTGATGTTAAGAATAATTTTCTATAACCTCAGCTAGTTAGATCATCACACTTTTTCACTCTTTCAAAGAATGGAATGTGAGGGTTAGAATGTTTTTAAAGAGGTTAATTATTCATCTTCACCTCAATTCCATTTAAATTATTTTCATCATCAATAAAATAAAACTTCATTTGACATGGTTATTTATCTTTTTTAGGTATGCATTCAACATTTTTTCAGGTTGGGTCAAGCTATCCAGATTTCCAGATTCTGTATCAAAAATATTTTTCTTTCCAATCATACTCAATATTTAATTTTAAGCATTTTTATAGTCCTTTTCATCTATAATTTAATTTTATTCACACTTAAAGTTACAAAAACTATGAAATTATATATAGTATATAGTTAATGTGTACTATGAAATCATCCTTCATCCCTAGATGTAAAATTTCAAGCTAGTTGGACCCACTGACTTTCCATGTTATGATTTCTAACATTAATTTGATTATTTCATTTATGTTTGATTTTTTTTATTCAATTGATTAAAGAAAATTTTCTCTTGAGAATACATTATCATTAAATTTTGATCTAGTTTATAAGTAAAATGACCTTTATTATATCTTCATGAATTAGAGGATTCATCCTTATACTAGTTTGTAAATTATTTACTATGTTGGTTTTGGTAGGGAGGGGAATTAGGTATCTTAATCATTTATTGGGCACTTTATGAAAATTTGGAGTGATTTTTATTATCCGATTTGTATTTATTAGAAAAGGGAGTTTGTATGCCTTTTTTTCTAGTTATTAAATCCAAAAATTGGGAATTTACTAAAATTTGACCAGGATGTCAAAATTAGGACAACATGTATGAGCATGACCGATCATCCTAGAATCTAAACATTACTCCCGTATGACCAAATCATCATAAAAAACAACATCGGGTTTAGTTTCTCCCCCATGTATGACTATCTTCCTAGTGCACTTATGTTGTGACTTCTAAGCATGTTTTTCATACAAGTGTTTTAGCTCATCAGTAGTGGAGTAATAGATGTCTACCAAAAATTATTAGTCAAATATAATCAATTTTTAAGTGTTGATTGAATTATAAAAGGTATACATTAGTAGATGGGGAGAAAACTATTCATTGGGACTTTTCAAATGGATATTTCTAAATCTATGTGATGCATCGCTTAATAACTCTCCCACATCCCGGACAAACTATGTGATTTTTTGCCTAACCATAGTGGTGGTATTTTTGGGGTAGGATTATGATACGAAAGCATTTAATATCTCATCCAAGGACTCATATATTTAATCGTATTTGTTTTGGAAGCATTTCCTAAAATTCCCATTTACAAAAAAATGGGAACAATCTCAATCTCAACTCCTCCTCACATAGATATCTCATAGGTAATTATTGGATTGAAATAAAACACTCTCTAATAAAATCAAGGAAATACTCTAAAGGGAGGCCCCAAAAATAAATAGGTTAAGGGAGGTATGACTAATTAATTTTATAACACCACTACCTTAGGGACAACATTATCCATGAATCGTAGCTTAACTTAATTGGAATTTGAACTTCCTCAAGTCTGGGTATCTGGCTGCTCGAACTATGGGTTTTGGAAAATTTATATTTTTATTATTAGATATGTTACATTGAATATATTTTTCAATTTTTCTTTTTTAATGTAGTAATATGATTATCTATTTCATGGTATAAGGGCTCTAGTATATAAAGTGATGATCTTGTCCTCATACAATGTGTAAAGACAAAAAAATTCATTAATAAATAGTTCATCTTACTAATAGTAGTAAAACAAGAAATCCACAGAAAATAACTTGTAAAAGACAATAGCTAGAAAAAATAGTATAACATAGAACATATTTTTTAATCTCAGTTTTCAACTTTTTAATTTTCCGTAGTTTTTTATGTGCATTTTTGTTTGAATTTTTTTTAGAAAATAGTTGTCGCTCTGTGCCTTCCCTAGAAAAGATGCTAAAAACATGACACAATATTCGTTGAAAATGAGTCAAAGATTAAAATCATTATGTTTACTATCTACTACTGTAAGGTGGCTCATAGCGTTAAAACTGCATTGAAGGATGGACAACTAAAATTCTTCTAAAAAACAACCCAATAGTTTCAATAATGGGTAAAATTTTCTATTTTTTATAGACTTCGTACTTTTATTATATTTTAAATTTTTTTATATGTAAAAATTATATAATTATTATTAATATAACAAAATAAAAAATTAATGGAGAACATGGAGTGAATTTATTAATTATGAGGGATGATCAAATAATAAGAGTGCTCGAAAAATAACTCATCTGGTTTTAAATAGTTAATTTGTCATTTAAAATTTAAATTTAATTCAATCCTTAAAATGATTTTAAGAAATCCTCTACATAAGAATTAAAAAAATTGTATTTTAGATAGTTATGTTCTCTACTTCAAGAATAATAAACTATAATGATATTTGTTAAAATTCCACAGAAAACTCCTTGCTAGAAGATTATAATAATTTTAATTTAAATCATGATCAATTATCTCCATGATTGATCTCGCTAATTGGTCATGGAGATTAAAATCTTTGTGTGATAGGAGAAGAATCAACATTTAAATATAAATGATCAGAACCAACATCAGTAGTCATAATTTATTCGCATAAAACAAAATCAAATGAAAAAAAAATTAATTTGCTACCTATATTTGATTCTCCAAGCATAAAAAGTTTTATCCTATGAACATATTGAACATGAAAATTGAAATAATTCGATAATAGATCAATGAAATTTAATAAACAAATAAATATCCCACATTGAATTTGATAATATCGTCTTTTCCTACATTGCAAGTCTCCCAAATTTATTCTAATCACTGAGACTCTAAAGTATGAGAATTATACAATAGAAAGTGATGGATTGAGTGAATTATAATAATATGAGTTCTACTGCTACTCGGAATTTAAATAAACATTCATCAGGTACAAGTCACCCATGATCTCCACTGATATATATATGACCATCATGAAGTCACCACACCCATGTGATTTTTCATTACAAGACACTCCATTTTAACTTTTCCACTATAACTGAATTCTCAACGATTGGAACCCTGAATCTGTATGCAATTTTGTTACCTATATGTATCTGAAAAATAGAAAATTTAGAATAGTTTTAAATAAATGATTAAAAACAACTTATTTATATATTTAATTAACTATTATTATTTAAATTAATGGTATATAATAAGTAAATATATATATTTTTTTTATTTTTTAATAATTATTTAAACTTTTTATTAAATTTAATTAATTTTATAAATTTAAATTAGTAATTATTATGGTTTTTTAATTGACGTTACTAAAATAAATATTTAAATAAATGATTTTAATATTATATGTTTTTATATATTTATTTTAATTATTTATTTTATTGTGTTTTATTTTAGTTCTTGGAGTTAATATGTTAATTATAAATATTAATTTTGGATTAATGTATTTATTTTAAATCAATATGATTATATATGTTATCTTAATTATATTTATTATTTATTATTTATTATTTATTTTCAATATTTTCTGTTAATTAATTTATTTTATATTCTAATTTATTTCCAATTTATTTATTTATCTTATTAATTTATTCTATATCATAATATTTATTGATGTATTTTTATTATTTATTTTATTTAATTTTTTGTAATTTTATTTTGCATTGATTAACTCTCGACCCCCTTATCTCTTTCACTACACTAGGGGGTAGGGGTTTTTTCTTCTCCACGAAGGAGACGGTGTTGGCCCATGCTCAGTCGGGTTGCCCATAGAGGCACAACCCCTCCTTCATCCATAGAATCTTCCATCTATAAGTGGTGAATAAACTCAACCTCTCCACAATGTCCCAACCTCACCGTGGGGGCATACTATCACACCCCAAGAAAATTTAAATAGTAATTATGTATTTATTTAATAATTTGTTTATAAATTAAAACTGATTATGAAAATAATTAATAATAATAAAAAACCTTATTTTAGTTTTGAGAAGTACAATTTTCAATTTAAGAAAATTAAAACATTAATATAATTGAAATTTTGTTTTGAAAGGAAGGAAAAAATATTTAATATTTAATAATAATAAGATATGGTAATAAATTAATATTTTATAAAAGATAATGTTATAAACAAAGTTTAATTTATAAATAATTTTTCAATATTAGAAGTTATGATTTTATATGAAGGAATTATAAATACTTATAATAATTTAGAAATAATAGAAATTTTAAATCATTTTCAAAATAATTAATAATGTTATGTATATGTTTTAAATGTAAAAACTATAAAATTTATGTTATGATATTAGGTTAATTAAAAAACTGAAATGAAATGAATATTGGTCTTTGTATATATATATATATATGTATATAATAAAATAATAAAATAATATAATTTTTTTAGTTAAACAAATAAAACTATATTTATAATTGTTAAAAAATGGTAATAAAATAAAAGAATAGAAAATCATGAATTAGGGATTTCTGGTTTTCGTGTTGTGGGATTTGAGGGTGAGTTCGATCGAGGCATCACCTTGATCGAAGAGGCCCCGATCTGTAGTGTTCAACCCTGGAGAAAATGAGAGTTTTTTCATCGAGGGAGTGGCTGAGACCAAGAGAGGTTGAACGCGGCATTGGTGGAGCACGAAGCCGATAAAAAAATATGGATCACGATTTGAGTTCAAGCTTGTTGGAAGTAGTTTCGAGTCTGAATCTCATCGGGTTTAAGGTGGAGACTAATAATGAGAGGTTAGATATGTTTGTCATGGAAATACAGTCGTATCCTCTTTAGATCCTCGGGTAGGTCATATTTAATTTGGGTGTATCCAAAATAATTACCCTATCACTCTAACTTTCTTAGATTTGTATATACTGATTTTTCGATTTTCTTCTGTCGATGTCTAATATTCGATTCGAGACTTTTGAGTTGCGTGAGGTTGCAAACCATTTTTGGCTCCGATTTTCTGATATTTTCCTTCTATTGTATGGATTTGAAAGTAGTAATTATTTATTTAGTTCTTGTTATATGAATCGTCAAGAAATATTTATCCCCTTGATCAAATCTGATTTAAAAATACATCTCTTTTATATTTATTCAGTTTTCTTCATCGATTTTTGTCATCTTTGGTCACCATCAAATCAATTCGTTGAATTTTATATAACCCGACAGGGTTGATTTTAATGCTTTTGTCTCATTTTTCATTGAAGTTTCCTAGAATCTTATATATTATTTGTCATTTACATCAAATTGATTAAATCTGTATTCTTTGTTTTGGAATTGTCTTTAAAAATTTATATTTAAAACGGGTTTGATTCTATTGGTTTAATGTTTCTCCGTCTTGTTTTGTCTCCCATATACAAATCATTACAAGGAAGCATCATTTAATCTTTCTATATTTGTCCACAGTCATATTCATCCACTGTACATTGAATAATATATGTTTTATGTCATTTTCAATTGTGTTTTAGTTTGTAGTAAAATAAAATTTAATTTTCCACTTGAGAACTTCTATATATAAATCAGTTCTGATTTGATAATAAGATATATGATGAGTGCAATGAAAGTGAGGCTAGCAAGGAAAGTAGTATCCTCTGTCTCCCTTGCCCCTTATTATAATTTCCAATTATATGTGTGTAATAGTTCATGAGGCACCAACCTGAAGAATAAAAGTTGGAGGATTTGTTCTGCAAATATCAAGTTAGAGACTATTCAATTTCAAATACATAGTATGCAATTCTATTTTTCTTTATGTAGGGGGTAAATATTTTTTGATTTTAGTTATTTTGAACTCTTATTTCTGTAAGGGACTATATATTTTAAAAATTACTTTCTATGCATTCCCATATTACTGTTTTTGTAAGTGTGAAACATTTATTTCCCATATATATTTATTTTGAAATTTTATTTCTGTATGAGATAGTTTAATTTCGTTTTCAAATACCTCTCTTCTTTAATTTTTTTTATTATAATTTATTTATTCAATTAAATTATTCATGCTTATATTTATCAAAATTGTGTTCAAATTTGGTTTAATATAATGGGTTAAGGGACTATTTTTTGTCATGATTTTAATTTTATGGGTTTGTGTGTAAGGGGGATTATCCTACACTTTTAAATCCTCATAGAAATAAATTATTATTATTCTTTTTATTTTATTTCAAGTCATATTTTCTTATGTTAAATAATATGGTTTATATTTTGTGGTTTTGGGTATTGGAAAAATATTGCTACAAAAGTTTTTTTAATAGTTCTCTTAATCCAAAATAAACATGTTTCCGGTTTTGGAAATATTTTAATAATCTTTAGTAAAACGTTCTATATTTTTATTAACAATTTAATTATTTTAAATTTATGATTATATTTGTGTAATTAAAATTTATTTTATATGGGACAATGAATATTCAATCAATTGAATAATATATATATATATACCTTCATGATGTGAAAATATATAATTATTTTAAATAAATTAATAGTCATGTAATAATTCATATATGAATTAATAAATAAATACTATAATAATTTTATTATGCCACATACAAGTCATATAAAAATAAAGATTATGGTCATATATCGATGATCATTTATGAAAATCCATACATGCATAAGCATATATATGTATATACACATATTCATGAACGTTGGATAAAATTTACAAAGAAATGAATTTTTAATGGAATTGGAAGAAATTTTTATGGACAAGTTATAATTTTAAGTTGTCTTGTACATGTTTATATTATAATTTTAATCATTAATGAAATGCTGAATTAAAAAAAGATATATATATTATTTATAATCTTCGGTGCATGCTCATTATTATTTAATGTTTTTTTTAAAAATAATTTTTTAATTCATTTAATCATGAAAACAAATCATTGGTAATTCTGTTGGTCTTTATGTACATGCTATGTGACATGAGTTTTTGGGAATCAATACTCAATAGTGTTTTATTTTCAAAAAAAATTCACATTTATATATATACTCATATATAGATAGCAGTGTAAATTATTATTTAAATGCATTGACATGATTAGAGGTAAAAACTCTAGTGAGCAATACTAGTATATATTTATATATGTAAAGAAAAATTTAATCGTTTTCAAAAAAATATTAGTGCTTGTTTGTTGTAAGAAATGTATGGTCATTGGGGAGTGAACCCATCCATCGCTAAGTGGGTAGGCCCAAGACATCCTTCAAAGAAATATGTTAACTGAAAATGATGTTTTGTTTTAATTATGTTTGCATAATATTTTCTAAATAAAATCACTGGATTCACTTAAAAATGTTTTTAAAGTAAAATTATTTTTCAAAAGCACTACATTATTTTGTAAAGGATGTTTTCCAAATGAATTTACAATTGAAATTTTTCAAATGTATTATTGAAAGGATATTTTTCTAAAAGTACTTTATCAAAAGTTTTAAAACCCATTTACTGAGAAACTTTTATGCTCACCCTACGTTTTTAAATGTTTTTCACATGTTTCCTTGAATTCCAGAGTTGGTCATCTTTGTTGTAGTGTTGTGTAGAAGCGTAGTGGAAAGTTGTTTTGTTGTTTCATCTCTGATAAATGTAACGTAATGTTTAATCTTCCAGAACCTATACCGGTAAAATATCCTCATTTTGTTAAAGTGTTGTGTAATTGTTTATATACTTTTATAAAGAAAATTTTACACACCATTTTTAAGCACAGAGTCTGGAAAAGTGGGCTTGGGGCGTAATAATTTGTATCAGAGGAACGATCTAGGAAACTTTGGAGATTAGATACTGTCTTTTGGGGAAAATAAAATCTACATGATAGAGTTTTTGTTAAACAATTAAGTCCCCATGAAATATTATTGAATTCTGATGATTTAAATATAAAATTTTCGTAAGTATGATGAAATAATTGTGAGGACGCAATTAATTTAATGGGGGGAGAATGTAACAGCCCAAGAAAATTAAAATGTTAATTTTGTATTTATTTAATAATTTTTTATAAATTAAAACTGATAGTGAAAAAATTTAATAATAAAAAAACATTATTTTAGTTTCTAGAAGTACAATTTGGAATTTAAGAAAATTAAAACATTAATGTAATTGATATTTTGTTTTAAAAACAAGGAAATAAAATATTTAAAATTTAATAATAATAAGATACAGTAATAAATTAATATTTTATAAAAGATACTTTTATAAAAAAAATAATATATAAATAAATTTTCATTATAAGAAGTTATGATTTTATATGAAGGAATTATAAATACACGTATTAATTTAGAAACAATAGAAATAATAAATAATTTTTAAATAATTAATAATGTTATGTATATTTTATAAATGTAAAAACAATAATATTTATGTTTTGAGTTTCGGTTAATTAAAAAAATGAAATGAAATGAATATAGGTATATATATATATATGTATATAATGAAATAATATATTGAGAAAATTTATTTAGTTATACAAATAAAACTATAATGATAATTGAAAATAAATTGTAATAAAACAGAACAATAGAAAATTGGGAATTAGGGCTTTCAAGTTTTCTTGTTGTGGGATTCGAGGGTGAGTTCGATCGAGGCTTCACCGAGATCAAATAGGACAAGATCGGTAGGGTTCACCCCTGGAAAAAATGAGAGCGTCATGGTCGAGGGAAAGGCTGAGACCAAGATATTTCGAACGTGGCATTGGTGGAGCTCGAAGACGATAAAAACAACCAGGATCTCGATATGAGTTCTAGTTTGTAGGAAGCGGTTTCAAGTCTGAAGCTCATCGTGTATGAGATGGAGACTAATAATGAGCTGTTAGATCTTCTTATCATGGAAATACAGTCGTATCCTCTTTAGATCCTCAGGTAGGTCATATTTAATTTGTGTATCCCAAATAATTACCCTATCTCTCAGATTTTCTTAGGTGTGTATATACGGATTTGTCGATTTCCTTCTGCGATGTCTGATGTTCGATTCGATTCTTTTGAGTTGCGTGAGGTTGAGAACAATTTTTGGCTCTGATTTTCTAATATTCTCCTTCTGTTGTCCAGTTTTGCAAGCAGGAGTTATTTAATTAGTTCTTGTTATATGAATCTTCAAGAAATACTTATCCCCTTGATCGAATCTGATTTACAAATACCTCTCTTGTAAATTTCTTCATTTTTCATCATCGATTTTTGTCATATCTGGTCATCATCTAATCAATTTGTTGAATTTCATAAAACATGATAGGGTTTATTTTAATTCTTATGTCTAATTTTTCAATGAAGTTACCTAAAATCTTATATATTATTTTTCTTTTGGATCAAATTGATTGAATCTGTATTCATTGTTTTGGATTAGTCTTTAAACATCAATATTTAAAAATGTATTGATTATATGGGTTTATTGTTGCTCTGCCATGTTTTTTCCCATATACAAATATTTTCAAGGAAGCATCATTTAATCTTTGTATCTTTGTCTACAGTCATATTCATCCACTTTACATTGAATAATTTATGTGTTTTTTTCATTTTCAATTATGTTTTAGGTTGTGGTAAATTAAAATTCAATTTTCCACCAAAGAAGTTCTTTATATAAATCAGTTCTGCTTTGATAATAAGATATATGATGAGTGCAATGCATGTGATCCTTGGAAGGAATGTTGTATCCTCTCTCTTCCTTGACCCTTAGTATAATTTCTAATTCTATTTGTATAAGAGTTCTTGAGGCACCAACCTGAAGAATAAATTTTGGAGTATTTGGTCTGCGAATATCATGTAAGGGACTATATAACTTCAAATACATAGTATGCAATTCTATTTTACGTTAGGTAAGGCGAAAATATTAATTTTCAAGCTTTTGGTTATTTTGAACTATTATTTCTGAAAGGGATTATGTATTTTCAAAATTATTTTCTAGAAATTCCAATATTATTGTTTGTGTAATTGTGAAATATTTATTTCCAATATATATTTAATTTGAAATTTTATTTCTATAAGATATATTTTAGTTTCATTTTCAAATACCTCTCTTCTTTAATTTTTAATTGTAATTGATATATTCAATTAAATAATTCATGTTTATGTTTATCAAAATTATGTTCAAATTTGGTATAGTATAATGGGTTAAGGGATTATTTTTTTATCATGATTTTAATTTTATGGGTTTGTGTGTAAGGGAGATTTGTCTACACTTTTAAATCCTCATAGACAGAAATTATTCTTCTTCTTTTTAATTTATTTCAAGGAAAATTTTCTTAAGTTAAATAATACAGATTATATTTTGTGGTTTTGGGTATTGGAAAATTATTGCTACAAAATTTTCTTTAATGGTTCTCTTAAACCAAAATCAACATGTTTGTAGTTTTGGACATATTTTTATTTGATTTAGTAAACCGTTCATAATTTTTTAGAACAATTTAATTATTTTAAATTTATGTTTCTATTTGTATAATAAATATTTATTTTAGAGGGTACATCGCATATAAAATCAAGGGAAATATATATATATATACCTTCATGATGTGAAAATATATAATTGTTTTATATAAATTAATATTCAAGTAATAATTCACATATGAATTAATAAATTAAGAATATCATAATTTTATTCTGTCACATACATGTCATATAAAAATCATGGTTATGGACATATATCAATGATCATTTATGAAACTTCATACATGCATATACATATATAGGGATATACACATATTCATGAACATTTGATAAACTTTACAAATAAATGAATTTTTAAGGGAATTGGATGAAATGTTTATAGACATGTTATAATTTTATGTTGTCTTGTACATTTTTATATTATAATTTTACTCATGAATGAAATGTTGATTTTTTTAATAAAATATATCATTTATAATCATCAGTTCAAGCTCATTCTTATATGATGATTTTCAATTAAAATAATGGTTTAATTCATTTAATAATGAAAAAAAATCATTGATAATTATGATGGTTTTAATGTACATGCCAAATGGTGTGAGTTTTTGGGAATCAATAATCACTAGTGTTTTTTTTCAGTAAAAAATCAAATTTATATATATACTTATATATAGATATCAGTGGAAATTATTATTTAAATGCATTGACATGTTTAAATGTAGAAACACTAGTGAATAATACTAGTATATATATATATATATGTAAAGAAAACTATAACCTTTTTCGAAAAAATATCGGCGCTTGTTCATTGTAAAAAATGGGAGGTCATTGGGGAGTGAACCCATTATTCACTAAGTGTGTAGGCCCAAAAAAGCCTTTGATGAAATAAGTTTCCTCAAAATTATGTTTTGTTTTAATGAAGTTTTCTTAATATTTACCAATGAAAATAACTGGATTCATTTAAAAATGTTTTTAATGTATAATTTTTTTTCAAAAAAATTACATTATATTATAGGGGTTTAATTAAAAATGAATTGACAATTGAAATTTTTCAAATGTATTATTGAAAGGATATATTTCTGAAAGAGATTTATTAAAGGTTTTTAAAACCCCTTAATGGGAAACTTTTGTGCTCACCCTACATTTTTGAAATGTTTTTCACAAGTTACCTAGAATTCCAATGTTGGTCATCTTTGTTGTAGCTTGCGCGTAAGCATAGTGGATAGTTGTTTTTTTGTTTCAGATATGATAAATATAAAGTTATGTCTAATCTTATAGAATCTAGACCGGTAAAAGATCCTCGTTTTTTTAAAGTTTTGTGTAATTGTTTAATTTCTATTATACAGAAAATTTTACACCACATTTTTAAGCAGAAAGTCCGGAAGAGCAGGATTGGGGCGTTATAATTTGTATCAGAGGAACGGTCTAGAAAAAATTGGTAATTAGATGTTGTCTTTTGGGGAAAATAAAATCTACTCGATAGAGTTTTCGTTAAATAGTTAAGTCCCCTAGAAATATTCATTAATTCTAAAGATTAAAATTCAGAGGTTTTGTATGTCTGATGAAAGAATTGTGAGGGCCCAATTCAATTAAGGGGGGGGGGGGATAATGTAACACACTAACAAAATTTAAATAGTAATTATGTACTTATTTAATAATTTGTTAATAAAATAAAACTGATTAAGAAATTATTTAATAATAAAAACCATATTTTAGTTGTGAGAAGTACAATTTCCAATTTAAAAAAATTAAAAAATTAATGTAATAGAAATATTTTTTTGAAATGAAGGAAATAAAATATTTAATATTTAATAATAATAAGATACAGAAATAATTTTAAATTTAATAAAATATAATTTTATAAACAAAGTTTAATTTATAAATAATTTTCCATTATTATATGTTATGATTTTATATGAAGGAATAATAAAAACTTATATTAATTTAGAAACAATAGAAATAATTAATCATTTTTGAAATAATTTATAATGTTATGTATATGTTTTAAATATAAAAACTATAAAATTCATGTTATGAGAATCGGTTAATTAAATAAAATCTAATGAAATGAATATAGGACTTTGTATATATATATGTATATAACAAAATAATATATTAAGATAATTTATTTAGTTAAAAAAATTAAAATATAATTATAATTGATAAAAAATGGTAACAAAATAGAAGAATAGAAAATTGGGAATTAGGGCTTTCGGGTTTTCGTGTTGCGGGATTCGAGGGTGATTTCGATCGAGTCTTCACCGAGATCGAAGAGGCCAAGATCAGTATGGTTCAACCCTAGAGAAAATGAGAGTGTCTTCCTCGAGGGAGAAGTTGAGGCCAAGAGAGGTCAAACATGGCATTGGTGGAGCTCGAAGGCGAAAAAAAATCAGGATCTCGATCTGAGATCGAGCATGTAGGAAGCGGTTTTGAGTCTGAACCTCATCGAGTTTGAGATAGAGACTAATAATGAGCGGTTAGATCCGTTTTTCATGGAAATACAGCTGTATCATCTTTATATCCTCATTTAGGTCATATTTAATTTGTGTGTATCCAAAATAATTACACTATCTCTCGGATTTTCTTAGATTTGTATATACTGATTTGTCAATTTCCTTTTGTCGATATCTGATGTTTGATTCAAGTCTTTTGAGTTTTGTGATGTTGCGAACAATTTTTAGCTCTGATTTTCTGATATTTTCATTCTATTGTCTGGTTTTCATGTAGGAATTATTTAATTAGTTCTTGTTATTTGAATCTTAAGGAAATACTTATCCCCTTGATCAAATCTGATTTACAAATACCTATGTTGTCCATTTCTTCAATTTTCTTCATCGATTTTTGTCATCTTCGGTCACCATCTAACCAATTCGTTGAATTTTATAAAACCCGATAGGGTTTATTTTAACGCTTATGTCTCATTTGTGAATGATGATTCCTAGAATCTTATATATTATTTGTCATTTGCATAAAATTGATGGAATATGTATTCTTTGTTTTGTATTTCCCTTTAATTATCAGTATTTAAAACTATATTGATTCTATTGGTTTAATGTTGCTCTGTCTTGTTTTGTTTCCCATATACAAAGCTTTTCAAGGAAGCATCATTTAATCATCCTATCTTTGTCCACAGTCATATTCATCCACATTACATAGAATTTTTCATGTTTTATGTCATTTTCAATTGTATTTTAGTTTGTGGTAAGTTAAAAATAAATTTTCCACTTCAGAACTTCTATATATAAAGCAGTTCTACTTTGATAATAAGATATATGATGAATGTTATGCAAGTGAGGCTTACAATGAAAGCAGTAGCCTTTGTCTCCCTTTCCCCTTAGTATAATTTCCAATTCTATGTGTGTAAGAGTTCTTGAGGCACCAACCTGAAGAATAAAAGTTGGAGGATTTGGTCTACGAATATCATGTAAGGGACTATTTAATTTCAAATACATATAATGCAATTCTATTTTACTTTAGTTAACGTGAAAATATTTATTTTCAAGAATTAGGTTATTTTGAACTCTTATTTCCGTAAGGGATTATGTATAGTCAAAATTACTTTCTATGCATTCCCATATTATTGTTTGTGTAAGTGTGAAAAATTTATTTCTAATATATATTTATTTTGATATTTTATTTCTCTAAGAGAGAGTTTAATTTTGTTTTCAAATACCTATCTTCTTTAATTTTTAATTGTAATTGATTTATTCAATTAAATAATTCATGTTTATGTTTATCAAAATTATGTTCAAATTTGGCTTAGTATATTGTGTTAAGGGACTATTTGTTTATAATTATTTTAATTTTATGGGTTTGTGTGTAAGGGGTATTTTTCTACATTTTTAAATCCTCATAGAAATAAATTATTATTGTTCATTTTATTTTATTTCAATGCAGATTTTCTTATGTCATATAATATGGTTTATATTTTGTGGTTTGGGGTATTGGAAATTTATTGCTACAAATTTTTCTTTAAAGGTTCTCTTAATCCAAAATCAATATGTCTTCAGTTTTGTACATATTTTGATATGCTTTAGTAAACCGTTCTAAATTTTTTAGAAAAATTTAATTATTTTAAATTTATGATTCTATTTGTATAATTAAATTTTATTTTAGAAGGGACATCACATATTAAATCAAGTCAATATTATATATATATATACCATCATGATGTTCAAATATATATTTTTTTAAAATAAATTAATAGTCAAGAAATAATTCACATTTGAATTAATAAATTAAGAATATCATAATGTTATTATGTCACATAAAAGTCATATAAAATCAAGGTTATGGCCATATACCGATGATCATTTATGAATCCTCATACATGCATATGCATATATTAGTATATTCACATATTCATGAACATTGGATAAACTTTACAAAGAAATGAATTTTTAATGGAATTGGATGAAATGCTTATAGAAATGTTATAATTTTATGTTGTCATGTACATGTTTCTATTATAATTTTTATAATGAATGAAATGTTGATTTTTTTTTAAAAAAATATGTCATTAATAATCTTTGGTGCAAGCTCATTATTATTTTATGATTTTGAATTAATATAATGGTTTAAGTCATTTAATCATGAAAACAAATCATTGATAATGATGTTGGTTTTTATGTACATGGAAAGTGACGTGAGTTTTTGGGAATCAATACTCTCTAGAGTTTTTTCAATAAAAATTCTAATTTATATATATACTTATATATAAATATCAGTGGAAATTATAATTTAAATTCATTGACATGTTTAAAGGAAAAAACTCCAGTGAGAAATACTAGTATATATATATATATATGTAGAGAAAAATTTAAACGTTTTGGAAAAAATATCGACTCTTGTTCATTGTAAAAATTGGAAGGTCATTAGGGAGTGAACCCATCCTTCGCTAAGTGGGTGAGCCCAAGACATCCTTCGACGAAATAAGTTGGCTCAAAATGATGTTTTGTTTAAATGAAATTTACTTAACATTTTCCAAATAAAATCACTGGATTTGTTTAAAAATGTTTTTAAAATGTAATTATTTTTCAAATGAAATAGATTATTTTGTAAAGGTTGTTTTACAAATAAATTTACAAATGAAATTTTTCATATGTATTATTGAAATGTTATTTTTATGAAAGCGATTTATCAATGGTTTTCAAACCTCCTTACAGGGAAACATTTGTGCCCACCCTACGTTTTTTAAATTTTTTTCACAGGTTGCCTAGAATTACAGAGTTGGTCATCTTTGTTGTAGTGTGCACGGAAGAATATTGGACAATTATTTTATTCTTTCAGCACTGATGAATGTAAAGTTAGGTCTAATATTTCAGAACCTAGGCAAGTAAAAGATCCTCATTTTGTTAATGTGTTGTGTAATTGTTTAATTACTTTTATAAAGAAAACATTACACATCATTTTTATGCACAGAGTCCGGAAGAGCGGGCTCGAGGCGTTATACGTACCCCTTCTCTGATTCTCCCTAGAATTGGAAGGTTCTTCCTCGATTAGCAATAGTGTGATGGAGGCTTCCTCCAATATCTTTTATTGGTGTGGCTTTGACCTATTCGACATATGATCGGGTAATAGCCATTCAAAATAAGTGGATTGCATTTTTTTCATCTAGTTTTCCAACTCTAGTTACATTCAGAATGAAAAAATAGGGGAGGAGGGTGGATGCTTCACAAATATCAAATACTGGTAGTGGATTTTATGGCTGATATCTAAATGATAGATCTTAATTGCGGTCTGGATTTATCTTCAGTAGCAGGAGGTGTATCTTTAGATACAGATCTGAAAAACATGGTGGGATTTTAATTTTCAACATGTATTTCTATTTTGATAAAAAAAACTTATTTGAGATTGATTGAGTCTGAATATGGATTCGGGATGGTGAGTTATAGGAGGAAATAGAGCTGTGTCGGAGACAATTATAGGCATTGGTAGCTAAAACAAGTGATGGCATCAATGTTAGTAAAAAGGTTCTAGAGCGTTTGGTGGATCAACATTTTCAGTAGTACACTGAGTGACCGAAGGGATATGGGTGCGTCATTAATATAATAAGGCACCGATAATGTATCTTCTTAACATCGTTAGGTCCCTAAAAAATTTTCAATGGAAAAAACGAGTCAATGATGGCTTCCATCAGTGACTCAGTTAAACGTTCCATACATAGGTCCTCATGTTAGTGACATTAACATTTATCTACAAAAATAATCATAAATCGCCTAATTGAATTAAAATAAAACTAAAAAGATAAAATAATTTAAATACATGATTAGTTTATTAGTTAAAAACTAAAAAAACTAAAAAAACTAATCCTAAATTGGAATGACTAAAGGGTGAAATGAATAATGTTGAATTGTAATTTTTTAAAATTCAATATTCACATTACATAATTAACTTATTAATTTAAATCACATTAATTTATAAAAATGATTACCATCTAATAGAAATAAAAAATTAAAATATTAATGATGAAATTAGACATTTACTTAGTTAATAAAATTTATTTACTGTTAAAAAAACAAAAAATAATAAGGCATACATATGAAATTTTAAAAATTGCATGAAAGGAACCTAAAAACAATGAAAGATATAAATGATAAATACAAGGAATATTTTTTTATGAAAAATCAAGGCTATTAATATAACACCCCAGGTAAATAATGAAAATGACATTTTCAAATTTATACATATTTGTGAATAAAATATTAATATGGCTTTAAAGGGGACGGTATGCTCGATGGCGTACCCAACACGCAACAACGAGTTTCTTGGGAATCTTACGTTGCACTCTAATAATAAAATAATATTATTTTAAATGGCAGTTAACATGTAGCCATTTTATTGGTGGGAATGGATTGAAATAACTAAAATATTATTATATATGTTTTTAAATGTTTTTACATTTATCCAATAAAAGATAAAGGCTTAAAATGCGGAAAGAATTCAATTTTAGGTGTATATGCCCTAGTTTTCACAAAAGGTTCACTTATCGCCTTTTGATGGAGAACCGTCATTAAATATAGTTTTGTTCAATCTTATACATTCTATTGGACCAAATAAAACTCTTCTTTAGAATCGGGAAATCAAAATTTACTTTGTGTAATTTTTTGGTATCTTTCCGACAAAGTTCATTTTTTAAATGAAAAGTGTAAAATGTTGTATTTTAATTCAAAACCTCTTTTTAATATAATTTATTTATATGATTAGTCTATATTTTTAATTTATTTTAATGTGAAATTAGAATATATTTTTACCATTAAATCAAATAGTGGTCGTTGGAATTAATTTTACTTTTAAATCAGACTTAAACTACTGTCAATCTTTTGATACTTATTGTTTCATAAAAACATGCTATTTTCTCTGACAGCAGGAATTAAATATTAAATTAATTAATGTGACTTATATGTTTTGACTTTTGTAAAATGGACTTCATTTTTTATTTCGGAATATCAAATATATCTTAGGGTGAATTTTAGGCATTTTTCTGAAAAACTATAATTTTTGATGAATAGTGAAACCACTAAGTGGTACTTATAAAAACTGATTTTTCGTTTAAATGAAATTTTACTACTTCTGTGTTTTGAATTTCAAAAATCCGACATAAATGGTTGTCATTAAGAAGTAAAATTTGGTTCAATGAGATTAAAATATTTTTTGGTGAATAGTAACTTATTATGTTTTTAATCGTGATTAGAGGTAATTAGTGTAGTTTAAGGTAAAAATAATGATTTAATAATTTGAGATGAGATTGAAACATGTCCTAACCTTATTGTATGTGTCATGGTCGACCAATAAAATCCATGGGTCAACTTGGGGACCCCATGGAGCCACTTTGGTTGGGAAATTACATAAATTACTTTTTATTTAATGTTAAAGTAAAAATGACACACACATGAGATGTTTTACTAATACAATTTTTTCATGGGGTTATACAAGTCAGATTTTTGACTATAAATAGTCATTGAAAAGATAAAAAACTTTCCTACATCATTGTAATTTTTTTATAATTTTTAGACATTATATAAATTAAATTATTTATGACATCATGATGATGCAGTGATGACCTCATTATTTAAAGATTTAAATAAAACGGAACGATAATGTAATATATAAGACCTAAACATGTCAAAAACCTATTGTATGAGTGTATTTCGAACCCTTATCACCTTATACTCGAAAAAAATCAATGTGGGACCTCTTAAATTCGAATACCATTTTAAAATTAATTGACTTTTCTTTACCTTCCAAAAGTGCCCCTCCTCTCCTCTTATAAAAGTCCCCCACCACTACCTCCTTACCCACACTCCCAAAGCCTTTGGCTCTTACCACCCCTTCCCATTTTGGCTCTACACATCCCTCTCTTACTCCTTGAAGCCTCACTTTAGGCAGAAGTCTTCCCAAGGAAGTCTTTGAGCTCAAACCAAGGGGAGTTACCCGATTTTAAGGTAATGTCTTCTTTTGAGTCCTTTTGTTTTATTTTGCTTCTCCAACCCCCTAAACCCTTTTTATTCTTTTCTTTTGTAACAAATAAAGTATCATAAATATACCAGGATGTTGTTATATGAAGGATTATATCTACACTTACACACACCTGCATCTAATGGTTAATGAATATACTGTTTCCGTGGATGGCGAATTTCTGCCTCACGAAACGATGATTGTTCAACACTCATATAACACCTTCAAAGGTGTCCATTAAGATGTCACTATATTTATATATGATATATAATATATTTATGTTTTACTTAAGTTTCTGTATTTTTCATTTGTGTCTTACCATTATGGCTTCCATTATGGGTATACGCGATATCTTCATTTTAGGAAGTGCGGACTACCGCCCCCTCAAAGTGATGTGATTCGTTAATGCCATACGTGGGACGTATAAAAGATGGATTTAATGTTATTATATATGATGTTATAATGAAATTTTAATATACCTCTATATCATTATTGTTTCTTTCCATTAAGGTATGAGATATAAATGGAAGTAGCGTTCATGCGTACGTACGGCTTACCGTCTCCATGAACGGTGCATTTCATTTCTTACCTCTAAATGATTATGTAATATTATAAATACATGTATATTCTGGATATATATGATATATATTATATCAAAATCATGAATTTAATTCTGGATATAATGAACCTTTGACCACCCAAACAACATGTAATTGTAAGAAGTCCATTTTCGACTTAAGAACCAAATATCGAAAAAACAAACATTATTAACTTAAATGATTACATAATGATTATAACATTTAAATAAGTGATATAAAAGGAATAATGAACTTTGATAAGGTTCATAAGAAAGTATAAATTAACTCAAGTTTATTATTCAGGACGTTAAAGAATGATCGAGTCAAGTCGGACCTGAGGTAAGGGATCTTACTCCTCTCTTTCTTTTTAAAGTACAATCTTTTATGTCATTCCTTCTAAAGATCATCTTTCTTGTTATTGCGATGTTATTTTATATTACTATTACTGTAATTTTTATGTTCACATGATGAGAGACCCTATTCTATCTCATCAATCGATTTTGGAAGTTTTGAGTGGCGCCGTTAGGCTGCCGAATTTTCGTAAGAGATCTAACCTCTCTCTTTCTTTTTAAGTACTCTCTTTTCTGTCACTTCTTTTAAGCTCCTCTTTGTTATGTTGGGGGATGTTATTTTATATTCCACTTTCTATAAACTTTAAGTTAATATGATTAGATACCATATTTGATCTCATCAATCCATTTTTGTATGTTTTATGTGGCGCTGTTAGGCTGCCGAGTTTTCGTAAGGGATTTTTCGTATCACTTTTACTCCTGTGAGATTTATGCTACATTTGCCACAATTTTCTTTGAGTGGTGTATGTGCTTCCCATTATTCTACTATTTTTGTAATTTAATTTCGTTTATGAGTATTTACATCAATGATTTATTGTCCTTCTTTCAAGGGGTGTATGTTTTGAAAGATACCCAAGTCGGTAAGGGAACCTTTCACCCTCCTCTTTTTTAAAAGACTTTTTTTGTTGGGTCTTTTAATTTACATATTGTTATGTTGGGATATGTTCTCATATATCCTTATTAATGTAAACTTTATTTCCAAGTGATGAGATACTCTTTTTATCTCTCATCAACTCATTTTGATGTGACGCTGTTAGGCTGTCAAGGGAACTTCTTAACCCAATTTCGATTTCTTTGGGTTCAATATGTAGTTATTGAATATGTCATCCTTTGAATATGTGTGAATGACCTTTGAATATTTTACACTTAATATCCACATATATTTGGTGTATTCGTTTGTCACACATAATTATGTAATTGATTTATCCTTAAACCAAGGATACCGTCTTTGTATGGGACTTCGTCTCAATCTCCTTTCATTGAGGCATATTTTGTTTTATACACAACCTTCTTTTATATAGTGTATAAACCCCTTCTACTTTTACGTTTATTCAAAAGGAATCATTTTATACGAAGCGTTTACTAAACGACAAAGGGGAATGTTTTTGTCGTACGTATGCGGCGACAATGACTTCTCCACTGCCGTGACCATTATTTGAGTTTCGGCTTCCTCTACAAGCCAAACCTTTTTTAAAAAAAGAAAAATAAATACCATGTTTTACTTTTCTTTTATTTTGGTATCGAAAATTGTTTTCATAATGTTTTTATATCAATGTGTTGTATTGATATCTTGTGATTGAAAGGTGGGAATGTTATGTTTCCTTTATGCATGTTGTATGTGATATGATTATGTTGATGTTCTTGGGCATTATTATGAAAACGGGTGGTTCCGTGATAAAATAAGGGCGGGTGAGCCCGATATAGCTCCCCAATGCATTGGGTTACGCGAAGGAGTGAAACGTTAAGGTTTCTCCGAAGAGATTTAGGGAATATAATTTGATGGGTATTCCAAACGTAACCAAGAGGGTTACTCCCTACGTAAGAATGTTATGAATACCTCAAGTTACCTTTATGTATAATGATTTCTATGATTTATTCATGGTTTGATGAGGTATGTTAAAGTGACTATGTTTTATGGGTAAAGTATGATTTCATTCTTATGTATATATGAACTCATGTTTCCTTTCCATATTTTTATAACCCTTTCTGAGCTTTTTATGATCATCCCAAGTTTTTTGAAATGTTTTTCATAGGTAAAGGGAAAGGTACATGATGTGATGATAGTGTCAAGGATGTGTCAAGAAAGAATCCATGTTATATTTTCAATATGTTCCATTGATGGGAAGAATGAATACTGTCTTTTATGTAACCACTTTGTTTAAATGTGGAATGTAATGCAAGTTTCATGATCTAATTCTCTAAAACTCTAAACCTGAAAAGATCCTCAATGTGTAATCTTGTAATAACTCAAGATTAAGTATGGTTTAAGTCTGGGGCCTTATAGTTGGTATCAAAGGTCGGCTTAGATAAATTTAGAGGATAGGGTATTCTCTAAGCATAAGTGACATTACCATAATGGTTAGGATTTTAAAAAGAGTCCTAGATTCAGATAATGTGAATGAGTAAGTATATCATAGTGTTTACCTTCCTCATTAGTACATGATGGTTTTGTTGATATACTCACACTGACATTTTTGTTTTTAGTGAATGGATGGATCTAGCGTGCACCAAAGAGACAACAGGTTTGAAGGAAACTGTGGTGGTTCTCTGATTAAGATACTAGATAAAATGGGGGATTCAATGAGGAAACTCATGGTTTTTCTAAACCAACTATCAAGGAGTCATGATCAACCACTTGAACCTTGGTATGTTCTGTAATGCATCATGTATGAGATGACCAATCGATGTGGAAGTTCAGGTAATAAATATAAAGGTAACCATTAGAGTTTATATGATCCTTACATTTGAGGTAATTATGGGTTATTATATGATATGATGGAAAATGAAAGGCATGAGATAAACTTGAGGTTGAAATATGTTATGATTATTTTTGAAGAATTTATCTTATTTTTGGGAATGTTTTAAGAATTATATAGTTCTGGAAAAAGGAAAACACGCAGGCTGTGTGACAACCCGTCGCGTCGGACAAAGCTGTGGGAATCGAACCCACAACCAAAGTGCAATTGGTATTTATCACCTACTACTGGACTACGTGAAGTGCCTGGTTAGTTTGACTGATTCCTTTTAGTTGGATGATTTTAGGAATCAAGAGTAAGTTTATTTTGGGTTTTCTATGGAAATGATTAACCTATCATCGAGGATATGTGATTAGGTTAATTACTTTTCAATACGAGACATTAAGAGAAACTGATTTTGTTTGGAGATAAATGTTACGATTTAACTTGGAAGACTATGTGACTAAATCCTTCAAATATTTGGGTTTCAGACTTATATTGGTTTACTTTGAATAATTTTATGGAAATATTGTTTATCGAATGGTCCTCTTTGAAATTTGGGTTTTGTTGGACAAATTTTGGAGATTAAGAATAGATTTTCTTTTTATAATGTGTTATTCTTTTCTGGATTATCTGATCTTGTACTAACCTTTTGGGTTTTGGTTTTGGTTAAAGTCTAAAGACATGGGAAGTATATAGATAAATTTTTTTGGGTTAGGTGATTCTCTAGAAGTTGATTATAGTACTCTTAATGTGAACAAGTCTTCCTAAATACTCGTCTTTTGGAGAAAATATGAGCTTGTGTAAGGAATCTAATAAAAGTTGAAAGTCAACATGATAAGTGATTATGTTTCCTTATAAATAAATTCCTTAATAAAAAGTAACATAAAACAAAAATGGTGTCTATTAACGTTTCCTACTGTGGAATTGAATACCATTTAACCCATCACAAGTTTGTGATTTTCTTGTGCTTAACTTTCTCCTAAACATGTTTTCTATCACTCTCCATCAGAACATGACCCTATGTTTTCTCCTACATTTCCATGTTTTCATACTTGTAATCCTAGTATGGGTTAACTCGGGTGACCTTTGTACTTATCCTTCTTTATTTTAAAGTGATCGTTTTACCGAATCTTCTTCCGATGTGGGACTTTCAAGGATGTTTCCAAGCCCAATTTTAAAATTGCGAGGACGCAATTCCCAAAAGAGGGAAGGATGTAACACCCCACATAAATAAAGAATATGACATTTTCATATTTATCCATATTTGTGAATAAAATATTAATATGACTTTAAAGGGGACACTATGCTCGATGGCGTACCCAACACGCAACATCGAGTTTCTTGGGAATCTTACGTTGCACTCTAATAATAAAATAATATTATTTTAAATGGTATTTAACATGTAGCCATTGTATTGGCGCGAATGGATATAAATAAATAAAATATTAATATATATGCTTTTAAATTTTTTTACATTTATCCAATAAAAGATAAAGGCTTAAAATACGGAAAGAATTCAATTTTAGGCGTATATGCCCTAGTTTTCACTAAAGGTTCACTTATCGCCTTTTAATGGAGAACCATCATTAAATATAGTTTTGTTCACTATTATACATTCTATTGGACCAAATAAAACTCTTCTTTAGAATCGGGACATCAAAATGTACTTTGTGTAAATTTTTGGTATCTTTCCAATAAAGTTCATTTTTTTAATGAATAGTGTAAAATGTTGTATTTTAATTCAAAACCTCTTTTTAATATAATTTATTTATATGATTAGTTTATATTTTTAATTGGTTTTAAAGTGAAATTAGAATATATATTTACCATTAAATCCAATAGTGGTTGTTGGAATTAATTTCACTTTGAAATTGGACTTAAACTAGTGTCAATCTTTTGATACTTATTGTTTCATAAAAACACGCTATTTGCTCTGACAGTGGGATTTAATTATTAAATTAATTAATGTGACTTATATGTTTTGAATTTTGTAATATGTACTTCATTTTTGATTTCAGAATATCAAATATAGCTTAGGGTGAATTTTTGGTATTTTTCTGAAAAACTACAATTTTTTATGAATAGTGAAACCACTAAGTGGTACTTATAAAAACTGATTTTTCGTTTAAATGAATTTTTACTACTTCTGTGTTTTGAATTTCAAAAATCCGACATACATGGTTGTCATTAAGAAGTAAAATGTGGTTCAATGAGATTAAAATAATTTTTGGTGAATAGTAACTTCTTAAGTTTTTAATCGCGATTAGAGGTAATTAATGTAGTTTAAGGTAAAAATAATGTTTTAATAATATGATATGAGATTGAAACATGTCCTACCCTTATTGGATGTGTCATGGTCGACCAAGACAAGCCATGGGTCATCTTGGGGACGCCATGGAGCCACTTTGGTTGGGAAATGACATAAATAACTTTTTATTTAATGTTAAAGTAAAAAATGACACACACATGAGATGTTTTACTAAAACAATTTTTACACGGGGTTATACAAGTCATATTTTTGACTATAAATATTAATTGGAAAGATAAAAACATTTCCTACATCATAATATTTTTTTATAATTTTTAGACATTAAATAAATTAAATTAGTTATGACATCATGATGATGCAGCGATGACCTCATTATTTAACGATTTAAATAAAATAGAATGATAATGTAATATCTAAGACCTACAAGTGTCCAAAACCTATTTTATGAGTGGATTTAGAACCCTTATCACCTTATCCTATAAACACATCAATGTGGGACCTCTTAAATTCGAATACCATTTTAAAATAAAGTGACTTTTCTTTACCTTCCAAGAGTGCCCCTCCTCTCCTCTTATAAAAGGACCCCACCTCTACCTCCTTACCCACACTCCCAAAGCCCTTGGCTCGGCCCACCCCTGCCCATTTTGTCTCTCCACATCCCCATCGTACTCCTTGAAGCCCCACTTTGGGTAGATGTCTTCCCAAGGAAGCCTTTGAGCTCAAACCAAGGGGAGTTACCTGATTTTATGGTAATGTCTTCTTTTGAGTCCTTTTGTTTTATTTTGCTTCTCCAACCACCTAAACTCTTTTTATTCTTTTCTTTTGTAACGAATACAGTATCCTAAATATACTAGGATGTTGTTATATGAATTATTCGAGCTACACTTACACACACCTACATCTAATGGTTAAAGAACATACTGTTTCCGTGGATGGCGAATTTCTGCCTCACGAAACGATGATTGTTCAAAACTCAAATAACACCTTCAATGGTGGCCATTAATATGACAATATATTTATATATGATATATAATATGTTTATGTTTTACTTAAGCTTATGTATTTTTCATTTGTGTCTTACCTTTATGGCTTCCATTATGGGTATACGCGATATCTTCATTTTAGGAAGTGCGGACTACCGCCCCCTCAAAGTGATGTGATTCATTAATGCCATACGTGGGACGTATAAAGGATGGATTTAATGTTATTATATATGATGATATAATCAAATTATAATATACCTCTATATCATTATTGTTTCTTTCCATTAAGGTATGAGATAGAAATGAAAGTAGCGTTCTTGCGTACGTACGGCTTACCGTCTCCATGAACAGTGCATTTCATTTCTTACCTCTAAATGATTATGTAATATTATAAATACATGTATATGCTGGATATATATGATATATATGATATCCAAATCATGAATATAATTCTGGATATAATGAACCTTTGACCACACAAACAACATGTAATTGTAAGAAGTCCATTTTCGACTTAAGAACCAAATATCGAAAAAACAATTATTATTAAATTAAATGATAACATAACGTTTATAACATTGAAATAAGTGATATAAAAGGAATGATGAACTTTATGAAGGTTCATAAGAAAGTATAAATTAACTAAAGTTTATTATTCAGGACGTTAAAGAACGATCGAGTCAAGTTGGACCTGAGGTAAGGGATCTTACTCCTCTCTTTCTTTTTAAAGTACACTCTTTTATGTCATTCCTTCTAAAGATCATCTTTCTTGTAATTGGGATGTTATTTTATATTACTCTTACTGTAATTTTTATGTTCATATGATGAGAGACCATATTCTCTCTCATCAATCCATTTTGGATGTTTTGAGTGGCGCTGTTAGGGTGCCGAATTTTTGTAAGAGATCTAACCTCTCTCTTTCTTTTTAAGTACTCTATTTTATGTCACTTCTTTTAAGCTCCTCTTTGTTATGTTGGGGTATGTTCTTTTATATTCCTATTTCTATAAACTTTAAGTTAATATGATGAGATACCCAATTTGATCTCAGCAATCCATATTTGTATGTTTTATGTGGCGCCGTTAGGCGGCCGAGTTTTCGTAAGGGATTTTTCATCTCGATTTTATTCCCGTGAGATTTATGCTACATTTGCCACATTTTTCTTTGAGTGGTGTATGTACATCCCAATATTCTACTCTTTGTGTAATATAATGTCATTTATTAGTATTTACATCAATGATTTATTTTCCTTCTTTCAAGGGGTGTATGTTTTGAAAGATACCCAAGTCGGTAAGGGAACCTTTCACCCTCCTCTTTTTTAAAAGACTTCTTTTGTTGGGTATTTTAATTTACATATTGTTATGTTGGGATATGTTCTCATATATCCTTATTAATGCAAATTTTATGTCCAAGTGATGAGATACACTTTTTATCTCTCATCAACTCATTTTGATGTGACGCCGTTAGGCTGTCAAGGGAACTTCTTAACCCAATTTCATTTTCTTTGGGTTCAACATGTAGTTATTGAATATGTAATCCTTTGAATATGTGTGAATGACCTTTGATTATTTTCCACTTAATATCCACTTATATTTGGTGTATTCGTTTGTCACACATAATTATGTAATTGATTTATCCTTAAACCAAGGATACCGTCTTTGTATGGGACTTCGTCTCAATCTCCTTTCATTGAGGCATATTTTTTTTATACACAACCTTCTTTTATACGGTGTATAAACCCCTTTGACTTTTACGTTTATTCAAAATGAATCTTTTTTATACGGAGCGTTTACTAAATGACAAAAGGTAATGTTTTTGTCGTACATATGCGGCGACAATGACTTCTCTGCCGCCGTGACCATTATTTTAGTTTCGGCTTCCTCTACAAGCCATACCTTTTTTTAAAAGAAAAATAAATACCATGTTTTACTTTTCATTAATTTTGGTATCGAAAATGGTTTTCATAATGTTTTTATATCAATGTGTTGTATTGATATCTTGTGATTGAATGGTGGGAATGTTATGTTTCCTTTATGCATGTTTTATGTGATATGATTATGTTGAAGTTCTTGGGCATTATTATGAAAACGGGTGGTTCCGTGATAAACTAAGGGCGGGTGAGCCCGATATAGCTCTCCAATGCATTGGGTAACGCGAATGAGTGGAACATTAAGGTTTCTCCAAAGAGATTTAGGGAATATACTGTGATGGGTATTCCAAACATAACCAAGAGGGTTACTCCCTATGTAAGAATGTTATGAATGCCTCAAGTTACCTTTATGTCTTATGATTTCTATGATTTATTCATGGTTTGATGAGGTATGTTAAAGTGCCTATATTTTATGGGTAAAGTATGATTTCATTCTTATGTATATATGATCTCATGTTTCCTTTCCATATTTTTATAGCCCTTTCTATGCTTTTTATGCTCATCCCATGTTTTTTGAAATGTTTTTCAGAGGTTAAGGGAAAGGTACATCATGTGATGATAGTGTCAAGGATGTGTCAAGAAATAATCCATGTTATATTTTCAATATGTTCCGTTGATGGGAAGAATGAATACTATCTTTTATGTAACCACTTTGTTTAAATGTGGAATGTAATGCAAGTTTCATTATCTAATTCTCTAAAACTCTAAACCTGAAAATATCCTCAATGTGTAATCTTGTAATAACTCAAGATTAAGTAAGGTTTAAGGCTGGGCCTTATAATTAATGATTCAATTATTGGATTAATTTTTTTTTAAGGTGTTAAATTAAAATTATTTAATAAATAAAATAATATTTTGTACATAAATTTATAATCATTGTTAATTAATATTACAGATAAAAAATTTAAAGAGATAAATTTAAATCATTCTAACACTTTTTATCTCTTTTTAAAGCTTGATCCACATAGTATGACTATCTCCAATTGTGACCCTCCAGTAATAATGAAGCATATTACACCCTGCCAACCATAGTAGTATCGAGAAACTCATATATATGATTGTCATTTCAATCCAATAAATTCCTTCCCGAGTTTGTGAGTGTCCTCATAAATAATGATTCTTATTCTTGAGAAATTCCAAATCTTTTCACTTCCATGGACCTTGTTCAGTTTCTCTAAACAGTGTAGGGAAAACCCAACTCCCTATCCCAAATCTAGGAAATCCTGAACAAAAAACTCTTTAAATAATTAATCAATTTGTCATGGGGAACTCGCCCCAACCTCTTCCAAGTATTTCATATGAATTATTTGGGGAATAATCATGCTACATCATGCAACAATTAGAAAGAGTATAACCAATATCATCATCAACAAATGTTCTGAATTTTTTTCAGCAACTATAGAAAAAATCAATCACTTCCACAAATTAAAATATAACCCAATATGTTATAATAATACGTTAGCCTCACAAATCCCCCACTGACACATGTCCATACATTATCTGCATCCTATTCGTCTCTCCTAGTGGTAAATTCAAACCAAATATAAACATCAAGAAGAGACTCAATATCTTTCATGATGTGTTCTGGAATGGAACCCTACTCTTAACAAGTTTCTGAAGCCCCAAAATTCTTAAAACTTGTATGTGAAAAAACATCCCAAATAACATGAACCACTAAATGTATGCAAAACAATATCTCACGTGAACCAAGATAGATTACAAACCAACATTCCACAGAACTAGTCTACGATAAGACCCGAAGGGCAATCTTGATACCACTTGGATGGATAAATGTTCATGGGTATGAAAAATTTTCATGGGGAAAGATTTCAAAATTTTAAATAATAATAGTAATAAACAACCCACAATGATAACCAAAACATAATTAAATAATCACAAAAATTAATGAATAATAACATTCAAATTCATGTTTTTAGAACCTCATAGAGAACCCCTAAGAGGTCCACAATAAACAGGGAACAATAAACTATCCTAAAAACCCTCCACTCAATGATAGAGAATGATCCTCAAGCAGACACCAAGATAGCTGCAAGGTAAGACAAGTATAAACCTAAATGCCCAACACAGTACACCATTCATTTACCTATGTCAAACATAACCAAGTCTACATACACACTATGGTGTGTGTAGGGTGTAACACAATTCCCTTCATACTGCCAAAAAAATATGTTTCCATTCTAAAACATTATAAGATATAAAAATACGCTAAATAATTAAAACTGAAATCAATTTTTTTGTTAGTTACACTTTTGAGGAAATGATATGGCATCCATATAAGATAAAACACAATTTGTTCCATATTATGATGGTAGGTATTATCCAAAAAAATGACTACTACATCATGGGATAACCCAATTGGCACTAGCTGCAGTAGGAATCTGGGAACATCAAATCTACATGAAATGTTGTATTATAACCAAAACCAACAACATTCTCATGCATGATCCACTATAGAAGATTACATCCAAATGACCAGGGGTCGCTAAAAATCATCATATTATAGTTAGTGTTTTATTTATCAATCTGACTAAGTGAAACTAGGACCCTCAACATATTAATCACTAGTGTACTTGTCATATCCAACTAATCAAGCCACCTTGGATTTCATTTTCTCTCAATTTTCAAGACACATATCACACACAACCTCATATTCACTTACAAACAACCCACACAATATTATTCAAATGGGAGACCATTGTTTCAACTTCTAATCCCTCTTTTAAAACAAAATTTACTCCAAACCATTTCCAAATAGTTTTCTCACCATAAAAACATTTCATCAAACTCCATTGATGCACTAAAAAAAATCATAAATGAACCACACATGAAACATAACTTGTTTTATTTGATAATCCATTTTCAAAACACACACTCCATGAAACATTATAAAACCAAATTTCAAAACTCACAGGCAATATATAGAACCTTGGAGTAATGTAAGGAAATAATATGAAATCTGTCAAATAATGGTTAAGCATCGAATCACTTACCACAGGTTATAATCCTTTTGTAATATTGTGGAAAAACAAAACCGCACCACATGAAAATTATATAATGGAATGATAAAACCATAAATATCAAAATTGATTTATGAGAAACTCGAACTACCCCTAAAAACACTAACATTCCCACTATAAAAGTGATACCCAATGTAAGAGGACGGTAAATCCCAGAAAAGGGGAGATGTCAAGAGGAGAACCTCTACTCTGTAATTTCATGGATCATACACACAAAATCTGCCACAATGATGGATATGTAAGGGAGGAATAGGGAGTTTGTGGATCACCTAAAATAGGAGATTCTGAGTAGGGAGATAGAATGGGGGAAACCGTTATAATCGGGTGAAGGGTAAAATATTAATACAATTTTTAATGACATGTATATACGACAAAATTTTCTTACATGGTTTTCCAAACCATGAGTAAACTGTACGACACATAATTTCTTAGTATGATATATTACAAGATTAGCCCATATGGTTTGTAAAACACACTCTAACTATGTAGTTTTCCACTTCTCATATATTGTAGGGAAACATGTTAACCAAGGGGAGGTCGAATTAATTTACTAACAATGTGAAAATTGTGGAACATGTGTTTTCCAGCCCAGTTTCTCCATTATTCACAAAACACTGAATGAAAATATTGGGACTAAAAATAAATATAAATTTAACTCAAATAAAGTCAAATATTTAACAAAGAGCAAAATATAGTGAGATGGATATATTTTGAAGTGAGGAGAGGAGGAGGTTAGCTTCCATTTTCTATGTCCATAAGGGAGTGGTGGTAGGGGGTGTGTCTCCAATCTCCATTATATTAGAAAAAATGTAGCCAATAACAATCCTCCATTCACATTACTTTTAAGAAAAAGGTACATGTTCTCCATAAACCATTACCATGTCATCGGTCTAGATCAATGATAGGAAAAGGAAACCAATGGTGGGAAACAATTAAATAAATCTAAAGGGGGAATAATATCTTCCTCCATTCGTAAATACATTAAGAAATATTAACATTATCCTATTTAATGAATAAAAAATTAGAAAAACATGTTAAGGAATAGTTTATATTCAACAATGTATCTCTAAATTGTTGTTTTAAAATTATGATGGTCTCTAAAACATGATTACATGTAAATTTAATTCAATGATTAATATTTCAATGAATGGATTCCAAATATACAGACTCTCCAAATTTCATAACACATTATTGTTGTATATTTTAAACACAACCTTATTCAGTGTTATTTTTGGATTGTTTTAGAAAATATAGGAAATTATATTTTTCATATATATGAAAACCTTGAGGTTAATAAAACATGATCAAAGAAACATAGAGTGAATGTTATCTATTTCAATTATTAATTTTGTTTTTTGTTTAAGAATAAAGATAGATGTAATTTATGTTTCACAGTCCTAATTTCCTTATGTAATTACGGTTTAAAAAGAGATAATGAATTATCCAAACCTTATCCATTGGGATTTTCAATTTTGGAGCCTCTTTTGGAATCTATTTTTTTACTAGGTCATAGTTTAGTTAATTCACAACATTCGATATTTCGGGTTATTAACACTCTATAAAACTGTGCTAGTGTATGAATCCTCCTGTAGTTTCCTGATTGTGTCATTGTCTATCATAAGAACACATTATTGATTAATAGTTTCATTAATTTTTATAATTCATAATCCTTCCAATTAATTACCATTAGATATATGGTTTGTGTATTTTTTCATAGCTCAATTACTTTCGCTTATATGATACAATAGAAAGGTTATTCAAAACATTAGAATCACCCCTAAAATCCTGAATGGATAGCTTATTCACAATCCTCATACAGAACCCCATTCGATTTTAAACCTGAATGAACTATCCTATTTTTTTAACATTTAACAAATCAAATTTATTTTTCTTATTTGTATTTAAAAATTATATTTAAATATATAAATTGTACATGTATCAATTTTGTATATAATATGTATTTAATATATGAAAAAAATTATATAATAATATAACTATACTTAATAGAAAAAACATATATAGTAATATTTTATAATATTTTCCAAATATTAATTTTTTATCAAACTTGTTGATAAAATGAACAATAAAGATAAATATATTTTGTCAATGTTTATTAAATATAATGTTGCAATAGAAATTGTATAATATATATATATATATATATATATATTATTTTTTAAAATAAATAATTTTTCCCAAAATCATAACATTATAAACACATATGTGCTCACTTGCTGAAAAAATGTTATAAAAAATAATGAATTTCATTGAAAAATTCAAATACAATTGATTAACAGTATGTGAATTAAAAATTCTCAAATTATGAATTATATAAAAAAATAGTATTATATACAATGCTTTATATTTATATATATATATAAAATTATTTTCTAATATTATCTTCAAATACATAAATATGAATATATGAAATAAATTATTCATAGTTCACTTTTTAGAAATAAAATGGGGGATATTTTATTAATTATATGATAATAAGAGATTATGATATAACATTATCAATGAAACACATATTTTGGAATTAGTATATTTTTCCAAAAAAAAATTAGAGCTAATAAATATAAGAATTATTAGAAAATTTTTCATGAGTTGATAAAATAACGTGCTATCTTCATTGTTTTTTTAAACAGGAGAAAGTTAGTAGTTAATAAAATTGAATCTATATTAGTTAATGTGACACTCCAAAATGATATGGGATAGCTTGAGGAGAGATTAGATGGGTTGGGAAATTACCAAATATTTTGCTAAATCTCTATTTTCTGACAATTGAATGCAATTCAATTACTTATTCATGCAGAAAAGACTGTGAGCTCCTAGAATGACCTGTTATACCTACGACATTTTTATTTTTACCTCTATAAAATCCAATTAAAAATTATAGTATTGTTGTGAAAGATTCATAACATTCAATATTTTATTAGTCTCCTAGCATTAACTAAGTCCAACTTACAGGCCACAAATATGTGATTTTTTAGAAAAATAATTGTAATTTATGATAAAATACAAATTGTATTTGTTATTTTTTTAATTAACAAAATTCAATTTTCTATAATGAATATTTAACAAGAAATACTATAGTACCACAACTCATTAATTTATTTTATAATTTAAAATGTTTTTATATTTATAATATGTGTTTTGAAATATATTCAAACATTTAAATTTAGTGATTTATTTACAAAATAATTATAATATGTTTTAATTGTTTATTATTTGTTTCCTATCATAAAAAATAAAAAACCTATAAAATTAGATAAATAAATTTTTTTAGTCGAAATAAAAATAAAAAGTATGTTTGTGAGCTAGAATTCCAATGGGTAGCATAAGAGTAGGGCATGGGTATATTGACTATAAATCTATACATTTTTACACGATAATAATTTTGAAAAAAATATATATTTTATAATATTAAATTTTATATTAGTAAATAACATGATGAAATTCCATTTTAATATTTTACATACCAAAAAAAATATCGATGCTTCATTTTTTTAAAAATAAATAAATATAGTGAAAAACTAAAAAAAATTAAATAATAATATATATATATATATATAATGTATTTTTTTATTTGAGATTATACATATTAGTTATCATATTTTATATTTACCGTTTCTAAATTATTATGTTTCCGATAAAAAAATTATTAAAACTCAATATGAATATCGTTATTAATTTATAACAACTAATATGAATAAAAATAATGTACTATTCATTGATTTTAAAAATATTCATATAATAAGGTAAATATCACATATGTATGAAGACATCCACTTTTTCTGTGAAAAATACATTAATGGATGTGTAATATTAGACTACCTAGTATATATGGAAAAATATAAAAAATTAATCAACATGAATCCAAATTCTTATATAAAAAAAGAAATTAATCGTTAATAATCCAATTACTAAAAGGAATCCACTGTAATAAATTTTAATGATTTATTGGTTATTTCTTTAAATACAATCATAAAAAACATTCCAAATCAAAAAAACTATGTCTTTTCATAGGTATATATTCATACACGACCATGACGGTGATGAATAATTAGGTGATATATGATTAACAAAAATTGAATTTTGATCATTTTAGATGATTTATACATCTATTAGACCTTATTATCCATCAACATTCTCTCATATTTTGAAATATACTTCCCCCATTTTAGGTTTCAATATAATCTATGACTCATTATTTTTGACTTTGTACTTCATTGATTATAATTGAAATATAATATAATTATGAGGTCATTTTACATTAAGTGGGGGTGGGGAGTAAGAATCACAGTATTAATCAAGGTATACGAATTATTATAATGAATAAAACTTGTTTCCTTATGTTAGGGATTTATTTACTTGCTTGAATTTTTAGGTGAATTGTTCTTCTATCACAACCTTATAGTAAGAAAAATCGTGTGCTCCAACATCCCCCTTCTATAATTCAAGAACATTAATCATAGTCTCTAATGTGGGGATTGAAATAGGATTATGGAGGGTTTGTTATTAGTTCACATTGGGATATTAGTTGACAATAAATACAAATTAGAAAATGAAAAATCATCCATATCCATTAGTTTTAAAAAAATTATTCCTTTATATCTATTAATGGGGGAATAAACAACTCCATAAACATTTTCCCTGATATGAATATTTTCACAAGAAGCACTAGGTGTATTTTTTGGAAATAAATATACCTATAAATACACAATAATAGTGTTAAATGAGAAAAATATTGTTAGAGGGAACCACTCAAGCCTTGATGGAAGGAATGGGTTTGCTGATGCATTCATTTTCCTTCTGTGATAATTATTTATGGTTTGGACTCCATAGTAAAACATGATTTCCAGCACAGACAACTTATGGAGAAGCAATTTCTATGTAAAATTCCATGGAGATAAAATAGAATCTATTGATTTCAAAATAAGAGAATTATTAGAATGTTTTTTGGGGTTTGTGATTTTTTTATTATTTTATTTGAATGAACTATTACAAGGAATTTGGCGTAGAAGTATAGGGGAAGGTGTGGAAATATGATTCTGCAAGAAAGGTTCAAATCTGGTGAAAAGGAGTTAATACATATTACCCTAGGCTCGGTGAACTACTACAATTCCAGAACTAGTAGGATGATGATAATTTTGGTAGTTTTTTATATATTATTATACAATTTTTTCGTATTAGTAAATAGTATATATTTTCTTAAATTTTTTTTGTATGTATGCTTTTATTTTTCTTATCACCAAACATATAATGTTTGAGGAAATGTTGGAGAATACCATTGAGTTGTATATAATAAGGGATTAATGTTTTTTTAATCAATTATTTGATACTACAATGATGGATTTATGAACCATGTGTAGTGTAACGTGATTCACATGCTCTCTGGATAATTCATGATAATGATTCTTACACAAATTTAATGATGTGTCCACTTAAAAATATATTTTTCATAAAAATTAAATTAAAAATGTTTCTATTAGAATAAATTGGTAGATCATATAAATAAATTTTTAGGACATCATATTAATCTTGTATTCCTTTGAAATACGTAAAAATATGTGATGGATTTTATTATATATTTTATGCATCATTAAAAAAATTTCACCAAATTTATTTTAAAAGGAATGAATTTCATTATCATTTCATTTTCATAATGGTATACCTCAATCATTTTATTTTTTATATATTTTATCAAGCCAATATTTAATAGAAGCATTTTGTAGGGATTCAATTTATTTTGTTTATACATCACATTCTATAGGAAATAAAAACATCTGCATGAATATTTATATAAATCATGGGCCTATGGGAATGTAATTAAATGTATAAAAACACTATATTAAGCGATTTCTTGTAATATTCATGAATATGATTGACAGTTACATGGATGATTTTTCTAAAGAGGTATTGTTCACAGATTCTATAAGAGAGTTCTAGTACATTGGAGTTTCAGATGTAGTAGTGGAATCAATTTTGATAATATGATTGATACAATAGATTGATTTGGTTTATAGTAGTTTGGTTCCCATAAAATTTTAAAAGAATAACAAAAAATTGCTTACTCTAGTCATGGAGTGGGGGTCACACTAATAGATGAATCAATTTATATGTATCATCTATATTATCTTTTTTTTCTAATAATGATGTAGTACTAAAATATAGAGTTTCCTTCGAGGAGGACCTCAATCACCCAATGACTAAAACCTTATCTTTGTAGAAGCATGAATATCATTCAAGAGCACGAGAACTAAATGCAGTTGAAATTTGGATCTTGAGAAACTGAGAGTATATAGGACTTGGTAACATAGAACCAAACATGTTTTCTCTTTTCATTACTGAAAATATTCAAATAAAAAAATATTAACAAAATAGTAATTACATATTGATTTTTATTCAATATATCTTCAATATCGTAATGGCCCATATTATATTTCTCAATAAAAGAATCATTTAAATTACCCCAATGTAAAAGACATGAAGTTCTCTGAAAATATACTTATTGGTTTACTTCTTTTTTATTGTGAATATTTCACCAAAAATAAATTGTTTTAAAATATAGTTGATATTTTGAAAACAAAAATCCATCTATCTAGGATGCTAGAAGAATCTATGTGTCGATTCCATAAAGTTATTTTTTTCATACGTCATGGTAGTCCTCCATATTTCTTATATATAAATAATAATATAAATAATTTTGATATATTTTTTCATCAGAATTAAATAAATATACAATAAATTTAAATTATTTATAGTAATTATAAGTATCGTTAATATTTATTATTGTTAAATTTTACAAATGATAACATTTGTAGTTTTTATCAGAACTATATTATTTAGTCTATATTCAATATGATCACTATTTTTCATTTTTATAATTATTTTTCCATAAAAAATAAATAAATAAAGATGATTTCCTATTAGATTATGATATTTGGAGATGAAAATTAAATTTTTAAAAATTTATTATTCAAAAAGGATTGGTTTACCGAAAATATATAAGCATGATATTTTGTATATGAAATCACCACAAAATTTGATAAACTAGTCTTAATATTATGTTTATTATTTTTTCTTATTATTAATTTTTGTTTCTATACTTATAATATATATGTATATATTATTTGTTTTAATGATGGTATTTATTTAAATAATCATTTTAATAGTACTTTTATATGATGACACTTTGAAATTCAATATGACATTATTGAAATTTTTTATGATATTGATACAAGATTGGTATATATGTTGGTTAAGTTTATCCCACTCATTTTTTTTCTAAATAACCTAAAATATTAATTTTTAGAGCCTTTTCATTTTCATTTTAATGAAATCATATTTCACAAATATAGTTGAAATGTAATTTAAACTAGTAGATTTTCTAATAAAAAATTAATGAATTAATTGATCTTAATATGGGGTGGGTACCATAGGATTGGCACTTGGAATGTATATGGACTGTTTTGAGTGGTAAAAAATTTGAAAAGGTAAATTATTAATTATTTGAAAATGGCACTACATGTGATTATTTATTTTTAGTATAAATTTATTGACTATCAAGAGATTTTATATGTTAATATTTTCTTACCAAAATCATTGATCCATTTTTGAATCGTTTAACATATTTAGAATGTCTGTGGATGATGAAAATAAATTGAATCTTTATAAAATTTTAGATAAATAAATTTTATATTTACCTAATTAATAAATTTAAATGTAACATGGTTATTCATGTTTCTTATAAACCATAGTTTTGTTTAATTTTTTTTCATGGTTAATCAAGATCTAGTGTTCTACCTAATGGTGATGTTTGGTTAATTTTAGCATTGGTCCCAACCAAAGGCCTTTCCACGGGGCTGTTGAGAAACATAGATTGATCCTGAAAAATTACCATTTTAACAAATGATTTGAGTTAGGTAGTTCATATATTGATAAAAAAATGAATGAAAGCTCAATTGTGCTATTCTCCCAGATAGATCTAATTTAGATTCATTTAAAATAATGTTTTTTGTGATAAAAAAATTATAATAATTAGTTACCTACAACAATGAGTTTAATTTGATATTTTCTTATTAATATTAAAATTGGTAACAAAATTTTTATTAATTGAAAAAATAAATTATAGGAACCACAAATCTATTACAAAAAGTGTTCTGACTATATATATACTTCATTTTTATATTCCAGAAATGGATGGTTTTATGAATTCATATTACCCTTTTATTATTATAAAATATTGTAATAAATGTAAACAAATATCGGTAATTTTTTAAACATTCTTACATTCATTTAATTAATTTTTATGGATAATTTAATTTAACAAAAAGAATTAATTATGGAAAATATCACTAATGATATTATTCAATAGAATATTTCAAAAATAGATTCATTAGACCTATTTATACAGGGGATCAATTTATATATTTTTTCCATCACATTTTAAATTCAAAAAAAAAAATCAATATGAATTTAATTTCAACACTATTTTAGATAGTGTGTTATTTAGCACATATTTTCATCAGGGATAATTAATAATCTGTATTATGTGTTTGGATCCTATGAAAAATCTTTTGTTTACCTTATGAGAAATTTTATTCATTATTTTATATATTGGTAAACTTATTATTACTTCATGATTTCCCTTCTTCAAGAACTTGTATGGGAATATTTCGTTATAGTAGATGTCACACTGAAAGTTTTTTTTGTTCTATGATGGGAAACCAAAAGGGTTGTGATACTATTTTTAATTACATGATCAATAATTATAAAAATTATTTTGAGATAAAAATTGTTTTAGGTTATTAGGGGAGGCGGCACATATGAATATAAAACACAAACTCTTTCTTTATTCCATTTGTGATTTCTTGTCTAAGAAATTATCAATACAAGACACACATATTGGAAATCCACATTTAAATATTCCATTTTATGTTCTTAGATAAAAAAAATTTATTTAACCATAATATTTTTTATTATTGTAAATTTATATTCTAGGCTTTTAACATTGATGTATTGATGATAACAATGACAAAATATGTTCGTAGTAAAGTAGGATATATCAGGTGTGTCATAGGTAATGTATGATTAATCACTAATGTGAGAAAGGATTTGTAGCTTATGTTCATTAATGGAACATTATATCAGAAGCACATTAATAAAAATTATACATGCCAGTTAAAATTGGGGCCACATTACTCTATAAGAACGTTCAATATCCAGAAATTAATAGATATTGAAATATATAATGTTGGATGATGTCACCATCATAAAATATTATGGGTTAGAGTTATCACAAGTAAGGGATGATATAAAACAATATGGGAATATATGTGGTTTTAGGTCATTATGACATTAACTTCATTATCTATTGGTGCCTCTGTGTGTTTTAAGAATCTAACTATGGACATTGGGTTGCTTTTCCTAATACCACTAAGATAGAGACCAAGAGTATCTCACATAATATGTATTTGGAACATCTATAAAATAATAATAATATTTAGTCAGAATGTCCCTAAGAGAATCATTTTTACTGATTTTGGATAACCCCCATTTCTATGGATGAGTGAATCCCTTACAAGGCTCGTAGGTTCAGAGATTACATGGACTGTGGGGTTATGAGATTACATGACCTGAAGGTATTAGGGAATCAAACCAGACTATCTATAAATAAATACCGCTCCCCAACATCTTCATCATTATATTATATCTACACCATCTATTGGTATTCTGGGTAGGCATTTTGTGTAAGCATAGGCTGGTCCCGATGGCATAGTCATACCCTCTCATTCTGACAAATCCATTTGGCTATGCTCTGGTGAGTGCGCCTACTTTGAATCCTCTTATAGGGTGGCTCTTTTTTTCATGTGTCTGTGGCAACTTCATATGTCCTGAAGGCCATGAGGTCTCCCGAAGGCCTTAAAGGTGTCCTAAAATCCCTACTGAACCGAAGTCCTTGGTGGCCCGAAAGCCTTACAGACACCAAGCCCAAACCGATGGACCAAAGTGAATAGTTCCAACTGCTATAGTACCAAACAGTACCTGCTACTATAACTCATACATAGCCTACTACAGTCCCGCACAATGTACAGTTCTGCTACAATACCTGTATGGTGTAATGTTCTGCTATAGTACCCCACACAGTGTATAGTTATGCTACAGTGTTGCTACTCTTCCTGCTACAGTACTAATGCATTACCCCCTAAAATATGCCTCTACTTGGTTTTTGAACCTAGGTCTTGTGGATGCACTTATGGATACCTCACAAATTGGGTTTTGGCTCCAATGCATAAAAATAATATTTAGTATTTACCAATATGAATAAATATTATTTTGTCTGGTGTTTAATAATTATTCATGATTTCTACATTGCATATATTTCATCATTAATTATTGGAGAGAATATTTTTTGAGAAAAATATTTAATAAATATTTTTTCCTATTTAACGAATATAATATTTATTTCTTATTTTTTCAATATTATGGTGATATTTACTTATTAAATAAATATTCATTATTTTGGGTATTAAAATTATTATTTTGGAGAGACATACTAATATTAATATTTTACTACGAAATAATATATATTGATTTTTAAAATTATAAACAGTATTTTGTTTAACTGATTAGTTTAAAACATATCAATAGACAATAATATTGTTATTATATTTAATATTAGGTACCAAGGAGATAATAACAAATAATTAGTCATATTTGTCATTTTTATTTTCTAATCCCAATGGTATATAATAGCAACTATATTATTTTTTATGGGATCCCAATAATTTTGTTTGTGCACATGAATATCTAGTGAGTATTCCCTCTAAGCCATAATGATCTCCTCAAAAAAAATTCTCTCAATAATGGAGAATGATACTCCTCCTCTACCACTCTAGATTCAATAGAGATCAAAGAGAATAGTTTTTTGAGAAATTATTATGGCGATCAATGATGAATGAAAAAATAATTATGATTTACTAGTTTAGAACATTGTGATTTATATGGCTATGTTTTGATGTTTTTGGATCATGTGTGGGTAAATAATGGAAGGAATATAAACATTATTCCTACAAAAATGATGGTGTGATGCAGATATATTTTCAAATCCTCTAATGATGGAAAATTTTTATTTATTTTAATTAAATTATATTGAATATGTTATGATCTAGTATCATCTATCTAATTCCCATTAATTAATTATTATATGATTCATATCCATTAAAAATAGTATATTTATTCTTGTATATCTCATATTAATCATTTATCACAACAAATTACAAGTTGGTCATGCCCCATATGATTTAAGAAACTATGACTGAATCATTCTACTGGTATTAATGTGGTCACATAATTATTTATAATGATTTAATGCTAGTTGATTGAATTTTGTCTTTGAAATAAGATTTCAATTCATATGTAATATTATTTAATATGAAACACGAGTTATCCTATAATTAATATTCCTTTTTTAATATATAACAAAAATTAATTATTTTATAAAAAAAATTCAATGACATCATCTTGATGTGTTGAGGACTCGTTGAGGGTGGAACAAGAGTATACTCCATGTTTCACTATGGTACAAGTCACATAACTTATTTCTCTGAACCGAGAATTAATTAAGAATTAACTCATATCATGATCGTTTATTAAACATTTGTTTTATTAAAATATAAAACATTAAAATGAGTCCAATAAGTCTCATGGTCAGTCATTCTACACAATGTGTTATATTCTTACATGATTTGTTTTCTGTTAGTCAAATACGGGTCTGTAATTTTCATACACACCCTATGTCACTAGCGACCATTTTAATTAAAAAATCACATGTCATTTATCCCATTTTCACATAGCTTTCATTATTATTTTCATTGGAACAGTTACACACCTAGATCGTATGCTAGTTTCAAGGTTATATGGTGATAAAACTACACAAAATGTAGCTACATTGTACACTCAATTTATATTACATGATTAAACATTCATAAAAATAAATTTATATATTTCTTAAACGTTATCAACATGTGTTCTAAGTGGTTATTCTAATAATAGTACACACAATTTACCATCCTATATATATATTATATTTAAAATTAATATTTATATAATGTCTGAACTATATATGTGGAATAAGTCATAATACAACCATTAATACACGTTCAATGAATCATATCATTATATGTAAACACCATGCGTCCCATGTGATCATTAAGATGATAGTAAGAAACATGACATGCATCTTAATATGTTACTTATACATGTCATATTAGTAAACCTTATTTAAATATAATATAGTTTGGGTATTTTGAGTGGTCACTCACCCTTTAACATCAATGTTATTTTTAATAAGAATTCACTTTGTAAAAAGTAATTTAAATTATTGAAAAATATCATTGGTGATAATGTCATGAAATATATTGGAAGAGAATTATGATAATGTAATTCATTCATTAAAGATGGGAACTTATTATTTCAAGAACATTTTTTCTTAAAATTGAGCAATTAGAGATAAATGATAGATTTTATTAAATTACAAATTTATTACATCTATATTGCGGATAATGGCATAGAAAATACTTTATTATTGAGTGGATTATTTTTTAATTTAATAATAAATTAAATTTTTGGCATCTGTGTCATCCCTCCATTAATTTTTTATTTTGATCCCATATTTTCTTTTTTGTAAACCCTTTAACCAATACTTTAGATCCCCTCACCTATTTGTCTGTGAAATCATATGTAATTGTTGAAGATCGAATTCTCATGGATGGGGTTCATGTTTCGATCTATGGGGAATACAATCAATGAGATATACATAGGTGTCTAGGTGAAAACAATAAAATGAACCATATAATGTTTAAGGTTTTTTACACTAGGTCGATGATTCGTTTACCAACAACTAAAAAACTATCTATTAGCAAATCCTCATGATGACATCACATTCATATTTTATTTCTACCATGTTTAATGGTTAATTATTTTTTGAGTGATTTTTTATTATCTCAAGAATTAATGAATTAAATATAAATATATATAAATATAAAATTAATTTTGTTATTCTAAAATAATATCTATGATAAAAGGACATAAGTAAAGTGACATGATATTTATTAGAATATAATAAAGAAAAAATTTGAAATTAATTCATATAGATAGAATCCCTTAATTATATATATTAACCTATAATTTACATCCATTATTTATTATATTATCTAAAAGAAGTTCAAGATTATCAATAGGACAATGGTAGGGTGATTTCAATTATCTCAATATTATAACATGAAATTTTTTGTTGAATTATTGTATACCACATAATGGATTCTCTTCCTATGAATAAATTGGACTGAAGACGATGAAATGGATTACAAAAATGAAATTTTTTGATTTTATAAGTGGCCATTATCTCAATAAATCAATGAGCTATCAGTTAATGCAGTTCTGATATAAAATTACTAAATAAATAAAACTAAATTTATTGATCAACCAATTATTGTGTGATGGGACGGGGGATATTTATCCTTTCCACAAGAATGTCAAGGAAACATGATAAATCCAAGAGACTTTCGGTGGATATTGCGTATCATTATCATATTTTGAGATTAATAAATATAATATTTAATTAATTTTATAATTTAATGATATAAATAACTAAAATTCAATTTTTCATATTTTTACAAATGAAAATAAATATGACTATAATCATATCACTATGATCCATACATAATAAAGACACCATTCTTAAAATTTATATTTTCCATGTGTGCCAAAGTTTCATTCTAATTATCATATTCTATGAAAGGAAATTATAGGTACTTGAAGAATCTATTATAGATTCCCCTAGTCAAGAGTCTAGTTATGCAGAGTTATCTATCTAAGATAAATATTTTAATGATTCTATATTAGTTCATTATTCTATGCTATCATCCATGAGTAATGAGATAAAGAAGAATAATCAATACATGTATGTGTATTGAATGATGTATCACGTACTTGATATCAATCAAGATACATGTTTGGATATGATAGATAAGATATCTAAAATGATCAATTTAAAACCAATACCCATGGTGAGGCACCTTCTATACCATATAAAGTTATTATTGTAGTCTATATTGATGAATTTGAAATCCTGGGGACTAAATTCCCATCTGAGTGACACATATATATCTTTCAATACACACTATAGAATACATGTTTCAGCACTATTTCAATTAACATATGATTGTTAATATGGAGATTCATTCAAAACAACTTATTCATAATTTACAATTGGAAATGGACATGTGGAAATAAAATCATATTATCCGCACAGTGAATAAGATTTGGAAAAATAACCCAAGTGTGCCCAAATATCATTACAAGTATGCAGCTATAATACCTTCCCATACAAGAAGTGTATTATGTGGAGGTAGGAAAACAAAAAGGAAGTGTTGTTATTCTCATGTGGCGAGAAAGTCCACTTTAAGAGAAACATCTCCCAAAAGATATAAGAAGCTAAATTTTCAGTTGTTATAAAGTCTAATAATAAAATTTCTACACAATGGGGGTTAGATATAGACATTGGTGCCCATATATTTATACAAATATATGACCAAGTTGTTACATAATTATTGAAAGAGTTGAGGTGGATTATAAATATGGTACTCGCGAGTGGCTGCTTTCTCTAGGCATTGGAGAGTACAACCTTTCATTTCCTTTAGTAATGATATTGATTTTAAAATATTTTCATTATATGATAATGTTTTCAAAGAAAACAATATTTCTATAATTCCGGAGTTTTTTATTTCAATATTTAAAAATAAATATTGTTTCATTTATAAATAATACTTATGTTGTGGGGAAAGCATTTAAATAACACTCATTATGTACTAAATTGGAATACATGTGTTCTAGAAATTGATAATGAATCACATTCAAATTAATCATATAACACCAAATTTTGGAATATACATCATGATCATATGAATAAGAAACATTCGAAAAATCCATCTCAAGATGGATATTTATACACCTTTGTGGTAAAACCACTTGAATAATGTCATGCTTATAAGAATGGAAAAATGACCAAACTACCATTCTGTTGATAGGGTGAAAGGGCTATAGGTCTTCATGGATTAGTAGACACATATGTGTGCGTACCAATTAATACCAATTTAATTTCTAAATATTATTAAATTATAACATTTGTATATGATTTGAAGAAATAGGAATATTTCTACATGATGAGTTATAATTTCATGTCTTTTGATAAATTCAATGACTTCAAGAATGAAGTTGAAAATAAACATGGAATGATGATTATAACCCTTTAACTAGATTAATGTAATGAATAACATAACTAGTATATTATTATTATTATTATATGGGAGTTCCAGTTTCTATCTCAACTCACTCCACATTACAAATAACTATGGATTGTTTTTTGTTAAAATGGGAACCACACGTTTTTAGACATGGTAATGTCAATGATGATTTCTAAATATCTGCAATTTTAATATTGAGGATATCCATTAAAAATATGGTCTAAAAGTTATATTGAGTAATATATAAATTGGGAAATCGAATTACCTTCTTAGTTATGAAGTGGTAGGAAATCCACTCTATTACATAAATGTGTAATGGTGTGTGAGGAATGTTTTAAGGACTTATCATGAAAAATAATAGCACTCCAAGTCACATTAGGCATATTTATATGATACCATCCTGAAATAAAAGGACATTACCAATACAATCCCTATACAAAAAATTTATTTTTCCTTAGAAACATAATATTTTAGTAGAGGTAGAAAACAATAAAGAATGATAGTGGGAAAAATATTTTTTACATTGATTTTGATGCTCAATATAGTGAATAGTTTGTATAGGAAAATTTTTATAGGTCTCTATAGAATTTTTTAAAAAAAATTATAGTAATTTGTATCATCACCATTGTGGTAAGATAACTAGAGAGACATGGTTTTCGTGTCACCAAATATGGTGACTATTTATTTCTAAATAATAATTAACCTTTCACATATGAAGATTTTGTATAGAGATTATAAGCTGAAAGTGGAATGATTACATGAATTTGTAAACGAATTAGATTTATTAAAATGTTATTTATGTAACAAACCAGGTAAATAAATAATAATACATCTTCATATTTATTAATATTTATTAATTAAATATTAATTTTTCTTTAATGGGGATGATATTTTCGATTCCGTACCTGATACTCAACAACGGGTTTTTATTAAATCTTACGTATCACACTAATAATATAATATTATTATTTTAAATTGTATTCAATGCCTAGTTGTTGTAATGGTGGGAATACATATAAAAACCTAATATATGAATATACATGTTTTTTAATGTTTTTACATTTATCCACTAAATTTCAGTGGCTTAAAATTTGAATGAATCTAATTATAAGCATAAATACTCTAATATTTTTTAAAAGGGAGATTTACTGCCTTTTAATGGAGAACCCTTATAGAATCATGTTTTGGTGACATTTATATGTTATATTTGAAAAAAAAATATAATTCTCATTTTGAATATGAACATCAAAATTTATATTGGTAAATTTTTAGGTATTTTTCTGATAAAATTCATTTTTAATGAATAGTGAAAAATATTGTATTTTAATTACAAACTGCATTTTAATCTAGTTTATTTATATTTTTAGATAATATTTTTTAAAGTGTAATTAGATTTTTTTTATTTAATCCAATGTTTGTTATTAGATGTAATTTCATATTAAAATTGGACACAAACAAGTGTCATTCTTTTTAAAGTTAATATTTCTTAAAGACAAGATTTTTCCTTTGACAATGAGAATTAATTTTAAATTAATTAATGTAACATCCCAGGTAAATAAATAATAATACATTTTCATATTAATTAATATTTGCGAATTAAATATTAATTTTACTTTAAAGGGGTTTCTATGTTTGATAGCGTACCCAATACGCAACAAAGAGTATCTTTGAAATCGTACGTTGCACACTAGTAATAAAATAATATTATTTTAAATGTTAGATAACATGTAGCCATTATACTGGAGGGAATGGATAGAAATAACTAAAATATGATTATATATATTTGTTAAATGTTTTTACATTTATCTAATAAAGGATAAAGGCTTAAAATATGAAAAGAATTCAATTTTAGGGGTATATACTCTAATTTTCACGAAAGGCCCACTTATCAACATTTGATGGCGAAACATCATTAAATATAGTTTTGGTCACTCTTATACATTTTATTGGTTCAAATAAAACTCTTCATTAGAATCGGGACATCAAATATTACTTTGTGTTATTTTTTGGTATTTTTCCGATAAAGTTCATTTTTATTGAATAGTGTAAAATGTTGTATTTTAATTCAAAACCACTTTTTAATCTAATTTATTAAGATGATTAGATTATATTTTGAATTGGTTTTAAAGTTAGATTTGAATACATTTTTACCATTTAATCCAATGGTGGTCATTGGAATCCATTTCACTTTGAAATTGGACTTAAACTGGTGTCAATCTTTTGATACTTGTTGTTTCATAAAAACAAGCTATTTGTTTTGAAAACGGGAATTAATTATTAAATTAATTAATAAAACTTATATGTTTTGAATTTTGTAAAATGGTCTTCATTTTTAAATTCGTAATATCAAATATGGCTTAGGGTGATGTTTTGTTTTTTTTCTGAAAAACTTCAATTTTTGATGAATAGTGAAACCGCAAAGTGGTGGTTACAAAAATTGATTTTTCCTTTAAATGGGAATTTATCACTTTTGTGTTTTGAATCTCTAAAATCCAATTTAAATTATTTTCATTATTAAGTAAAATGTGGTTCAATGAGATTAAAATAAATTTTGGTGAATAGTAACTTTTATGTTTTATTAATCACGATTAAAGGTAATTAGTGTAATTTAAGGTAAAAATAATATTATAATAAAATGAAAACATCTTGACACCTGTCCTAACCCTATTGGATGAGTTATTGCCGACCTAGAAAACCCATGGGTCGATTTTGGGTACCCCATTGAGCCACTTGAGTATGATAATGACATTTATGCCTTTTATTTAAAGTTAAAGTAAAAATGGCACAAACATGAAGTGTTTTACTAAACCAATTTTTACATGGGGTTATATAATTAATATTTCATACTATAAATATTCATTAGAAATATAAACGAATTTCATACATCATGATATTTTTTTATAATTTTTAGACATTAAATATATTAATTTATTTATGACACCATGATGATGTAGTGATTACCTCTTTATTTAATGATTTAAATAAAATGGAAAGATAATATAACATCTAAGACCTAAACATGTCCAAAAACTATTTGATGAGTAGATTTAGAACCCTTATCACCTTATCCTTGAAACTCATCAATTTGGGACCATTAATAACGGAAACTCATTCTAAAATAAAATAACATTTCCTTACTTTCCAAGAGTGCCCCTACTCTCCACTTATAAAGGGCCCCCACCTATACCTCATTACCCACACCTCTCAAGCCTTTGGTTCGGCCAATCTATGATCATTTTGTATCTCCACATCCCTCTATTACTCCGTGAAGCCTCACTTTGGGCAGAAGTCTTCCCAAGGAAGCCTTTGAGCTCAAACCAAAGGGAGTTACCCGATTATAAGGTAATGTCATTACTTGAGTCCTTTTGTTTTATTTTGCTTCTCCAACCCCCTAAACTCTTTTTATTCATTTCTTTTGTAACAACTACAGTATATTCCATATACTAGGATGTTTTTATAAGAAGGATTCTAGCTACACTTACACACACCTACGTCTAATGGTTAAAGAACATACTATTTCCGTGGATGGTGAATTTTTGCCTCACGAAACGATGATTGTTCGATATTCTTCTAAAACCTTCAAAGGTGGACATTAAGATGTCACTATATTTATATGTGATATATAATATGTTTATGTTTTCCTTAAGCTTCTCTATTTTTCATTTTTGTCATACCTTTATGGTTTCCATTATGGGTAAATTTGATATCTTCATTTAAGGAATTGCGGACTACCGCCCCCTCAAAGTGATTTGATTCGTTAATGCCATATGTGGGATGTATAAAGGATGTATTTAAAGTTATTATATATGATGTTATACTGGAATTATAATATACCTCTATATCATGATTATTTATTTCCATTAAAGTATGAAAAAGAAATGAAAGTAGCGTTAATGCGTACGTACGGCTTACCATCTCCATGAACGGTGCATTTCATTTCTTAACCCTAAATGAAATGAACTATTATAATTACATGTATATAATGTATATATATGATGAATGATACATCTAAATGATGAATATAATTCTGTAATTAAAATATACACACCTCCCATTTAGTTTTAATTCCATTAATATGACAAAGAAATGAAAGTAGCGTTCATGCGTACGTATGGCTTAACGTATCCATCAATGTTGAATTTCATTTCTTACCTCTAAATTATAATGTGATATTATAAATACATGTATATTCTAGATATATATGATATATATTATATCCCGATAAAGAATTTCATTCTGGATATAATGAACCTTTGACCACATGAACAACATGAAATCGTTAGATGTCCACTTTCGACTTAAGGACCAAATATCGACAAAACAAACATTATTAACATAAATGATTACTTTATGTTTATAACATGGCAATAAGTGATATAAAAGGAATAATGAACTCCAAAAATTTTCTTAATAAAATATAAATTAACTCAAGTTTATTATTCAGGACGTTAAATAACGATCGAGTCAAGTCGGACCCGAGGTAAGGGACTTCGTCTCAATCTCCTTTCATTGAGGCATATTTCGTTTTATACACAACTATCTTTTATACGGTGTATAAAACCCTATGACTTTTACTTTTATACAAAAGGAATATTTTTCTACGAACTGTTTTACAAAATGACAAAAAGGAATGTTTCTTTTAACGTATACGGTGACAACGACCTTTTCCGCCGCCACGAGTATTATTTGGTCTTTGGCTTCCTCAACAAGCCATAATGTTTTTAAAATAAAATAAATACCATATACTCTGTTATGTATTTTGGTATTGAAAATGGTTTTGATAAAGGATTCTATTATGTCAATATATTTAAATGATATATTGTGATTGAAATGTGGAAATGTTATCATTCCTTTAGATTGGTATTTTGTTTTATGATTTTATATTGGTACTTGGACATTTTACGGGTGGTTATGTGATAAACCATATGACGGGTGGTGCTGTGAATACCAGGACGGGTGGTTACGTTATAACCTCTAATTCATTGGGTATAGAAGTCGGCCCTATGGCTATTCCATTATGTATGTATGGAAGTTGGTCGAATGTCTATTCCCTTAAGTGACATGTGTGGAAGTCGACCGTATGGTTATTCCACTTAAGTATGTTTATGTCCCAAGTTACCTTTATATGTTATGTGTTCATTATTTGGGTTTTTTGGTAATCTTTTGGTTACAAAAGGGTATGTAATTATCTTTTATTCAGTGATGATTTTTTACTACTTCATAAAGGTGAAAAGTATTACTTTGATAAAGTATACATGGTTTACTTTTTGTTTTGATAAACTAACAGTTTTTATTCTTTGTGTATCCCTTACGGAGCTTTTTATGCTCACCCCAAGTTTCTTTGAAATGTTTTTCACTGGACTTAATGTGGAATAGGGTCAAGGATGAGATCAAGGTAATGTCAAGCTATATAAAACATGGAACTAGACATGTTTCTTTTTTAAGAGTTTTTTTATTCTATGGAAACATAGTAGAAGTGTCTACATTGTAATCTTTTGAGATGTAATAGTTATGTTCTAATTCTCTAAAACTCTAAACCTAGAAAGATCTTCAATTTTAATTATTCATTTAATTCAATATTATGTATGGTTTAAGGCCAGGGCCTTATAGTTGGTATCAGAGGTCGGTTTAGACAACTTTAGGAGTTAGAAAAGTGTTAAATTATAAGTTAATTTATGGTATGACTGAAATGATATAGCATTTAAAGATTAACATGTTGCTTCGCCTAAGGTATTTCAGTGTTAAGAATGGTTTTTCATATAGGAATCAATGAATCTTTTTTGGGAAGGCATACTGAGGGAAATGACCTTCCAAATCAGCATACTGAGATGGTCAGAATCAGAATTGAGCAGTTTACTGCTGTGATGGCTCAGTTGAATCAGGTGAAAAATTTTGGTTTTTTTTATTGATGATATTTTGGTGTTTTCTAAAAGTAAATAGGAGCATGAAATTCATTTAAGTGTTATCTTGCAAACCTTGAACGAATGGAAATTGTATGGGATATTCAGCAAGTGTGAGTTTTGGTTGCAATAAATTTCTTTCCTTGGTCACATTGTTTCAAAAGACGGCATAACTGTTGATCCGGATAAGACAAAAGTTTTTGAACAATGGCCAAGACCCAATAATGTAATTGAGAACCATAGTTTTCTTGGTTTTGCAGGTTACTACCGAAGGTTTGTTGAAACAAAGTTCACGGTTATCTAGTCCAATGACTAAGCTAACTCGGAAGGGTGTTAAGTTCATCTGGACAAGAGAATGTGATGATTGTTTTCAGGAGTTGAAAAGAAGATTGGTGAATGCTCCAGTTTTGGCACTTCCTTCCTGGAATTGTGAGTTTGTTATATACAGTGATGCTTCGTTGAAAGGACTCGGCTGTGTCCTTATGGAGAATGATCAGGTAATTGCTTATGCTCTATGTCAGTTGAAAAGTCATGAGGTAAATTACCCTACACATGATTTGGAAGTAGCTGCTGTTGTTTTTTCTTTAAAAATTTGGAGGCATCATTTTTATGGAGTAAAGTGTGAAATATATACTGATCACAAAAGTTTAAAGTATATATTCACTCAGAAAGAATTGAACATGAGACAGAGGAGATGGATGGAATTAATAAAGGATTATGATTGTACAATTCATTACCATTCGGGAAAAGCCAATAAAGTTGCTGAGGCTTTGAGTCAAAAAAGTAAGGCTTCATTAACGATGTTGAGTTTGGAACTTGATACTTTGGTTAAGGATTTGATGAAATTTGGCATAGAAGTTGTTGGTGAAGGAAGCTCTTCTGTTTTGTTTCAGGTATCAGTGAGATCATCCCTATCAGACAGAATTAATCAAGCACAGAGGGAAGACAGTGAGTTGCAGAAAAAGGTAGAGCTGGTTCAGAAAGGTATGTTGCCTGAATTCAACATTGATAGTGATTGTGTTTTGAGATTTGGGAAGAGATTATGTGTGCCTTGTGATTCACAGTTGAAGAATGATTTGTTATGTGAGGCTCATAGTTCCCCGTTTTCAGTTCATCCTGGCAGTACTAAGATGTAAAGAGATCTGCTGGAGTATTACTGGTGGGAAGGAATGAAAAGAGATATTGATGATTTTACTGTGAAGTGTTTGACTTGTCAACAGGTTAAAGCAGAGCGGCAGTTATCGAAAGGGATGCTTCAGCCTTTACCAGTGCCAGAGTGGAAATGGGAGAATATATCCATGGACTTCGTTGTGGGATTACCGAGGACCTCTCGAGGTAATAATGCAATCTGGGTTATTGTTGGTCATTTGACTAAATCTGCTCATTTCCTTGCTATACGAGATACTTTTTCCCCAGATCAACTTTCTCGTTTGTATCTTAAAGACATAGTCAGGTTACATGGAGTTCCTCTCTCCATTGTATCTGACCGTGATCTCAGGTTTACATCTAACTTTTGGAAAGGCCTTCAGAAGTCATTGGGTACTGAATTAAATTTTAGTACAACTTTTCATCCTCAATCAAATGGGTAGTCAGAACGAACAATTCAGACCTTGGCGGAAATGCTACAAGCTTGTTCGATGGATTATCAGGGATGTTGGGACCAACATCTTTCTTTGGTTGAATTTTCATATAATAACAGTTTTCATTCCTGTATATAGATGGAACCATTTGAGGCATTATATGGGAAGCGGTGTCGAACTCCAGCATTTTGGGATGATGTGGGTGAAAGGAAGCTGATGGGACCAGAATTGGTAGAAGAGATGGTAGAAAAAATTCAGTTGATTCAGAAAGACATGAGAATAGCTCAGAGCAGGAAGAAGAGTTATGCGGATAACGGGAGGAAGGATCTATCTTTCGAGGTAAGTGATCATGTTTTTATTAAGGTTTCTCCATGGAAAAGTGTGATGAGATTTGGTAAGAAAGGAAAGCTGAGTCCAAGGTTCATTAGACCATATGAAATTCTGGAGAGAGTTGGATCAGTTGCATACAGAGTGGAATTACCTCTGAGTTTATCTTAGGTACACAATTTTTTTCATGTTTCGATGCTGAGGAAGTATATGCCAGATCCATCTCATGTTTTGAGTCTAGAGGTAGTTCAGCTGGAAGAGAACCTATATTATGAGGAACAACTGGTCCAGATTCTTGACCACAAGGAGAAGGTGTTATGGAATAAGGTGATTCATCATGTAAAGGTTTTCTGGAAAACCCATATGAATGAAGAGGCAACATGGGAATCTGAAACAAAGATTTTCTTTGAAATCGTATGTTGCACACTAGTAATAAAATAATATTATTTTAAATGTTAGTTAACCCGTAGCCATTGTACTTGCGGGAATGGATAGAAATAACTAAAATAGGATTATATATGTTTTTTAAATGTTTTTACATTTATCTAATAAAGGATAAAGGTTTAAAATACGAAAAGAATTCAATTTAGGCTTATATACTCTAATTTACACGAAAGGTCCACTTATCATCATTTGATGGAGAACCGTCATTAAATATAGTTTTGGTCACTCGTATACATTCTATTGGACCAAATAAAACTCTTCTTTATAATCAGGACATCAAATATTACTTTGTGTAATTTTTTGGTATTTTTCCGATAAAGTTCATTTTTTAATGAATAGTGTAAAATGATGTATTTTAATTCAAAACCTCTTATTAATCACATTTATTAAGATGATTAGATTATATTTTGAATTGGTTTTAAAGTGAAATTATAATATATTTTTACCATTTAATCCAATGGTTGTCATTGGAATCAATTTCAATTTGAAATTGGACTTAAACTGTTGTCAATCTTTTGATACTTATTGTTTCATAAAAACACTCTATTTGTTTTGACAGCGGGAATTAATTATTAAATTAATTAATACAACTTATATGTTTTGGTTTTTTTAAAATGAAATTCATTTTTTAATTCGGAATATCAAATATATCTTAGGGTGATGTTTTGGTTTTTTTCTGAAAAACTTCAATTTTTGATGAATAGTGAAACCACAAAGTGGGGGTTACAAAATTTGATTTTTCGTTTAAATGCGAATTTACCTCTTCTTTGTTTTGAATCTCAAAAATCAAATTTAAATGATTTTCATTATCAAGTAAAATGTGGTTCAATGGGATTAAAGTAAATTTTGGTGAATATTAACTTTTATGTTTTAGTAATCACGATTAAAGGTAATTAGTGTAATTTAAGGTAAAAATGATATTATAATAAAATGAAAATATCTTGACACTTTTCCTAACCCTATTGGATGAGTTATAGCCGACCAAGACAACCCATGGGTCGATTTTTGGTACCCCTTGGATCCAATTGGGTATGATAATGACATTTATGCCTTTTATTTAAAGTTAAAGTAAAAATGACACAAACATGAGATGTTTTACTAAACCAATTTTTACATGGGGTTATACATTTCATATTTCTTACTATAAACATTCATTAGAAATATAAAACGATTTCCTAAATCATGATATTTTTTTTATAATTTTTAGACATTAAATTAATTAAATTATTTATGAAACCATGATGATGTAGCGATTACCTCATTATTTAATGATTTAAATAATATGGAAAGATAATGTAAAATCTAAGCCCTAGACATGTCCAAAACCTATTTTATGGGTAGATTTCGAACCCTTATCACCTTATCCTAGAAACACGTCAATTTGGGACCATTAATAACTGAAACTCATTCTAATATAAAATAACATTTCCTTACATTCCAAGAGTTCCCCTCCTCTCCTCTTATAAAAGGCCCCCACCTCTACCTCATTACCCACACCTCTCAAGCCTTTGATTCGGCCAAACTCTGATCATTTTGTCTCTCCACATCCCTCTATTACTCCTTGAAGCATCACTTTGGGCATAAGTCTTCCCAAGTAAGCCTTTGAGCTCAAACCAAAGGGAGTTACCCGATTATAATGTAATTTCTTCACTTGAGTCCTTTTGTTTTATTTTTCTTCTCCAACCCCATAAACACTTTTTATTCATTTCTATTGTAAAAACTCCAGTATCTTCCATATACTAGGATGTTTTTATAAAATGGATTCGAGCTACACATACACACACCTACGTCTAATGGTTAAAGAACATACTGTTTCTGTGGATAGCGAATTTCTGCCGCACGAAACGATGATTTTTCGATATTCTTATAACACCTTGAAAGGTGGCCATTAAGATGTCACTATATTTATATATGATATATAATATGTTTATTTTTTCCTTAAGCTTCTGTATTTTTCATTTTGGGCATACCTTTATGGTTTCCATTATGGGTAAATACGATATCTTCATTTAAGGAAGTGCGGACTACCGCCCCTCAAAGTGATTTGATCTATTAATGCAATATGTGGGATGTATAAAGGATGTATTTAATGTTATAATATATGATGTTATACTGGAATTATAATATACCTCTATATCATTATTATTTCATTCCATTAATGTATGACAACAAAATGAAAGTAGCGTTCATGCGTACGTACGGCTTACCGTCTCCATGAACGGTGCATTTCATTTCTTACCCTCAAATGTAATGTACTATTATAAGTACATGTATATAATGGATATATGTGATAATTGATACATCTAAATTATGAATATAATTTTGGAAATAAAATATACCTACATCTCATTTAGTTTTAATTCAATTAATATGACAAATAAATGAAAGTAGCATTCATGCGTACGTAAGGCTTACCGTCTCCATGAATGGTGCATTTCATTTCATACCTCTAAATGATTATGTGATATTATAAATTCATGTATATGCTAGATATATAGGATATATATGATATCCAAATCAGGAATTTCAGTCTGGATATAATGAACCTTTGACCACACGAACAACATGTAATCGTAAGAAGTCCACTTTCGACTTAAAGACCAAATATCGACAAAACAAACATTATTAACTTAAATGATTACATAATGTTTATAACATGGAAATAAGTGATATAAAAGGAATAATGAACTTGAAAAAGGTTCTTAAGATAATTCAAATTAACTCAAGTTTATTATTCAAGACGTTAAAGAACGATCGAGTCAAGTCGGACCCGAGGTAAGGGACTTCGTCTCAATCTCCTTTCATTGAGGCATATTTCGTTTTATACACAACTATCTTTTATACAGTGTATAAAACCCATTTAGTTTTACTTTTATACAAAAGGAATCTTTTTCTATGAATCATTTTACAAAATGACAAAAAAGGAATGTTTCTTTTAACGTATGCGGTGACAATGATCTTTTCCACCGCCACGAGTATTATATAGTCTTTGTCTTCCTCAACAAGCCGTAATGTTTTTAAAATAAAAAAATACCATATAATATTTTATGTATTTTGGTACTGAAAATGGTTTTGATAAAGAATTCTATTATGTCAATATATATAAATGATATATTGTGATTGAAATCTGGAAATGTTATCATTCCATTATATTGGTTTTATGTTTTATGATTTTATATTGGTACTTGGACATTTTATGGGTGGTTACGTGATAAACCATATGACGGGTGGTGTCGTGAATACCAGGACGGGTGGTTACATTATAACCTCCAATGCATTGGGTATGTAATTCTTTCGTATGGATATTCCATTAAGTATGTATGGATGTTGGCCGAATGGCTATTCCATTAAGTGATATGTGTGGATGTCGACCGTATGGTTATTCCACTTAAGTATGTTTATGTCCCAAGATACCTTTATATGTTATGTGTTCTTTATATGGGTTTTATGGTAATCTTTTGGTTACAAAAGGGTAAGTAATGATCTTTTATTCAGTGAAGAGTTTTTAATACTTCATAAAGGTGAAAATTATTACTTTGATAAAGTATACATGGTTTACTTTTTGTTTTGATAAACTAACAGTTTTTATTCTTTGTGTATCCCTTACTGAGATTTTTATGCTCACCCCAAGTTTCATTGAAATGTTTTTCATTGGACATAATGTGTAATATGGTCAAGGATGGTATCAAGGGAATTTCATGCTATATAAAACATAAAACTAGACATGTTTCTTTTTAAGAGTTTTTTTATTCTATGGAATCTTAGTAGAAGTGTCTACTTTTTAATCTTTTGAGATGTAATAGTTATGTTCTAATTCTCTAAAACTCTAAAACTGAAAAGATCCTCATTTTGAATTATTCATTTAATTCAATATTAAGTAAGGTTTAAGGTCGGGGCCTTATAATTAATACAACATCTATATTTTTAATTTTGTAAAACCGATATCATTTTTGAATTCAGAATATCAAATATATCATTGGTTGATTTTTTGGTGTTATTCTGAAATCTTGTAATGTTTGATGAATAGTGTAAACCCTAAGTAGTACTTATAATAGGACATTTTCATTTAAATAAAATTTTACTAATTCAGTGAATTGAATTTTTAAAATACAGCATACATGGTTGTTATTAGTAAGTAAAATGTTGTTAAATAAGATGAAAATTGTTTTTGGTGATTAATAACCATTGAATTTTAGTTACTTCTATTAAAGGAAAATATGCTAAAACAAGGTAAAAAAAATATTATGAAAATATAAAATTACCTTAAAACATGCCCTAATCATATTGGATGAGTAATAAACGTCCAATTGAATACTTAGGTGAGACATTTGGCCTTTCAAAACCACTTGTGTAAGATAATGATATTAATAACTTTTTATTTAATGTAAAAATAAAAATATCATAAACATGTATTCTTTTGCTCAAACATTTTAAATGTGGGGTTATATAATTGATATATGTTACAATAAATAATCACTTTAAATATTATTATATTTCATAGATCATGGTTTTTTTATTTTTAGACATTAATTAAATAAAATTATTTATGACACAATAATGATGCGGTGTTTACCTCATTAATACTTGATTTAAATAAATAACATTATAAATATTAAAACAATATCCAAAACCTATCCTATTATTATTGAATGATATTATTTTTAAAAAGAGTCATCCAATATCTGAATTTAATAAGTTTTGGACCTTTATAAAATTAAAATCATTATATAATAAAATAATTTTTTCAATCTTTTCTAAAGAGCACCACCTACCCAATATAAAATTCCCTCTCCTCTAAACCATCACTCACACCCCTCAAACCCCTTAGATCTTCAAAAATATGCCCAAATAAGCTCTCAATATCTCTATCTTCTACCTAGAAGACTACCTATGGAATAAGGAACTTCAAGAAATCCTTTTGGTTCAAACCGGAGTGAATTACCAGATTTAAAGGTAACACATTCTCTTAAGTTCATTAATTTTATTTTCCTTATCCAACCCCATAAACTTATTTAATTAATTTTTTATATAACAACACAAGTATCCTCAACATAGTATGTTGTTTTTATGAGTAGTATTCAAACCACACTTACACACAACTCCATCTAATGTGTGAGGAATATATTGTTTCTGGGGACAACAAACTAATGCCCCACGAAATGATGATTGTTCAATTATATCCTACCACCTCTAATAGTGGTCATTAATATGGAACTGTATTTTTATGTGATATATATTATATTTATTTAGTTTCCATGCTTCTATTTATTTTCGTTTATAGAATACCTTTATGGTTTCTATAGTGGGTAAATGCGGTTATTTCATTTAAGGATGTGCGGACAACAGCCCCCTCAAAGTGATATGATTCTCTAATGATATACATTGAACATATAGAAGATGGAATTATTGATATTATATAAGATATTATACTGGAATTATAATATACCTATTTATCATTATGTTTTCTTTTCATTAAATATGAAATAGTAATTAATGTAGCGTTCATGTAAACGTACGGCTTATAGTCTCCATGAATGGTGCATTTCATTTCTTATCACAAAATGTTATGTATTATTATAAAAACATATATATTCTGGATATATATGATACATATTATCTATAAATCATGAATATCATTCTGGAGATAATGAAATTTTTTCCACATGAACAACTTGTAATAATATGATGTTCACTTTTGACTAAAGTACCAAATATCGAAAAAATGACCATTACTAACTTAATTGATTTTATAATGTTAATAACATGGTGAGAGTAATATAAAAATAATAAGAAACTTGGAAATGGTTTCTATGAAATTAGAAACTAACTTTATTTTATTATTCATGAGATTAAAGAATGAACGAGTGAAGTAGGAAACTGGGTAGGGGACCTTGTCTCAATATCCTTTCATTGAGGCCTATATTGTTTTATTCATTACATTATTTTATAAAATGTATAAACCCCTTTGATTTTTCATTTCATTCAAAGGGAATATTTTTATAAGAAGCATTTTACCAAATGTCAAAATTAATGATTATTTTTAACCTACGCGGTGACAATGACCTGTCAACTACGATGAGTATTATTTGATCATTGGATTCATTAACAAGATATAGTGTTTTTAAAAAGGTAAATACATACCACATATGATTTTACATGTTTTGCCATTGAAAATTGATTAGTTAATGGATTTATTATGTCAATATATTTAAATGATATATTTTTCTTGAAATGTGTAAATTTTATCTTTCTTTTATGATTTTATGGGTTATGCATGTGTTATGGTTCTTGGGAATTGATTAGGTATATGGGTGGTTTCATGATATGCAATGGGTGGGTGAGCCTGATATTTCTCTCCAATTCATTGGGTAATGTGACATAGGTAAACATGAATGTTTCTCCGAAGAGATTTAGTGAATATACATTGATTGGTATTCCATGTGTGACTCTCTACACAGCTGTGAAAGATAGAACGTAAGTATGTTATGGATGAAACAAGTTACATTAATGATTTGTGATTACTTTGTGTTATTCTTAAATCTTATTATATCAAGAGATATGTTAATAATCTTATGTTATGTATGTATTTGAGATCTAATGTATTTTTTAATTTTATAACCCTTACTATGTTTTTATACTCATCCCAAATTTTGTAATGTTTTTCACAAGGCTTAAAGATAAATTGGGTCAAGGATGAGATTAAGGAAATGTCTTGGTGTCTAAAATAGGGAACTATACATGACACTTTTTTTGAAGTGTTTTATTTTTATGAAATAATATATACACAGTAAAATTGTCTATTTGTAATTTTTGAGATGTAATGTAATTGTTATGGCCCAACTCTCTAAAACTCTATACCATAAAATATCCTCAAATTGAATTATCCATTTTATTCATGATTATGTAATGATTAAGGTTGAGTCCTTATAGTTTGTATTAGAGGTCGTTTTAGATTACTATAGGATTTATTATATTGTAAAATTAATATCAATAAATTAAATTATGTTAATATAAAAATGATATAGTATTTATATATTACCATGTTACATCACCTATGAAATTTCTGTGATGGTCAGAATCCGAAATGAATAGTTTTTTGTTGTGATGGAAAAGTTGACTCAGTCTATAAATGGTGGTGGTATCCATGCATGAGATCAGCCAGATCAGCCATAGAGGAACATGTCAGTAGTGGAACATTTCCTAACGCAACAACCCCCATTATTATAAGGAATATATGTCCATGTGTTAGCTAAAGGTTTTATTAAATTACTGGAGAAGATTATTGATGTCACATGGTGTTCATATCATAAGAAGGTTATTCTTTCTATTTACTGTTTTGAACGTGATTCAAATATGTGGTGGTCGATGGTGACAAATATCAACGATAGTGAGGAGACAGATTCTATTTATTGAGATTAATTCAAAGGTCTGTTCTTGATAAATATTTTCCTAAGGTGGTTCTCCTGTGGATGGAAAAAAATTCCTAGAATTGAGGAAAAAACAACTTAGTGGATACTTATTAATCAAAATTCACTGGACTGGCATGGTATGCTACAAATTTCGTACGAAATATTGATCGATAAATAAATAATTTTTAAATAGTATTAAATCCAAAGTATTGAAGGGATTTTTATTCTTATGAGTTCAAAAGTTATGAAAAACTTGTTCGATGTGTAGAGAAGGTGGAAATAGAGTTTTCTGATGATCATGTGTTCTTGGAAAATCAAAAAAATAGGAGATCAAGACGGCATAAAAAAGAGAAGAACTATTCAAATAATATGATTGTAAGACTCTTAAGTTTATAGTTTGTGAAAATTGTGGTAAAAAGATTGGGGGGAATGACTTTCGAATTCTGGTAATAGTTAATGATCTAGTAAAAAGTGGCATATGGTTAGTTATTTTCCTAAAAAATCAAGTTAAGGGTAAGATAAATTCTGATTTACAGTCATTAAAATGGTTTAAGTGAAATTTTATGGGTCATTATACAAATGAGTGTCCAACGAAGAACTCAACTGAGGGAATGTAGTCGGACATCTACAAGAAATGGGTGATGAAATCCTTTGCAACTACTTTAGTAGTTGTTGGGCCATAAAATGAAGTGGTATCATATACACTATTTGTTTGTTCAGATTATGTCAATTGGTTGATTGATTTAGGGTCATCACACTCGTTAATTTCAAAGAATATCTCTATTCATTTGGGAATTCCATCTCAAGATATGAATCTATACCTTATTGTAAAATCACTAGGGGGAAATGTTGAGAAAAAAATTATAAGAACCTTTCTATCCCTATATGTTGAAATAATATACCTGCAATCCTTATTGTTTATCCTCTAGTATAGTTTTATGTTTATTTGGGTATTGATTGGATTTTTATTTATCATGCTTTGATTGGCTACAGATCATAAGATATTTCTTTTCAGAATTATTTTTAGTTTGTGTACAAGATAGAACCCTTTATTTTGATAACATGTCATGAATCTGTGAAACTAGTAAAATATGGAAATGAATGTTACGTTGAAAATATTGATGAATACAAAGGAAATATTCATATTAATGATGTGCCAGTGGAGAATGAGTATCGTAATGTTTTTTCGGATGTGTTTCCTAGTAAAATACTTGATCAAGAAGTTGAATTTATTATTGAATTTATTCCTCATTATAAGTCAATTTCAAAACCCCCTTATCGAATGCATCAAATTGAACTTTTAGAGTTAAAGAAGCAATTGCAAGAGTTATTAGATAATGGTTTCATTCGACCTAGCACATAACCATGGGGTACTCCTATCTTGTTTGTTAAAAAGAAAATTGGTTCAATGAGACATTGAATTGATTATTGAGCATTGAATATCTTCACTGTAAAGAACAAGTATCCTTTTCCTCATATCGATGATTTTTTTGATCATCACCGAGGAGCTTAGAAATTTTCAAAGATTTATTTGAGGTTGGGGTACCAAAAGTTGAAACAAGTGGAATTAGACATTCTGAAGACTGTGTTTCTTACTACATATGGCCATCATTAATTTGTAGTTAGTTTTCTTGTGTTAACCAATGCTCCTACATTATTCATGGATCTTATGAATATAATTTCCCGTGAGTTTTGGATAAGTGTGTGTTTGTGTTCATTAAGGATATTTTTGTTTATTCTAAAAGTAAGGAGTACTGTGAAGGTCATTTAATGGTTTTCATGAAAACCATAAAAGAAGAAATATTGTATGGGAAATTTAGAATTTGTCGATTTAGGTTACATGAAATTTCATTCCATTGAAACATTGTTTCAAAAAATGGCATAAGTGTTGATATTGCTAAAAACAAGTTGTTGAAGAATGCACAAGACCCACAAATAAAACACAGATCCAAAGATTTTTTTGTAGAGACCCGAAGCTTGACGTACATGGACATTACATTACTTTTGCAGAATACTTAGTACATAACAAAAACACACACACAAGGATCGTAATAGTTTAGTGTCTTGGGAAACTCGAAATATAATCTTCTAATTGTGGTGAAAGATCTTCACCATCTCCCATAAGGATCTTCCTTTTTTACCTAAAACCATTCTTTATATCTTGGGGAAAATAAAACATAAAAGGGTGTGCTCAAATGCTCAGTAAGGGTAAACAAAAGAAATATCAATCACATCATATTCATAAGAACATAACATTTTGGAAATCCTAACCTGCAAAAGAGAGCATAATTTCATAACATGGGAAAAATCATAGTAGTGAAATGAAATCCCAATAATCATAACTTAAAACATAAAACATTTTGGAATACACACATAATCATATAGAATCATTTCTTATTAGTCAAGACTCATTACCAAGACTATCTTAGTGGACAAAGTCCATTTCTGAACCGAGTCACCCTCGTTTCAGTCCTGTTTCACTGAACCGGTATAACCTACCATTCCAGCCATGTCTATCTCATGAGATATAAAATCTTTACCCAATGAATTGGAGGGATATATAGGTCCCACCCATCTCATAATGATACCATTCTTATGTGTTCCACAAAATCATAAACCATACATCATAGCATAACCCATGTAATAAAAATGGAATTCTTAAACAACATGACATCATAAAACAATTCATATAATATAAAGGAATTCATAAAAATATTTCCATCACAACATAATCAAATCCATGTAATAATAGGGATAGAAAAATAACCCTATATTATCTTAGATGGAAAAGAATTTTGATAAAACACTTGAACTCCATTCTTGAGGAAAATATCTTTTTAACTTCAAAAACACTTTTTCTTTCCTAACATGTCATACAATTCTAAACTAAAAGAAGTTGATTAAAAATAAACTTGAAAACTTGTAAAAGAAGCTGCTTGTAAATAATTTTTTAAAACCCCATTCAAGCCGTATAAGTTAAAAAAACATTCTTCGTACTTTTGTAGGAAATGTAAAAAAGTACCTCGTACACAAAACGACAAAAGATTCCTTTCATATGTTTTACTAAAAACTCACCAAAGGGTAAAATTGAATATAAAATATTGTATAAAGATATAAATATTACATATTGAGGAAGCATGGATGTGGATGATAAAATACACCCCAGTAAATACCAAATTATAAACAATCTCGGATAAAAATGACATTGTGATATTTCCCTTACCATAGGTTCGATATGCTTTGTACGTGTCCGAACCTCCTGTATAATGATTTAAATAATGTTATTGACTTATTACAGAATCATAATTATTTTTATAATATCATATATGGTCATATTGTTATCTTTTTAGTAGTAATATTTCATTGCTACTTGTTATTCGGGTGTTTATAACTTTGTCTTCTTATGCGTGTTTTGTCGAATAAATTCTTATTCCTCTCTTTAGGTTATAGATACCTCATTTCCAGAATGGTATTAGTGTAATATATATCATATTCATTCATTCAAATCATTTATATAATCAGTATGAACCGAAGATCATGTAGAATGAGTCGCATCACATCGTGGAGACGGTATTCCGTACGTACGCACGAGTGATGATATCGTTCCTATGATCGTGGAATTGTATTGGAGTGTATGTATACTATTTCATAATCAGTATCACTTTATAATAGTCATATATAGTCATTATTTATACCATTATACCCAACCAAGTATGGTGGTGGTGGAAAATAGATTACACCACGACGTGGAGACGGTATTCCGTACGTACGCACGCGCGGGGATTTCTTTTTCCGTAGGATGGATAGATGGTGAAATAGGGTTTTTTCATACTTATAATAACATATAAGTATATGAGTGATATTTATGTTATTAATTCTTAATGAAACAACTAAAGGAGTAGAAGTGGAAGAAGAAATAAAGATGAAAGAATCGGTAACGGACCTTACCTCTTCTTTGAAGTGCTTCTATGAGACCTTCTTTTAGGGCACAATAATTGGTCTTTGAAGAAGACCAGGGACTCTAGGATGTCACTAGGGAAGTTGAGAGGAGGAATTGTCAGGGGTTGGCCGATCTTGAAGGCTCAAAGTGGTGTGATCAAGAGGGGGAGGAGGTGCCCTTTTATAAGGGAGGATAGGGGCACCTTTGAGAAAACTAAAAATATTATTTTATTATAAAGTCAAGTTCGGTTTTAAATAGCTCAAAATTGATATATTTAGAATCTAAGGTGGGAATGGGTCGAAATACTCTCATCCAATAGAATTTATACAAGTTTAGGTTCCTATTTTAACCTTATCATTTAGATTTAACATTAAGTTAAATAATTTTACTTTTACCGTGTCTTCTTGTGTTCTTATACTATAAGGTTAATAAACTTACTTTAAGCAGTCAAACGAACCCCAAGTTGTTTATTATTAATATATATAACCTTATATAAGTCCTTTGTCCGAACCATAGAATTTAGGAATAAAATTACAATTACTAATATAATATTTGTTTTAAAAACTATTTTATGTCAATTTTGACACTATTTAGAAATTGATTTTTGTGAAAATCATAACAGAATTATTAGTTCGAACCAAGTTACTTAAATCAATACTAACATGTCATATTAACATATAAAATTAGTGTAATTCATAAAAATACTCAAATTACATTTATTTGGGTATTTATAACATCAAATATGTCAATATTTCATTAATAAGATAATTATTACGTCATCATTGTGTCGTAAATAGAATAAATTATTTACTGTCTAAAAATTACAAATAAAATATCATTATGTAGGAAATATTTTTAGATTTCTAATGAATATTTATAGTAGAATTTATCTTATGTATAACCTTATATTAAAAATTATTTACTTATTAAACTTTGATTTTAACTATTTTAACCCTTCTTTAAATAAATTAATAATAAATGTCCTAATCTAATCTAAGTGGGCCTAAATGGTCATATTTTATTCCTAAGTCTGTTTTTGGGTCGAATTACACTTGTCCAATAGAATTAGGACATGTGTTAGGGTAATAATAATATCATCTTTACCCTTAATTACCCTATTTACTTTGAACCGTGGTAAAAAAATGTAAAAAGTTACTATTCACAAAAAAATTATTTTCATCTCATTGAACCACATTTTAGTCCTTGATATTAACCGTGTCTTTTGGATTTTCGAAATTCCACTCACATAAGCGGTAAAATTATGTTTTATGAAAAATTCAGTTTTTTAACTTCCACTTGGTGGTTTCACTGTTCATCAAAAATTGAATGTTTTCAGAAAAATACCAAAATTTCCCCCTAGGATGATTTCGATATTCCGAATCCAAAAATTAAGTCCATTTTGAAAAATAAAATATATAAAATTTCAAAAAGTGGATATTACTATTCATAATGGCTAGTTTTAATAATATTTTAATAGCATATCATTGTTTAGTGAAACTCAGTATTGCGTACGACGCAAGCTAACGAGGAAGGTCGCAATTTCGTGTAAAGCAAGCCAAGAAAGTGTTGTGTGTAGAAAAAGATTCCATTGATGATTTATATAACATAAAAGCCTCGGGTGTTACATTCTACCCCCCTTAAAATGAATTTCGCCCTCGAAATTCATCACTTTGTAATAAACAGATGAGGATACCTCTCCCTCATCATATCCTCAAGCTCCCATGTAGCTTCTTCTAATTGGTGGTTCCTCCATAATACTTTCACCAATCAAGTCGTCTTGCTTCGTAGGACTTTTTCATTACGATCCAGAATCTCAATCGGTTGTACTTCATAAGAAAGATCTTGCTCCAGCGGTACAACTTCTGAGCTAAGTATATGTGAAGGATCATTTATGTACATTCTCAAGAGAGATACATGGAACACATCGTGAACTTGAGAGAGATTCGGTTGAAGCGCCAATCGGTAAGCTACCTTCCAACATGATCCAGTATTTCTAAAGGACCGATATATCTAGGGCTCAACTTCCCCTTCTTTCCAAATCTCATAACCCTCTTCCAGGGAGATATTTGTAAGAACAATTTATCACCCACTTCAAACTCTAGGTCTTTTATTCGGTTGTCGGCAAAACTTTTCTGTCGACTCTGAGCTGCTCTTATGTGTTGTTGAATAGATCTGACCTTTTCTGCCATTTCATCAATGAGATCGGGTCCTAATAGCTTTCTTTCCCTAACTTCATCCCAGCAAGTTGGAGTCCTGCATTTCATTCCATAGAGAGCTTCATAAGGATCCATCTGAATACTAGAGTGAAAGCTATTATTATAAGAAAATTACCCCAAAGGTATGTTTTGATCCCAACCACCTTTGAAATCCATAGAGCAAGCTCTCAACATATCTTCTAGGGTTTGAATTGTTCTCTTAGACTGACCGTCTGTCTGAGGATGATAAGTAGTGCTGAAACTCAACTCTGTATCCAGAGTATGCTGAAGACTTCGCCAGAACTTCGAGGTAAATCTCGGATCCTGATCAGATATAATAGAATGTGGTAATCCATGAAATATTTCCACTTCCTTTACATATATCCTGGAAAGCTGAACCAGGGAGAAATCCTCTCTAATAGAAATGAAATGTACAGACTTGGTAAGATGATCAACTATGACCCAGATAGCATTATTGCCTTTGGATGTTTTAGGAAGTCCTGTGACAAAGTCCATAGTGATGTTTTCCCATTTCCATTTGGGTATGGGTAATGGTTGTAACATCCCCTTAGACTTCTGTCTCTCATCTTTAACTTGTTGACAAACCAATCATCGAGAGACATATTCAGCAACATCTCTTTTCATGCCATCCCACCAGAAGTACTCTTTCAGGTCCCTATACATCTTCCTGCTTCCAGGATGAATAGAGAATGAAGAACTATGAGCCTCATCCAGCAGCTCCTTCTTTAATTCCGGGATGGGAGGAACACAAACCCGGTTCCTGAATTTATTATCCCATCACAATAAAGTTTGAATTCAAGAACATTTCTCACATTCTTTTGTAACTCGACATCTTCTTTCTGTGCCTCTTTAATCTTCACATGTATAGATGGTTGAACAGTCATTTGAGAAAGATAAGAATTTTCCCCTTCCATTATAATTCCAAGATCCATCCTTTGTAAATCCATAAATATTGGATCTTTTGTGATCCTCATCATGGATAAACTAGCATGGTCTTGTCGACTTAATGCATCTACCACCTTGTTTTCTTTCCCAGGGTGGTAATGGATTGAGCAGTCATAATCCTTAATCAGCTCCAACCATCTTCTTTGGCGCATATTCATCTCCTTTTGTGTGAAAATATACTTTAAACTTTTATGATCAGTATAAATGTCACACCTTTCTCTATAAATATAATCCCTCCAAATCATTAATGCAAAGATTACCATAGCTAACTCCAAATCATGTGTTGGGTAATTTTGATCATGGAATTTCAACTGTCGTGAGGCATAAGCTATCACCGTATCATTTTGCATAAGAACACACCCCAATCCCTTCTTAGATGCATCACTATAGATCACAAACCATTATTTACTACAAGGCAGTGTGAGCACAGGTGCACTGGATAATCTTCTTTTCAACTCCTTGAAATTCTCTTCACATTCTTCCGTCCAAACAAACTTAACTCCTTTCCGAGTCAACTTGGTGCGTGGATTAGATAATCGTGAAAAATCTTTCACAAAACGTCGATAATATCATGCCAAACCAAGAAAACTTCGGATCTCAGTTACTTTTGTTGGTCTCGACCATCTTTCGATTACCTCTATTTTTGCTAGATCCACAGATATCCCCTATTTTGAGATTATGTTGCCCAAAAATGAAACTTTTTGAAGCCAAAATTCACACTTGGTAAATTTAGAATAAAGCTTCTCCTTTCTCAGGGTCTTCAATATAATTCTCAAGTGATCTTCATTTTCTTCCTTGTTCTTTGAATCGACAGGAATATCATCTATAAAGACTACCACAAATTGATCAAGATTGTCTCTAAAGACTCTATTCATCTGATCCATGAAGATAGCAGGGGCATTAGTAAGACCAAATGGCATCACTATAATTTCATAGTGTCCATACCTTGTACGGAAATCTGTCTTTGGTATATCCTCCCTTTTGACCCTTAATTGATGATACCCTGAACGAAGATCAATCTAAGAAAAGTATTGAGCTCCGTGTAGTTGGTAAAATAAGTCATCAATGCGTGGGAGAGGATATTTGTTCTTGATAGTGATCTTGTTAAGTTCTCGATAATCAATGCAGAGTCTCATTGATCCATATTTCTTCTTAACAAATATAACAGGTGCTCCCCCAGGTGACACACTAGGGCATATGAATCCCTTATCAAGATTCTCTTGGAGTTGCTTCTTCAATTCCTGCAACTCAATTGGGGCCATTCTAGAAGGTGTCTTTGAAATAGGCAAAGCACCCGGTACGAGTTCTATTGAAAACTAAACTTCACGATTTGGTGGAAGACCAGGTAATACCTCCGGAAATACATCATCAAACTCCCATACAATGGGTATATTCTTAATCGTGCATTTCTCACCAACCATTTGAGATAAATAACCTTCATTTAGTGGAATCAAGACCCATAAGGTAGAAGGAATTTCCACTGGAAGGATATGTTCATCCTTGCATCGATGGATGATCATAGATTGATCTGGAATATGAAATGTGACTTCCCTTCTTTGGAAATTGATATGAGCTCCATATAAAGAAAGCCAATCCATGCCAAGAATCACATAAAATTCCACCATAGGAAGGATCACAAGATTTTCAGGAAGCACTTTCCCACAAACTTTGATAGGAGAAGTATTATAAACTTTTGATGCGACTGTTGTGCCATTAGGTGTTGTCACAGCTAACTCAGCATCTAATTGTTGAGGTAATACGATGATACCCCTAGAAAATTCTTCAAAAATAATAGAGTGGGTGGATCCAGAATCTAATAAAACATTTTCTAATTTAGAGTGGATGGTATGTGTACCTTTCACCACATCCTTATCGTACTCCACATCGCTGATATAAATTGCATGTGACTTTCCTTTGTCTTTATCCTTAAGAGTTTGTTGACGTCGGCCATCATCATCAACCCTTGGATTAGGGCATTTATGGGCATAATGTCCCATATCCTTGCACTTGAAACATTGAAGTGTAGTAGGTTAATTCTGTGTATCCCTTCCTTTGATTGCATCATTAGACATGTTCTTCCCATCATCGTGGCATTCAAATGCCTGATGACCTTCCATTCCACATTTGAAGCATTTACTTGTCCCTTTAAGACAACTCTCTCCATGTTTCTTTCCACACTTTGAGCATAAGGGAAAGCTCATCTTCTTTTCAGTGTGCTCTTTAGATTTTCCTTTGAATTCCATTTTCCTCTTCTTATCAAACCCATATGACTGATGGGTTACTCCAATCTCCATCTCAACTTTGAGAGCACATTGAACGCTTTCCTCATAGCTATTGAAGTCCCTTGTGGCTAAGGCCCTTAGAAGACTTGGTTTTATGCCACTAAAGAATCGATCGATCTTACTCTCAGGTTAGATAATAATACCAGAATCGTACCTTGCAAGTCTTGTAAAATTTTCTTCATAGGTTCCAACAGATTCATCATCCTTTTGCTTCAATTCAAGAAACTCTTTCTCCATCTTTTTTCGGAGAATACGAGGGATGTACTTATTGAAAAATAAGTTCTTGAACTCATCCCATTCTATGGACTCAATTTCATCTCTTTGCCTCGTATTCTTAATAATATTCCACCATTGATCAGCATCACCTTCCAAACGATACACTACTAAGATGACTTTATCATGCTCAAAACATTGAATAATTGAAAATATCTTTTTAGTACTACTAATCCATTGTTCATCAACTAATGGATCAGTAGACCCACTGAATGAAGGAGGACGCTGTCTCATGAAGGATTCAACAGAATGTTGCTCCTTCTTTTGCTCATTTGGAAGTCCTGCATGATTCATATCTTGAGAATGTTGTGTGAGCATGGCTACAAGATTTTGCATTCCAGCTCCCATAGCGTTTGGTTGCTCACGGGGACAATCATTGTGTTTCCCGTCGCATTCCGCATTAACACGATTCATTTGGGATCCATCCATTGACTAAAACCAATAAGAATAGTGTGAGCAACACTAATTATAATAGGAAAACCACATAATCAAGAATAAGATTTCACACCAATGGTCTTATCCTTGGTTATTCATGGCCATTTCTAAAACACTAATATTGTGTTCTATGCTTAGACTTATCCTTAGGGTTCTTACTAAGGCTTTCACATCCTAGTTTCCAAAGTTTGACTATACCTTTCCTCTAATACCAACTGTAGAGACCCGAAGCTTGACATACATGGACATTACATTACTTTTGTGGAATACTTAGTACATAACAAAACCACACACACAAGGATCGTAATAGTTTAGTGTCTTTGGAAACTCGGAATATAATCTTCTAATTGTGGTGAACAATCTTCAACATCACCCATAAAGAACGTACTTTTTTTTACCTAAAACCTTTCTTTATATCCTGGGGAAAAGAAAACCTAAAAGGGTGAGCTCAAATGCTCAGTAAGGGTAAACAAAAGAAATATCAATCACATCATATTCATAAGAACCTAACATTTTGAAAATCTTAACCTGCAAAAGAGAGCATAATTTCATAACATGGGATAAATCATAGTAGTGAAATGAAATCCCAATAAACATAACATAAAACATAAAACATTGTGGAATACACACATAATCATAAAGAATCATTTTTTATTAGTCAAGACTCATTTCCAAGACTATATTAGTAGACAAAGTCCATTTCTGAACTGAGTCACCCTCGTTTCAGTCCTGTTTCACTGAACCGATATAACCTACCATTCCAGCCATGTCTATCTCATGAGATATAAAATCTTTACCCAATGCATTGGAGGGAGATATAGGTCCCACCCATCTCATAATGATACCATTCTTATGTGTGCCACAAAATCATAAACCATACATCATAGAATAACCCATGTAATAAAAATGGGATTCTTAAACAACATGACATCATAAGACAATTCATATAAGATAAAGGAATTCATAAAAATATTTCCATCACAACATAATCAAATCAATGTAATAATAGGGATAGAAACAGAACCGTATATTATCTTATATGGAAATGAATTTTGATACAATACTTGAACTCCATTCTTGAGAAAAATATCTTTTTAACTTCAAAAACACTTTTCCTTTCCTAACATGTCATACAATTCTAAACTAAAAGAAGTTGATTAAAAATAAACATGAAAACTTTTAAAGGATGCTTCTTGGAAATAATGTTTTAAAAACCCATTCATGCCGTATAATTTAAAAAAACATTCTTCGTACTTTTGTCGAAAAAGTCAAAAAGTACCTCGTACGAAAAATGACAAAAGATTCATTTCATATCTTTTACTAAAAACTCACCAAAGGGTAAAATTGGATATAAACTATTGTAGAAGGTTATAAATATTACATATTTAGTAAGCATGGATGTGGATGATAAAGTACACCCTAGTAAATACCAAAGTATAAACAATCTCGGATAAAAATGAGATTGTGATATTTCCCTTAGCTCAGGTCCGATATGCTTTGTACGTGTCCGAACCTTGTGTATAATGATTTAAATAATGTTATTGACTTATTTAAGAATCATAATTATTTTTATGATATCATATATTGTCATATTTTTAGCTTCTTAGTAGTAATATTTCATTGCTACTTGTTATTCGGGTGTTTATAACTTTTTGTTCTTATGCGTGTTTTGTCAAATAAATTCTTATTCCTCTCTTTAGGTTATAGATACCTCATTTCTAGAATGGTATTAGTGTAATATATATCATATTAATTAATTCATTTCATTTATATAATCATTATGAAACTAAGATCATGTAGATTGAGTCGCATCACATCGTGGAGACGGTATTTCGTACGTACTCACGAGTGATGATATCGTTCCTATGATCGTGGAATGGTATTGGAGTGTATGTATACTATTTCAGAATAAGTATCACTTTATAATAGTCATATATAGTCATTATTTATACCATTATACCCATCCAAGTAAGGTGGTGGTGGAAAATAGATTACACCACGGCGTGGAGACGGTATTCCGTACGTACGCACGCGCGGTGATTTATTTTTCAGTAGGATGGATAGATGGTGAAATAGGGTTGTTTTATAATTATAATAACATATCAGTATTTGAGTGATACTTATGTTATTACTTCATAATGAAACAACTAAAGAAGAAGAAGTGGAAGAATAAATAAAGATGAAAGAATCGGAAACATACCTTACCTCTTCTTTGAAGTGCTTCTTTGAGACCTTCTTTTAGGGCACTAAAATTGGTCTTTGAAGAAGACCAGGACCACTAAGGTGTCTCTAGGGAAGTGTAGAGGAGGAATTGTCATGGTTTGGCAGGGGTTGAGGCTCAAAGTGGTGTGATCAAGAGGGGGAGGAGGTGCCCTTTTATAAGGGAGGATAGGGGAACCTTTGGGAAAACTAAAAATATTATTTTATTATAAAGTCAAGTTCGGTTTTAAATAGCTCCAAATTGATATATTTAGAATCTAAGGTGGGTATGGGTCTAAATACTCTCATAAAATAGAATTTAAACAAGTTTAGGTTCCTATTTTAACCTTATCATTTAGATTTAACATTAAGTTAAATAATTTTACTTTTACCGTGTCTTCTTGTGTTCTTATACTATAAGGTTAATAAACTTACTTTAAGCAGCCAAATGATCCCCAAGTTGTTTATTATTAATATATATAACCTTATCTAAGTCATTTGGCAGAACCTTATATTTTTAGGAATAAAATAACAATTACTAATATAATATTTCTTTTAAAAACTATTTTATGTCAATTTTGACACTATTTACTAATTGATTTTTGTGAAAATCATAACAGAATTATTAGTTCGAACCAAGTTATGTAAATAAATAATAACATGTCATAATAACCTATAAAATTAGTGTCATTCATAAAAATACTCAAATCACATTTATTTGGGTATTTATAACATCAATTATTTCAATATTTCATTAATAAGATAATTACTGCATCATCATTGTGTCATAAATAAATTAAATTATTTAATGTCTAAAAATTAAAAATAAAATATCATTATGTAGGAAAACTTCTTAGATTTCTAATGAATATTTATAGTCTAATATATCTTATTTATAACCTTATATTAAAGATTATTTTCTTATTAAACTTTGATTTTAACTATTTTAACCCTTCATTAAATAAATTAATAATAAATGTCCTAATCTAATCCAAGTGGGCCTAAATGGTCATATTTTATTCCTATGTTTGTTTTTGTTCTAATTACACTTGTCCAATAGAATTAGGACATGTGTTAGGGTAATAATAAAATCATATTTACCCTTAATTACCCTATTTACTTTGAACTGTGGTAAAAAAAGTAAAAAGCTACTATTCACCAAAAATTATTTTAATCTCATTGAACCATATTTTAGTCCTTGATATTAACCGTGTCTCTCGGATTTTTGAAATTCCACACACAGAAGAGGTAAAATTATGTTTTATGAAAAAATATGTTTTTTAACTACCACATAGTGGTTTCACTATTCATCAAAAATTGAAAGTTTTCAGAAAAATACCAAAATTTCACCCTAGGATAATTTCGATATTCCGAATACAAAAATGAAGTCCATTTTGAAAAATAGAATTTATAAAATTTCAAAAAGTGGATATTACTATTCATAATGGCTAGTTTTAATAATATTTTAATAGCATATCATTGTTTAGTGAAACTCGGTATTGCGTACGACGCAAGCTATCGAGGAAGGTCGTAATTTCATGTAAAGCAAGCCAAGAAAGTGTTGTGTGTAGAAAAAAGATTCCATTGATGATTTATATAACATAAAAGTCTCGGGTGTTACATTCATGGTTTAGCAGGTTATTACTGAAGGATTGAAGAGAATTTTGCATGTTTATCATTTCCAATTACAATGTTAACTCGAATAGGTGTAATGTTCATTTGGAAAATATAATGTGATGATTGTTTTCAGGAATTGAAAAGAATAATGGTGAATGCTCTGGTTTTAGCACTACCTTCTTGAAATGGTGAGTTCGTTATAAATATCGAGGCTTCTTTAAAATGATTTGGTTGTGTAGTGATGTATAATTATCAGGTAATTTATTATTCATCACATTAGTTGAAAACTCATGAGTTAAATTACCCTTCACATGATTTTGAATTAGTTTCTGTAGTATTTGTTTAAAAGAAATAGGCAACATATATATGGAGTAAAACATGAATTATATACTAACCACAAATGTTTGAATTATATATTAACATATAATGAATTGATCATGAGATAGAGGATATGGCTAGAATTAATCGAGGGTTATTACTACACAATTCATTACCATCCATGGAAATAAAATAAAGTGGATGATGCTTCGAGTTAAAAATGTAATACTTAATTGACGATGATATGTTTGGAACGAGATCCTTTGGTTTTTAATTTGATGAACATTAGAAGAGAAGTATTTGGTTCATGAATTTACTCTGTTTTTGTTTAGGTGTCATTGAAATCATGTCTATCAGACAGAATTAAGAAAGTGCATAAGGATGATATTGAGTTGCTGAAAAAGGCAGGGTTGGTTCTAAAGGGTATGATTCCTGATTTTATCATTGAAAATGATTGTATTTTGAGAATTGAAAAGTGATTATGAGTGCCTTGTGATTCACTTGTGAAGCTCATAGTTCTCCGTTTTCAGTTCATCCTGGTTGTACTAATATGTATAGAGATCTTTGTGAGTATTACTAGAGGGATGGAATGAAAATATATATTGTCTTATTTTACTATAACGTGTTTGACTATTCAGCAGGTTAAAGCAGATAATCATTTACCTAAAGAGATGATTCAGTATTTACTGTTGTTAGAGGGGAAATGGGTAAATATATCTGTGGACTACGTTGTGAGATTACCAAACTTCATGAGGAAATAATAAAAGATGGCATATTATTGATCAATTGTCCTAATATACTCATTTATTTCCTAATCCAATACTCTACCTTTAGATATACATTCTCAAATATATATAAAACTCTTAGTTAGGTTTCATGTAGTTCCCCTCTCTATGGTATTTGATCATGATCCATTGTTTACTTCTATCATTTCGAAAAAGATTTAGATGTCATTTGGTACATAATTAAATTTTAGTACTGCTTTTCATACTCAATAATATGGGTAGTTAGAATGAACAATTCAGACCTTGGAAGATATGATACATGCTAGTTCACTAGATTTACTGGGAAGTTGGGACCAATATACTTTTTTGAATGAGATATCTTATAATTATAGTATGAATTCTAGTATACAGATGGCTCCATATGAGGCATTATATGGGATGCGGTGTTGAAATCTAGATTTTTTGGATGATGTTGTTGAAAGGAAACTTATAGATCTATAATTTTTAGAAGAGATGGAAGAAAATGTTCAGTTGAATTCAAAGAGCATGAGAACAACTCTGAGGAAGCAGAAAAGTTATGCGGATAACCGAAGGAAGGATAATTCTTTCAAGGCAGGTGATCATGTCTTTCTCAAATATCCTCCATGATAAATTGTGATGTGTTTTGGAACGAATGGAATGTTGAGTCTGAGGTTCATTGGAACTTATCAAATCTTGTAGAAAATTTTCATCAGTTTCCTAGAGAGTGTCATTACCTCCATGTTTATCCCAGGTACACAATGTTTTTCATGTTTTAATGTTGAGAATGTATATGCAAGATCCATATCAAGTTTTGATTCTAGAGATATTACAGTTGGTAGAGAATCTCTCTTATGATGAACAACCAATCCAGATTCTTGTTTGAAGAGAGAAAGTGTTCTATAATAAGGTAATTAATAATGTAAAGGGTTTGTGGAAGAACAATATGGTTGAAGTGGAATCATGGGAATATGAAAATCCAATGCGGATAAATACCCCCACTTATTTGATAAGTGAATAAAAATTGAGAGGATGAAATTTCCAAAAGCATGGAAGGATTTAACATCCCAGGTAAATAAAGTATAATAATTTTTCACATTTATTTTTATTTTCAAATTAAATATCATTTTTACTTTAAATGGGATGCTATGTTCGATTGCGTACCTGATATGCAACAACGGGTTTCCTTGAAATCTTATGTTCCACACAAATTATATAACATTAATGTATTTAATGGTTGTTAACACCTATCTTTTATAATTGTGAGAATAAATTGAACTATTTAAAATATGATTATACATGTTTGTTATATGTTTTTACCTTTATTCAATAAATGTTAGAGGAATAAAATGGGAATGAAAATAATTTTAAGCATAAATACACTAATCTTCTTTAAATGGTCGAGTTAACGCCTTTTAATGGAAAAAACTCATTAATTCTAGTTCTAGCCACATTTATATGTTCTATTTGATGGAATAAAATTCTTTATTAGAATCGGGATATCAAAATTTACTTTGGGTAATTTTTTTGTATTTTTTTGATAAAATTCATTTCTTAATGAATAGTAAAAAAAATTTATTTTAATTCAAAACTGCATTAAAATCTATTTTATTTATATGGTTAGATTATCATTTATACTTGATTATTTAACTTAATTACATTATATTTTTTCCATTTAATCCAATATGTTTTGGTTCTTAGGCACTATTTACATATATAGGTGGTTCCGTGATAAACCTAGGGCGTGTGAGCCCGATATAGCTCTTCAATTAAATGGGTAACAAGACAGAGGTAAAAATGAAGGTTTCTACTAAGATATTTAGTGAATATATTGTGATTGGTGTTCCAAATGTGACTCCCTACATTTCTGTAAATGCTATAATGTAGGTATGTTATGGATACCCCAAGTTACCTTTATTATTATTGATTACTATGGGTTATTATTAAATTTTATTATTTCAGGAGGAATGTTAAAGATGATATGATATGTATGAATTGATGATCTAATGTTATATTATTTTTATTTTATAACCCTAACTAAGATTTTTATGCTCATCCCATGTTTTGAAATGTTTTTCCCAGGACATAAAGATGAATAGTGTACATGATGTGATCAAGGAGATGTATTGTTGTGTAAAACATGGAACTAGACATTACTCTTTCTTTTATGAGTATTATTTTATTAAAATAATGGAAACTGATTAGAAGTTCCTACTTTGTTATTTTTGTAATATAATGTAATTGTTATCACCTAATTCTATAAAACACTAAACCTGAAAATATCCTCGATACGAATTATCCATTTAATTCAAGATTATGTAATGTATATGGCTGGGTCCATATAGTTTAGGTTCATGTCAATGCACTTGTTTATGTAAAACCCATTGGTTAAAAATGGGTATTCAAGAGAAAACGGGACATGGAAGTTAATATAGACTTCTATAAATCATTTCTAGTGTAGAAAGTAATTAAATAACATCCAAACATTGATTATGAAGTAAATTTTTCACTATTTTAAATGATTAAATACATTATCACTTATCCTTCTAAAGAATTTTCCCTTGTAAATAAAATTTTGAAGATGTGAGAAAAATATAAATAAACATTGGGAACCATTGGGATGATGTATAAATTATACGAGAAAATTGTTATGGGACTCTAGGTGATTCTAAAATGATATAAATGTTATAGAGACTACATAATGGATTTAAGATATTATACTAATGTTGGATAGTTTATATAAAAATTCTAAAAAATTATTGGTTTCATTGAGAATTATTTAGAATCATATGTTTAAAAATGTATTCAGAATTTGGTGGTTTTACAAATAGTATATGTTATTAAAATATTATATATTTGAAATTACATAAAACTCATACAGTCTATTACTGATAGGATAAACATGTGTTTCCCCACGAAAGACAAAGGTGATGTATCGTACAATCTATGGACCAATGTAATTTATGATAAATCCAATATGTTTCTTGGAATATGTTAGGATATATTCATAGACCAAAAATTGATATTATTTATATAACAATCCATAGGAGTATATGTTTCATTATCACATGTTATATATATTCCTATGAAAATGACTCTTTGAAAACCATATAAGAGATAAAGAATGAGTAATGACATTTATTAATCAGAAAACATGATCAATCATTTATTCAATTTTATGTACAATAACGGATGTTCACCATGCATTGGGAATCAAAGACATATATCATGCTAATTTAGGAGTACAAAATTTTTCTCCTATTAAGACTATCTTGTTGTATCGATGACTATAAAAGTACATGATTTGGGTTTATGGATTATAATAAGAGATAATTGTTACATTATATAATAATGCATGTTTTAAAATATATAAAAATGATATTGTCATAGTAGGAATATTTTTTGAGTCTCAATGGAGGAGTTGTGAGATAAAATAGTACAAAACAGTGGGTCATCAATGATTCTACAGTGTAGTCAGAATCTATATCCTATGTTGATATAAAAAAATAATCTTTTTGTAATGTGATAGTATAAATGAACATTATTTGGTACCTATATAAAATGACAGTATCACATTGAACTGTGATAATACAACAAGAGTGGCTCTTTCAAAAGCGTGAATATTACACCAATGAGAATGTAATATTCTCATGATGTATGACCTATTGAGGTATTTTCCTTAGAGTGGTGAATTTTTACTATGTATATTTTCAGAAGATAAACATTTTGTATACCCCTTGGATAAATTTCAATCTCAAGAGAAAAATGAGTATAATGTGGGATCTAGTAAAAAAATGTTTTTTTAGTTTTCTCTAGTTCAAGTGTGTTCCTTTTTGAGTTTGTTTTGTGTAGTTTTACATTCATTATGATAATATAATTTATTTTTTAATGAATTTAAAATCTCTATCAAATTTTGATTGTCCTTATGAAATAAATAGTAGGTGATAAGTACATAAGAGTAGCTATCACACATATAGGTAATAATTGTTCCTTACTATGATGAGAACCCATAATTACCACAAATGTACTGTTAAATGTATTTTCAATAGCCAGTTGATTTAATTTTATGCTCACATTTGATATAGTCTATAAGGTATGTAGACTCATAGGACCATGATTCATCATCTTATGGTGTACACCATTTAGAATTCTTACTGTAGGAAATTATGTGACCAATACCTGCCACTAAGAAATACACACACACACACACACATATATATATATATCTGTTTTTTGTGTTATTTGAAGTTAATATTCAATGATGTGTATGTTTTCCATTATAAATTATGATTTTCATCAATGTATGTAATGAGTTAGGTAATTTGATGTATTAAAAAACCACAATAAAATATCATCATGGAGAAGTAGGATAATTTGTGTATGCCACAATTAACATTTAATTAATAAATAATGATGGAAAGGATGTTTTACTTCTAGTCATTAAGGGAATTTGATATATCACAACCATTAATTGAAATGATATAGAATAAATCAATCAATTTCCAAGGTTTTTTATAGACTAGTTCACTTTCAATAATGTCAATGATAGACATATAAAGCATGTAGTTTGAGGGTATTGTAAAGTAACCTACATGGTCTGAGATATCAATATAAAGGGATTATATTACACATTAGACATTATTATGTGTTTTTGTGTCATTGGGATAATAATTAAATTGTCAATGGATTCCATGGAGTGTTCCATAATGTTAATAATGGATTTTTTTTCGTATCAGATAATGCCACTAAGAAAGTGGCCTTGAGTGTCCTAGAAATAGTATATAGGGAACCTTAGTAAAATAAGATTATTATTTATTTTTAAAAAATGGGAATTATTATTATTCCTACACATGGGTGAATAATTATTCATGTTTTCGTTATTTTATTTAATCTGTCACAAGATATTAAAAAAACTCTTTTTTTGAGAAGAAAATTTAATGAATATATACTTTTTATTTCTTGAATATCATGTTTATTTATTTATTTCAGAATAATCAGTGATATTTAAAATTAATATAAATATTCATTATTTAATGTCTAATAAATATTTTGGAGGAATGGTGGACTTACACTGCAAGATTCAATACTTTTCGAAGCATTGATAAAATCTCCACCTTTTATACTGTGAAAAAAATGGTCATAAATTCCACAATCAACAATTTAATTCAAATACATAAATTTTTATATTTTTATGTATGGTTTTCGTTAAAATAATTACATGAAAGAAATTATAATATATTTATATGGTATATAAAACATTTTATAATAAAATATTAACAATATTCATTAATTTGTTTTACAAATAAATGTTAATATAATTATAAATGAAAATATTTTATAGTAAATTTATATAAATTACATTCAAAATTTGTTCATAATTAAAATAAATATGATATATTAATATTTTTATTTAAACAATTATATAAATATATAATATATTTATTTAAATATTTCATTCATATTTTAATTTATTTATTTATATTAATATTATGTAAATTAACTATTATATACATATATTGGTATGTATATGTATATATGTGTTTTAATGAGGATGTATGTGTATGTCTATTTGTGAACGTGTATGTATGTGTTTAATGTCTATTCATGTGGGTTTTTTTGTTTGTGTGTGTTGTGTATGGGTATGTTTTTTGTTTTTACATCAATGTATGTGTATGTGAATACGTATATGTTCATATACATGTATATATGTATATGTGTGGGAAGTGGATGTATATGCATGTGAATGTATGTGTATCGATATGTGTGTATATGACATGTGTTTATGTATATGTAGGTGCATATATGATTATGTTTCATGAGTATGTTGATATAGTTTGTGTTTGTATGAATGTGTATGTTTAGGTATTCATACTTATATGAAATATTATATATGTCCAAGTGTATACTTATGTGCATGTGTCAATGTATGTGTCTATAAATGCATGTATACATGTGCGTGTGTTCATATGTTTGAAAGGGTATGTGTATTCATATGTTTGTGTTTGTGTATGTGTATGTATGTATATGTGTATCTATATTTTAATGTTGTTTATGTGTATGTATATATATTTATGTATGTAGATGTGTGTGCATGTTTTTGTATATATTTATGTGAATACATATATATGTATGTATGTGTGCATGTGTGTGTGTTTGTGTCTTTCTGTATATATGTATATGTAAATGCATGTATTTACATTTGTATATTTATTCGTGCTTGTCTATTTATTGATTTAATATTATTTATTAATTTTTTATTTATCTATTTTTAATATTTTCTTAAATTTATACATTTTTTACATTTAATAGTTTTTATTATATAATCAATTACTATTTTATAATAATTTATAAATTTTTAAATGTTTGTATATTTAATAATGTATTTATATTAGAAATTGTTAAAAAAATGTCTAAAGGTTAATTATTAATTTTATTTATGAAATTACGTCTATATAACGCATATAATTATAATAATATAAATTATAATTATATTGTAGTTTATTATTCATCATTTTTATGTGATTTCAATTCATATAATCAGTGATATTAATTAGTTATTTTCAATATTTCAGTGATTTATTTAAAATTATTTATAACATTTTAATATTATTTCATTTAATTTTGTTATCATTTTTTATATTTCTAAATATGTAATATTTTTTAATTTATAAATTTTTTAATCAGTATTTCTATTAACAGATAATTTTTAATATTTTCAATGTGATTTTAATTTAAATAATTATTAATAATTATTTTTTATTAAGTTGTAGTAATTTAAATATGATTTAAATTTATATAATTGATTACAATAAACACATATAAGATCCACACCTTCATTTGTGTGAAGACACCATTTTGTTGTGAAATTGAACTCCAATATTTTTCATCCCCAATTGTATTTGGGTATTTTTCTACAATACAATGCCAAAATTAGTGTTGCAATATTGAAACAACAAATTTGTTTTTTTTTCATTATTTAAATCTATTATTTACTATAAAAATTATATCATATATTTCTATATTAATTGTAATATTTTTATATAAGAACACAATCAATTGTTTTTATATAATTTTTTTAAAAAAATCAAATTATTTAAAAAGTAACTCAATGTATAAATTTTATTATGATAAATATTTCATTTAATTAATTATATATATAATTATATTATAATAAAAATATAATTAATTAAAAAATATACATTTTATTTTGTTATAATAATATTATTATATTAATTTTACATGAAACATTATTAAAAAATAAACAATAATGTAAAATGGAGTATTAATAATTTTTATAGAATCAAATGAATAATTAAAATTGAAAAATTAGTTTTTAATATATATATATATATATATATTAATAATTTTACAACAAATATATCTTATAGAAAAGATGTCAAAATAAAAAAACCTATGTGCTCACATCAGGAAGCAAATGTCAAAAATTGTAAAATGATGTCACTAAAAATTTAAATTCATGTTATTAAAAAGAGGTATACTATCAATGATCAAATATTGTATTTCATTAAAAAACCAACATGACAATATATATTTAAATATTATATATATATATATATAATTTTTTTAAATCACATTTACAGATATAAAAATATGTATATATATAATTCATCACAGTACCCTTATGAGTGCTCTTAAAGCGTGAGACATTATCTGTGCAAGGTAATGTCTTACCGAAGACATGCCTTTATAAATGCCAAAAAAACATACTAATAAAATAATTCATTTTTTCATTAATTTTTTTACCACTGGCAAATATCACATATAATTTTGATTTTACCTATCACTCCAAAAATTCCAACATTTATTATTGATTTTTAGCTCTAAAATGGATTGAACATAAAAAATATGATTTTTAAGTAACACCCTGATGTGATCTACGAAATATTGAGGGGAGATGAGTCTATTAGTGATGATATGAAAAAATCCTAAATCAAGGTTTTCTGACTATGATAAAAAATAAAACCACTTTTACCATTCAAAAAGAAAACCATCCATTGGAAAGCACATTATCCCATAATTTTAGTGGGATTGTATCTTTATAAAATAGGCATGTATATATATGAGTGGAATTAGGACTAATTTCTAATTTTATCATTTCATGTTGTCTTTACTACAATACTAATTTCGTACATACGTCCCATATATATGACTTTTTAAAAAATAAAATAAAATGTATAATGGAAGTATAATTTGTCAATACTATTTTTATCTAAACATGATTATGTTTTTAACAAATTCTATATTGAATGAAAATATATGGGCCAAAATACATTAATTTAATATGTATTTTTTAGTTTATATGTATTTATATGATTTAATTTGAAATGTATACCAATTTATACATTTTTTCATTAATTATGAATCAATAATTTATTATATTATGTGTTTATATATTATATTTTTATTATAAAACATATAAACTAATAAAATGAAATAAATATGTTTTTTCTAGAGTGAAAAAGAATAAAAAGGATGAGGTAAATTTTAATTCTTACTGGTCCCATATCGGTAGGTCTAGGTCCATTGAATTATATATTTATTATTTTTTATTAATAATCACATTAAAAAAATATGTTGTTATTAAATTTCATTTTAATTTTTTATTTATAATTATTAAATTTCTTTTTGTTTAATTATTAGATTTTTTACATAATAAAATAATACTTCAGTGTTATTTATTTAAATGGACTTTGTCTAACAAGATAAATCATAGTAATTATAAAAATGAAATTTATATAATTGTATATTTTATTTTGGGATATTATTTCATATTATTCAATGTATTTTTTAGTACACCTTAACGCGTTTTGGTGTTTCTTGTCAATGATTTTCTAATTCCTAATATAAATATAATGATAAATAAATAAATAATGTTAATGAAAAATAATGTACCCTTCATTTATTTTTAATCTAATCATATAATCAAAACAATATAACATATTCCATAATATTTGAATTCCATATCATAAAATACAAAAATTGAGGTGTAAAATAACACAAAATTGTATAGTTTAATATAAAAATATAATTAGTCAACTAGAACCCACACATATATATATAATGAGAATTAATCATTATCATGACAAATAAATACTAAAAGTGTCTATATTTAATATAAATTATATGTTGGGAATTATTTGCATAAAATTATAAAAAAAATATCAAATCAAGACATCCATTTTTGGTCATAGGGATCTAATACAACATGTCCATGATAATAATGATTAATTGGTAGAGGGAAGATTGAATGAAAATAAATATAAGTCATTATAGTTATCTTTCATATCTGGTTGATCATTTTCTCCATATTAATGACCCTATAAGTTATTATCTCCATGATGGTTTTTAGAAATTAAACAAAATCTGGGCCACATTGTTATCCATTTTTTAATTCAATTCATTTAACTACTATATCTCTAATTATGTAGACAATGGAGTACGAGATGGGGGTGGGAGTAAGAATCACAATCTAAATCAATGTATATGGATTCCCTTAATGTGGTCCCCATTCATCCTTATGTCCAGGTTATATGGGATACATTTACATTCTAGGTGAAAGATTCTTTTATTACACTAGGATAGGTAATATCAACATGGAATTTTGCATCCATTGTCTATAATACCATAACATCAATCTCATTATTTTATGTGGGGATTGAAATATTATTATGGATGGATTATTTATCTAAAAACAATAATACATATGTGATATAGAAGATTAATATAAATGATATAACCAATAATATCTTTACATTTTATTTTAAGGCATGTTATTAGGCTAGGGTGAATACATAGTAATAATATTATGTTCCTTCCGAACATTTATTATGGTTTCACCATACAAAATTGTTACTATTTCTAAACGTCAAAACAATTGTTTAGAGATATGTAACATATTTCTGATGATTAAACATACATTATTGACTTTTTCTTCCAAAAAATATATTAATGATATTTGAAAATTTGAGAATTTAAAGAGATGGTTATGATTTATATGTATGACTACGAACATGAGTTTTTAAATATGGGAATACATTTTCAACACACTGCATCAAGAAACAATATTCATGCCGCATTGAATAAAACAAAAACAGTTAATAGGTTGAAGTGTTAGAAAATAGTAATATTATGATCCACAAACAATATTTATTTCTTTTATCCATAGTTCATGAGAATCATAAAATACTGTCCACAAAAAATTCCACTAATAAATTATAAACATAAATTAACATTTTATAAAAGCAAAATCCCAAATATATTTTCCAAAAAACCATATAAACACATTTCTACTAAAAACAAACCCCTCATTGAAAAAAATTACATTTTCTTGTACAAAAATGTATATAATTATTTTTAATACTGAACTACATGTGTTTTTTTAACAAAAATGATAAAATTAATCATTTCATTAATTGAGAAAATTCATCAACCTAAAATGATATAAATTTTTTATGAATACCTTCTTAATGGGTGCCTATAATTCTTACTCATGTTATGTATTCACACAAGGAATATATGTGTTCATTAAAATAACTATTTATTAATAATATATAAATTAGATAGAAGACAATAATGATTACCCAATAATTTTATGTCTTTTCAAATCTAGGATAATATATTTCAATAATATCAGTAACCAAAAAATAAATCATTATAAATGTTGATATTTACATTTTTTCCATTCTATTTATTATAATCATTCATATTGTGATACTTGGGTAAAAATTTACACAATAAAATTTATCATGAAATGTAGTCTATTCAGCCTCCATAATGTTAGAACATATTCAAGACATTATAGAATGTGTAGTAGAAAAAACACATAAAAGATTAATAAAAATATTTTTGTAATTATAATGAATTATTTTAGATCACACACAACCCACTAAAATATAATTCATTCCTCCTCAGAGAATGATTATGTGATTTGATGTAATTGGTGAATCTCTTGTATTAGTTACTTTGTATTTCAATTTCAATAGCAAGGCCAAAAACCCAATATCATTGATGGATTTATATATCATCTAGTTCTACTGGATTCTACTTGACTCAATTTTATCGACATGAATTTATTCATTCAATCTATAGATGTATATTACCTTGATCAATGATTACAAAAATTGGTGGGGGAAGAAAAATCAATAAAATATTTGCAAGGATCTGGTGAAATATACAATTAATATAGTAAAATAAGCATTAAAATTAAACCAAAAAATCATATTTTCTATGAATTATGTAGATATTAGAATTGGAATTTTATTCATACACTCGATTCCATGTAATTCAAGTACCCAACACATGAACAAAAAAAATAAAAACAACTATGAAAAAGCATGGGAAACAAAATGTGAAACAGTTTCTCATCCATACACTTCAAAACATAGAATTATTATTATCAAAAATGAAACAATTCATCAAAAATCAATGAAAGGGGAAATATTTTATAGGATTAGATAAAAAATTGTGTAAGAGTCGATTTGGAAGAAAGTGAAGTACATGATGTGTCAGTGCATCATGTTGGTGAATGATAGGAAGTGCATAGATGTGGCCAAAAATGTATGGGAAGAGGTGAGGATCTTCAATGTAAGTAGAACTCAATCAAGGAAGGAATATGTTTTTTCTAATAGATTATTCATTAAAATATTTTCATTTAATCTTCTACGGATGCATTGTAAACCCCTTCATTCATGATATATTTCATAAAATGTAAAATATGTATAAAGTATAATTTTTATTAATATTATAATATAACAAGTCCAACATGAAATTTTTTATCCGATATAATTATTTTTATATCCTTCAGATAATAAAACATATTTTTTGAGATTACATAAAATTTTATTCTTATAATTATTTATATTTTTAAATGAATTTCTAACTATTTGTTAGGAAAAGAATTTAAATTTATTTTTCAACAGTTACTAAATTATTGTAACATGTTTCTGTGATAAAATATTTTATGGTGAGATTAATTATTTTAAATAAATTTAGTTGTTGGTAAAAAAATTTTTATATTAAAATGAAAAATAAAATGAATTAATTATTATTAATATATCTTCTAAATATGTAATATAAAAAAATATATTTTATGGTAAAAGTAAATATTTCTAAATTAATTTCATTTTAAAATAATTAGTATCTAATTGAATTGATCATATATACTGATGGATATTTTATCCTTCATAGTAATTTTGAAGGAATAAGTTATTTTTTAGTGAAACAACTATGTACAATAGAAAAAAAAATTGTTAAATTTCCAAAATAATAATAGATTTCATATAATGAATTTTATACTATACATTCTACATCATTAATTAAATTTACTCCACATATATTTTATTGATAATAAATTTCCTTATCAATTACTTTATTATATGGAAATCTCACTCATGATATTTTTTAAAAATTCATCAATATACGATTTTATAGACTTATTTTTGTAGGGATTAAATATATCTATTTCATTATTAGTTCTTAAATATAAATAAATAATAAAAGATGAATTTTTATTTAAATATTGATTGTTTGGGATGAATATAAAATTATAAAAATAATGAATTGAAAAATATTAGGATCTCCCAAAAAATTGGTATGTGTGATTTACTAAAAATAAAATCACCTAAAAATTCCTTATAGTCTTCCAGAAATTATGGTCATTATATTGAATTATTTTTCTATTTTTTCTATAATTAAAATAAAAAATATAGATTCACCAATGTGAGTATTTTTTATAATTATCCTTAGAATTTAATTTGGATAATATGGCGCATTTATAATCAGCATATTGTTGCACTGATTTCATGTGAAGTTGATATAAAAATTAGAAAATGGTTAGTCTAACAGCATCCCTCAAAACTATTTTCCCAATTGAATGAGATGTTATCGTTTGGGAATATTATATTTCTTGGACATTCTTGTTATTTATCAATGAAGTAGTAGACAGATACTTTAACCAATAATATGAAAGAAATGAAATTAATTACTATTGTTGATATTTTTACTGGTTCAATAAACTATGTTAAGTTATTACCAGAAATAAAGGGTGTTTTGAGTTTTATAACAAAAAAGAATTTAAATAATTATTATTTAAAAATGCTATCGGATGTGAATTTAATATTTTATAATAAATAATCTTCTATCTTTAATGTTAAATATGTATGTGGTTCACACCAAATCAATGATCGAAGTTTACATTATTTTTGTCAATGTGAATGTTTGATGATTTTTGGATAACTTTTAATTTTTAATCATTAACATAAATGAAATTATATAATAATTTAATAAAAAATTTTAAATATAACATGTTTATTCATTTTTTTCAATTATAAATAGTATTTGTTTTAATTATAACTACAAATGACCACTTATGAAATGGTGTTCTACATGACATAGATGGTTAGTTATTTTCTGGTTGACGAACAAAACCAATGTTTTTATAACACACCAAGTCATAGAAAATAAATATAATATTGAATGAATGACACACTGAGTATCTACAAAATATATCTTTGCTATAACCTAGAAATGAAACATAGTTTTACCACCTCTATGATGTGAATTTTGAAAAACTGACAAACACGGTTGTGTTCAGTTTGATATTTAGAGACATATAGAATTAAAATAGTTTTTTATGAATAGTAACATACCCTAATGAATATTAACATACCATTATGAATAGTAATTTATTGAATGTATACAGAAACAATCATTACCCATGAAAGTATAAATACAATTTAGACATCTTATAAGTGAAAAAAATATAATATTATAAGTATTTGTATATTTGAATGTCATAAATAAGTTAATTACAATAATATAATTAATATAATAATTACAAATTGAAATTAATTTTCATAAAATTTAATCATAATTTTTTATTTTATTTTCCTACAGTTATAGGATAAGTTTATGGGACACTAATTAAAATTTCAATGTATTATAAAATGAGTTATAGTTTTAATGTAGTGTTTTTTAATTTATTAAGATTTTATTAAAAAATTAAATTAAAAATATTTATAGAAATATTTTACAAAACATTAGTTCATTTTGGAAATATACACGTCAAAAAATGGTTTGGGTGAATTTACGGGATTTTTCTAAAATACATGAGTTGTGGGTGAATAATCAGATACGATAATATACAATAAATGATAAATACATGATTTATTAGGTCATAAGTGATGTAAGGATGATGTAATACCATGAGGTTCAAACATACATGCACTTATTACTATTATGGGTAACATGGAACAACACTATTGGATGTATTGAGAGAAATAATAAAATAGAGTCGAATAATGGGAAATCCCTCCTCTCCTCCACTATAAAAACACCCCTCACTCCTTCTTCTCTTATCTCTTCTTATGACTTGTGACGTTACAATATTATACATGAATATACACACAAGATCCTCCCCTACATCAAGCTATCATTGGATTCATAAAAATAAAAAAACATATCCCTTATGTAGTCTCTCAAGGACGAAAATATCAAGAGTTAAATTTCCCTTTTCAATTATTTTATTCCATCTTCCTTTAATTTCATTTTATTTCCTCTCCTCCTTTCATACAAATGTTCTTATGACTCTAGTACATTACATGTAATATATTTTTCTCTTTGATAAAGGATAAATTATTAATCATATCTCCTTTTCTAATCCATTATAATAGAAATTAAAACTGCTTATGAGATGAGTTAATTAATCACATTCAATGAAGACAAGTTTTCAATTTCTATTACCATTTTATATTCTGGTCGTTAAACCATTTTGATGGTTAAAAAGGAATATAAATATTTATATTATAACTTTTTTAATTTTTTTAATTCAATATTGCGCATTATATTAATTTATAAATAAATAATAGTTTGTTGTGATCTATAACTGCCAATTAACCCAAACAATAGTCATTAACGTTTTTATAATGATTCAACATCACTCCCAATGACCAATTTTTTTTTAAACATGTAATCATATTATTGATAAATAATAACACACACCTTATATTCTAGAAAACAATTCTCGATTTATTTTTTTATCTATACATGAATATAATTAAACTGTACATGAAAACCAAGGAAGAAAACACTCCCAAACAATGTTATTAGATCTCTGAACCCATCTAAAGTCCATAGATGAACCTTTTAAGGTTATGATAAATATATTAAATGTAGATTCGGTTCTGAAATCATTATTTTATGAACCAAAATTGGATTATTCAGGTTATAAAAACCATGTTAGGAACATCAATGAACTGTAGGGTAGGGTTTTCTACCCAAACCTCCAATATCATTCTTGTTACATTTATTTTTTACATAACACAATTAAATTATTATTTATTCATATTTAGTCTACTATTTTTCTATGATAATGGTATATATATGTGTACAAACCAGAATCCTACATTTATTTATGTGAATTTATATGTTTTAAAATAATTATTCAAAAATCCTTCCAGAAAAACAAGCATAATTCCAAGGAATTTATAAAACTCTTTCCTATTCTCATAAGAAAAATATAATCACCTTTTTGAAACCATTAAATTTAAAAAATAACTAATTTTAAAATCAAAATACTATCTTATATCAGTTATGGTTTTATATAATGATATTTCAAAAAGAACTATTATTTTCAATGTTAAAGAGTATTTATCTCAGGAATTACTCGATGATTTTATAAGAGTATCTTCATATATTTCAACACTCTAGTTGATTCTTATGTATGATTGGGATCAATATTTTATGATATAATCTAACTTATTTAATTGAATGGTATATTATTATTTTAACTATGGTTGTGCTATGTTAAAATCATGCACAAATTTACTATGAATGGATAGTATTTATGACTATTGTTCAAATAATGTTTTATAATTTTAATATATTAGATTCAATATGAATGTATATGTTGTTTTTGTTTATCCCCATCTGAACGAGGATTGAATAGGCAATAGTATGTGTCGGGTGGATCCTGCTAAGCCCATAGATGCATCGGTAGGACATATGAGACAAACTATGGTCTTGACCCAAGGCCTTGATAAAATGGATATTTATAGTCTTGGCATATGGTATTGACAGTATGGTTATGTTGTCCCACATTTTGAATTCCCTCACCGTGAAAATAGTATTGATGGTTCATATTGGAATTCTACTAGTAGAATACCCATGAATATGTTTTATTATAGAAAAAATTATTTTTTTTTATTTTCAACAAAATTTGTTTATGTTTATTATTAAAGGAATGTATTTTTCATTATTCACCAGGCCTAATGTTTATGTTTTCGATATCTTCACCTATATTTGAAACCTGAAATAAGTATTTGAGCTCAACCCTTTTATAGGTTTCATTTTCTATGGACATGAAAAAGTTTATTATGGATGACCAATAGGGATAATCATATTGTTTTGGATGATCACAATATATATTATATATTTTAATTATTTTCATGTTTTAATATTGAACATATGTATATATATAGTGTCCAAGGATACTAAAATTATTGGTCATCCTGGATGCATATTCCTAGTTTAAATTCCAATGTAATAAAATAAGTCGTCAGATCTGGAAAGTAGGGGTCGGGTCCTTATAGTTGGTATCAAAAGAGGATTAGTAGAATACATGCAAACTAGATTTAGAGAATGTAGATTTGGGAACATACCACTAAGATAGTCTATGAGGATTAAATATACACATACATCCTATAATTTTTTGTAAGGAATAGATTATGCCAATATATATAGAAAATATGTCCTTTTTTGGATACTAAATGTGGACGTTGTTCTTGAACCGATGCCCCTATGAGTGAAAACATCGACAAGGAGTTTCGGGCTTGACCTGTGGTATCGTGGTACACAATAACAAGACTTACATCGCAGCTATTTTGACACTCCCTAGTGATATGCTTAGGATAATTTTCATTTTCATTATGATTCGTTATAATGTATTTAAAGGTAAATTTTTCAACAAAGATACCATGTTTGTTATTATGGGATTATCCATGCCTAGGTTTTCTATTTATTACACAAATTTTTCAATGTTTAGATTTTACATTATGATTCATAACCTAATCTTGTGTATTCCATTATTTTGGAATGTTGTAATGTTGAAGAAAGGAAACCACATGAACTAGTGTATCCTATGTAGGGATTTCCCACCTATGAAATATAATAATGATGACTCTAGAGTTAAGATTGGTGTTGAGCAACATATAACTATACTCGGAAAATTGGCTCTTGTAATGAAAAATAACATGTCCTATATAGGTCTTCTAATCCAAAATGAGTAAGATATATGTTAGATCGCTTATGTAAAAATATCATCCCTTATACAATGGGACTACAAACCCATTTGTAGCGATGTAGTGGATATGCTCATTATAGAGGATATTTTTATATTTTGGATGTAATGGAAGAGAAAATAATGTAATGGAAATTTATCAACTATGTGTTGATGTGAATGAATGGTTTTAGTTTATCCAAAACACAAAGGTGGAAGAAGAAATAGAAGTAATTTAATGGAGGGGAATTAAGGAAATATTCTTATAAAAATACTTCCCTCATGAACAACAAGAAAATGTGGAATGGTAGTTCCTAAATTGTAGGAAAAAGAGGAAAATAATGTTGCAATGTTTGAAGATAACCTAAAAATGCTAGATTCACATGATGTGGACTACATATGAAATCAATGTAGAATGATTAATAGATTATTGGAGTGTTTTATTCCATTCCTCCAAAAGGATCTAAAATCCCAATGTTTCTCCTCATATGAATATATAGTCTCATGTGATATCAAGATGGAAAATGAATTTTTTTTAACTTATGACTTTATGGGAAGAAACAGAATAAGAGGGTTATCCAAAACAATTGAAACAATATGAGAAATGGGGATTAAGGGATTATTTGACCTTCCATCATACAGTAATTATGGGAAGAAACACCCATGAACATTCTTGAATGGAATTTGATTCTATTACATGTATTGATAAAAATGCCACTAATCTGAGGATTGTAAGGAGATGAATGAAGCAACCAATTTTCAATGATAATTTTTTTGGGAGATGGGACATTATTCCCATGAATGTCCTAAGCATCAGGTAAATGTTCCCCATAGAGTGCCATAGGATAATGGACAAGATTATGTTGTCCGAACTCTGGGGGGTGATGTTCTTAATAATGTGGTGGCAGGTACCTTAATTGTTTCCTCGAATATAGAAAATTCGTTATTTGATTCTGGATCATCCCATTATTTCGTATCATCCCAGTTTACCATGAAACTTAGATATTTATAATTTTATTTAATATTGAAATTATCAGTCAAAAGTCTAAAGGGAAGTATTATAGAAACAAAGTTGAGTTTGGATGTCACCATTATGGAATATAAACTTGCTTTATCTACTCATTTTATTATCATACTCATGATTGAATTTGATTTAACCCTCAGCATTTATTGGATTTTAAACCATGATGTAAAAATTTATTACAAGAAGAATGAGGTTACAATTTATGATGATGATGTGGAATCGCTCATATTTAGGTCCGAAAGGAAACCTTCTGATTCTCATCTAGATCCTCCCCCAGTATCTCTACTGAATTCAATTATTGGGAAGTAATGGAACACAATATCTATGGATCAGGAAATTAATGTTCTAATTGATAACATAACTATTGTGAATGAATATGTTTATGTGTATCCTAAGGATTTACCTAGACAATCTCTAGAAAAGTATATTGATTTTTCCATTGACTTCATTCCTGATTGATGGCCTGCATCAACGACTCCTTATAGAATGGTCACTATGGAATTAGGAGAACTTAATTATCAACTCACGTAATTAATTGATAAAGGATTTATTCACCCATGTGTTTCCCCATGGGGATCCCTTCTTCTCTTCATCAATAAGAAATATGAATCTATGAGGTTTTTCATTGATAGTAGGGAGATCAATTCAATAATAATAATAATAAATATTTATCCCCTAGCTCTCATTGGTGGTTTATCTATTCAACTTCACAGAGCCCAATATTTTTCTATGATTGACCTTCAACAACTATATAATCAGTTTTTATTACATAAGGAATTCATTCAAAATACAATATTTCAAAATAGCTAGAGGTCTTATGAGTTTATTGTAATGCCATTTGGACTGACTAATGCTCCCTTAGTTTTTATCGATCTATGGAATAGAGTTTTCAAATAATATTTTGATGACATTGTGGTGGTTTTTATTGATCATATCATCCTATAATCTAACTGATATGAATATAATGAGAATAACATATGCACTATTGTGAAGACTCTTCAAACAATGAATTATATAAGATGTTTATCATGTGTGAATTTTGGATTCAATCAGAATACTTTCTTGTCCAATTTGTCTCTAGGGATGGAATATCTGTTGATCCCGTGAAGAAAAAGGCTGTGCCAAAGTGGTCTAATCCCTTGAATATAACTGAGGTATGTATATTTATTTGTTTAGTAGGCAATTATCAGAGTTTTGTTTAGAAAATTACCCATTATTCCAACCCAATGACCAAGATTACATGTAAAGGGTTTAAGTTCATTTTGAAAAAAATGTGAGGAATTTTTTAAGGAATTAAAGAGGATATTATTGAATTCCCCAATTCTTACTCTATGATCTTGGAATTACGGTATTGTGATCTTTAGTGATGCTTCAAAGAATAGAATCAGTCGTGTCCTTTTTAAGAATGATATATTTATTCCCTATGTATCAAGGTAGCTAAAAATTCATAACCAAAACTATCCTACTCATGATATTGAGTTTTTAGCTATAATAAATTCTATGAAGATATTGAGACAAAACCTATATGGTGAAAATTGTGAGGTATATATGAATAAAAATTGTATAACGTATTTCTTATCACAGAAAGAAAACAACATGAATAAAAATCATTGTCTCAAACTACTCAAGGATTATTATTTTTCTATAAACTAACACCAAAGAGTGTAAAATATGGTAGCAGATGCATTGAGAAGAAAGGATCATGGAGTTTTATACAAAATGGAGTTTGAAAGTTATCACGTGTTCATGGATCTGTTATGGATAGACAAGGGAATTATCAAATAGGGTGAAACATCAGTACTTTTTCTATTGGTGGTCCCACCATCATTTTTAGAATGGATTAAAATCTCTTATTACGATGATGATAACCTTCAACAGAAAATTAATGTTGTGAAATATTTGATGTTTGATAACATCGTATCTGAAAATGGAATTCTGGAATTTGGGGAGAGGCTATGTGTTACCTCTGTACCCGAGCCGAAAAGGGAGTTATTATTGGCTTATCATGTATCAAATTTATCTATACATTCTAGTTTAACTAAAATGTTTATATATTCGCACGAACATTTCGGGTGGGACAACCTGAAGCGGGAAATTACTAGTTATGTATCATGATGTCTAGTTTGTCATCATGTGAAGGCCGAATGACAACATCCTAGGGGATTTATGTAACCTCTAACTATTTCTATTATGAAATGGGAAGACATCACCATGTAATTTGTCACTCAATTACCCAAAACACTAAGATATAATGATTCAATATGGGCAATTGTGGTCCGACTAACAATATATGTCCATTTCTTCACTGTAAGGGTGGATTTTATACTAAAGTAGCTTGAAAGAATCAATATTAATCAAGTTATATGACATCATGGTGAACCTATTTCAATATAATCTAATCACGATCAATGATTTAAATAATAATTCAAGAAAATTATTTAAAATGTTATGGATACCGATCTTCTTTTGAGTATAACATATCATCCTTTAACTACTGGGAAATCAGAAAGGATGATCTGAACAATATAATACATTTTGAGATCATTATTTCATGACTTTTGAGGTTTGTGAGATCAGTGTTAACCCATGGGGGAGTTATGCTACAATAATAGTTTCCATTATAGTATTAAAATTGAACAGTATGAATCATTGTTTAGAAAGAGATTTTGTACACCAACATGTTGTGATGAAGATGGCGAAATGAAGATTGTGGTACAGTTGCTTGAGGAAAAATAAATAGTGAATGTAAATACTATTTAATCCATATAAAATCAACTTAAATAAGAAAATAATGATATACTAATAATTGAAGAAATTATTTGGAATATCTAGAGGGACATCATGTTTTCATAAAAGTATCTCCATGGAATGGTGTCTGAAGAGTAGGGAAGAAAGAGATACTAAGTCCTACAAACATATATCCTATTGAAATTATAGAGTGAATTTGCGATATGGTATATCATTTTGAAATGCCACCAAACGTATATACATTATTGATTTTGTGTGAGGTCTCATTGTTAAGAATGTTCAATCCCGACCCAATGCATGTCCTCACATCTTAATGTATAGAAAGTGAACCTGACCAATCTTACTTGGAATTGCGTATTCAGATTCTAGACACTAAAGAACATGTGTTGAGGAATCATCCATCTCCACTAGTAATGATACTTTGGATAAATCCTAAAATAAAAGAGGCAAATGGGATCCTGGGGAGCATATGATGACGAACTACCCAAATACAATTTTTATAAAATATTATGGTCATTTTATGGATGAATTTTTTGTAAGGATGGGATAACATAACTCCCCAAGTCCGTGAAAATAAATATAATATTTAATGAATCAATAATTGAGTCTCTACGATACACAAATTTTTCATAATATTTCCTTCAAAACATAGTTTTACCACCTCTATGATTGAAATTTTGAAAAGCTGACATACATGGTTACGTTTAGTGTGATATTTAGAGTATGATATAATCAATTGTTTTTGAAGAATATTATCATAGGCTTATAAATAGAAATGCACACTTATGAATATTATTTAATATTTACATGGACAAAAAAATAGAAACATCACCCATGAATGTAGAAATAGAATTAAGACATCTTATAAGTGAATAAATGATCATAGTATAAGTAATGGTATTTTTTTATGTCATGAATATTTTAATATTGATTTTATCATTAATTCAATAAATCATAATGAATATTTTTTATATGATATAATAAAAATTTGTTATTTTATTTTCATATTATTATACGATAATTTCCTGTGACATTGACTAATTTTTCAAGGTGTCCTAGAACATGTTATGGTATTAATGTTGTTATTTTTGAATAAAATATTATTCTATTTAATAATTAATATAAAAATATATAAAAAGTTATTTTCAAAAAATGGAGTTCATTTTTGAATTATACACATCTAAAAATAGGTAGGGTAAATTTATTGTATTTTTATAAAACACATACATTATTGGGGAATAGTAAAATACGATAATTTACGATAAATGCTAAATAAATAATTTACTGGTTCATAAGTGATGTTAGTCTACTTTATGCCCTCATGTATCAAACTCACATGGAATTGTTAATATTATGGGTCACGTTAATCAATACTATTGGTTTTCTTGACAGAAATAATTAAATAAAGAGTAAACTAATGGGAAAAACCTCCTCTCATCTACTATAAAAACCCCTCTCACTCTCTCTTCTCTTCACTCCTCTCAGGCGATATGACTTTTCTAAATTCATTTCAAATATCCTCCAAATCTCCCCCCGTCTAGTATATATTTGTCTCATAAAATGTCCAAAACCACTCCCCTAAAGATGATCTCCGGGAATATAACTTCATGATATATATTCCACATTACATTTACTTTATTCAATGTTCCTTTATTTTATTTATTTCCTCACCTAATTTCAACATAATTTTGTGGTGAGTCAAGTACCATACATGTAAAGCAATGTTTTTATGATAATGTAATAATTCCTCATCATCTCCCCTTTCTCATGCTTTTTTAATTCAAATTAAAGCACTATCTGGTATGTGTTAATTTATCACATTCATAGACACTGGGTTTTCAATTGCTATTACCATATTAAATTCTGGTCGTGAAACCATTTTTATGGTTGAACCATACTCTAATATATTTGTTGTAACTTATTTATGTTTATTTAATTCTTTTTTACACATGATATTCAATTATAAATCAAAAATAGTTTGTTGTTATCAAGAACCATGAATTAACCCATTCAATTGTATTTAATGATTTATTCAATGACTCATCTTCACTCCCAATAACCAAAAAAATATTATAACCATGTAATATTATTGATTTTAAATAATAACATACATCTTATATTATTTATAAAAATTGACATTCTTAATTTTTATCTATAAATGAATATAAGTAAACCGATCATGAAGACCAAAAAATAAAAAACTCCCACACAATGAAATTGGATCTCTTAACCCATCAAAAGTCAATGAATGAACCTAATAAGGTTGTGAAAAATAATTTAAATTTATAGGAGGTTCTATAATAAATAATTTATGAACATAAATATTATTAGTCAGGTCATTAAGGTCATGTGAAGAAGAACAATGAACATAATGTAAGGGTTTTCTACCCAAACCTCCTTTTCCATTCGGGTTACTCTTATTCCCAACATACCTCAATTAAATTATTATTAATACATTTGAACTCATAATATATTTTTTGATAATTTTCTATATGTTTTTACCAACCATAATCCTAATTTTAGTTATGGGGATTTATATGTTTTAAAAAGATCTTTCAAAAAAACCATCCTGAAATAGAAGCATGGTTCAAGGGAATTTCTCAAATTATTACATCTTCTCATTGGAACTCTATAATATATTTTTTGAAACCATTCAATTTAAAAAATAAAAAATTTTATTATTAAATTACAATATTACTTCAGATATGGTTTTATAATATATTTTTTCCAAAATAACACTTCATTTAAAAGTAAAGCATAATTTATATCAATAATTTCTCGATGGTTTTATAAGAGAATCTTCATATATTTAACAACATTTTCTGATCATTATTTATTTTTGTGATGAATATATTATGATATAATCAACCACATTTAATTTAATGGGTTATGATTAGTTTGGATATTTTTGTGCTATCTTAAATCCATTCAATAATTTACACTAAATGCCTAGTGTTTATACTTATTTTTTAGTTATTTACATTTCATATATTTGATTCAATATGAATGTAAATGTTGTTTTTGTTTATATCCATTCATATATGAAATTAATCTCACTAATTAAGTGTTATTTGGGGCTTGTAAGAACTTATCGATGATTCAGCAGGTATCATGAGACAATCTATTGTTTTCCATGGGGCCTTAAAAAATCTTTGTTTATGTTCTTGGCACGAGGCCTTGAAGGTATTGTAATGATGTCCCAAATTATGTATTCCATCATTATGAATATTTTTTTATTGGATCATGTGGTTATTCTACTATTATAATACCCATGATTGTGTTTTTTTAAGGAGATAGTTATTGAGATCGTATTCCAACCATAATGTGTTCGAGTTTATTGCCAAAGGCATGTGTTTTTATTTGTTCACCATGCAAAATGATTGTGTTTTTTATATATTTCCCTATATTTCTTACCTATTCTGTTAATTTTATATCACCCCATTATTGTGTTTCATTTTATCTGGACTTGAAGCATTCAATTATGGATGACCTGTAAAGGTAAACATATAGTTGTTGATATTCGTAATAAAATATATAGTTTGTATTTATTATCATGTAACGATGTCAAACATAAGAATGTATCTGGTTTAAAAATATGATAAAATTTCCAATATGTCAAGATTCATATTTTTTGTTTATATAAAAAATTAATAAAATAAGTCACTAGCTTCAGGCCACTATTCTCGGGTCCTTATAGTTGATCCATTTAAATATTGAAAAATTGAAAGAGAGGTTGAAAATATACCATTTCAAACATGATTATTAATATATGGATCATAAAATGAAAGAGGTATCGAATTTATATCCCTTATAGTATGCTTCCCAATATAACTAATTCAATTTCATAGAACATTTCTTCGATTATGATGATTAAGCCTTATACAGTGAATTAGTTTCCTTTTTTTATTTATTAAATCTGATTAATTTTCATATTTTAAAATAATTATTAAGTGAATAATTTATTTTAAGACAATGATTATATATGATTACAATTTTTATAGCTATACTGATATTACCCATTGGTTGATTCCACAATGAGCTGGATTTTAAGAAGACATTTTAATCCTATTATCATCATAAATATGATTAATAATGTAATCTATTTTATAGAAAATGTTCACCATAATTACATGAATTTAATCATAATTTTTTTTATTTTTAGTAAATTTTTCGACTTCTAAAATATTTATAGTAAAGTATCGATAATGATATTTTTATTGATATTTCTAAAAAACATGTTATTTTGAACTATATAGATTTTTTTAAATAATCTATTATATCCATCACATTCAGTTTTAAATAGAGAAAATAATATGAACATTATGTTAACACTACTATAGGTCTTTTCATTTTTATCTCCAACATTTATTGTTTGGAACCAGACCGGGTACCCTGGTAACCTGATAACTGAGCCGGCCCTGACATAGCCCGAGGGTCATTGTCACGACCCGTCCTTGGGGCCCGTGCTGTGACTACCCCAAGCCCGCCTTCCATAGGTCAGGGGCTAGCGACTAGCACCAAAGGTTTAAATTCCAATAACTGGGAAGGAATTTCCTTTATAAAAGTAAAATAACACTACAGAGTACAAGCGGAAGTAAAACACTAGGTACAAAATAAAGTGCTGAAAAGTAAATGGGCCAGAATACAATCCCAATGGAAAGTGCAGCTACAACTGAACGAAATTACAACAGATAAAGACAAACAGTTGGAAGAAGGAAGCAGCTCCTGGGTCTTCCTCCTCGGATCCTACCGAAGGATAGGTACAGATAGCACAGCTCCTGGATCATCCACCACGGATCCTACATGAAGGGTAGGTACAGATAGCCTCATCAACTCTCTCGCCCATCAACCTCCTCCGTGTGTCGTCTCGCCGTGAAGTCCACCTCCGGATACTGACTCGTCGTGTAGTCCACCTCCGAGTACCATCCTGTCCTCGAACACTCGGCCTCCGTCAGCATTGCATGTCGTCTGCAACCAACACAACGAGGTGCGGGCATAGCCCATGCAGGGGTGAGTATAACGATACTCAGTAGGGACCCCGAGACCCTCAAGGTCTCACTAAAACCAACAAGGATAACCACATAGGAGATCTCAACAGATAACCTCTACCTAGGAATATGCCCACACATATACCTCAGTTATCAAGTAACCCATCTCAATCTTGAGGAAACACAAGGATCATGAAATCAATGGATAACCACTACCCAGATATATGCCCATACATATACCTAAGTTAACAAGTGACCCATCTCAATCATGAGGTAAACACAAAGGTCAAAATTCTCAGCTCAAACCATGATTTTCATTATCGAAACCGTAACTGCTGAAGAGCCCCGTCTCTGGAGTGTACAGTGGTCATGTCCCGACTCCGAGGTACTGCTCACTAACCGAAGACGGTTGAGGTACTCCTCCTGTCGAGTACCGTGGGCCTGCCACCTCACATAGTAGTGCTTCCCGCCGGGGTCTGCCACCCAAACACAGTAATCCTCCCCCCTCATAGCCTACAAAGGTACTCCTCCTGTTGAGTACCACAGGTCTGACACCCAAACACAGTAGTGATCACCGATGTGGGTCTTCCACCCAAACATAGTAGTGCTCCCCACTGGGCTGTACAAGTCTCTCCGACTTGAATCAGACAATCAGTCTTCTGGTTCCAGCCAGCTACACGGTCTCCGTACTCCGTACGCTCGTCTCTGGGAGGGTCCGCTCCAGGAGCTACAGGAAGATACTCCAAGTATCTCAAAGTCCCACGAAGAAGTATCTCAAAGGACCGCCTCATCATAGGGGTCTCAACGCAACAGACAGTGCATCAATCGGACGTCCGGTCTGTGAGTTACTAGCCTTTTCATCCCAGGGGCGCGGTTGGGTTTGTAAGTGAACCAACCCGTCCGTATCTCAACTGTACCTCAAACTCTCATAGGGTATACTCATAGGGACCCCTTCTCGACGAGATCACCAACGCCACTAACAGTTCGTCATACAGACGTCTGGTCTGAATGATATCAGCTTTTCCGTTCCAGGGGCCCGGTTGGATTTCTGGTACAATCCAACCGGGGCACTATCCAACAGCAACCAAAACTCGGGCGAAGTATGCCAAAAGTTCCTTATCATCAAGAGGAAAGCAACGAGACAGACGGCGCGTCAATCAGACGCCCGGTCTGTGAGTTATTGCCTTTTTCGTTCCAGGGGCCCAGTTGGTTTCGTGAGCGAACCAACCCGACCGCACTTCGACGGCATCCAAACCTTGAGAAAATTAAGAAAAAAGATCTGTCTCACTAAGAGGATTTCAAAAAAGTCGACGGCACGTCACTCGGACGTCCGGAGCTCAAGATATTAGCGTTTCCGCTCCGAGGGCCCGGTTGGTTTCGTGTACGAACCAACCTGGTCAAACTCAAAGTATTCTGAAACCTGGAGTGCGATATACTGAAATGACCGTCTTGATCCAAGGATCTTGTTTCCGCTGGCGGCGTGTCAATCGGCGGTCTACAGCTCAAGATATGGGCATTTGACTGAAAGTGGTCAGAAAACGGGGGTCTGGGCCCGGGCCGACCCGGCCCGACCCCCCCTGGGTCGGCCCGAACCGGGTCAACCCGATCAGGGTCCGACCCGGATGGCCCTGCCCGGCCCGGCCCGACCGGCCAGCAGGGGCCGAGCGGTCATCGCGGAGCGGCGGGGGTGCGTGCGGCCGCCCCCCTTCGCCACTGATTGACACCGGCGGTAACCGCTGCCGACAACTTTCAGCGGCGCGCCACCGCCGCCGCCTTCCGCGGACCACCGGACGCGCTCCGGTGGTCCGTTTCTCCTACCTTCTTCGCCTAGGGTCCCCCCGGGACCCCACCGTCACTGCGAAGGGATTCAAACGCCAAAACATCCTGCTTCATCATCGCTCGTCAATCCGCACATCAAATTATTAGCATCGTCTTTGTAGTTTTCCAGCGCGACCCGATGGCGCCGCACCCCTTCGCCGCAGCCCGACTCCGACCGCGGTTCTTTGGTTTTCTTCGACGCGGCGCGAGGGCGTCACGTTCTTAAACTTCCTTCCATGGCGCGGCGCGACGGCGCCACGCATATCCTTCCGTATGAAAACCGCGTGGTGCGACGACACCACGCCTTCCCGTACCAACCACAAAGGAACCATCACGAAAAATAAGGAGGAGGGTCGGTCGTGTGTGTGCGGTCTGACCCCATCATGTTATTCGATAACAAATGGTTTAAATCCACGAAGATCAACAAGTTGGTATTCATGAATCAAATAAATAAAAAAACCCTACCTCGGTTCAGATACGGTGCACGTCAATCGAGTTGCGGAAGACGAGCGTCGTGGAAGTCGGGCATCGTGGAAAACGAACGTCAATTCCATTGTCGTTGAGGTGCGTTCGAAGGGGAAACGTCGTTGGAAGAAGATGTCACGTTCTTTGGCGGAGATGTTCTTCGTTGAAGAACGGTGTTCTTCGTCGGAGGTGTTCTTCGTTGAAGAACGGTGTTCTTCACATTCTCTGTCGATGTTGAAGAAGAATAAGACTTCAAACTTAGCCTTTTCTCTCCAAAGTCTCCACCACAAGAACAAATAACCCCAAAATAAAATAATCCTCCCACTTATTTTATTAACCCAACATAGGTTTTGAATTTCAAGAGTTTGAACATTCAAAAATCACATTTAACTCACTTATGTTATTAACATAAGATGTTATAAAATTAAGGAGGTGATAAGTAAACAAAACTTAAATGGGGGTTTAGAGGGGTTAGGAAAGTGAAGGGTTAAGAGGAGTTAGGGAGTTATGGAATTTGAAAAGGTGGGGAGGGGTTTGTTTGGGTCCCACTCTTTAAATTATCCACACATGGGAAGTTGGGTGGATGTGGGCCCCACCACCAACTTCCCATGGGAGAAATTAACCACCTTGTTATTAAAATAAAAATGATTCAACAATTTTATTTACTTTTTAAATAAACCTCAATATTTAACTTCTTCACCCGCACAAACACAACTACGTTAAAGGTCCCCTTAAGTGATTACCGGCGTTGCGAGTTCATCAGTGCCCTCAGAATTCGATTCCGAGCACCGGTTCAAAAGTTAGAAATTCTGGCTCGTTCGTTCACTGAACGTACCCGAGCCAAACTTCGAAAATTGATTCCGGGCACACCGGGCCTCAGAATCAGGCGCCGTCAGAAACAGAGTTCTTGTAAAATTCCAAAGAAAAATAAGAAAAAAATTTACTTGAAATTTCTGGGTCTTTACATTACTCCCACCACAGGACTTTACGTCCCCGTAATGATTCAACACAAACTAGGGTCACAAAAGCGGAACAGAGAACACATCTGAGCCTTCCACTCTCATGTGCTCATCTGGAGGTTCCCGTACTACCAGAGAAAGTGCACCCAAGGAATCGATCATCCTCATAGAATCTGCTCCTGTCGACCCTTGATCCCCACTAGAACCTCCGTGGATGTAACCTCGTCTCCATTGTCCTGCTCCTCATGGTCGATGATATGAGAATGGTCGAGCATGTATCTCCTCAGTTGAGATACCTGGAAAATGACGTGCACCTAGTGCAACTGAGGTGGATGGGTCAAGTAGTAAACCACCACGCCTACCCAGCTAAGGACCTAGAAAGGTTCTTTGATCCTCAGAGATAACTTGCCTCCCTGGTCTCATCTCTGTAAACCTTGTCGAGGTGAGACCCGTATAAGGACGTGATCTTCATCCACAAACTCTAGAGGCCTCCAAATCCTGTCAGCATAAGGCTTCTGTCGGCCCTTTGCTGTCCTCATCCGCTCTTGGATGACCTGGACCTTCTCTAGTCTCACAAGAGCTGCTATGATTTCCTCTTTTCCGATAAGAGAAATCCGGTCTCATCCCCTGGATGAACCACATTCATTGCCTAATACAGTCAATCATGACATGAATGATGCATTCATGCCATGGATGACGTCGTAAGTCCTCGACGTAACTACCAAGAGATCCAACTGTCATTCTCACCTCCAAGGGTCGAGTCACACTGTCGGCATCAGTGTGAGGTCACTAGGTCTCCTCCAGTAGAAATATTGAAAATGAGGGTCAAGTCAATAGTCTTAACCAGGACCACTCAGTAACAACCAAAAGAAAGGATAGGAAAGCAAACATCATAAGGATAAGTGTCTATTCATTATTTCTGCTCATGATACAATGACACGAGGCATCTACAACAAACATCAACAAAGCTAGAAGAAACATAAACAAAAGTCTACAGGTCTGGGGCTAATCCCACTCCCGATCATCCGCTTCTAGATCTCCATGATCATAGGCCTCAGCTGCCTGAAGCTGATCTCTCCCACGTCCACCAGTTCCCTGTGGTCGGGGTGGACCTCCTGATGGTGGTGGTGGCAACACCCCGAAGCGTCGTCCACCTCCAGATGCATGACCAGCTCCTCTTCCATGGCCGCCTGCTCCTTGCGGTCTGCCCTAATCGAACCTCTTCCTCTGGCTGGGAGTTTCTTCATTTAACTACTGGTCATCTATATGGAGGGTCGGACAGTCACGTGCCATGTGACCAATCCCGCCACAGGAGTAACACTTCATGGAAGGTCTGGCTCTATCACTTCCCTTGGTGCCTCGCACTACCGACCCTGAGTCACGCGGTCGACCACCTGTAGGTCTGGTCCTCTTGGACCTCTGTGTCATCTGTCTACTGCCTGCCGCAGAAGACTATGGGACATGCCGGCTAGTGGTGGATCCTGCTGCTGGAGACTGCTCCGCAAGAAAACTCTCCACTAAGAGGGCTCTCTCCAACACCCATGTTTGCTTCAGAAAGTTCTGCGATACAACCGAAGCACTGATCTCCCACCTAAGCCCCTGCTCGAAGGTTCGGTCCGTGAAGAATTGGTCTCTTACCATGTCTATAGAGTATCGCGAGAGGTCTGTGAATCTCGCTGAGTACTGTGCCACTGACATGCTGCCCTGTCGTAGCTGAAGTAGCTCCTGTATACGCACCGCTCGAAGGGTGGCTGGTACAAACTCTACCCGGAACAGGCTCTCGAAGTCTGCCCAAAGAAGTGTCGCCTCGTCATGCATCTGGAGCATCAGGCTCCACCATCTGCCTGCTTCTTCCTGAAGAAGGCTGGCATCAAGGATCACCGTGAAGTCTGTCGGCGTCCCCACTAGCCTGAAGACTCTCACCACAGCCTCCATCCAATCCTCAGCCGCCTGCGGGTCCGTCCCTCCCAGGAACCTGGGTGGCCTCTGGCGCTGGAACTCATGCAGCACTCTCAAGAGACGTGCACCCTCTGCTGCTGGGGCTGGTGGCATCGGTGGCCCAATGGGTAGTAGTACCAATGGTGCCTCCTCTGGTGCCTCAACTGGAAAAGGGCCATGTACTGAGGCCACGTCGCTCGGCGAGCTGTCAGTACGAACCACTCTTGGGGCTCTAGCTGGTCATCCACGGGGAGGCATCTGGAAAGAAACAACGTGACATAGTCAAACAATTTATACCTGGTGAGCTGACCTGGTTTGAGCTGATATTAAAATAAAACTACTGGAAACACACACGCAATCAGTGTTTTTGTGCACAAAGTCGGAAATCACTTGTCAGGGTCCTGTTGTATGGATACGTCGGCCGCACGCACCAACACTGGACTCCCTGAAATGAAATCCACACTCAGTACTCTTAACACTATTGCTTCATAGAAATAAAATATCAGAGTTATAAGTTCTGTGGTAGAACCGACTCCTTCGATACCAATTTGTCACGACCCGTCCTCGGGGCCCGTGCCGTGACTACCCCAAGCCCGCCTTCCATAGGCCAGGGGCTGGGGACTATCACTAAAGGCGTAAATTCCGATAACTGGGAAGCCATGGCCTTTATGAAAGTAAACAAACACTACAGAGTATAAGCGGAAGTAAAACACTATGTACAAAAGAAAGTGCTGAAAAGTAAATGGGCCAGAATACAAACCCAACTAAAAGTGCAGCTACAACTGAACGAAAGTACAATAGATAATGACAAATAGCTGGAAGAAAGAAGCAGCTCATGGGTTGTCCTCCTCGGATCCTACCTGAAGGGTAGGTATAGATAGCGCAGCTCCTGGATCGTCCACCACGGATCCTACCTGAAGGGTAGGTACAAATAGCCTCCTCAACGCTCTCGCACGTCAACCTCCACTGTGTGTCGTCTCGCCGTGAAGTCCACCTCCGGATACTGACTCGTCGTGTAGTCCACCTCCGGGTATTGTCCAGTCCTCGAACACTCGGCCTCCGTTGCACTGCCCGTCGTCTACAACCAACACAACGAGGTGCGGGCATAGCCTGTGCAGGGGTGAGTATAACGATACTCATTAGTGACCCTGAGACCCTCAAGGTATCACTAAAACCAACAAAGATAACCACATAAAAGATCTCAACAGATAACCTCTACCTAGGTATATGCCCAAACATATACCTAAGTTATCAAGTAACCCATCACAATCATGAGGAAACACGAGGATAATGAAATCAACGGATAACCACTACCCAAATATATGTCCATACATATACCTATGCTAACAAGTGACCCATCTCAATCATGAGGTAAACACAAAGGTCAAAAGTCTCAGCTCAAAACAGGATTTTCATTATCGAAATTGTAACTGCTGAAGAGCCCCATCGCTGGAGTGTACAGTGGTCCTGTCACGACTCTGAGGTACTACTCACTAACCTAAGACTGTTTAGTTACTCCTCCTTTCGAGTACCACGGGTCTGCCACCTCACATAGTAGTGCTTACCACCGGGGTCTGCCACCCAAACACAGTAGTGCTCCCCCCTCATACCCTACAGAGGTACTCCTCCAGTCGAGTACCGCGGGTCTGCCACCCAAACACAGTAGTGCTCCCCGCTGTGGGTATGCCACCCAAACACAGTAGTGCTCCCCACTAGGTTGTACAAGTCTCTCCGACTCGAATCGGAAAATCCGTCTTCAGGTTCCTGCCAGCTACACGATCTCCGTCCTCCGTACGCTCGTCTCTGGGAGGGTCCGCTCCATGAGCTACTGGTCGATACTCCAAGTATCTCAAAGTCCCACGAAGAAGTATCTCAAAGGACCACCTCGTCATAGGGGTCTCAAAGCAACAGACGGCGCGTCAATCGGATGCCCGGTCTATGAGTCACTAGCCTTTTCATCCCAGGGCCCCGGTTGGTTTCGTAAGCGAACCAACCTGGCCGTATCTCAACTGTACCCCGAACTCTCATAGGGTATACTCATATGGACCGTTTTGTCGACGAGATCACCAACGCCGCTGATGGTTCGACATAGAGACGTCTGGTCTGAATGATATCAGCTTTTCCGTTCCAGGGGCCCGGTTGAATTTCGGGTATAATCCAACCTGTCCACTATCAAACAACAACCAAAACTCGGACGAAGTATGCCAAAATTTCCTTCTCATCAAGAGGAAAGCAACGAGATAGACGGCGCGTCAATCGGACGCCCAGTCTGTGAGTTATTGGCTTTTTCTTTCCAGGGGCATGGTTGGTTGCGTGAGCGAACCAACCCGACCGCACTCTGACGGCATCCAAACCTCGAGCGGAGTAAGCCAAAAGATCTGTCTCACTAAGAGGAATTCAACAAAGTCAACGGCATGTCATTCGGACGTCCGGAGCTCAAGATATGAGCGTTTCGGCTATGAGGTCCCGGTTGGTTTCGTGTACGAACCAACCCGGCCGAACTCAAAGTATTCCGAAACCTTGAGTGTGATATACCAAAATGAGCGTCTCGATCTAAGAGTTGTGTTGCCACTGACGGCGTGTCAATCAGAGGTCTACAGCGCAGGATATGGGCATTTGACAGAAAGTGGTCCGAAAACGGGGGTCTGGGCCCGGGCCGACCCGGCCCGACCCCACCTGGGTCTACCCGAACTAGGTCGACCCGACCCGGGTCCGACCCGGCGGGGCCCGGCCCGGCCCGGTCCAGCAGGGTCCGGTCCGGCCCGCCCGGCCGGCCGCGGCCATGCGGTCGCCGCGGAGCGGCGGGGGTGCGCGTGTCCGCCCCCCTTCACCGCTGATTGACGCCAGCGGCAACCGCCGCCGGCAACTTCCGGCGGAAACCGTCGCCGGAAACTTCCGGCGGCACGCCGCCGCCGCCTTCCGCGGACCACCGGACGCGCTCCGGTGGTCCGTTTCTCCTTCCGTCTTCGCTTAGGGTCCCCCTGGGACCCCACCTTCACTGCAAAGGGATTCAAACGCCAAAACGGTCTGCTTCGTCATCGCCCGTCAATCCGCACGTCAAACGATTAGCGTGGTCTTTGTAGTTTTCCAGCGCGACCCGATGGAGCCGCGCCCCTTCTCCGTGGCCCGACTCCGACCACGGTTCTTTGGTTTTCTTCGACGCGGCACGACGGCGTCACATTCTTAAACTTCCTTCCCCGGCGTGGCGCGACTGCGCCGCACATATCCTTCCGCATGAAAACAGCATGGTGCGACGAAACCACGACTTCCCGTACCAACCACAAAGGAACCATCACACAAAATAAAGAGGAGGGTCGGCCATGTTTGTGCGGTCTGACCCCCTCACGTTATTCGATAACAAATGGTTTAAATCCACGAAGATCAACAAGTTGGTATTCACGAATCCAATAAAAAAACCCCCTACCTCGGTTCAGATACGGTGCACTTCAATCGAGTTGCGGAAGACGAGCGTTGCGGAAGTTGGGCGTCATGGAAAACGAACGTCGATTCCGTTGTCGTCAAGGTGCGTTCGAAGGGGAAACGTCGTTGGAAGAAGACATCACGTTCTTCGACGGAGATGTTCTTCGTTGAAGAACGGTGTTCTTCGTCGGAGGTGTTCTTCGTTGAAGAACAGTGTCCTTCACGTTCTTCATCGATGTTGAAGAAGAAGAAGAATTCAAACTTAGCCTTTTCTCTGCCAAGTCTCCACCACAAGAAAAACTAACCCCAAAATAAAATAATCCTCACACTTATTTTATTAACCCAACATAGGTTTTGAATTTCAAGAGTTTGAAAATTCAAAACCCACATTTAACTCACTTAAGTTATTAACATAATATGTTTTAAAATTAAGGGGGTGATAAGTTAACAAAACTTAAATGGGGGTTTAGATGGGTTAGGAAAGTGAAGGGTTAAGAAGAGTTAGGGAGTTAAGGAATTTGAAAAGGTGGGGATGGGTTCGTGTGGGCCCCACTCTTTCAATTATCCACACATGGGAAGTTGGGTGGATGTGGGCCCCACCACCAACTTCCCATGGGAGCAATTAACCACCTTGTTATGAAATAAAATTGATCCAACAATTTTATTTACTTTTTAAATAAACCTCAAAATTTAACTTATTCACCCGCATAAACGCAACTACGGTAAAGGTCCCCTTGAGCGATTAACAGCGTTGCGAGTTCATCAGTTCCCTCAGAATTCGATTCCAAGCACTGGTTCAAAAGTTAGAAATTCCCGCTCATTCGTTCACTGAACGTACCCGAGCCAAACTTTGAAAATTGATTCCGGGCACACCAGGCCTCAGAATCAGGCTCCGTCAGAAACTGTGTTCTTGTAAAATTCAGAGAAAATTAAGAAAAAAATTTCCTCGAAATTTCCGGGTCATTACAGGCGTTCCTGACCCCCACGAGTCAGCGACTAGCACCTGACATCACACAACATTCAAGTGGGAATGATTTCTCCACAGGAATGCAGAAGCAAAAGAAACAATACAATATGCATAACAAATGGAAACTCCACTGGGAGTAATATACCAGAATACAAAGAGGCCTAAAAATACCAATGTAATAGAACCCATGTACTAATAAGGGAAAAATCGTCCCAAGGTCCCAAAGTACAAAACTCGCCAAATCCAATGATCAACAGCTGGATACACCTCCAAGAGGTCCCTTCCCATTGCTCGAACCTGGAATAAAAAAGTCTTACAAATCCCAAAGACAAAAGTAGGGTGTGAGCCTAAGCCTAGTTGGATACCACCAAATATTGCGTAACAGATTCCATGTATTGATTATCAAAAGAAAAAAAATTCAATTTTCAAATAAACAGGTTTTGAATTTCAAAAGCATATTATAACAAAACATGCTATACATTTTCAAATGATTGAAATAAATACTTCAAGCAAAGGCTTTTCAAATTATGTAATATTTCTAAAACAATGGCTTAATCAAAACATTTATATAAAAACAGTTTATATAAATTCAACAGACATGTAAGGCAGTTCAAATGCATTGGAATACATTAATATCCCAAATATAAACAAACAAGCGAGCAACATGGTCATCTACCCAAATGTATGATAGTATTAACCCGTTATAGGATTCCACACTCTCTATGTGAACGTAGAAAAATAATTGCACACACGTCCCTATGACACTGGCCAAATGAGACTCATCACCAACCCGTCGAGGATGTGACCCACCACAAGTACGTTTTAGAATGTTGTCGTAGTGTAGAGTGTATCCAAATAACTCACTAACCAGCTATGGCTTGAATGTGATCTTACATGATGGGAGAACTATTTAAAGTATGCTTAAAATATGATCAATCCCATTCTTCCTTTTCAAAAGTTACAACTTCATTTCATTTAAAACCATTATAGGTTTTTTTCAAAAACATGATTTTTTCACAAGATAAAACCTATGGATTTCAATCAAATCATTTTAATCCATTTTCATAAGTTTGAAATCCATTCAAAACCAATTCTATAATTCTGCATTTCATTTACACAGTTAAATTCAATAATATAAATGAAAAAATTTCCATCAAATCCACTATTTAAATTTATCAATTTAAATCGACCAATTTTCCATAAACATGCCTAATTCAATGGAATTGGGGTTTTCACGAATTTCTATGCCAAAACCATTTCAAATGTCTCAATACAATGCAATCGAGTTTTTTTCAATTTAATTGAAATCAAAATTGAGGAATTAAATTTAAATCAATAATTGAAATAAATTAAGCAAATCCAATGATAATAAATTTGGCATGTTGGGAAGGAACCACCTACCTCGAAGGTTTTGACCAAAACCACAACGTTCGAGAACGCTCATGAAAACCGGGTTTCTTTTTCAAGAACCCACCATAGATCTCTTCTCCTAAAAATATCATGACCAAAAATCATCAAAAAAGGTAACACACACTAATATCTACCCATAACTGCCATGGATCCATGAAAACGAGAGAAGAAGAGATGTAGATCAATGTAGATCTACGAAAACAATCAATATTGATGAGGAACAATCACATACCTCAAGAATCCTACTCTGATTCACCAATAGGAGCCTTTGAAACGCCTACAGAACGATGGTAGAACCTTCTCTGACCTTAGGAGAAGAAAAATCCCAGATTAGAGCTACATAGGAGGATAAACTAGGCACTTAGAGGAAAAACCGAGTGAGATCCACAAATTAAGGATCACATTTAAGTGGTTGCACAGTTTGAAAAATCGTGCGCTAGCCATGTGTCAGCTACGGAATCGGCCACCCTTCACGCATGGTTTGTGTCACGACCCATCCTCAGGGCCCGTGCCGTGACTACCCCAGGCCCACCTTCCATAGGCCAGGGGCTGGCGAATAGCACCAAAGGCATAAATCTCGATAACTGGGAAGGCATTGCCTTTATAAAACATAAACACATCCATCCAAATTACAAGCGAAAGTAATACACTAAGTACAAAACAAAGTTCTGAAAAGTAAATGGGATAGAATACAAAACCAACTAGAAAGTATATCTACAACTAAATGAATGTACAACAGAAAAGACAAACAACTAGAAGATAGAAGCAGCTCATGGGTCATCCACCTCGGATCCTACCTGAAGGGTAGGTACATATAGCCTCCTCAACGCTCTCACCTGTCAACCTCCTCCGAGTACCGTCTCGTCATGAAGTGCTCCTCCATGTACTGACTCGTCAAAAGGTGCACCTCCAGACACCGTCCAGTCCTCATACCCTCGATCTTTGTCAGCGTTGTCCGTCGTCTTCATCCAACACAATGAGATGCGGGCATAGCCCGTGCAGGGGTGAGTATAACAATACTCAGTAGGGTCCCCGAGACCCTCATGGTCTCACTAAATCCAACAAGCATATCCACAAAGAAAAGATACAAACACGAATTATCAACCAACTCTACTTAGGTATATGCACATATATATACCGAAGTCAACAATTCCAGTTCGGCTCCAACTCATGAGCCCAAGTACAACGTAGTCCACACAGGAAAGCACAACCCAATCCACACAGGAAATGACAACCAGTCCACATAGGATATCACAAGCCGGTCCACACAGGAAATCACAACCAGTCCACACAGGAAAATCACAAGTCAATCAAATCGATGATAATGATTGAAAGTCAATACTCAGCTCACATAGGTATACTACTCATGAAGCGGGGTGGATATGATTAGATGTAGCATCTGAATCATCTCCTCTGTCGAACCCACGTAGGATCCTAGTATAGAAGTCGTTGATGCCGAACACACGTAGGATCCAAGTACATTTACCATCACTGTCGAACCCACATTGGATCCAAATATAGTCGTCATCGCTGTCAAACCCATGGAGGATCCAAGAACAGCCTTCCTCGCTGCCAAACTCATGTAGGACCCAATTACAGTTTCCATCGCTACCGAACCCACATAGGATCCATGTACATTCGTCATCATCGTCACATTCGCAGCTAGCTCTAGGGTTCCTGCACACAACATGCTTGATTCTATGAGGGTCTTATCCACGAGCCAATGGGTCGATACATCAACTGTCACTAAGTCCCATGAACAAGTATCTCAAAGGACTGCCTCATCAAAGGGGTCTCAATGCAACAGATGGCGCGTCTATCAGACGCCTGGTCTGTGAGTTATTATCCTTTTAGTCTCGGGGGCCCGGTTGGTTTCGTGTACGAACCAACCCAACCATATCTCAACTGTACCCAAAAAATCTGATGGGGTATACTCAAAGGAACCATTTCACAATGTGATTACCAATGCCACTGATTGTTTGTCAAACAAACGTCTGGTATGATACTTATTAACATTTCCGTTCCAGGGGCCCGGTAGGTTTATAAGCTATACCAACCCGACCGTACTCCAACTACGTCAAAACCTCAGGTTCAGTATTCTAAAAGAACTGTCTCATCAACAAAAATCCTACGTAGTTGACGACACATCAATCAGACTTCCGGAGCTCATGTTACAATCATTTCCGCTCTGATGACCCCGTTGGTTTCGTGTTCGAACCAACCCGGACATACCCAAACATCACCGAATGCTTGAGTGTAATATACTGAAATGAACGTATCGACCAAGGATTCCTATGCAACAGACGGTGCATTGATCGATGTTATGTAGCCCATGATATTAGTGTTTAACTGAACAGTGTCTGAAATCGGGGGTTTGGGCCCGGTCCGACCCGGCCCAATACCCCTTGGGTCGGCCCGAACCAGGTCAAACCGACTCGAGTCCGAGTCTGGCCCGGATGTGAAGGCCCAGCCCTACTGGGCACGGCCTCGGTCGGTACTGGCGGTTCATCCCGGCGCCGGCGGCCCGGTCTAGCCGGCGTGGTCCGGCCCGCATGGCCCACGCAGTTGGCCGCGCTGCTGGTCTACCTGGTGGGGTGGTGGAACCCAGTGGGACCCACCCTAGATGTGGATTGGGGGGGGGGGTTACACCCACATGTTTCTACAATCAACTGGCCTTATTTTCCACCCCCTTATATGACCGCGGGACCCCTTTGGGTCCCGCCTTTTGATGGCACCGACAGCCGGCATGGCCGACCGCCCTTCCTAATCTACAGCGGCCATATGCCGCTGCTTTCTTCCATCGGCGCGGAGCGATGGTGTCGCGCCCCTCCACCAAGGCTCGGCTAGGCCACGGTCCAGCTCTACTCCACGCGGAACGATGGTACCGCTCCTTTGCGACGACCCAGATTATCATGCGCGGACGAACCGTTCGTGGTTGGCCCATCGTCGGATGGTTCTTCGCAAACAACTCCATCGTCCACAAACAACGAACGAGAGGGTAAGGGTCGGAACGTGTTCTTACGGCCAGAGCCCTTCCTCATCAAGAAGTGATAAAATGGCCAAACGAAACCAAATAATTGGAGAACCTTGAGGAATAGTACTAAAACCTGAACATAACAACCCCTACCACGGGTCGTTCATCGTTCGTCGGATCTGACGCAAGGAAGACAATGTAATCAACGTAGTTCATTGCACCCGCACCACTCTACCGGTCCCTACTCATTCGTCGGTGTCTCGTCAGAGAATATGGAACATCGGTATTTTTCGATGAAGGGGCGTTGTTCTTCACGGGAGGAATATATTCATCAATGATGGATAAAGATCTCTTCTCGTCCAGAGGTTCCTCGATAAGATTTCCCCGACCCATATTAAGATGAGACTTCCTCGACTTTAATTGGCATGCCAAGTATTCAAAATAATTCAAACTCTTTAATCTATTAATTAGAGAGTTTGTTTCATTAATTTTGATAGGTTGGAAAATCAAAAGGAGTGAGAGGGGAGGAAGTGGAAAGGCTACATAAATGATGATGAGTTACAAATTAATACAAGGGGTGATTATGGGGGGAGTTTATGAGACATAAAAGTGAGTTAAGGGATTGTGAAAGGTTGGGGCTCATGTGGGCCCCACCTCACAAATATCCTAATATGGGTAGTTATGTGCTTGTGGGTACCACCCCATCTCCCCCATGTTGGATAAAACCACCTTAGATATAAAAATAATATTGTTCCACAATTTTATTCACATCACATTTAAACCACAAATTTTAACTTCTCCTGTGAAAATGAAACAGTGGTAAAGGTCCCCTTAATATAATACGGTTGTTTTCAAGTTCATCGGTGCCCTCAGATTTCAATTCTGAGCACCGGTTCAAATGATAGAAACCCTCGCTCGTTCGCTCACTAAACGTACCCGAGCTAAACTTTGGATAATGATTTCGGGCACACCAGGCATCAGAATCAAGTGTCATCATAATCCATAGACTCGTAAAATTCAAATGAAATTATGAAAATGTTTTTCTTGAAATTTTCGGGTCTTTACATTACTCCCACATCAGGGCTATACGCCTCCATAAAGCTATAACACAAACTAGGGAAACTAAATGAGGTACCGAGAACATAACTGAGCCTCCCCCTCCATGTGCTCTCCAAGTGGTTTCTGTGATGCCAACGAAAGCACAAAAGAGGAATAGACCGTCCTCATAGGACCATCTCGTGTCAATCATCAAACTCTACTGAAACCTCCGTGAATGTCGCCCCATCATCGATGTCGAGCTCTCTGTGGTCGATGATGTTTGAAGGGCAGTACACGTATCTCCTTAGCTGTGATATGTGGATGACATCGTGCACCTGGTGCAATTGAGGTGGAAAGGTCAAGCGGTAAACTACCTCTCTTACCTTGATGAGGACCTAGAAAGGTCCATTGAAACTCAGAGACTACTTTCCGCCTCAGCCACATCTCTGAAGACCTCGTCAAGGTGAGACCTGTAAGAAAACGTGGTTGCCATCCTCGAACTCCAGTGGTCTATGTATCCAATCAACATAGTATTTCTTCATGATCTGTGTAGTCTTCATCCAGTCCTGGATGATTTGTACCTTCTCTGGTGGCCTCAAAATGAGCGCACTCATCATCCTCTACCTCATCTCATGAAAATATCAGCTGGCATATCCCTGAACACATGAAGGTTTTTAACCTTCTTCGTCAAAGCTAAAAGCATTGAAACAACTCTATAAAACATTTGTCTCAAATCTAAGTCTAGTCGACTCATGAGTGATCGAATACACCCACTTATGCATGATTCCATCCTATGTTTCCTGGGGTTTCCTTTTTTCCGACCAAGGAAAAACTCATCCCAACATTGTAGGTAAACCACATCCTTTTTTCCTAATACAGTCAGTCTGTGTATGAACTGTGGTTGCCCAGTCCATACCCAATATAACGTCGTAAGGCCTCGATGCTTCCACCAAGAGGATCTAACCGAAACTCTCGCCTCTAGGTTCAGATCACACAATCGGCGTAAGTGTGATTATCGAGTCTCCTCCCAAAGGTATCTCCAGACGTGATGGTCAAGTCAACGGCTTTTAACCAGAAACACTAGCTATGGCACAAGATTCTTGGAAGGAATAAATGATTCGTATCAATGTCTATTGTTATGGAAGCTAGTAGTAGACACAGACCGTACTTCGAATCATTCATAGAGCCCGTGGGTCCCACACCTTGACTGCATACAGCTACTCTCTTCCCCTACCATCCGGATCCCTGAACCTGGTGGGGACTACAAAGGCGGGTGGTTATAACATGTCGAAATGTACACCACATCATGCGGCTTTCCTAGCTCTTCTTCAATGTCTTCTGCTCTACAGATTCATCTGTCCTTATCACTTTATCTTCTTAAAACATTTTACACACCCATGTCTCTGAGACTAGCGCCAATTTCTTATTTCTTACTGCTATCCTTCACAGGCTATATATTCTCTTCCAATGATCATTCAACTACAAAGGTTCTCTCTAGCATCCTAACATAAGTAGAAACATGTAGTGAAAAGTTTCTGGCTCGGATGTCCTTAAACACACCTCGCTCGGATGCCCGAAACCTAGAGAATTGATCGTTTCGTATTCATCAAGTACCAGGAACAATTGGTATGCCTCGATGATTACTCAGTTACAGACATGTCATCATGCCGAAGTTGTATAAGCTCTAGGAAACTCTCAGCCACCTTCTCTAGCAAGTCCTCAGCCACCTGTGTGTTGGGCTTGCCATTGAACATGAGGGGTATCTGATGCTAGAACACCTGTAAGGCACAAAGCCTATATGTGACATCTACTGGTACAGTCAGTTGTAAATGCGAACCAACAGGTAGTGATATAGCAGCCACACGACCCGAAGGTACTATCATAGGCATCAGTTCATGTACCAAGGCCTCATTACTATAAGGACCAATTACATGGTCACTCACTAGGAATACACCGGTATCCAAGAACACCATCTGCTCTACTAGTGTCTAAACTAGGTGTAGAACTCTAGGAATCACCTCTATCCAATCCTCTACTGCCTGGGAATCTGTCTCTCCTCGTAACATCTGAGGCCTCTGATTCTGGAACATCTGCAACGTGCTCTGTTAGCATGCACCGTTTGCTAGTATGGCTGGTGGCATCGACTGCCCAATCGGTGGTGGTGGTGCTGGTACACCACTCGAAGGTGAAAACATAGAAAAATGTCCCCACATTGGAGCCTCATCACTCGGTGGGCTGTCATCATGTACTATCTCGAAACTCTAATTGACAGTCTGTATGGAGGCATCCTCAACAGATGCGACACGGTCAAATGATTTATAATTGGTGAGATGAAACAATCTAATCACAAAGAAAAAATTTGAAACACAAATGCAGTCAATGGATTCATGTACTGAGTTGGAAATCAGAAGTCAGGGTCATGGTGTATGGATACGTCAGCCGCCACACAAACACTGGACTACCTGGACTGATAACCACACTCATTACTCAAAACATTATTGCTTCACATAGAAGAAATTATCAGAGTCTTGTGTTATGCGGTAGAACTGACACCTATGATACCAATTTGTCATGACCCTTCCTCGGGGACCATGCCGTGACTACCCTAAGCCCACCTTCTATAGGCCAGTGGCTAATGACTAGCACCAAAGTCATAAATCCCGATAACTAGGAATGAAATGCCTTTATAAAACATAAACAGATCCAACCAGAGTAAAAGTGGAAGTAAGACACTAAGTAAAAAAAGAAATTTTTGAAAAGTAAATAGGCCAGAATACAAACCAAACAAGAATGTACAACTACAACTGAATGAAAGTACAACAGAAAAGACAAACAGCTGGATGATAGAAGCAACACCTGGGTCATCCACCTCGGATCCTACCTGAAAGGCAGGTACAGATATCCTCCTCAATGCTCTCGCCTGCCATCCTTCTCCGAGTACCGTCTCGTCATGAAGTCCACCTCTGGGTACGGACTCATCATAAGGTCCACCTCCAGACACTGTCCAGTCCTCGTAAACTCGGTCTCTGTCAGTGATGTCCTTCGTCTACATCCAACACAACGTGGTGCGGGCATAGCTCATGTAGGGGTGATTATAAAGATACTCATTAGGGTCCCCAAGACCCTCAAGGTCTCACTAAATCCAACATTGATATCCACAATGAAAAGATACAAACACGAAGTATCAACCAACTCTACGTAGGTATATTCCCATACATATTCCTAAGTCATCAATTCCAGTTCGGCTCCAACTGACGAGCCCAAGTACAACCCATTCCCCACAAGAAATCACAGCCCAGTCCACACAAGAAATCACAACCAGTCCACACAGAAAATTACAACCCAGTCGACACAGGATATCACAACCCGTCCACACAGGAAAATCACAAGTCAATCAAATCGATGATAATTATTGAAAGTCAAGACTCAGCTCACACAGGTGTACTACTCACGAAGATGGGTGGAGATGATTAGATGTAGCCTCTGAATCATCTCATCTGCTGAACCCATGTAGGATCCTAGTAGAGTTGTTGTCATTGTCGAACCCACCTAGGATCCAAGTACAGTCATCCTCGTTGTCGAACCCACGTAGGATCCTAGTACAGTCGTCATCGTTACCGAACCCACAAAGGATCCATGAATAGTTGTCCTTGCAGCTGAACCCACGTAGTAACCAAGTACATTCGTCATTGCTGCCGAACTCACGTAGGATCCAAGTACAGTCGTCATCGTCGTCGCAGTCGCAGCCATCTCTAGGGTTCCCGCACACAGTACGATCGATTCCGTTAGGTTATTCTCCTTGAGCCAAGGGGTCGATACATCAATTATCACGAAGAGGTATCTCAAAGGACCGCCTCTTGAATGGGGTCTCAACGCAACAGACAACGTGTCTCTCGGACGCAAGGTATGTGAGTTATTAGCCTTTTAGTCATGGGGGCCCGGTTGGTTTTGTGTACTAACCAAACCAACCATATCTCAATTTTAACCCAAACTCTCATGGGTTATACTAAAAGGAACTGTTTCCCAACATGATTTCCCACGCCACTGACAGTTCTTCAAACAGACGTCTGGTCTGAGAGTTATTAGCTTTTCCTTTCGAGGGGCCCAGTTGGTTTATAAGCTAAACCAACCTGACCATACTCCAACTACATCCAAACCTCAGGTGTATTATGCCAAAAGAACTATCTCATCATGAAGAATCCAACATAGTCAACGACACATCAATCGGATGTCCGGAGCTCAAGTTTCAAGCGTTTCTGCTCCGAGGGCCCGGTTGGTTTGGTGTTCGAACCAACCCCGCCATACCCAAACTTTACCTAAAGCTTGAGTATAATATACTGAAACGACCTCCTCGATCCAAGGATCACTATGCAGCTAACGGTGTGTAAATCAAAGGTCTGTAGTGCATGATATGAGCATTTAAATAAAGAGGGTCCAGAAATAGGGGGTTCGGGCCCGGTCCGACCCGGCCCAAATCCCCCCTGGGTCGGCCCAAACTGAGTCGACCCGACTCGGGTTCTGGTCTAGATGGCCTGGCCCAGCTTAGCTGGGTGCGACCCGGACCGGTGTTGGTGGCCCGGCCCGGCGATGGCAGCACTGCCCGGCGCTGGCAGCCAAGTCCGGTCCGTGCGGTCCAGCCAGCGTGGCCCACGCGGTTGGCCGTGCAGCTGGTCGACCCTGCGGGGTGGAGGCGCCCAGTGGGGACCACCGTATCCACAGATTGGGGGGGTGTTACACCCCACAGTTTCAACGAACGGACGACCTTAATGGACGGCCCCTTGGATGATCGCGGGACCCACCTGGGGTCCTGCCTCTTGATGGCGTCGGCAGCCGGCACGGGCGGCTGCCCTTTCAAATCCTCCGCAGCCATAGGCTGCAGTTTTCTTCCCCCGGCGCAGCACGACGGTGCCTCTCCCCGCCGTCGCGCAGCGCCGGCGCCGCGCCCCTCCGCTGCGGTCCTCCCCGGCCGCGGCTCCTATAGCTCCGGGGCGACACGACGGCACCGCACCCTTCCACCACGGCCCGCCCCGGGTGCCGCTCCTGTAGCTCCGGTGCGGGGCGATGGCGCCAAGCCACTCCGCCGCAGCCCGACCCGAGCACGACTTCTCTGGCTCCTGCGCGGCACGACAATGTCGCGCCCCTCCGCCGTGGCTCGGCTAGGCCACGATCCGGCTCTACTCCTCGTGGCCCGATGGTGATGTGCCTTTTCGGTGACCCAAAAATCATGCACTGACAAAACATTCATGGTCGGCCCATCACCGGATTGTTCTTCGCAAACTCCTCCATCGTCCACAAACAATGAACGAGAGGGGAAGGGTCAGACCGTGTTCCTGCGGTCTGAGCCCTTCCTCTTAAAGATGATATCAAACGGCCAAACGAAACCAAAGAATTGGAGAACCATGAATAACGGTATTAAAACATGAACATAACAACCCATACCACGTGTCATTTTTCATTCATTGGATTTTACGCAAGGAAGAAGTCTGAGTCAATGTAGTTCGTTGCGCCCGCACCACACTTCCGATCCCAAATCGTTCGTCGGTGTATCTTCGAAGAAGATGGAACCTCGGTATTCTTGGATGAAGTGGCATCGTTTTTCATGGGAGGAAGATGTTCTTCAATGATCGATAAAGCTCTATTCCCGTCCAGTGGTTCCACGATAAGATTTTTTCAACCCATATTAAGATTAGACTTCCTCAACTATAATAGGCATGTCAGGTATTGAAAATAATTCAAACTCTTTAATCTATTAATTAGAGTGTTTGTTTCATTAATATTGATAGGTTGGAAAATAAAAAGGACTGAGAGGGGAGGAATGGGAAAGGATACATAAATGAAGAAGAGATAAAAATTATTACAATGTGTGATTATAGGGGGAGTTTATGAGAGTTAAATGTGAGTTAAGGGAATGTGAAAGATTGGGGGTCGTGTGGGCCCCACCTCACAAATATCCTCACATGGGTAGTTAGGTGATGTTGGACCCACCCCAACTCCCCAGTGTAGGATAAAACCACCATAGATATAAAAATAAAATTGTTCCACAATTTTATCCACTTCTAATTTAAAACACAAATTTTAACATCTCCTCCCATGAAAACACAACCGCGGTAAAGGTCCCCTTAATCAAATACCGGTTTTGCGAGCACATCGGTGCCCTCAGAAATCAATTCCGAGCACCGATTCAAAAGATATAAAAACACACTCGTTCGTTCACTGAACATACCCGATCTAAACTTTGGATATTGATTCCGGGCACACCGGGCCTCGGAATCATGTTCCTTCAGATGCCACAGACTCGTAAAATTCCAATGAAATTACGAAAAACATTTCCCTGAAATTTCTAGGTCTTTACAGTTTGGATTCATGGTTTGAAAATCCTTGCGTTGCCCATGCAGAAGGTACTCCCTCAACCTCCCTTCTCACATGATTTGGCTACACGGTTTGACAGACCGTGCGCCACACATGCACAACTCAAAGTCCCTTGGTTTTCCTTAAAAGTTCACCCAAACACACCCCATGTCTTTACTCCAAAATAGAGGAACATTGAAACATAAAAAGTACCTGAAAACATAATGGGAGTTTACAACCTCCCCACGATAAGATATTTTTGTCCCCATAAATCCTATAAAGAAACCTCCATATCAAAAATATGAGGCCACTGATCTCTCATTAGTGCCTCCCTTTCCCAGGTCTCATGAGAATCAGAACCATGTTGCCATAGTACCCAGACCAGAGGTATCGTTCTCCCACGAAGTACCATGGTCTCATAATCAATAAGCCTTATTGGTCGTTCAGTAACAGATAAATATGGTTCAATCTCAAGATCACTCCACCTCACAACATGAGATGGATCTGAGAGATAATTTCATAGCTGCGACACATGGAACACATTATGTATCTACATCTGTTGTGGTGGTAGAGATAGATTGTAAGAAACTTTCCCCACAAGACCAATAACCTCAAAATGTCCTCCAAAATGAGGAGGAAGCTTCCCTTGCCCTCCCAAGTCGTCAATGACCCAATCGGGGTGAATCTTTCAAGAACACCTAGTAACCAACTGTGAACTCTAAAGTTTTATAGATACGATCAACATAATAATTGTACCGACTCTGTGCTATCAATATTCTCTGACAAATCAACTGGATCTTAGTTGTCGTCTCTTGGACCCAACTCGGTCTTACCAAAGAGAATTTCCCAATATCCGACCAACATAGAGTATATTTACAAGGACAACCATAAAAATCCTCAAAATGAGTCATTTTGATCGCAGACTGATAACTGTTCTTATATGAAAACTCAACTAGCCCCATATGATTATCCCTTGAACCACCAAAGTCAAGAATAGATGCACGGAGCATATCCTTAAGGATCTGAATAGACCTTTCTATTTGTCCATTGGAATGTGGTTGGAATGTCGGGCTGAAACGAACATGAGATCCCAGTGCCTCTTAATGGCCTCTCCAAAAGTGAGAAGTAACCTGATCATCCCCATCAGAGACTATAACAGATGGAAATCCATGAAAATTAACATCCTCTTTCACATAGATATTTGCCAAGTGCTCATCTTTGGTTGTATCTCGAATAGGTACAAAGTGAGCCGACATAGTCAGCCTATCGATCGCAACCCATATCGCATTATTCTTTATATTGGTTTGAGGTAACCCAACTACAATGTTGATAGATATTTCTTCCCACTTCTAAGTAGGGAGTGACATATGTTGAAGAAAACCCAAAGGTTTCCGGTACTCGGCTTTCACCTACTCGAATGTATAGCAATGAGATTCAAACTCAGCAATGTCTCATCTCATATATGTCCACTAGAACTATTGCTGCATGTCATAGAACATCTTCGTGGTTCCTGGGTGTAAAACCCCTTGAGGGTTATGGAAACCCCCCATGACATCCTTTCTTGCCGCTAACAGCACAACATAATAGTTTTGATAACACAGAACACCCTCTTTGGAGAAAGACCACTGGGTGTCAGTATCCCCACCATAAAGAGAGTCCCAAATGCTATGGAATTCATCATCCAGTTGTTGTTTCTGAAGAATTAACTCGAGGCTAATAGAATTCAACTGATCATTGCCTAAAGAAACTTCATTCCTCTTCTAGTGAACTCCAATATGCAACTTAGAAAAAAGATCCACCAAACACCACTCTTATAAATATTCATTCACAGCCTGTAATAGAAGATTCCTTCATAATTCATCTCCAACAACATTTCTGTTTCCTAGGGTTTAGGCAATGTCAAATACGAAATATTGTAGGTACTCCACCGAATGATTTTGGAAGAGATTCAAATCATTTTGAGGGTAGATATAACTCAAGCTCTTGTGGTCTGAATACACAGTAAACCATTCTCCATAATGGTAATGTCTCCAACACTCATGTGCATGCATTACAGCTGCATGTTCAAGGTCATGGGTAGGATAGTTCTTCTCATGATGCTTAAGCTAAGGAGACCCATAGGCAACAACATGGTTACACTGCATGAGTACACATCCCAAACCTGACCCTAATGCATCACAGTAGACCACATAACCTATCCCAGCCTCAGGAAAAGTTAACATCAGTGCAATAGTTAAAAGGCGCTTTAGCTAAAAAAATAACTCTAACATTTATCATACTAGGAAAACATTACTCCCTTTCGAGTCAGAGAAGTCATTGGAGAATCTAACATTAAAATGTCTTTAACAAACCGATGATAATATCCTGCTATGCACAAGATGCTCCGAATACTAAAAACATTTCGGGGTTGCTCCCAAGTCGTAACAACGCTCACCTTTTTAGGATCAACTAATATTCCTTGTTTTGACACGACATGTCCCATGAATTTCACTTCCCGAATCCAAAAAAAACGTTGAAAGCTTGGTATAAAATCGGTGATTCATTAGAAGACTGAGAACTATTCTCAGATGATGGACATGATCCTCATCAATCATAGAGTAGACAAGAATGTCATCCCCAAAGACCACCAAGAAATTATCTAGATACTCACAGAAAACTAGGTTCATCAAAGCCATGAAATCATCAAGAACATTTGTTAGGCCGAAGGGTATAACAAGGTACTCATAATGGCTATACCTACTCTAAAAAGTGCTCTTAGAAATTTTATATTATATTATCCTCAACTGATGGTAACCAGTTCGAAGATCAATTTTTGCAAACTACTTTTCCCCATTCAATTGATCAAACAAATCATAAGTTTGTGGTAACAAATATTTTTTCTTTATCGCAACTCGATTGAGTTTCAGATAATCAACACAAAAGTGAAGAGAACAATCATCCTTCTTGGTGAATAGAACAGGTACGTCCCAAGCTGACACACTCGGGCGTATAAAACCTTTCTCAAGAAGTTCATGTAACTAAGACATCAGTTCTTTTAGTTCAGATAAACCCATTCAGTAATAGGGAATATAAACTGTTTGAGTACCAGGCATTATGTCAATAGAAAAATCAACCTCTCTTACTAGTGATAACTAGTAAAGTCAGAAGTAAACACGTCGGGAAACTCAGCGACGACTGGAGGGATATCGACACTCATTGAATCTCCCTAAAGGTAAAAAGAAAACACAAATATAACATTACCCAACTCAGGATAAGAGGTTCCAGCTCTGCTTGAACTTGGGTCCCATTCTCCTTGAAAAACAATAGGCACACCACTGGGTGTAGTAAGGTAGACTCGCTGAAGATAACGATTGATCCAGGCTTTATTAGAAATGAGCCATTCCATAAAAAAAATTTATATCAAAATAATTCATGTCAATAACCAAGAAACTCCAAACATGATCAACATATGATAGAGAGAAGACACATTCATGACTACATAGACCCTTCTCTCTAATTATACCAAGGGGTGTAGTGATATCCATTGCACAAGATACAATTTCCAAAGGTCTATTAAGAAGATTAACTAGATGGGTTGAAATAAAAGAGTGAGATGCACCAATATCAATAAGAGTTTCCACTAATGAAAAAGAAGTAGTAATGGTACCTCTCATATTTGCAGGACATGTATCAGCTACCTCTGTTGACTCTTCCACTGCGTGAAGAATCTTCATTCCAGATTCCTGTGGCTGGAACCCTTTTGTACTTGAAGAATTTGATTTACCCACAGTGTTTGGGGGAGCTGATGATCCTGTTCCACCATGCGGAGTAGAGAAGTGATGGAATAATCTCTGTAGGTTTCCTAAATGTCCGAAAGAGCTACAGTTCTTGGGTGCCTCACTGCAAACCCTTTTATAATGTCCTTTCTTCCCACACTGATAGCATGTCAAATAATCCCCTCTTGGTGATACAAGAGGTCTGGAATGACTCTGGTGTCGAGAACTACCATGAGAAGCGTAATGCTTCCATTTTCCTTTAAAGGAAGCAACACTGCCACTATAAGGGAAAAGAACTTCCTATAACCCTGACCTTCCTTCCAAGTCCATCTCAACCATCATTTCCATATTCTGAACATCATCATAAGTGGGTAGCTTCAGTAGGAAAACCTGACAACAGATATATAGTCAATGTCCCAAATCTAATTGCTATGACTTCATCCTATCATTAGATAAAATCTCAGGATCGAACTGTATAAGCTCAAAAAAGCGATTTGATTACATTGTCACGGTTTTGTTGGCCTTCTCAAGATTGAAAAACTCCATAGCCTTGGCCAACACCATTGATTCTGGATAGAACTGATCAGTGAAACGAACCCTAACGTCTTTCCACTCCAGACCCTCATGTTTCCCAACCATCACCATTGTGTCCCGCCATCTCATACATGGTCCCTTCAGTACGAAGGAGGAACACTTCACCTTGATCACCCCACGTGTCTCCAACAACCCAAACTGACATCCGATCTTACTCATCCATTCCTTAGTTTATTGAGGGTCAGTGGGGCCTTCGAAAACTTGTGTCTTCTGGCGTAGAAATTCTTGAGAATGACATCGGAAAATATCATTATTAGTATCTGTAGTGGGTGTTTGAACCGGAACTAGAGGTGGTTCATGTCCCAGAGCATGGACAGTGCAAAAAATCACATCAACCAGGCTAGGATCCACAATAGGACTCACATGATGAGGTACAGTAGTGGCTTGTTTTTGGATCTGAGCTCCACGTCTTCTCAGTGGCATGATCCTACATAGCATAAAAAGACCGAGTGACTTAAGGATCATTGTGGAGAGATCTGGCCAGGCACTCAATCACAACTACCTCCTAAGTTCCTATAATAATACTCCAATGCATACTATCAGCAAGGGAAGATTCTTCAACCTCCCTCTGATACCACATTGTCACGAACTAGCCCGGGTACCCTGGTAAGCCGATAATCGAGCCGACCCTGACATAGCTCGAGGGTCATTCCAGATCCCCACGGGTCAACGACTATCACCTATCATCACGCAACATGCAAGTGGGAACAATTTTTCCACAAGAATGCGGAAGAAAAAGAAACAAGATAATATGCATAAAAAAGGAAACTCCACTATGAGTAATGTACTAGAATACAAAGAGGCATAAAAAGTCGAATGTACTACAAACCAAGTACTAAAAATGGGAAAATAGTCCCAAAGTCCCCAAGGACACAACTCACCAAAACCAAAGATCATCATCTGGATACACCTCCAAGAGGTCCCTTCCCTTTTCTTGATCCTGGAAAAAGAACGTTTACAAACACCCAAAGGAAAAACTAGGGTGTGAGCCAAATACTAGTAGGATACCACCAAAGATTCCGTAACAGATGCCAAGTATATATTGTCCAAAAAACATTCAATTTTCAAATGAATAGGTTTCATATTTCAAAAGCATATTTTAACAAAACATTCTATACATTTTCTAATGATGGAAACAAATATTTTAACCAGAGTCTTTTCAAAAGATGTAATATTTCTTAAAAAATGTCTTAAGAAAAACATTTATATAAAAACAGTTTATATAAATTCAGCGGGAATTTAAGGCTGTTCAAAAGCATTGGCATACATTTATATCCCAAATATAAACAAACAAGCGAGCAACATGGTCATCTAACAAAAGGTGCAATAGTTTTAACCAGTTATAATATTCTACATTCTTTATGTGAACTTATCAAAATGTGTATACACACGTCCCTATGACACTAGCCAAATGATACTTTTCACCAACCCAAGGGGGATGTGTCCCGCCACAAGTATGTTTTAGAATGTTGTCGTAGCGTAGAGTGTATCCAAATAACACACTAACTACCTAAGGTTTCCATGCTCTCTTACATGATGGGTGCACTATTTTAGGAATGCTTAAAATATTTTCAATCCCATTCATCGATTTCAAAAGTTCCGGCTTCATTCAATTTAAAACCATTATATGTTTCATTAAAAAACATGCCTTTTTAACAAGATAAAACTAATGGGTTTCTATCAAATCATTTTAAGCCATTTTCATAAGTTTGAAATCCATTAAAAACAAATTCCATCATTACACACTTCATTTCCACAATTAAATTCAATAATTTAATTGAAAAACATTTTGATCAAATCCACAACACAAATTAAACATTTTAAATCGACCAATTTTCTATAAACACACCCAATTCAATGGAATTGGGGTTTTCCCAAATTTCTATTCCAAAACCATTTTAAATATCTCAATTCAATGGAATCGAGTTTTTATCAATTAAATTAATTTAAAATTTGAGAAATTGAATTTAAATCAATAATTGGAATAAATTAAGCAAATACAGTGATAATAAATTTGGCAATATGGGACGGAACCACCTACCTCAACGGTTTTGACGAAAGCCACAACGGTCGAAAACGCTCAACAAAACCAGGTTTCTTTTTCAAAAACCAACCCTAGATCTTTTATCCTAAAAATATCGAGACCAAAACTCATCAAAAATTGTACCACACACTTACATCTACCCACACCGGTTATGGATCCAAGAATTTGAGAGAAGTAGAGAAGTATATCTAAGAAGATACAAGAAACCAATGAAGAACGATGAAGAACGATCACATAACTCAAGAATATGACTTCGATTCTCAAATAAAATCATTTGGATCTCCTCTTGAATGATGGGAGAACCTTCTATGACCTTAGGATAAGACAAATCCCATATTAGAGTAGCTTAGGAGAAAAAACGAGGAACTTAGAGAAAAAACGAGTGTGATCCAAAATTTAAGGATCTCATTTAATTGTCCGCATGGTTTGAGAAACCGTGCACTATACATGTGTTAGCTACTACCTCGGCCACCCTTCACGCATGGTTTGGCCACACGATTGGAAAAATTGTGCACCACCCAGGCGGAATCTACTGCCTCAACCTCCCTTCTCGCATGGTTAGGCTGCACAGTTTGACAAATAATGCGCCGCCGATGCACAACTCAAAGTCCATTAGTTTTCCTTAATAGTTCACCCAAAATCACCCCAAGTCTTTACTCTAAAACAGAGCTACATAGAAACATCAAAATTACCTGAACATATAACGTGATGTTACATTTATCATGGATAATAAAAAGCACACCATTGTTGTTGGTTCCGTAGAACCTTATTTTGTGTATATAATGATAAATTATTTTAATGTTTTATGAAATTTTATGAACTCATTATAAAATATTGATTCTCCTTATTCATGTCATACAATGTAATAATGTCCTATGAGTAGTCGACATACTAAAATGTCAGGTTTTTCCATACTATGATGAGAATGTAGATCTGCCATGGAACTATTCTTAATTAAATTTTTTATATGTAGATGATTTCATTTTATAGACTAAAATGATATGTGATATCATTGTTGGATGCTGATAGGACTTTGATGAACTTTCTCATGGTTTAATCCCTTTGTAATTTCTAGTATAGGAAATTATGATAATGAGACCATCTAGTAGGATATGAAAATTTACCTCTGTATATGTATGTTACAATGTTTTTTTTTTGTTTTTTTTAAAGGTAATGCTTCGGTCAAAAGACCAAAGCACAAAATATATAAGAAAGCAAGAGGATTACAAAGTTCGGAAAGATGGGATTTTGTTACAATCTCTCTCAAAGAGAGGCGATAAGTCAGCTGGAAGAGTGTCAAGCCAAGTCATGCTCTGTTGAATACCTTTGTTGGCGAGTGCATCAGCAATAGAATTCGCTTCACGGTAAGCATGAGTAGCAATATAATCTAGCCCGTGAAGCGAGTTCAGACACTTCATCCAAAGAGTGGTAAGCGGCCAAGCAAGATGAGTGTCGCCGTTCCATATGGCCTGAACGATGGTTGTGGAGTCACTTTCAATCCAGAGCTTTCTCCAGCCTCTTTGAATGGCAAAATCAACAGCATGGATGACACCAAGCATCTCAGCCTCAAGCGAAGAAGAAAGACCACAGCCAGCATAAAAACAGCCCTGACAGTGACCAGATGAGTCTCTGAAGATGGCACCACAACTAGCAGGACCAGGATTGCCTTTGGAAGCGCCGTCAACGTTCACTTTAATCCATACTGACATCGGGGCTTTCCAGAAAACTTCAAAGAAGCGCTTGGGTTTTGGATATATGCCCGGGACACCGAGGTGGCGAAGGATAACTAAATCGTTAGCCGAGTTATTGCAAGAAGCTTTTTGGATTGAAGCGGATTCATGAATCGCAATAAGGATCCGAGCTTTACCTGCATTGAGACTAAATGAGTGGTTGTTATGAATAAAATCATTACGGGCGTACCAGATCACATGCAGGAGCTCCGCCACTGCCGCAAGGAAGATATTCTTTATCTGCAAGGAGGCATCATATTTGATGCAATATTTAAGAAACATACAAATAGAATCAAAAGTTGGCCATCCGCAATTAAAGAGATCTAGAACATATTTCCATAAAGCAGAGGCTGTCGCACAGGACAAAAAGAGATGGTTGGAATCCTCCCTATGTTGATTACACATGCGACATTTAGAGCAAAGTTGAATGCTAAAGATTTGAAGACAGGCATCATTGGGAATTCTATTGTGAGCTAGTCGCCAAATGAGGGTGAGTCTAGAAGGTTTTATCCAAGGCTTATTAAAAAAAATCATCCATTGATAATTGGGATTCTCTCGAGAGAAGCAGTGATTATAGAAGTTTCTAGAATCGAGGATGCCATTTGGAGCAGGTTCCCACACCAGAAAGTCACCGCCAGGGGAGAAAGGATGATTATCAATGATCTGAGAAATATTTTCTGGGAGGGTGTGACGATGGGATCGCAGGACATCTTTTATAGAAAGACTAGTATCTCCAGGAGAGGTATTCATAGAAAGCAATGAAATCAAGGGGTTACCGCGCCAATTGTCACACCAAAAATTAAAAGAAGAGTCCGCACTGACCATCCATCTAGAATTCTTCATGATAGAGTGATACGAGTCTCTGATGGAGGGCTAGATCGAGGAGTTGATGTGACAAAAATTCCTTTTCACGAGTTTAGGAAGGAATCTATGCTTCAATAACTCCGAAGCTTTAGAGGAACCATTAATGATGCGCCATGTAAGGCAGGATTGGAGAGCATTATTGAAAAGCTTTAATTTTTTTATACCAATGTCGCCTTTATCAAGAGGTTTACAACAAGAATTCCAAGGGATAGTGACAAGATTCCTTTCTAAAGTGCTCCCTGAACAAATAAAATTTTTGATATAGGTATTAATCTTTTTAAAAATGCCGGAAGGCCAATTGTAGATCATGAGCGAGTAGACCATTTTGGAATCAATGGTTGATTTGACCAGACATATCCTGCCGGCCATGGAGAGTAATTTACCTTTCCAAGTGGAGAGTTGATTAATAATTTGATCAGAAATGTTGGTGAAATAGAAGGCTTTAGGACGACCCCAAAATAGAGGGACGCCTAAATAATTGAAAGGGAGGAGGCCCTCTTTGATACCAAGAGAAACAATGATGCTAGGTTTTCTTCTAACAGGGAAGCTTTTGCCAAAGAAAATATAAGATTTATCCCAGGAAATCTCTTGAACAGAAACCTCTTCATAATGATTAAGGGCTTGTTTTAGAACATGTATATTTTTCTGATCACCTTTGAGAAAAAGGATAATATCATCAGCATAGAAAAGGTGAGTAGGGGTATTGAGATTCCTGGCAGCTTGAATAGGTCTGATCTTGCCTTGATCAACCAGGTGAATGAGAAGTCTACTTAAGTAGTCTTCAGAGATAACAAAAAGGATGGCAGAGAGAGGGTCACCTTGTCTGACACCCTTAGAACATCTGAAGAAGCCTCTAGGGGAACCATTGATCAGAACAGAAATAAAAGTTGAGTTAAATAATGTTTTAATATTTAAGATGAAAGCATCATGAAAGCCAAAAGACGAAAGCACATTGAAAATAAAGTTCCAGTCAATGGTGTCAAAGGCCTTCCTGATATCATGTTTGATGGCCACACATCCCCCTCTAGAACTTTTGTTTAGACAATTAGTACATTCGGAGGAAGGCAAATACAATCCTGGATGGACATACCCTTAATAAAACCGAATTGATTCCACGAGGCAATTTTGTTGAAAATAGGCATAAGTCTGTTCGCAATTATTTTGGTAATGATTTTATAGAGATTATTGATCAGGGCAATTGGTCTGAATTGATGGATCTCCGAGGCATTTTCAACCTTGGTAATTAAAGTTAGGAATTGGGCATTTATTCCATGTGGAAGCGAACCATGTATAAAGAAATTCTTAACAGTGTTACAAACATCATTGTGGATAATATCCCAGTGTTTTTGAAAAAAACCATTATTGAACCCATCCGGTCCGGGCGCGCTATCTGGATTCAGACCAAAAACAATATTTTTAATTTCGTGATCTAAAGGAGTACATAGGAGAGATTCATTTTCTCTTTCATCAACCAAGGAAGGAATAATGCCAGATCTGAGATCAACATTAGTATTCGTACCACTAAAAATATTATGAAAGTACGAGATGACATGATCTGCTATTGCCTCTTCAGAGTCAAGGATCAATTCTTGATAAGTAAGCTTATATAGAGGGCGGTTAGCCTTTCTGACTCTTTGAATGGAGTTATAAAATTTAGTATTGCGATCGCCATCAGTGAACCATTTAGTCTTAAACATTTGCTTGCAGATATTTTCTTTAAGGGTAAGCAAATCATTTAGTTTGAGGGAGAGATTAGCTTCTAATTGAGGGTCCATATTAAGATCAGATGAGGTATTTTGGGTTTGGACCTGGTGCAGCTCCTCTTCAAAAGAGGAAATATCATGGTCAATTTGAGAGCTTGCAGTTTTACACTATCCTTTCAGGGCCTGCTTTAAGGTTTTCAATTTGTACATACAGGCAAAGGAATCCTTGTGGTAATTCATGGAGGTCCATGTGTTATGAATAAAGGAGACACAGTCGGGTGTAGAAGACCAAGCATTATTGAATTTAAAAGGAAGGGCAAGCTTACGACTATTCATATTGAAACTGAGGAGGATGGGGTGACGGTCAGAGTTGAGACGAGGTAGAGTAGTACTGGAGATGCAATCCCAAGTATCAAGAGCCTTCATGTTGACAAAAGCCCTGTCAAGCTTACTAGCAACCGTTTTATTATAATGCGTTCTGTACCAAGTATATTTGGCACCAGTAAGATTTACTTCAATGAGGTCACAGTCTTCAATAGTAGATCTGAATTCCCTAGAGGATATAGAAAGGTAAGAGGGGCCTATTTTTTCACCTGAATTAAGAATGGCATTAAAGTATCCCATCACAACCCAAGGGTCATGAATGAAGGGAGCCATATCAAGAAGGTCCTGCCATATAGTTCTTCTTTCTTGATACCTATTATTAGCATAAACCATGGTGCAATAGGTATGACGACTATTCCATAAGAAGTCACATGTGAGTTGCTGGTCAGTGATTTTAAAAATGATGATATTTTGAAGAGAATTGTGATAAAAAAACCACAGAGAGTCAGTTTGAGAATTATTTTTATAGGAGCTTAGAAAACTATAGTTAAGGGAACCAAATCTCATGAAGTTCATCTTATAGTTGACTTTAGGTTCAGAGATAGCAAAGAGATGAGGCTTATGGGTGCTTATAAATCTCTTAAGAGTTGCATAGGTATCATTATTGGCCAGACCATGGCAATTCCAGAAGAGAAAATTCATCATTATTTATGGTTTGGGTTAGCACCCTTCTTTTTTTTGGATTTTCCAGAACATTTCTTCCCTTGGGCACGAGTGACCATAGGGGTGGTAGGAGGTTTTTGTTTGGAATTGTGGTCAGGAACTGGAGTAGCATGAGAAGAGCTGTCCAGAGGATGGCCTTGTTCAAAAATAAGAACAGGCGGTCGGACTGAGGGCAGGGACTTCTGAGGAATAGGGTCCAAAGCAGTGACAACATGAGTAGAAATATCAGCAACCTCAATCGTGGATATAGGTTTTTCAAAATCAGAAGATGGAGCAGGTGCTGTCAAAGACAGTGGAGAAACAAAAGAAGAATCTCTTTCCATAGCAGGAGACACTGCATTGTTAATTCGAACAGGCAAAGATGGTTCAGTGTGTGCAGTGTTGTGAGCACCATTCTCAGCAGCACTAACAGAAGTCACAACATTATTAATCAAAACAGGCAGACAAGGGTCAAGAGAGAGACCTGCTTTTGTTGCTATTTCCATGACAGCATGTGGAACCATGTCAGCCGCAGCGAGGTCTTTCAGCTCCAAAGGAACCAAAGAAGGACACTCTAAATCCTTAGAAACCTGTAGATGTAGGGTAGTTGTACCAGAGGTAGAGGCATGATTATCTATACCTTCTGTAACTAAAATACTTTTTCCAGTGTCAATGATTTCAGGTTTTTGTAAAGGCTTTTCTTCATCAACTAGTTCCCCCCAAGTTTTACCCTCTAGAGATACAGGAACATAGGATTTTTTGATCCAAGTATTTTGTGTCTTTTTGGGTAGATCAGGTTTATCCAAGTTGGATTGCCCTTTTTTACCATAATTGACAACCTTCCAGTAATTAGAGATTGGGGGTTCCATTTGTTTTCTAACCACTCTTCAATTTGAGAGGTTATGTCCAACTAGTTTTCATACCTCACAAAAGGGTGGTTTCTTTTCATATTCTATTCTAAGTTCAGTTTTATGGTCAGGAGCATTAAAACCAATACAATGTGGAGGTTAAGTGGCCAGATTAACTTCCACCATTATTCTAGCATATAGGCCAAGCTCACCATTCAAAGTCCTGTGATCAGTTTTAATAGGGTACCCTATGCAGGAGGCAATGTCATTAAGAATTTTTGGGTGCCAGTAATACCAATTAAGTCCATGCACCCGAACCCAAAAATGTGCCAAGTGATTTTTGTGTGTGAATGGATTAAAAGCAGCATCCCAATCCATGATTCTAAGGAATATAGGCTTTAGTTGAAGGTTACCGATTTTCCATACCTGGCCTAACTCACTTTGCGAGTTGAAAACGATATGATAATAGCCTTTACCAATTGGCACCATCTTCCATCTGCTTGAACCCCAGCAATTTGCAAGTCGGATATTTAAATCAGCAAAGGACCATGGTCGGTCGCCTGTGCTGTAGGAGACCCGAGCCAGAATCGAGAATTTACAGAGTTGTTCTCGCTGCTTCAGAGCCTCTGGATCCGCATTAACAATGAAACTCCCATCATCGAGCTTTTTGAAGTATTGTTGTTTGTCAACTTTTGCACAGTCGATATCAGCTCCTTGAATCGCATCGCGGAAAGAGACCGGAAGAAGCCAAAGAGGTACATCGAGATTACCCACTTCAATTTTTGACGGATTAGATACCAGAGTAGCAGAAGTAGGAGATGGGAGTTCCCATGCCGGATTGATTTTATGTGACTCATACCTTGATGTATTGATGAAAATAGTTAGAAAATTTGTTATAGAGAAGTATGATACATTTTTTTGTTTAAAGTAACATTTCATTAGTGAATATTTTGATAATGGATTTATATCTCATATTCCTTAAATTATATTGATATGGATGGATATTTCAGGTAAATAAAGTATCCTAAATACATTCACAACCACGTTTTTTAGGAAGGTTCAATTTCTAGAAATTTAAAGAAGGAATCATTGATCATGTAGGTTGATAGAACTACAAAACAACCTCCACGATTAGATATATAGTGATAAAGAAAGTATGTTACACTGTAGTATTTTATATATTGATTTTTTTAGCTCTGACATTAAATTATTTCTCAATAGTTACATTATTGTGTTTCATGATGATAGCCTTGAAATTTGGGTCCCTTCACCTAGTTCTAATGAGAAAGAGGCCTAAATGGTCACACATTAAGTGAATCCACTACCTTACATAAATAATAAAATCATGTATTATTTTAATTAATGATTAAATTATATTCCTAAAAATTTTGGAATAATTATTTGTTTATTTGTGATCGCATATATTCCAGCACCAGTTTTTTGAGAAAATATTTTTTAGGAGGATCTTTATTATATATTTATTTTTCTATTAAATTTAAAAGTTAATTATTTATTCATTTTTTTGATAATAATGTTTTTATATCTATTTATTAAATATATACTCATTATTTAAAGTAAAATAAATATTATTGTGGAATAGTAGGCCATGATTAATGATATATTGAGATGTAGTATATATTCAATTTTAATTTTAATAATAATATTTAAACAAATTCATGGGTTTAGAAGATGTCAATAATTTATAAAAATATTAATGTAATATTATTGACATGGGGTTCTGTAGGGATTAATGTATAATAAAATATTTCATGGTAAAATATATTTTTTGAAACTATAATTATTAAAACCCATTTAAATGATTTTATTTAGGGATTCCAATTCTGTTTGATGTGAAAAATGACATCTGGTTATAATTATCTAGATTCCATTGATAGATCCTTCTCTATGAATACTCTCAAAAATGAAGAGTGGCCCTCCCACTACCCCCACTAATTTTTATAGATGGATCAAAGAGAAACTGTATTCATGTGATTCCTATGCTGATAAAAGTCTAATGATGCAATAATCCTCCAATATTATCCTAGCTTCAATTATTTCCCATGAAAATATTTAGAGGTTTCTGGAACACATGTGCATAACAATTGGATATAATCTTCTCATGATACCTAGGAAACTATGATAAAAATACATTGAGACATTTTTAATTCGTTGTGCAATGGTATAATTAAGCATATGATAATTCATTAATTGTTTAAATTCATTGCAAACAATATGTAATTATCTAGAGTCCTTATTCTTGTGACCAATCATCAACTATTCATTAATTCACAACAATTTATCATGATTCATTCCATCATCTAAATCAAGGACTAATCGTTGAATATAAAAAAAATTACAGATTTGTGCACACCCCATTTTTCTAATCCATTTTTTCCAAAACATTCTACTTATATTACAGTCGTCACAAAATTATTTATGATTAATTAAATATTTCTGATTGATTTATGTGTTAATAATTAGTTTTCAATTAAAATATATCATTATATAATCTAAATCTCAAGATATTATCCTACTACTATTTTCTCCTTCATGAATAATCAGATCAACATCATTAATGAATGAAGAAAATTTGAATACTTCCACTTGCAGTGTTAGGGATTAATTCTGAATGGGACAAGATTACTCATCTTGTATCCTGAAGGAACATGATGCATACCAATGATCAATGAACCGATAATTAATTAAATTTAATTCAATTATTGTGCATTTATTATACATGGTGTGTATTTAAATATACCGCCAGTTGATTGGGCTAGCATGGTTCATGGTTAGTTAGAATACACTTCACGTAACATTAATAAACGATGTGTAGTCTAGTGGTAAAAGAATGGGCATGATTTTATATACATGACCTACATGACTAATTCCATGTGAAATTCAGACCACACACCATATATACAATTTTAATTCCAATTATTCAGATATATTCTATAGAACATTTACATGATGACTCCCTGGACATGTTCCATAGATGGATGGGGATAAAATTACAGGTCGTGTAATTTTATCCTAAATGATGCACACCTTAATCAATTAAATAGAATTTAAATTAGTGTACTATACATCTCAAACCCTGTAATGTTTTTATGGCATTAATTTTTCTGATCTTTCCATGTAACGGGTTATTCATATCATGTATAAGTTATAATTCATTCATCACTCTACACTGACTAGTACATAACATGCTATATAAACACCATTTTTTCCTATGTTGTTATTAAGATGATAGTACACAAAATGAAGTAATGTTTTAATATTTGTATTCCACATGTAAAATGAGTAATTTTAAAAAATATATAATACACGTTGGATTGTTCACACTTGTACATTCCATGTTTCTTCCATGGTAGATTTTTTAACAGAATAAATATTGATTAAATTTATTTAGTTTATTTAATTTTTTTGAAATAAGAAATAGTGAAAATCTCAATAAAATTTTCATATGAGAAATAATATAAAATAATATATTAATTTTGGAATATATATAATTGATAGGAACATGTTTTATCATAAATAAGAATTAATATAATGGATTACTTTTTTATTAAATCTATCATGCATTGCATGTATGTGGATAATAAATAGCACTGACCAGATGTTTGTATTGATTTGTTTAATTTTTAATATATTATTTAGTTAAATTAAATTAATTGTAGTTATCTATCCTCTAATTATGTTGGTAAATTTGAGATATTCATTTCATTTATATAAAACCTTATCATGAACATTGATTCACCATTCCATAATGTGTGTAAATTAAAATTTAATAGATGAAGATACAAAGATATTATAGGTAGTTCATGTTTGGATTCAAGTTAAATTTGATCCAATAGATGTATATTTGAAGAAAAATGGATAGTTGAAACACAAACCATAAATGGTTCATGGTATATTTTCCATAAATTATTGGTTATTGTATCATCTTCAATATTAACCTATATTTTGAAAATGATCATGATCATACTAAAATAATGTTTTATTTCGTTCATGTTCATAGTTATTTAATTAGAACAGTTTCTTCTAGGTCACAAATATTAATAATTTAACATTCAGGTAAGATAGACCAAAAATAAATTTTGTTATGTATAAATTTTATTTGGAAAATAATCACATAAATAAATCCTCATAATATTAATAATATTGTAATGAAAATAAAATGGGAAATTAATGCATAATGATAAAAGACAAATGTAATATATATTTATTATAGTATAAATTCCACTACATTAGTCAAGATAAAATAAAATTTCAGTGTAATCAATATGCCAATGTTGTGGTTCGTTTAATTATCGATGAATTTTAACATGATGTTTTCAATTTACCTAACACAGATCATATAAAATAAATTTAGTCAGTTTAGTAATTAGAGTAATGAAGTGGAAAAAGTTGTGTTAATCTGCTCTATATATTTACAGATAGGGGAGTTCACTTAACAGATAAAGGAACTTTTACTTAATGAAATTGGAAATTGGAATGCCTTACAAAAACCAATCAAATCACTAGATTGTGCAATATGGAGGTGATGATAAGGGGAATATAGATACCTACAAATATAACATCAAAGGAATTGGGTATTCCAAACTAAATTGTGATGGTGATTAGGAATTAAAAAATAATGGGAATTAATTATAATATAATATATTTATTTTTCATATAATACTAGACAATGTACTAAAATTAATTTTTCATGTCACTGGTATAATTGAAAAGCATATGGTTTCAAACATATCACTATGATCCATCCATGATAATTATAAAAGTCCCATGGGATCAACTTTAGAGTAGAAAAGCCAAAAACTTGTAATCCTAGGATATAAAAGAAAATTGTATTTTATTGAAGAAACAATTCTAAAAGCAATTGGTAAAGAGGCCAGTAAGAAATTATTATCCCTCCATGAGAAGAATTTGAATGATTTTATAGATGTTACAATTTCAAGACGTCATCTGTTACCAGTGAGATTCTGATATAACAGGAGAACATATATTTCGATAGAATAACTTCACACCTTAGGGGTCTCAATCAAGAGATGGTGAGATAAGAGAGATTCGTGATATCTATTGTTCATTTTATAATAAATCATGGATATTAGGATCTATATGGTCCACATGTATTGAATATTGTTTTCTACAATGATGACTTATAAATGTCATGGATTAAATATCCATATATTTTTTGAATAGATCACAAAATTTGTTCCCTAAGAATGAACTTTTGCAGTTTTATTATCTATTATTATATGAGAAATAATAAGATTATACATTGTAAAATTCTAAATATGATTCTCCATGTGGAAAATAAAATGGGGAATAATAACCCCTTTTTACATTTTTATTATATAATAAAAGGTAGGTGATGTTAATGAGTCTCTGGACTCATAAAGTGTTTATAGTTCACAAGAATCATCCATTCAAGAAGAAAAATATCTAGTGGTAGGGAATGTAAAAGGAAGTAGTGTGTTGTTTTTATGGAAAGAAGGCCCATAGGAAGAGGAACCACAACTAGAAAAAATTCGAAAAAAATTTTGTTTTCCTTATCGAGTGAAATTTTTCAATATCTATACATTGTGTATTAGATACATCTTCTGGGTTTCTTTTCTGTATCAAAAAGGAGGAACCATGATTTTTTATTAATTTCACAAGAGATGCGGATTTCAGGGATTCAAATGGTACAATCTAGGATGATTTTGCCATTATAGATTACTATCGTTTAATGACAATAATAATGATACTTATTTTAAGATATTTTTATTATGTTCGGTCTTTTACTATGAACATACGATCAATATCATTCATATATAGTGAAGGTTTTAATTTCATATTTTTTTAATAAATAAAATTTTTATATTAAAAATATGACTCAGTTTATTCTATGTTCAATTTAAATATTGTAATTTACTTCATAAATTAGGAAACACAAGTATTGGATGTTGATAATGAATCATGTTTTCAGGATTCATATAACACATAGCAGTGGAATAACTGTCTCAGCCATGTAAACGAGAAGAGTTTGAAAATTTTCTTCTAGGATGGTATATATATATATATTTTGAGGTAAAATAGAGTTAATGATACCATCCATATTTATAATTAAAAATGAAAAAACCATTAGTAATTGTTTCGTATGAGAATGACATAGAGCATCTAGTATGGGTAAAAAATGATGATAGTGGAACATTTCTAATAGAAGTTAGAGGTGGATGTTTCGACTTCTTATATTATACTTATGACATGAATATATATTACTGTGTCTCTATGATAAATTATATGACTGAAACAATTGAGAAATTCATAGACCTAAAGATTAATGTAGTCAATAAATAAATAAATAAGATAAATAATCTTTTACTGGATTGAGGTTGTGAGTTTCATTCTTGTGATTTTATTACCTTTATATGGGTGTTTTGGATTCTATCTCAACTCACCACAAAATTCACACCACAGTGAAATAATAGTATTTAAAAGAGGAACCATTAAATTATATATGTATTATGATTGATGATGAGTAATAAATATCATCCATTAATCATTTTGTGATATGATATAAAAATATTGTATACACAGTAAACTATGAAATAACAATTTTGGAAAAATAGATTCCATAGATTAATATTTTAGAAATAATTTCATTCTACCACATTCACATATATGTATTGTACAATAATTTAGGAAGTCATTATTTGGCGAGAAACTATAAACCTAGGGCACAATGACTTTTCTAATAGGTTAACATAAGGAAAAATGGATATTACATATACAACATCTCCGACAAGAATGTTATTGTCATCATACAAGCATTATATCATGAGATGGAGAACATCCTCATTAATTATATAAGTGAACATATTAATTTTGATGATTTATTCCGAAAATATAAAGAAGTGTATAAATAAGGATATAGTTAATAGGTCCCCATCAAAGAACATGTTCCATAAAAAATATACTATTTGAAGTACTGGAGTGGTAAGGGAATGATAGAGACACGGTTTTCTAGTCACCAATGATGGTGACTCATTCATAGGGGAAATTAATGATACTCTATCTTATAAGGATGTTTTAGATATATTAGAAGATTCAATATGGATTAATTCCATGAATTCTATAATAGATATTTTCTATCTTTACCATGTTTTGGTGATGGTCTATTTTCCAGTTGATGTAATTCATGTTCAGTGAAAATGGGTATTCAAGACAAAACTATTCGTGGATAATAAAATAAATACCTATAAATCATGGATATATTCTAATATAATTAAACATAATTAGGGAATTGAATATGAATAAATAGTTTCACCCATTTTCAGGTTTCAATCTATCAAAGTTATAATTTTTTGATTATCATACCATGATTGTAAAATTAGGTGGGTGTACATCAAAATATCCTTCCATAATGGGAACCTTTAGGAAGTTGTTTAGAAGACATAACTAAGAGGTTTTGTTAACGATGGTGATGCCAAAAATTATATTCAAGTTATAGTGATCCATTTATTATTGAAGATAGAATCTAGGTCATGGAAAATTTAATTGGATGAAGTAATAAAATACTTTTTTTTTAATTCAAAATAAATGTGAACCATGTGTTTACAAGGATTTTAGTGGTAACATAGTCATTATCATGGTAATATATAATGATGAAATATTATTTCCATTTAATGAAATATCGATCTAATAGTCTATTGGAGAATAGATAATCTAGTATTTATTTGTCAAGGCCATAGGTGATGCTACCTATATTCTGGAGATGAGGATCCTTAATGACAGGTCCTTCAAGTTTCATAGAATAATATAAGGAACATACATTAACTAGAAACTAAATATGTCATGTATGTGACAATCCATGAGTGGATTTGTTCTATTGTCACATTGTGTACATAAATCAATGAAAACATGTGCTAAAGAGCTATATGGAAAATTTATATTGAGTAATATCAAATAGACTATAGAATTAATATAAATAATATATATCATGTTATATGATATAATTGATGTTTCATATGCATTTATCATGGTAGGAAGATATAATGCTAATCTAGGAGAACAAAATTAGTCTGTTATTAACACCTTACATATGTTTCTCAAAATATATATGGATATGATCCTAATTTTTTGGGTGATGAGGATATAAACATTAGAGGTTATATATATTCTAATTTTCAAATAGATCATAATGATCTAAAATCCATGATATTCTATGTATCTTGTCTAGAAAATGGATAAGTGAGCATGGATAATTCATAGAATCCAATAATCTTCAAAATTAAGGAAAAGAAAAAATATATAGTAGGTTCTAATAGAGAAAAAAATCTATTTGGAAACTAAATATTTTCCAGAATCATCAGGGGTACCTAGAAGTATATATCATTTTAGTTTTCATTTTGACCGTATTGAAGTGGCTGCTCTTGAAAAAGAGACAACGTCACACCCACAAACAAATCACAAACTCTATATGTATTAGCTCTTGAGGTAATTCTATTAGACGAATTAGGAAGATTTTTTATTGAATAAAATGTTAAAGGACCCTTGAATAATGTACTATCTCATGTAATGTATGAGTATCAAGTGAGATCTTGTGGGCTATTGGTTTTTAGAAGTTAGATAAGATCAAATGCAGGTTAGTTGGAGTCAATTCACTAGAACCAACTTCTTTATACATTATTATAAATTGTGTTTATTTTTTATATTAGTAAACTGATTTTGACATCATGATTGTTCTTCTACATGACATAGTACGTGATAAACTCTCATGATTAGTTTTCACATTCAATGTTCATAGTGGTTTCCTGATACTATGAGATCCCAAAAGTGCCATTAATATATTCCAAATTATATTTTCTATTGTTGGATGAAATCATTTGAGGGGAAAATGATAATTCCTATTAGGTGTGTCGACTTATTGTAATTTTTGGAATTGTCTCATGGTGTACAATAATAATAATTTAGATTCAACGAAAATATGAGAACAATGCCCACTAATATGAAATCCAAATTCATATTTATTATTTTATTTTTCTATATACATATAGGATATTGTTAATTAGGAATTAATATATTTATTAATTGATGTTATGATTCATGTATATTGATTTATTCTAGAAATATATGAGAAGATATACTAACAAAGAAATAGTTTACATTGGTTTCATAATGATCAATATTTCATTAATGAGTAACGTGAGAAATTATTTGTCTCTTTTTTTATTTATTCTATATTGTAATATCAAATAATTTTGGATATGATATAACCTAAATAAATACATATCCATTGTTATCATTACGGATATTTGATGAAAGAAAAATTGATCATGTAGGTTTATGAAAATAACATGAAACATACTTGATTATAGTTATTAAGATAATGGTGTTATATAAAACCAGATCGGTTGCATAGGGGGTATATATCATTTCCACATTATCATTATTAAATTTTTTTTCAATGGAATGTTGTTGGATGTTATCCATGGAATTATTGAAGCATCACCAAATGCCATTGAGATAATGGCCTAGATATTCACACACTATCTATGTCCAAAAACTCATTTAAATAATTTTTTTATTTATAATTTAACCTGTTAAATAAATTTTATTACCACATATATGATATTAATTATCACCATTATTTATCCAAAATATTTCATCACGAGTAAGTTGAGAGAATATTTTATGAGAACAATATTTAATAGATAATTTTTTTCCAAATTTCTCAATATATTATAAATTTAAATAATTGAGAATAATAAACTAGTAATAATTATTTAAATAAATATATATTATTTAATATCATGTAAATATTCCAAGGAATGGATGACCATGGTTATTTGTGTAAATTTTTTTCTTATTAATGAAAAAATCACCAACTTTAGACTATTAAAAAATTATATTAATGGTCATAGTAAATAATATTTTTTTAAGGAAGGAAACATAAAATAGATGATCTATGGTATGAGAAATCAAATGATCAAATATAGGAAGGGAAAAAGTCTAAAAATTTGACAACCTCTATATAGACCACATTTATAAAAATGATATTCCACCACATTCCCATCCCATTTAATAACAGAGAAAGAGAAAGAGGGGACACAAAAGAAAATGGATCAAATATTCATGACAATATTGTAATACAGTGGGTTCTAATATAATAAATAAAATATAAATTTGATAATGTGAAATCATTCTTACTCCAAAATGAAAAATTTATGACCACTCCCAGATGAAAAAACAACACCCGGAATGATGGGTTGAACTTCTCCCACCTTTAGAACCCAGTTAGCGGTGAATGACATTTAGCCAGCTATGATAAGAGTTGTTGAAGTGTCCCTATATATTATTTTTAATAATAAAGTCAAAATATAAGAAAAATACTCAACCATATTATTAATTAGACTCCCCTTTGGGTATATCAATAAACATGTATAATAATAATCAATTTTGACATTGTGAAATGAATCATACCACATCCAAGAATTCAATAAAATGGTTTCCCAATCAACCCATAGAGAGAACGACTAAGCTATATAATTGAATTTGATATCATTTATATATGCACATATAATCCATTCTATCATGCTCATGGAGATCATATTCTCCATGTATATAGATGTGTAACATTATTGGATTAATACCGCACGGGTCAGTGAAATGTCAAGAAGCACTTCCACATATATACTCCAATCTATCCAAACATACCTAGAACTTGTAGAATTAATGATAGAATGTAGTTATAAATCCTATGTAGAAAATATGAATGGTCAATATGGGATGTTAGTTATGTAAATAAAGACACTAAAATTATTTTTGGGGTGGATCATCAACAAATCATTCAAAAATAAGTGACTTTACATTGGTGGGATCAAAATCTGTCAGTAGAATTTGTATATATCATCCCACCCCATTGATGGTAATTTAAGGGGAGATTTGAAGATTAATTTGTGATTATAAGTTCTAAAATTATTTAATTACTAGAGAAGGGGGTTTGGACCAATATACCTTATGCATGGGATTCTCCAAATAATCATTATATCATGGATATTATAAAATGACTCTATCTTTTCATTTATATTCATTTTCATGATATCCCATGTTGTGGAATCCTACAAAAGGATATCAATATGAATGTGATTTAAAAAATAAATAATAATACTGATATTTGTCCCCTCATTCCTGTGAATGAACAAGTCTAATGAATGGCATTTATTGGATTCATGTAGACACTATTGATAGAAATATTTTTTTATCATTCTTGTAGATGAACATGGTATCCGTCATTGTTTATAAGAAAACCATTTAATGATGTCATTTAGAACACCTATGTAGAAGCACCTAAACTCTATTTTTTTCAAATTTTACAATTGTTTGAACATATTATTTTTATTTTAGTCAGTCGGTTTGGTTCATTTCAACCTTCACCTGTGAATATTTTACAGTAGAAACATCTCTTATAATGTTACGTATTTTTGGAAAATTTTCAATTAGATGTGTATGATCATATTATGATTTTTCTCCAAATGGATCCATAAAAAGACATTCATCCCCCGTCCACCTATGAATATACACATCTAGGATTTGAATATTTTAGGGACATGCATCTTAATTACATTAATTATTTCACCTTCCTTAAATGAAGTCATATGATAGACTTCAATTGAGGGATGCACATGATTTAGATGGTTGGAATAGAATTTTTCTCTTTTGAGGACATGTTTAGAATTACCCTTAGAGCATTAATGTTTCCATTAATGTGATAAAATCATCCATGTAAGAGATTAATCCAAGACAAAATAAGTATTGTGAGAATCTAGTATAATATTTTAGGGGGTTTTCATAATCATTTATTTTATCTATATAAAATCTTTGTTTTCTGTAAGAATTTTTAGATGACTCATAATTTTATCCTTATTTTTGTCCAAGAAAACATTTAATTTGTGGGATTTCCCATGTTTTTCATTGTTAATATTCCTTCCAAACTCAAGAATATAAAATGACCCAAGATTTTTTTTGATTTAAAGAGGATAAAATTTCATAATTACATTACCATATTAATATATTGTGTTTTTAGGAATGTCATTTTCATTGTTTCAAATGTGTTTTTTAAAGAAATATGATATAGGTATTTTTTTGTATCTGCATGAAATCCAGAACCCTGATATTTTTGAATAAAAGAACATAAAAAATAAAATATAGAATAATTTTCTTTCTAATATCATTATAGATATAGAGGGTCAATAGAAAATGTCGTCTGACTAATCAAATTTGATTAATTTTCTTATGTGGTCTCCCATTTCTAAAAGTACATTTTCTAATATTCCAGATAATGGAATTCTAATATGTTAAATTCTAATGTGATACCTAGTGGAGGATAATTTTTGGATATCTCTCTAATTATTAAAATCCATTTTTATTGTAATGTGGGTTTAAAATGGCCAATACCACCTGAGAATAACATTCTTTTTAACTTAATCATTAAATTATATAATGAAACAATTATCTGATCCACTGTCTTGAATATCCAATCCACTATCTTTTTATCATATAGATTTAATTATATTATTAAATAAAATAAAATTATCTTCAATCATTTATGAATTTTCCCACATTATAGAGGCTCTTTAACCAAATAAAAAATCAATCTTTATCTATCATTGCTGCAATAGAATATTAACCTTTTTCGAAAGTGAGAGATATTTCCACTAGTTTAACTAATTATTGTTCATATCTCCAGTCATTTTTGTTATAATAAGCATTCACTGATGGGATGGTAACAAATATGAATAACAATGAAAATAATTACCACCACAGAAGCACCAATACTATGAACACCCAGGTAAAACGCAAACTGCTGTAAGACGTAGGAGAAACCAACAAACAAAAGGAGAGTGTGAATGATTTAATTTATATATACATATTTATATATTATTAAATGGTTCTTATATTAATATATATATATAATTTGATTTATATAACATTTAAAAAATTATTTGTCAATCTTATTTTCATAATTATATAATTATATACATATATATTTATAAAAATAAATAAATAATGTTTATTTGTATAAAAATATAATTAATTAAAAAATGATTACCAAATTAATATAAATGTGATATATTGATATTTAATTTAATAGATTGTATAAATATTTAATATATTTCTTTAAATATGTTAAAAAATTAATATTATTTATTTATTTTCATATTAAATAATTTAAATTATAAATATGTGAATCTTCATGTATATTCATGAATGTGTGTATACACAGATCAATGTGTATGATATTAGGAGAGCATATATGTATGTGTTTAAGGTGTTGTATGTGTATACACATGTTGTGTTGTGTGTTTGTGTGTGTTTTTTATATGGTTATGAATATGTGTGTATGTGTCTGTATGTTTGTGTATATATATGTGAATATATGTACATATGTACATGTTTGTACACTCTCCAATTGAGAGATCCTCCTACGAATTTCATTGATATGATGTTTTGTAGGGTTTCCTTAGATTGGATATGCATTTTCAGCAATGTTTTGTTCATTTAATTTGACAGAGGATTATCTATTGAAAATGTTTTTATTTTTCTTTAGGACCTTAGCTATCGATATTTCGGGTATCATTAATTTTATTTGTTTCATATAATTTTTTCTTCATCGATGAAGAAATATAGTATTCCTGATCTTTAGAAAAATGGATAATGATTTGGTTTTTCTATAGTGGTTGTTCTCACTATCGATAAAATGAAAATTTGAAATAATTTTATAATGAATTGTGATCCCTAATATGTGAAACATATATCCCTCTATAGGGTGGGATATTATACATGTGATCAGTCATTCAGTATTCTCTTCCTAATGGACATTTTGTTTCCTATTTGGATTCTATAAATTAGAGTGAGTATTTAGAAAATGGATGCTATGATTCTTGTATTCCAATTACTCAACATGTTTTTTTAAAATACCGTTAATAATAGAAAACTATATTCCTTCTATATCCATCATATCATTAGGAAGGATTTTATTTTTTCCACAATATTATTGACATGACCTTCTCCTGATATCCATTTTTATCCAATATATAATAATTACCTTTTGTGGGATATTGAAATATCTTATTAAATATACTATAGAACACATTATATACATTACATTGTAGAAACATTCAGATCCTATTATTTGGTGTAATTGTTTGTGGATTAAGATCATTATCGTTTTACCCTCCCACTCTTGTGGGTTTTGTTTCTTTTCATAGAACTATATATTACCTGGGTAAAATTTGAGTATGAAAAAAATTCCCATTTTGGTTTCTTCTATGGATTGATTTTCCACATAGAGAAGGATTTTTCATCAATTATAGTAGATTATTGTTGTAATATCATTATGATATAAGGCCATTGACATTATGGAAATAAATTATAGATCATATTTCATTCTAGAACTTGAAAAGAAATGTGATTAGAAAATCATTCCAAATCATTCTTCGAGCATGTGGAAACGAATCAGAATTAGTATATCGGGGTAGGGTCACCACACTTCCTTAATCATCATACTGTTAAACGGTGTCTAGTATAGACCTGCTAATTTGAGTAATTTCATTTTGTAGCTAATCATTTTTTACTTCAAAATCATCTCAGTTGAATAGAAAAATATCCCCCAAACTGATGCATATATTTGTTGATCTTTTAAATCCCTTATGCTTGAAAATCCCCATATAAGGATAACATCCAAAGAAACCCAATTTTACATATCAAAATCTGTTTGGGAAGATATTTTTAGGACCCTAAAACACCAAAAATGAAGGACAATAATAAGAGGGGATTTTGGAATTGACATAACATGTGTGGATCCCTAAGGTACTAAGCATTAGTAAATTTCCCCAATTATAGTGGATCATTACCCATGAAGGATGAAATAGATACTAGATGGAGGTTTTATTGATTTATCAATGTTGGAGTCTCAATTGATCAGTCATCAACTATAACCATGAAAATCATATAATGGAATTGGCGTGGGCCTAGAAACCCATGTTCAGTTTGGATTCTATAGTTTGGGATTCACCATAAGTCCCACATATATGTTTTTCCAATCCAAAACAATATTTTATAGTAAGTACATGGATGGTACTAGAAAGAATATATCATTTATTGTTATGTTCCACTCCTCAGCATAGGTCACTCTGGTGGATTATGTTTTCCCTAGAGAGGGGATATAAATTTTATTGTTCTCTATTTATATGATAACCACTTTTACACATATATTATCGAACATGAAGCACAATTATGGGTCATTTTTTGTTTTTATTGTTTTCCTTCCTTGAGATATAAATGGATTTCATGGAATCTTATTCAATAATTATAGTAAATCATTCATCGATTTGTCCTTTTTGGTTGAGACTTTAATGAAATAATATTCTAGTGTTGAATGGTAGGGATCAGCATGTCCCATACCACTATGACAATGTCATGGAATATAATGTAGATATAATTCCTCTCTAACCACACATTAGTAAATTATCCCTTTATAAGGTTCTGATGGAATTCTGGAAACACATGCATCACCAAGAAACTAAAAAATTTACTAGGGTTAAGCAACTAGACTAATATATTCTAGTTCATTCATGTCTCTCAATTATACCCCACCTCTTTGTTCCACTACACAAAAATTGTCAGTGTTATTCATGTTTTTGGAGATAAATATATGAAAAATATTTATATTCATGAAATATTGGGTTAATTATTAGTAATGAAAAATTGTTTTGGAATCGCTAAAAGGCTAGTGGCTCTAGTACAATTGGGAAGATTCACCATGGTGTTTCCAAGCATAGCGAAATTAAAAATATTTCCAACCCAACAGGTCTTTTTATATGATTATATGTAAGCCATATGTACCTGAAAATCACACCCCCCATATTTATTACTCTCTATGATCTTTTTTCTTGAATTGAATCATTATATAGACCTTCATACCATTGATAATTTCTAGGTAATTCATACTCATAAAAACCACACCAAAGAGGGTTATTCAAATTCTTCACATTTTTAATGGAATTCCTTCTCATGGATCTACAATATCATAATATTTATCCTAGATAATTTTAAAGGTACAAAATATACCAATGAAGTATGAATAAACTATGTTATCCTTCCTGTTTTTAATTATATCATTATTTCTCAGTTCTCATCCATTTCATCTGATGATGTCTATTGTATAAGAATTGTGAACTTTAATTCTATGAATCTCTTGTATATATGTAATTTCATTAATCAGGGAATCATAAGAGAAATAAATAAAATCCATTAGACTAATGCATCATGTTTTCATGATATTCATGCACATTTCATCCAAAATTTATTCTATATTATTGGACTATATATATTTAATCATATGAAGGACCTCGGGTCATGGAAATCAACATAACCTCCCTTTATAAAAACATTATGTTCGTTATTCAGAAAAAATCCATTTTAGGAATCATAATATAGGACAATTATCTGGTGTAATGTATATTAAAATAATATTTTAATGATTCCATTTAATAGTATACATACCTGTTTTCCATCTATTATTTCTGAAAATAAATGTTCTTTCATCCATAAGTATGTCATTATTCATAAATCATTTATCAACTATGAGAATTTTAACTCCATAAATCATGATAATTTTCTCAAAGATTCTTTAAGCCCTAGATTATTAACATCAAAAAGTCTTAGGACAGAGTATAATAGAATTTCATAAATATGGTTTTGAGAAAATGGGATTCCACTCAATCTGGGTTGAGCACATCATGCATTGTGTATAGCATGTTTCCTTTAGGATCAAAATCATTGGTTCCCTTTCTAATATATTAACAACATTTAGGGGTTGTTTATATGGTGATCACAATTCTCCATTCCTCTTTATTTTAGTTATTGACATTTTCTATCATCTAATCTATCAAGATATGAAAAATAATGTTATCCATGGGGTAAAGACTTTTGATGAAGACCGTCCATCACCCATCTTTTTTTGGATTAAAGCCTTCTCTTCTCATGGAAAACTCGGGTAGAGTGCATTTCTATTTTCAATATGATTCATTAATATGATGAAAATTTGGGGACACAATTTAACCAAGAAAATATAAAATTTATTTTTCTATAAAAGCCCCATTAAATATGAAGGTATAACATTTCTAAGTGTTATGTATTCAAATAGTTAGAAAAAATTCTAAATACCAATCACTCTTAAAGATTTTATTTTTGTTTAAAAATATGTTTTCTAAAAAATAATTGATTTGTTTGGAAATAAAATGAATGTCTTGAAATCTATGAGTGATTATAAATATGGTAATAAAATTATTATTAATGTGTTGATCATGTAATCCAAATTTATATCATGTCACTTTTAAAAATTCTTACCCTGGTTGTGAACCCAAATCATTCATGAATTTCCATTTTTTAGTTGGACCAAAAAAATTGGATGAAAAAGAATAACTTGATAGAACTGGAATAATATTACACCCTTAAATGAGGTTGGTTTTTTTAGACCTACCCCTTTTGATGATTCAATTATATAAAATCAATATTGGAGAATGTAGTAGCAGAAAAATACTTATGTTCTCAAATTATCTATGTAATGTATTTAAGCTACTTGGGTTACCTAGGAAACACTTTGGGACCTCACCATAATATAATATAGAGGTGTTTAGAGGGTAATTTCATTATTCATTACTGTGGAGTACTCTTGATGATTGGGGATGCTTCCATAATTAATATAGAGGGATCCTTGGATTCCTGAAGGGAGAAAGAGTCAAGGGATATCCCCAGTTGCCCCTGGATTCTGGAACATACAAGTGACTTCCATCATTAATGAGGAAGGTTGTGGGTGGTCTGATGAAAACTAGGATATGTGGTATAACATGTGCGATTGTAAAATAATTCAATATGTCATTTATATAAATGATGTGTGGAATAAAAAACATTCCTAGTATTTAGATATTTCAAAGATTCTCTTCATGAAATATTTTTATAATATGGATCTCAATACACATAACAACAAAATAGATCCAATTTATAAGGCCATTCACATACGTAATTACCGCATAGGCCAATACATATGGTGGATGTTTTTTGTTTTAATTACCTTACCCGTTTAATTCCTCTCCTTCTTCTATGAATCGTATGTTCAATGTTGTTCAATGTGCATGGTGGGGCCCAAGTCCTCCTTACTATATATTATGTACTAAACATGGGAAAGGGATATCATGAGTTCATGGATTCAATCTATAGATAAATTTCTCAATAATTATCCTATTGTTTAATGATGTTTTTATTCTGTTACTACTCCATCCATTTTATGAGTGTTTTGTCATTACGTATGCTAGAATGGCTCATTTACAGTAGAAAAAAGATTTCATTTTAAACAATATTGATACAAAAAAATCATTCTTTATTGAATGAACAGCCTCTTGGTTTGGGACATCAATGCACCTTGATTCACATGTAAATATTCCTAACATTGCGCCATATAGAACCTCTTAGTAGCCTCCCCTTTATGGTGCCCTAAAATTTGATTTGGATGCATCTCTATCTGAAAATTGTTTAATTGGATATATGATGATGGAACAAGAATACACAAGTATAATTATATTGGCTATCCATGTGTGGGTACTATCCATTTGGGATCCACCAGTTATTGGATCCCAATATATATTATTGGGGATGAATCTTGATATTGGGAATCATTATAAATCTATCATCATTTATTATGATTATCTTAGTATCATTGATGATATCAATGAAATAGATAGTTTCCTCAAATCAGTTTGAATTATGTTTCTACATATTTTATCCATATGTAATTTTTTGGGATTCCACATTCTCTTTTGTCACAAGAGATGGAATAGGGGAGGTCATCTTCTAGAGATTACGGTTTATTTTGATTTTTAACAGGTTTAATCAAATGAAATTCTACCATGGATAACATCCCTTATAATCTATGACCACATATATAATTATTAATTTTCTATTGATCTTCAAAAAATGCATTTGTATTTCTATGTGGATATATATTCATGGTTATGATTGTTCTTGTGTTTGTGAATGTGTATGCATATGAGTATGTATGTTAGAGATATTTGTATATATGTGTGTAGATGCACATATATTTATGTGGGAATGTAAATGATTATATAAAATGTTTATGTATAAATATGTTTGTGTATGTAAGAACATATGTATGTAAATGTATATTTGTTTATCCATGTACATGAGTTCACATGTACATGTATGTGTCAATATAAGTATTTATACATTAATTTGGATTTGTATATGTTCGAGTGTGTATATGTATGTGTATGTATGTGTATGTTTATGTGTATGTGTGTGCATGTGTGTTTGTGTGTTTTGTGTGTGTCTGTGTGTGTGTATGTGTATGTGTGAGTTTATTTGTTTGTATATATTTGGGTATTCATATGTATGTATATATATATTCCAATATATACATATATATATATAATATTATCTGTGTGTACGTGTACATCTATTTATTGACATCATATTATTTTGAAAAATTTTAATACTTTTCTATTTTTATTATATTATCCAATTTATCTACTTTCAATTTTAAACCTTTTTTAATATGAATTCAATTTGTATTTTTCCAATATGTTCAAATATGATATTTATTTATCTAATTTATAATAATTTTATATTTAATGAAATAATTTTTTTAATTTTCATTTAAAATCCTATAGGATAATAATTAACTGAATTTTTTATATAATATTAATACAATTATTAGATGAATAATTTAAAAAAAATTTATTTATTCAATATTTTTTATTTCATTGTGTCATGAATTTATGCAATTAATGTTATTAAAAAAACTTTTTGAAAATAATAATGTAATTTATGTAATTTTATTCCCAAATTTTTAATATTATATCATTTGACGCTTTTTATTTTTTGTATTTATAAAATTTTATTATTTTAGAACAAATTAATTTTCTAAAATTTATACATATTTATTAACAATGTTTAATTCTGATTATTATGATTTTAATTTTTGTAGTTAATGATTATTCATTTTTAATTATTATGATTATATATTTCTAATATGTTTATAATTTATAACAAATATTCCAATAATATGATATATAAAATGCATCATTTTGAAGTGAAAAATCCATTTTATTTTCAAATTGAACTCCAACTTAGGTCATCCCCAACATCATTTTGGCATTCTTATAGAGGGTAAATTTTGCAGTGCATCGTAGAAACACTTTTTTTACCATTTTTATTTCTATTGTAAATTATATACCAAATTTTATTTATTTTTATTTTTATTCATTTCATATGTTTAACAAATCATTTAATAATTATTATTATAATATTTAATAAATACTAATTATTCCAATTGTTTATTAAAATAAATAACTACATAAATAACTTTTATAATAATATATCATTTAATTAATTTTATATAATTCTGAATATTTATAAATATATATTACAATAATAATATTTATATAATTAATATAAAAAATATATATCATAAATAATACTACTAATAATCATATAGTTAATTTTAATGACAGAGTGTAAAAAAATTAAATAGGTAAATATATTATATAAATGATTTAAATATTTATAATAAGAATTAGAATTTTACTATAAATTTTTAATATATATATATTCATATTAATTATTTTTTGAAAAATTCATTTTTTTGAAAATAATGAAATAGAAAATATGTTCTGACACGAAGACGCAATAGTCATTATTGATAAAAAATATATTTGAGAATTTAAAATACTAGTGAGTAAATGGATATGAACAAACGAAGAATACTAAGATATTACACGGAGAAACACGACAAGAGATAACTATTTATATTTATCTGTTATATTTTTAAATAAATAAATATTCTTATTTTAAAATATATTATATTTTAAAACATATTCATATGTATATTTAAATTAAACTAATAATAGTGGCATATTTATTATTTTTAAATGTGGAGATTTTATCAGTGCTATGTAAAATTCGAAAAGCAATAAACCTTTATTAAAACAATAAAAACATTGCAAAAAGAATATATTATTCTCATCACTCTTTTTCGTGGGAATAATGATCATGATTTTCATAACTTTTAACAAGCACTATTAAAAGTCTCCCCATTATTAGCAATTTTAGCTTAGTGTTGTAGAAGGTTAGAGATTTATAAACATGAAATATTAGTAGTTAACATAACAATAAGACATTATTAGGGATATCTCCAAGGATGATGGTAATGGTTCTGGAATTTAGAAAATAACATCATAAAAATTTATTTTATAACATTTATAGAAAATAAAACTTCATTTACCATTCAAAAAGATAGTAAGTCAGTGGTATTAACCATAATCCTTGTGGCTTTGAGGACTTTGGTGTCTATTAAATATGTATGTATAATACCATTTCAGTTTGGATAGATCCACAATATTCAGATTCAGCATGGTTTGGTGTACAATACATGTGTCCAACATATGACCTGTATATATTTATTTTTCTAAAAAGCACAATATAACTTATAGTAAGAATTTAATTTTTTATAGTACTTTTAAATATCCATTACACAATATTTCACAAAATATATATATCTAGAAATATTATAGAACATTTAGTCATTAATTTAACAAATAATATTTTATTTAGATATTTTAATATAATGGATTTTGAGTTTTATTTCAATGTTAATTTTTTAGGATTTATTTAAAAAATAAAAATTATTATCATGATGTGTATTTGAATTTTTTTATAATAAATCATAATCATATAAAATGATAATAATATAACTATTATTTCATGAAACACAAATTATGTTGGTGATATGGCTTTCTAGTGGGTCACACAAGATTTGGGCTACGACATATCTTTTCTAAATTAATAATTTTCTTATTCAGTTTCTCTTTTGAAAATTAAATATGGTTTTATGAAATCTAATGTTATCTTTTTCAACATCATAATCAAATCCCATTTAGTTTATTTATTGCTATTTATAAATCAATTGATTATTTTCCTAGATGATTTTTAAAAGAAAATATACATGGTCCAATAATGATAATACTATAAATAATAATTATGAATCATATATATATATATATATATATTATTTTCAAGGAAATTATTTTAAATTCTATATTGTTTTTTATGGACCACATTACAACATGTCAGTTTTTTTGTCCAAAGTCTTCCAAAATATAATCATTAATCTCATGATAAGTTCACATAAAATAATAAGAATGAAAAATAATAAACCATCCATTTGTTTTTTAACTTTTGACAAATCTAAATAATTATAACATATTTCAGAATATAAAACAACGAATATCAAAAAATTCAACAATGAATGTTTAAAATAAAACAAGACTCTATTTTTTTAATGAAAATAGAAATTTAAAAAATTTAAAATTAATTACTTACATAATAAGTTTTAATTTGTAGTAAAAAAATTATTTTGTCAATCCTCAACATTTAATATAAATTAAATATTAACAAATTTTCAAAAATGATTAATAAAATTTCCAATACCTGACAACCGGATCAGGTCATAGGGGTCTAGTCTAACACATCCACTAATGTAATGGAGGATAAGTAGTAAGAAGATTAAATTTAATTTAATTTAATTCATTATATTCATCATCTACATCTTGTTGATTTTAATCTACATAATCAAGACAACCTATCTCTAACTATCCATGGGTTTTTAGCTGTAAAAAAACATTGACTCATTGGTATCCACTATTTAATTCATTTATTTAAATTGAATAATTTTATAATTTTTATATGTAGTAATGTAAGAGGTGGATGGGTAGTATGAATAAAAATATAAATCAATGGATATGTATTCCATTAATTAGTCGCACATATTTCCATGTGTCTGGGCTTGATATAATGGCACTACATTCTAGGTGAATGGTTCTTCTATTTCACCTAGGAATATATAAAAAACAAGTATTGATACCACTATCATATTTAATTCCTATAATGAACTATTGGAATCTGAATATGGGATTCAAATATTATTAAGTAGGGAATCTATTTCCTTTACATTGATATGATTAGGTGATTGCAACAAATACTATGAAATATAGAATCCTTTGTGTACATCAGTCAAAATAATGTTATTCTAATCCACCTTACAATAATGGGGTGGACCCACATAATTTTCATTGATTATGGATTTCATATTTTCAAAACGAATACGGGGAGATGGTTTGTGGGCTTTACTTCCATCTCTAGTGACATAGGAATGTTGTTCATCAGGAAGAATAATGTGATATGGAATCTATCATGCCTTGATTATGGGTGTGGGGATAATAATATTCAGTTTAGGGTCTGTATTGGTTCTATTTGGTTAAATATTTGTTTTAAATCAATATTTCATCCTCTTATACCTTACAATTATGTCCTATTCTATATTATATTGTTGGAATTAGCATCTAGATACATGACAAGAATGGAGTGATTCAAAGGTACATATTTTGGTTAGTGGTTTTCAATGTTGGATTTGAGTTGAATTATTATCATCCATGAATGTGCTGTATAAGTGTGGGGGAAGATGTGGAATTTCCGTTTAGTAAGTATAACACATCGCCATGTGCAGGGGTTAGTAAACTACAACCCTAGGCTATATAGTCTCTTACAAATCCAAAACTAATGAGATGGTTATAATTTTACTTATTTTATTTCGTTGATTAGCATATAATGGTTTATTATTAGTTATATTCATGGAGAATACCGATATCTAAATTAATATCTCTTGTTCAACAAGTTTATATAAATATGATGAAATAATGTAAGTGATCTCTTATGAAAAATAAAACAAAAAAATTAGTACACAAATATATTAACATGAAAAAACCCCTCCGATGTAAAGGATTAAAAAACCATGGTGTAATTTTAAAATATCCATAATGATTCAGAGAGCACAAAATCCATGTAATTATATAACATTAATTACAAATGAAACCGTAGAAAAAAACATGTATGAAAACCTCACTCTAACACTCCTCTTTCATAAATCTAAAATTCACCCCAATTAAAATAATATGCTCAACAATCCATCTACAACAAAATTTCACCCATTTGTTAATGAATGACATCTACCTCAAGGTTGTTTACCCAAACATGCTTTAGTAGGGAACCATCAAAAGTGAACCAAATTATTTTTCACTTCTCTTATCTCACTATCAGGATTTAATACTAATTATCTAATGGGACATGATGGTTGATAATTTTAATCATGAAGACTTCGGATACATGGATCTGATCAACAATCTGATAGCTACTACTCCCCACATTTCCCTTGTCGATGTGCCACACATCATACCAAAAACATGGAATCCCATCAAATAATATTAATTAATTAAAAATTACCCATTTCAAAATAATGATAAGATAGAAAATATTCTATCACTAATTTTCAAATCACTATTTATCATGATCATTTCAAATAAAAAATTATCACATTTAATTATATATAAAATATTTACCTTCTCATAGGGTACACATTTAGAAATAACAATGTGAAAGAAAAAAATATATCTCAAATTCATAATCTAAATTGTCTGAAATTTTGAATGACCCTACAGTTGACTCCTATCAATATCCTCTTTCATACCATCTATATAAATATCAACCAACAAAATCAGTTTGAAAAAAAATCTACTCACATCACACAAACCATAATCATCTAAAAAAAGATGATGATGTCATTTTGAAACTATAATAATAAATATGAATTCTCTCCAATGAAAATAAATCAAAACAATAATGCTTTTTTCATATATTATTCTCCACTTCCTAAAAAACAATAAAAAAACCAAAAATATCAGTCTCCCCAATAATTATGATCACCATATAATTTTGAGAACTCACTAAAAAATATTTCTCCCCGTACTCAAAATCATGAGAAGTTATATCATCACCTCAAACATATATTTTTAATTTATCCTACCCGTGTCACACATTCTAATGAAAATAATTATTTTTTAGACCTAAAACTATTCACACAGAGAGCTTTGTATTCCAAATCCTATCCTCCCTCAAATGAAATTGATCCTCTGGAAAAAATTATAAATTCTAACTAAAAATTCAAATCACCACCATAACATCTGATACTAATTTTTTGGGTAGAATCACTATTTTTGAAAAAAAAAATGGAAGAGATTTTTTTGAGAAATATGATGAAATAATGGAATTGAAAATTTATGACCAAAAAAATAAAATAAATCACCACACATGGATTCTAATGTTGGAAAATCCTTTGATTTGGATGATTAAATAACAAGGTCCAATTAAATTGAAGGAAGTTTATTTGTAATGTAGAGTCACTATGACATGATGTTCTTATGTATGAAATTGTGGAAGGGGTTTGACTGAAATAGAAGGATGATTTCTAAGACTTCATTGATTATTATCTGGATCTTTATGACAATTTTTTCATAATTTCTATTCCTCCATTGATCCATGTATGGTGGGACATATTTATACAATCTCAAAGATGGTTCGGACAAGACAAAATGAATTTCATTTTCCAGAAAAATCTACACATGATCTCATTTATATTGATATGTCCCTATAGTTTATAGATCCATAAACAATGGTTGGTTATTCATACTCAGATGATTTAATCTAGAATGTAGTGTCTATTTGTTATCCTTAATTATATGTATTACATTAATATAATATTGGTGTTATAATTAAATTAGGATCTATTGTTTGTATTGAGATCATTTATTTGGAAATATTATATAGAGATTGTCACTTCAATATTCCTATCTATTCAAAACTATTGGGATCTCATAGTAGTAGTGTCCTTTTCCACTCATCATAACCGTCTCCTGTATTTTTAAAAAGGGATGGTTAATGTGACTATGTAGACTGATTAAATTTTGTTTGTTAATTTTATTTATAATCATGGAGAGGACTCAAATCCTTCTTGTCTTTTTCTTATTATGAAATTTTTTTGTGAATGGATTTTCTTACAAAATGTTATCTATTTTTAAATGTAGATGAATTCAAAGAGCCCAATATTTTGGTATCATTATGAATTATTTGGATGAAGTATTTTCATCATGAACATTTTCCTAGCATTATTTGTAATTATATAGTGATTGATTCATAATATATTATACTTTTTCCTTAAGAAAATTAAAATTTTTCTAAAAATGGACATTCACGTGATTTTAGGATTTAAAATGAATTTAATCATTTTCATGAATGTTTATTTTGAAAATATTTTCTCACCAAATCATTCATCCAAGATTGCATAGTTTACATTTTTTCGAATTTAGTGAGTGTTGGAGGACTCTAATTTTTTATGAAATTTATTACTATATATGTATTAATATTTAAATTATATATTAATATAAAAATATATTAATTATATTTTGTCGAAAAAATATTTTTTATAAGAAATACATTTGTTCCTGGATTCTCAAGATGTTTTTTATATATGATACCTATAATTTATTATTTTATGATTTGTGCCCAAAATAAGGTCAGACTATTTGACTATTGAGAAATTATGTGTGAACCAAAGAAATTTCCATTTTAGAATATTATCATAGGTGGATAGGGAATATAATGATATAGGGATCAAGGGCATCCCCTCTATGTAGGTTTCCACTAATATCTCATTCAATTTAATTGAAAATATGTTTAATTTTGATTAATTGGATTTACAAGAATCAAATATGTATTAATTTTATTTAAATTAAATCATTATAATGATTTAAATATTTTTAATCTGATTTTTATTATGAGAATAAAATAATTTCAAAAATTACATATCTATGATAATAATGATTCTATCTGTATCGATAGTTCCCATCGGTTGTCATCATCAATCATCAAAATTTGTACACAATTAACCATGTATTAGCTTACTTGTAACATGGATTGTGGATGATGATCATGAATAGATATAATAATGTGGATCATATATATCTATACTGATAAATCTCTTAAGTGGAGAGTTTAAATGGATGTCTAGGTCTCATTGTTTTAGAAAACATGAGGGTGGCTTGACAAGGATTTTCCCAAAGTGTTAACTTAAACACTATTCATCATGGATTAGGTATATTATTATGAATCCATTTAGACATTGATAATGAATAATAAGAATGAAAAATAATTTACCCCTTACTTTTTAGATATTCATAAAATCAACTAAATCTCAAATTTTCTTGATGATTTTTTTGTTTTTGTGTAAAAATGTTAATAAAAATAAGCATATGTATAGCCCCAACATTTTGAAACAAAATAGAAAATTAATTAAAATGTATATAGATGGTTATATATAATTATAAATAATCCTTAAGAATATAAATATTCATTATAGGCCTCTATATATAATGTAATATATTTATTGGATATTATTTTAAAATTAATAAAACTCCACACATCATGACAACGATGTCTAGTCTTGGGGATACAATCCAACACATCCATGATGTTGATGGAGAGTTTTCATGGTAGATTAAATGAAAAATAAATTATGAATTTTATAATATTATTCTACATTATTTTGACCATCTTCAACATATTCATGTTCACATATGTCTAACACTTAATGCCTTTTTAAGCATCAAAATAATACAAGAATCATATAAATTTATTTTTTACATTGTTGATTGGAATTATTGTGTCTTAAAATTTTGTATCCTTGGGAATCTAAGAGTGGTGTGCGGAGTTACTATCTCATTCTAAATTACTATCTAGGAATTCCTTTAATTTCATATATGAATTTTTTCTCATATTTTATCATGTTTTCATTTTAAAATAGTTCCATGTTTTCTCCCAAATCTATTTTTTTATGTATGAAATATTTTTTAAAATGTTCAATTATTTGTTTATTGGGTCATTTGTTAATATTTGGGATGATCAACCTATGGAGCCTCCATGTTTTTATAGTTTTCTTCAACCGACAAACTACTAACGTTCCCCTACAACATGATTGAAACATTTGTGCTCAATTTATATCTAGTTGTTGATCCATTAAGCATCCCTATAGTTATTTTACGCACATTTTCCCCAAAGTGTCAACTGGTTTAATGGAATTACTATTCATCATTGTGTATATTTTGTATATTGATTCGCCATTTTTTAGGTGATGGATATTGTCAAGGGATAATGATTAACAAATACGCCTCCATTTCATTAATGGATCACTTTGGTTCTCTCTCACTAATAATGATTCTTCTTGGGTAGCTCTCTATCCATCCTGGTGAACCTCTTGTTCATCTCCACCTATGCTATCTCTTGTTAGCATATCGAGGCCTATCCCCCTCCTCCCTAACATCCGATTACTAGTCTTTTATATAGGATGATCACCATCAAAATTAGAAGATGTGTGGCCCCAATTTTTTAATGATTCAAAAAGTGATAGTTGTAGTAGTAGACCCTAGAACCAAGTGTATTTTTCACCACACCAGTAGGTTTTAGAGATTAGGATAGTTGAACCACTAATCCTATGACACTATATGTTTCGATATGGGGTTTTTGGTTTTGAACATTTCAACCTTGTATCCCTTTAATACTTAAGATCCTATTTCATTTTCATAATATTTCTTTACACATTCATTAATTTGTTTTATTTTAGTTTAGTAAAAAACATGAGTCCATTTTGGGGTTATTTTCATCAGCATTGGCCCCAATTGCACCAAATAACATTAAATACCTATGTTCTTTAATTTTTTTATGATATATTTTTCATGAATGTTTTTTTCTGTCAATATATAATTATGGAGTTCATACTATATATATATATAACTCAACCCATTTGGCTGTATTGTATTATTCTATGGTTTGGTTCACCACTCAACCTCACAATGTTATATCAGAGATCATTGTAATCTTTTTCAATTTAATTTGATTGTTTTTTCCTTTTCCATGATTAACAGTTCTGGTTTGTGCTCAATTATTTACTTTTTATTCTTACTCATTAATCCCAACTACCCCTTATTGATTTAAAACATATAATTATATTATCAATTCTAAATTTCTTTGAATTTCATATCGCTATAGTCAAATCATCATTTACCAAATATATTGGTCAGTTATGAGGGAGTTTGATTTTTTTGCAATAACTCGTCATATAATCTATAGGTAAACATCAAAACAAATAGATATGAAATAAGTTAATTTTAATTGATAATGAAATTAATTTTTGAAGAATTAATATGTGATCCTTATTTACATAATGATATCTAATTTACTCCCTTTGTGATCCTAACAAGCTTGTTATTACGGTTAATAAAAATGGACAGCCTCTTACATAATATGATAAAGTTTCCCCTAATGTTTTAGTTAAAAAAACATATCTCCCATTTACTATCTTGAGGTCATAATGGCATGATATAAATAGATTATGAGTCTACTATAGCTATAATTGGATCAATCATGAAAAACTCAACATGAATGAATCATTAATAGGAAGTCTTTATTAAAATAATACATGTTTAATTTTAAAATAAAATATTTTATTTCAATTAATTACCATATTTATGAATTTAATAATGTCATGTTAGTCTATATAAATATTTAGGCATCAGTTCATGAAGTGGATCATGAAAAGGTCATATTGATCTCTTTAAATATAGCATAAAAACCACTAGTAGAGACCATGGAGTATGTCTAAAACACATTAAATATATAATATGATAAATAATACCTTATATATAAAGAAATACATTCTAAAACTAGAATAAAATGTGACAACTAGATCTTGTTCTCTAGGCCTATTCTGAAAATTAAAATGAATAAAAAATAGTTTAATAAGGATAAGTGAAAAATAAATTAATAACATCATCCTATATCTAATTTTAGGTATTCAATGGTCGATTGTTTTCAATGTTCCCAACTAGTTGACAATAAACTCCATTGTATGAAAATAAATCATGTGTTAGAGTCTAAAAAACACAAATTTTAGTCCCTTCTAATAGACAAATTTCTTGAAATATATGAGTTCCTTAATATGCCCACTCATGCACTCAATCAATAGTGGGTCCATGATTTAGGTTTCTCGTTCAATCTGTATCTTATCATAGAGTCCATTATACTGTTGGTTGAGATGGTATATGTAGAAGTTCTCTTAGGTAAGACAATAGGTTTCAAATTGATGGTAGATGTGTATTTTTTTACCACTTCATGACAATAATATAATAAAATATATTTGATTGTTGGTTGGTTCACAACCATCAAAGGAACCTAGTTTTTTTGGTGTAATAGATCTAAAGTGATTCATCTTCAGGAAAAAAATTGGTTTTTTTAATCTAAAAAGTCTTTTGAACCATTTTTATGAGAGTGTTAATCATAAGATTTATGTTATAAGTGGAAATTCCAATTCAATAAATTTTTTTAGTTTCTATTATATCTACATATATAAAACTCTTCATTGGAATAGATTTTTATTACTTATTATCTCTAGTGGAAATTCGGAACTCAAAATAAAAGTTTCTATTATTAACATTACATAAAGAAATATTCCATGTTCAAATGGATTTTTGATGGTAATAGACCAGAGTGTTAAATTAGGTAGTTATAGCTTCAAAGATAATGGCCTCATAGAATGTGTACACACTAGTTTATTGTTTCCATCTAGAACATCCTACCATAGTGGATGTGTATATTTTGTTTCTTCATTGAAGAATACACTTGGATGTATTGGGTCCACATTCATAGAAAAAATATAATGTTTCCCATACATTTAAAACATGTAAAATATTAGCTGAAAAAATGATTTGTAAGAAATTAAGACTATAATGACAAAAAAAAGATATTGAACGGATATCCACTAACTTCATTCAATTTTTTGAATCTAATAGTGTTAATATACATATAACTATTTGGTAATTAGCCTAAAAATGGATTATAAGAGAGGGTATATATGACTATCATATAAAGAGTATTCAAAATTATTCATTGCACTGACCTCACAAAATCATTTTGGGAAAATCCTAAAAACAGTTATGTTTACTTAATTATTTGGTTTCATTATTATATTAATGTTTTTGATACAACTATTGAGTTTTGTGATTGTAATACCCCTTTATATTATTACATAAGAGTCTTTGGTTGTGCATATTACACATGTGTTAAAACTGATAAGTTATAACTAAGAGATATGGAGTGTATTTTTGTTAGGTATCTTGATGGTGTTAAGGGGTATAATATTTGGTTTAAAAATTATGGTTATCAAAATGTCATTATAATTAGTTAAATTTTATCTCATGTGTCTTCCAATCTTATAGACAATACAATAACACCTGGAAGTAATGATACATCCCATGAAAAGGATGATGAAAATGATATCCCAACCCAATTTGAAGCTCTTATCCAACCTGATCTACCTTCTCTATAGCCCAATAATAGGGATAGTTTATATTTTTCCTCTTATTCAACTTTTTAATCATAACCTACCACCCATAATAGAGACTACAAACTAATGTGAGATAGAGAAAAAGGTTTCCTAGATCTCATAAACTGTTTAGTCATCCGGATTGGGAATCTTATGCCTTTATTGTAGACCAGAATCATGTTGATAATGATCCAAAAACCTACAGACACCTATAAATGACAATGATTATATTCAGTGGATTTCTTCTATGAATTTTTAAATTAAATCTTTTTAAACGAATCTTCCAATCATTTATGTAAAGTAATTATCTAATGAAAAAAATAATTCGTTCCATGAAGATCGTTAAAAGAAAAAAAGAAGCTAATAATGAGGGAAGTAAATTTAAGTATAAATTATGAATAGATGAAAAACATTTCCTTGAAAATGAGGGAATTGATTGGTTTTATTTCCTCCCTATTTTTATGAATTATTAAATTAATATTTTTATCCTTTACTGGAAATAAAGATATGCACATTGAAAAACTAGATGTTAACACTATCATGTTCCATAGTGATCAAAATTCGAAAATCTATATAAAGCGCCATGATGTATATCCTTTTTAAATTAAATTTAATCATATTTGGCATTTCGAAAAATTAGTGTATGGTTTGAAACAATTAACAAGTAATTTCTGCAAAAAAATTATTCGATGATGTTGGCTAACAATTTAATTAAGAGTAGACGTTATGTTTGTGTTTATTTTAAATCAATCAAAATAAATATGATATATATATATATCTGTGTGTGTGTGTGTTTGTTAATGAGATACATATTATTATTATTAATATTAACACAATTTATATTGTTAATTCCAAATTAATAGGATTTCATGAAATGAAAGACAAAGGTCCAGCTAATCTTATACTTGGTGTTGAAATCAAAAGGAATAGATAGAATAAATATTTTTACTGATCGCATAATTCTTATGTTTTAAGAATAATTTGGATATATATATATATTTCAATCTCTTAGACAATAAAATATAACTCTTGTAAAGAATTTTAATCACTTTTTAATACAAGATTCCACAAAAAATGATGATATCTAGGTTCTATATCAAATAGCATATGATAATATAATAGGTTGTGTTATTTGTTTTATAATATCTACTCAACCAGATATTATATATGTAATCTAAAATTAGTGCAGATTCATGGCCACACCAGGTAAGCAACATAGGTGTTCCCTTATGGGGCTCTAATGGTATCTCTCGGTTTCAATAGTATTTATTACTATTCTTAGTAATGATGTAGACCGAGCTGATTTCATTACTATATATGTATATTTACAGAAGGTAGAAAATATAAATAATATAAAATCCATCACCTGTTATGTCCTCACTACCTATTATGGTCCCATTTCATGGAAATACAATAAGAAATCCCAAATCACACTTTCTCCCACTAAATTTCAGTATTTTTTTCCGGGAAGTCTTGAAAGAGGTTCTATGGCTGAAGGGTTTGTATTTTTTACTACAGATGTATAATTTCTAATATTTTTATATATTTTTATTTTCAATCATCACATAATTTATCATGAAATATTTTTCAATGGTAAATCTAGGCAAATAGATTTTAGGTTTCAATTTATTGGAAATTTCATGGAATATGGAACCATATATGTCAAAATGATACAAAATAACATAATCTAGTGTTATTGTTTGACAAATGTCATGGTCTTATCTATGTTGAAATTTTTATATATATAATACATGGTTCCTACTATAGAAATATAGGTGCAAAAAATTCATTATTTTCAGTTGAAAATGGGTGTGATTTGTAATTATGGATCTTACTATATATTTTTTCGCATTGAAATAATTTAATTTTCACTCCTTACATTGTATTAACTATCCATGCATGTAATATTATTTTATTAATCTAAATTATCAATTATTTTTTATTATATTTATACTTTGTATTTGGGCACCACATCTCACATGGGCCTCCTTGTTTTAAGCCTTGAATTTGGTCGACCTATTGCATGTGTGGTCTTGTGAAATTGGGGAAAACAATTTACCGAATTAACCATTGTATTGTTTTAGTGGGAAAGGATTCCCCATAATACCTATGTCACATTGGTGGATAACTCTGATTCTTCTGCATCCAAAGTTCTTCTTCTGTGGTAGAATCAGGTTCATCCAGGACTAATTCATTTTTGTTTCATTTTGTACTTCCTCGTAAAAGTTTATGAAGGAATTTATCCCCACCAACATCTTGTTATTGATAATCTTGTGCAGATGACCTACTTCCTTATTGGAATATGTACAACCCTCATTATTAATAATAGATCCATGAGTTAAGGATGTAGAAATATAATCCCAATATAGGTACCTTGTTCAACACACTGCTAATCTTGAATAGATATGGACATCCATGCTTCAAATAATCTTATTTTATATGTATCAATTTCAGGTTTTTGGTTATGTTTTTTTTCATTTGTGTAATCCTTTTTTCCTATCATTCTTTTTCCATGTTCTTGATGGTTCTTTTAAAATTATATAATTTGTTTTTTTGGGTATAATAGAAAACATTTTTAGTTTTTTTCTAGTCATGAATGTAGGTTATCACAAGATCGAAACACATTAAATCTCAACCTTATTTAATTTTTTGTGATGTATTTTGATTCATGAATATATTTTTTATTTATAATTCTCATATCCATACTGAAAAATATATAGTTTAGTCATTTTGGGTATTTGGTATTATTCTGTGTTTGTTCTACCACTCATCTTCAAAGAATCCATCAATTTTCCTACTTTGGGACTCAATGATATACATTGAATTACGTGGTAAATGGTTGTCAGGGATGAGATATTAACTTGATGAACATCTATGACCCACTTATGCATATTAATTGGTTATAGGTTCAATTTGAACAATTATAATGTTTTATATAAAAACCCAACAAGATTTGTTATTCAATTGAACTACTAGAGGCATAATGAAATAGAAATAATATAAAATAAATAAAACTATATATAACATACATAGGGTCATCGTGATCTTACATGAATAGTCAGAACACCACCTAGGTCGGTTCGTTAGTAGTATGAATGATTTCAGGAAAGTGATACAAAATCAATGTAATGTGAAGAAAACTAGAGAAACGACCTAAGGAGGCCAGTGCTATTAGACAAGGTGGGTGTGACTGAACCTATCACATGGAGTCAAAACTGCCTACTCAATAATGAACTCCCACACAAAAACACATATAAATGGTACATATCTAGAAATTAATATATGAAATAAATATCTATAAATCCATGAATCATAAGATGAAACCTGATTATATTGAAAAAAAATCAATATCTAGAACCTCTTTGATGCATACTCTTTATATAACCAAGATCGAGCAGATCTCCACTAAATCTCCACCAGTTCAGTAAACATGTTCTAGAGAGTGGAAAAAAACTTCATAGATTGGAGTGTGGGTTACCATAATGCCTCGACACAATTTCATATCCATTGTGAAAACCCTATAAGTCAAAATAGAACATCTCACCCAGAATTATCTGGATGAACCAGAAGAAAATTTTCATTCCACAAGGGAATGTATATCTCAAATCAATGTATCCATGGAGAGGAATCATTGCATGTCAATGGATTTTCATGTGACAAATTATGATCTACCTTATGAATTCGACATGAATGGTGTAGAAAAAAGAGGAGGTTTACTTGATAAATGGCATAATACCATAAAACATTGGTTACATTGTTCAATTGTCTTAGATGAGGAAAACCCTTAGCAAGGCCACACTAAACAAGGATAGTCGAAGTCACCAACCACTATTAGGTCACCCCTAATAAACTGTCTATTTTGAAAACTATTTCTATAAATAAAAAATTATATTTCAAGTAGAATTATAATTACTATAAAACAAAATAAAGGAATCCCACATAGAAATCCCCCATGAAACTAATAAAAAATTATATCCCAACATATAAAATATGAATTAATTTTATAAGACATATTGAAGGAATTAAATTGCAATAATTCAAGGGAATAAAACAAAAAATATAAACCTTGTTGTTATCTAATTTCAAGTATTTTTTTCTCAATACCAAAGTAATAGAATTGTGACTAAATTTATTAATTTAATATAGTGAAAACATTTAGACTATGATACTACCTCAACAAAACTATCGGCTAGATTGTCTCCTATGGGTATCATAGTCATGGCCACAGTCCCTAATTTTATAACATCCTTAAAAAATGAAGTATAATTCCATTTTCTTTGATCTATCATGGAATAAATTTTTCGTAGAGAGATGCAATTCTAATTTTGTATCACGGTGGACTATTATATTATTAGAAGAAAATTACATCTAAAAAAATACAGCCATTTTAACATATTGCCACTTGTATGGATTCTGGAAAGACTATATACTCATCATTACTAGTGGAGAGATTAACAACTATATATATATATATATATTTATTTATGTTCAGGGAGACCACTACTCTATATGTAAGAAATAAAAACCCATTCAGTGATTTTTTATTGCTAACATTTTCAGTACAGTCAGTGTCAACAACACCAAAAACGTTATCAATAACCCTACTATTTATGCCACAACGAATGATGAAATTATCTAACATAGATATGTACTAAAGTGGCACAATAAGGATTTATAATGATGAAAACCATGTTTCCCAATAAACCTGTTCAATGTGCATATAGAAAATTCCTAATCTGACCTAGAAGAGACCATATCATAAATAAGATATCCCACTACATTAGAATATGTAATATTAGTCCTGAATACAACCACATTATTATTATTACTAGAATTTTCTAAAGTATTTTTAAAATATAATCACAATATAATGTTAATATGTTTAATGTTCTTGAATATAAACATTTATAATTTCTTCTTGACATAAGAAAACTAAGATAAGTAAAAGGATTGTGCCTTAAAATCCCTAATTTTTTCCATACCCATTATCTTATTTTCATTTCCAATGTATATCATCTCGATGATATAGTTAGGTTATTTGTTGAAAATACTGATAGTATTTTTATTTTTACATATTAAGAGCATGTCATCTACGTATTGTAAAAGATAAATATAGTTATGTTGAATATTTTTAGAATATACACATGCATCATACTAATGTTTTTAAGAAAAATGATATTCAATCATTAAAGAATTAAACCTCTCATACCATATCATTGAATACTATTTAGACCTATACATAGGCTTCTTATGAATGAAAACAAGATTTTGATAAAATATAAATTAAAATAACTTAAGAGGATCCATATAGATTATTTCAACAAGGGTGCCAGGAAAAAAATATGTTTTTACATACAATTATTTTACATGAAAGATAAACTGGGCATCTAAAGAAAGAATTAATCTTATAGATGATTAAATAAAAAATAATAAAAAAATTTAACTATAATAAATATATTTACATTAATGAAATCCTCTAGAAACAAAAGATTAATTATATAAAGTTTTATGTTTTCTAATAATTTTTTCCTTCATCATATATATCAACTTAATAACTATAAAATTCAGGTTTCTAGGTTTGTAAATAACAACCCACGTGTTGTTCTAAAAGAGTGAGTTTGTCTCCTGTGGGATATAAAATATCACTTAGTAGATTTTGTTGACTTAATGGCCAACTTTTATGATACATTTTTATCACTAATCAAATCTTCAACATTATTAATGATATAGGAAGGAACATCATTTTTTATTGAAATCGGATGGAGGCCTAATAACTATTCTAAATCAATCTTGGGTGAGTTGATAATTCATCATATTATCTATTTCTTCTGTTTCAGGTTTAGAGATAGAATCATAATCAGATTCACCAAGTGTCTAGTGCATTAGAGGAGAAAAACATTCCCCTATCTATAATAGGGATTATTCATTGTATTCTACAGGATCATCAACAACAATAATTAGTTGGGTTCTAGAAGATTCTCCATTATTATCAGAAGACTCTTCTGATTTGGTTTCCAAACCATTATAGATACGAATATTCTAAAACACTCATTCTTGATTGACATTTCACGTTTGATAATCGGTTATGTGTATCCACAAACTATACCTATTAACACTCTCAGAAAACCTATTTATATAAACTTCACAGTCCTAGGGGAATGGTTATCTTTTTACGTATGGGTAAAAGATATGAATCCAAAAATCCTATATTGTTCTAGTATTGGGGTAAAACATTTTCAATGTACTTTAGGTGTCATAAAACTATTCTTATTATATTTGTAACAATTGATTAAATACACTTTTGTTTTAGATAACCAAAGTGTAGAAGGACCAAGTGTGTTTTTTTGGGAAAACTTGCATCTATCCATCTTATGAAAATTCTAATTCATTATTTCTTATAATCCATTTTTTAATAGTGTTTCTTTGATAGTCTAGTAACATTTAATATCATCATATTCATATATTACAAAAAATCATTGGATAGATATTCTAAACCATTATTAGTTATTAAGGGATTGGGTTTCTTACCAGATTCACATTCAACACCAACTTTCCATTTCATAAATGTCTATAAAGTATTTGACTGATGTTAGAGTATATAAATCCACAAATTCATAGAGTATTCATAAAAAAGGGAAAAAATAAAAAACTCTACCATGAGAGGTACCACAAGATGGACCCCACAGATCAGAGAGGACAGAATCAATGGGTTCATTATCCATATACATAGACATGATAAAACAAACTATTTTGGATTTTCCACATACAAAACATTCAAAGATAGTATGACTTCTAGGAGTGAAATTAATAAATATCCCTAGTTTTTATATGTTCTTTAATAATAATTACACTAACATTCCATATACTATTAATCAATGGGTGGTTGTATAATGTTATGAATCAAAAGAGATATTTAAATTACTTCTATAAACATTAACATGTAACACATAATGGAAATTTGTAATGTTTCCTTTCATGTCAGTGGGGGGACCTCATGAAATCTTAATATTAATTGAGTTTGATTTAAAGGTGCATTCCTTTTTTCAAGGGGTCCTTGGGAAATGAAGTTTCTTTTCAGATTAGGTTCACAATTATCCTCTTCATGTGTTTTAATAGTCCTGTCATGATGCTATAATGAAACTGATCATATTACCATAATATTAATACTCTTATTGTTCCATAGAAACACCTATCCAGATTTATTTTCCCACAACATAGTGATGAACTACCTCCAAGGACACATGTGGAATGCAAATCCTGAATCATGGGTCCATTAATTAGAGAAGGAAATATAAGAAACATTAAAAAATAGTACTGTCAAA